>PVLD010000012.1:0-603783 GCA_004027595.1 Dinomys branickii
ACTGTCTGACTAAATTTGCATGTCTGTATATGGGTCCATACATCTATAATTCGAAGATATCAATGGATAAAGCAACAACTACTGTTGAGACCATATCACCTTGTCTATAGATTAGTTGTGATTGTACTATTTTCTATGATAATGGGTGTCTGTTTGTCAATATGTTTTTGTACTTTTATGTTTCTAAAATAAAAAAAAATAAAAATAAAATAAAATAAAATAAAAGCTGGGCTTAGCATGGCCGCACAAATGTTCAGTGCATAACTTCCTAAGTCAGCGTATGTTTTATCCCCATCCTACTCATTTTTAAGTTTAGGCCTTAAAAACCTTTTAACAAAGTAAAACAGGGACTGGCTGACATTCTATCTGCAATGAGCACACCTGGTGCCAAGATCGTGGTTTCTTAATTCTCCAGAATCTACCGTTCTCTAGTACAGGAAACTGAGGCCCTTGGGGGAAGGGGCCGAGTCTCCCGCCAGGGCAGAGAATATACAAAATGAGCCCGGGCCATCTCTTAGGGTGAGAAATCAACCCAGCGGTACAGTTTTCCCTGCAACGCGAGGCCCCAAGTTCATGTCCAGAGTGGAAAAAAACGTCCTGAAAACCAAGCACAGTGATGTGGGCCTTGTAGTCCCAGCTACTCAGGATGCTGAGGCAGGACTGCCTGAGCCCAGGAGTTCAAGGCCAGCAGGGCAACAGAGCAAAACTTTGTTTTAAAACAAACAAAAATACAGCAAGTCAATCATGCATTTAAAAAACAAAAGGTCATGGTGTTAAAGGGAAATGTGAGCCCCAAATGCCAAAGACAAAACAATGTGAGCAATAAAATGATGGAGTATTGAATTACAGCCCGTAAGTATAAAACAAATACAGAAGAATCCACCCTGATTGAGGAAGTAAATGGGGGCGGGAGAAGAAACAGATCCAGGACTAAGAAACAGTAACAGGCAGGAGCAGACTGAGGGGCCCGGAAGAGGTCGAGGGTCCTACACAGGATCCTGGGCTGGAAACTTAGTGGAGAAACAAGCAATGTCTCAGGAAAGCTGGGTGCACTACAAGCACGTCCCCGTGCTGGGTTCTTGCCCTCCGAATGCACGGTGGTAATGGAAGACGCTATGAGGAGGGACCTTGGCCAGGGGTCACCACATTTCCACACCATTTGCGCCTTTTCCAAATCCAAACTTATTCCCAAAACAGTTTAGTAAACAGCAACGGCAATTTAAAAACAAACCAAAAACAAAAGCCTTGTCTTCTGCCCACTACAAACAGACGTGTGAGACTTCACAATGGCTCCTTCCACACCGAAACGTCCCTCCCGCTCCACACTGTGTGGACTCAGCGCTTAGCACTGGGTGAAGTTCTGAAGGAAGAGCCTGCGTTGTGGTTCAGGGCACCATATTCGCTCCTGAAAAAGCAGCCCACACTTTGCAGACATTCACTAGACATTGCGCATCAAACGTAACTTTTACCAAATATTAGTCCCCATTACTCCTTCATTCTCCTTTCAAACTGTTACTTTTCCTTTTCCCTCCTAAAAGCCACAGAGCACAGCACAGGGACAAACTCAACATAAAGGGGCACAGATGGTGAAGTATTTAATACTCTTGGTCAGACCCATGCTGCTTCCTCATCCATTAAAAGGACGCACCAAACACACAGACAAAAACCTCTGCATCAAGTTATGTCCCTTCTGCATCAAGTTGCAAGTTATCTGCTTGATTTTCAAAGTTATCTATGGGCAACACAAGAAAAAAAGAAACAGCCAGGTGTGGTGGTGCACCCCTGTAATCCCAGCACTCAGGAGGCTGAGGCAGAGGATCGCTGTGAATTCAAGGCCAGCCTGACCTGCATAGTGAAATCCTGTCTCAAAAAGTCAAAAAGGAAGGGAGGGAGGAGAAAGAAACTCACTGGTTTGCAGGAGTTTGCACTATAAATGAGTGAATGAATGGGTCAGTATTTGCTGATTTAAGTAACTGTACGGACTAGAAGGTATTTGGATCATGAAACAGTATTCATGAAGGACCAAAGAATAATGAAGAAACAAAGAATAAAAGGTATTTCTGGAAAAAAATAACATTTTTATTTTATTTTTCCCTTCACAGTTGACAACGAGCTTCTAAAATGTCTCTCTTCTTCTGGTTATAACAAAACGAGGCGCTGCGAGGGTCAGAAACACAAGTCCCAGACCTCTCCCACCCAGTCCCGGGGCAACCACCTCCTCTCTAACTCACTGGAGCGCGTCCTGGTTCTCTGCAGCACTCTAAATAATGTATTACTTTATGCATCACTTCTCGAGAAATTATTTATGGATTCCAATTTTCAGAGATCAGAAGTCAGCTCATCTCACCCCAAGCTGCACCCCCGAAGTTCCCGACTGCCTAATTTACCGCTGCGACCCCCTGTGCTGCCCCCACCCGCGATTCCCGCCTCCGCCAGCCTGCCTTTCCCTTCTTCCCTTTCTTCTCCCCGATTTTTTGTCTTCTGAACTTTTTTTTCTTTTCATTTCTGGGCTGACAAGACGTTCTTCAGTCACTGAGTGTTCTATGCTCTTCCCACTGGCTTATTTCGTAGGTCTCTCCTGTTAGCCCTCGGATAATCCCCTCTCCATTTTATCTGCCCTTTCCTTCTGAAGCCGGTATTAGGCATTTGCTGAACATCCTACAATCCCTACATCTGTCTCTGGTAGATTTCTTTACTTCCGCTTTTATTTAGCTGCACTAGTTTCTCAGGGCTACTGTAACAATTACCGCCAATGTTGTGGCTTAAAATAACAGTATAATTCAGCCCACTCTAGTTTTTATTGAGGTTTTTTTTTTTTTTTTTTAGCAATCAAGAGTTCCCAAGAACTCTTATTGCTATTTCCTCATAGCTTCCTCTTCTTTTTTCCTGGATACAATCGATACATTTTAAAATCTCAGCTGACACCCCTCAACTTTTTTAAAAATTCAAGTTCTCTGCTTTCTGTTTTCCCTATTTAATTTACAAGTTTTCCTTAAATTACTTCATTCAGTAAATATTTACTCAGCACATACACTACACCAGGCTCTACTCTATGCAGCAGGAATACAAATTCCAGCCTCCGGTAATGCACACTTGTGTGGGGGGCAGAGGCAACGAATATGCATATTCACTAGCAGGTATGATGAGCATGTAAAGCGAAGCCAAGCGAGGCGAGCTGAGTGATGGTGAAGGGTGCCAAGTGAAGAGTGGTAGGCAAGAGCTCTCCGAATGGCTGCAGTTCAGCAACACCTGAAGGTCAGAAGGGACACAAAGGAGAAGCCCTGCAGACTTAGAAACCACAGAGGCTCAAGACTTAACAAGTGAGTCTTAGGAGACCAGGAGACCCAGACAGCAGGGCATCAGGAATCCAGCAGAAGACGTCAGGGCATGAAATCAAGGACACTGCTGTTGCATCCCACAGGCCAGGCCGTGCATGCCAAGGTAAGGGCTGCACATTTATCTTGAGTGAGGGAGAAAGCCGCTGGTCCTGAGCAGAGCCCAGACACTCGTGAAGGGCTCAGCATGATGGCCCCACGAACAGGGACAAGGGTGAAGAGTCAGTAGGAGCCTGCTCTAATAATCCAGCAGAGAAGATTGCCAGGGAGCACAGTACAGTGGCAAGGCGGGCAGAGAGAAGGAACAGTCTTCTGGGTACTTTTCCAAAGGATGCGCTAATGAGCTACATGTGCAAAACAAAAAAGGTGACCAGGAAGGGCTCCTAGCTGACTGGTTCCTGCTACTGGAGAGAAGGGGTCGAGGTTGGCCAGAGGTGTCACCCCCCCCCAGAGGTGTGACAGTACAGCTAAACAAGAGGATTAAGTTCTGGCTCTGGGACACAATCCCCGATGCCCGTAACTCAGAGAAGAGGGTGACTTAGCTCACCGCTTTCATCCATGGTTGCCGGTTCCAACACAGAAATACCATGTGGAGGGGCCTGGCGGAGGACAGCGGCTTGCCCCATGGCAGCCAGGAAGCAGAGAGAGGGAGGAGGGGCAGGGACAGGAACGCACCTCCCAGGTCACACCCCGGTGACCCGCCTCTTTGGACCACGCCCTGCACCGAACAGCGCGGTCAGCCACGGACGCCTGGCTCAGGGAATCTACTGGGGACAGTGCGGGTCCCCAAAGCCAGTCACCCTCCAGAACTCTGCCTGTAAACACAAGGTTTTGGGGGCCATCTTAGGTTTAAAGGACAGCAGGCTATGTTCTGAAGGGCACAGTGACTACAGTTAATAATAATAATGTATCATATATTACAAAGGACCTAGGAGGTATTTGAATGTTCTCACTGCAGAAAAAACTAAAAGCTATGTTTGAGGTGATGAATGTGCTAATTACCCTAACTTGATCACAACAGAAACAAGCCGGGCAGGGGCAGGAGAGGTGAGTCTCTGTTTTGTACATGTGAATCTGGAGATGCCTCTTAGTTAGGTAGAAATGGAGTAGCAAGCTGGACCTGTGAATGTCAAGGTCAAGAAGTCAGCCAGGCTAACTGCACACACCTGGGAAGCCCAGCTGATACCCCATGTGAGAGGCTTAATGAATCACCTACAGCAATGACACTGATCAGCAAACCGCAGTCCTTGGACCCACCCAGCCCATGACGTGCTGCTACTTCTGTAAACAAAGCCTTGTGTGACGGCCACAGCCATACACTTACCGCCTGTGGCTGTGTGCTCAGCAGTGGTGACAGAGACTTCATGGTTTGCAAAACCTGCACTCCGTCCTAGCTGGTCCCTTTGTGAGAAGGTGCACAGAGCCCTGTCCCAGAGACAGTAGAGAAGGGGGCCGAGAACAACACGGGTGCTTCCACACTTAAGAGTTCTGTGCCCGAGAGGGTCCCCATGAAAACAAGCGAACCCAGGGAAATGCTGGTTCATAGGCAAATAAGAAAACAGAGGTTTCAAAGAAGGTAGTGATGGGCTGTGAGGGGCGCTGCTCCACAGTGGCCGGCCTGTCCTACTTCCCTTCCACACTTCCCAAGTTTGCAGGATGACCCAGCACACCCCACCCTTCCCCGAGTGACATCCTCATCCTGAGGCATCCATGGAAGCAGGGACTCCCCCTCACCACATTTCCCAACTGTAAACGATATAAAATATTTTGAAATCTCCAGCTCTGATGTCTCCTACTTTTAATGTTTCTGGATCGCCCTTTCTCACACTCACTTACTACGACCTTACTGGAGTTTTTAGTAGGAGACAGATGTGACAAACAATTGTAGTGGACACGTCAGTCTGTCTTGGTGTTTCACGACTGTCAAAATACAAGGCGCCCTATCAGCCCCAGCTGCATGCACAAGGCACTGCCAAAGCTAAAACTGCCCCTCCAATTGGTCCCCAGCTGGATTTTATGCTGTTTTGTAAGTTACCTATCACTGGTTAATAATGAGAAAAGCTAGCTTTGTTTGATGTTTCTGGTAAAATTAAGAAATTTTAAAAAGTCTAAAAATCAGTTCCAATACACATCTATCCTTCTCTATACAGATCACAACATTTCTGTTTCACAGCACTTCCTTTGGAAAACTAGGCGGCTGTTTCAAGCACCAAATCTCCAATCCAGTCCTTCTATGTTCCACGACAGTCATCTTGCTCTCACGTGTCAACTCAAGTTCTTCAATATATGCCAACTTCAAAAATAACCAGGTTACCAGAACTTATTTACAGGAAGTTTTAGTAAGTTCAAATGTATCCAATGGCCTATTTCACCTACTATTCAAATGATGTACTAAAAAAACCCCAATAATTTCATCATAAGCAAACTAAAGAACTGTATGATTCATTCTCGTTCTAAGTAAGAGAACCTGAATCGTCCACAGCCCTGGTTTGGTAAGTCAGTCATCTACATCTACCCTTCAGTAGCAAAAACACAAATTATGGAAAGCACGGCTTTTCTCTATCCTTTAAGAGAAGATTAAAATCTAAAACAAGGAACTTTCAAGTTATTATTACAACAAAATAAACAAAAATACCCAATATAACCAAGGAACACTGATGTGCAGGCCTGGGTCTCTGGCCCCCTCGTGACAGGTCTAATTTCCTTCTGGGTTTACAGTTAATTCAAAGACTGCAGTACCCACTACAGTTCTGGGGCCTAGGAATTAATTAATTAAGGCACTTAAAAATATTCAATTTTACACATATTCCACTATTTTCACCTTTTAACAAGTTAAATAAAAGTCTATCTAATGATTTACAGTCAAAAAGAAATAAGGTTCACTTAATATCCACGGGGCAGAAACTGCCCCATGCACTGCTTCCCAAGCTGACATCCACGAATCTCCTACGTCCATTGTCACTGAGGTGTCAATCGCATCCTGAGAAATGAGGATGGTTCAAAGATTTGGGATAAGTTCCTTCACATTAGAACTTTCCAGAACTTTAATACACACACCATTACTCTCCAAGAAGGTAATACACCAAGACATGATCTAATTGGTCAAATGGTAAAAGCTTTGTTTGGAAGAAAACCGAATACCGTCCCATAGGAGGCTGTGTCTGTCTACACATCACTTGGGAAACGATTCTTAGCACATGATTTACTACAACCAGGTCCAGAGGGCCAACATGACAGGTGCCAGGAAGCAGGGTATGAACAGGACCAGGCGGCACCCACAGGGCCACTAAATCACCCTGAAATATTTTTTATGAAGTTCAGCACCAATTTAAAAAATAAAAATTATTATTAAATTGGGCCTGATGGCACACACTCATAATCCCAGTATTATAGCAGGCTGTGGCAGGAGGACTGGGCCACTTAGCAACTGAACCAGACCCTGTTTTAACATAAAAAATAAAGAAAGGGCTGGAGATGTAGCTCAATGCAAAGGCCCCAGGTTCAATCCCTAGTACCACCATAAAAAAAAAATATATATATATATATGTATGTATGTATATATAATTCATTCATATTCTCAATGGCAGTAACGAGAAACCACAGATTGAGGTGAGGCTCAGGCTGTTCTGTCTCATACTACCCGGTGTCTCAGACTTTTGGACACAAGGGAAAGGCTTCCACTTTAGGAAGGATAAATAACAACTTCACCCCAGTGAAGCTATCCATGCTTTCCAGGGTGACAAAATCACAGGCTCAGGCTGCACCAGGGCACCTGGCACTCAGCAGTAACTGGGGAGGCCTGACTTCTCCAAGCTGACATTAGTAGCTGTGCTAACCGACCAGCACAGAGCTGTAATTCAGACACATGTACCATGGTTAGTGATCAAGTTGGGTAGCAGCATTCCCTGCCCCCAAACACTACCATTCCTGTGCACTGGGAACCACCAAACTCTCCTCCGCTGGTTACTGTGAACATTTCTGGCTAAAGCCATCTGACATGGACCCCAGGGTCCCTTCATCCCACAGTCCTGCTGGTACTACAGCCCTGCCCGCCCAGCCATCTGTGGCTGGATTAGGAACTGTCTAACCCACACCCATTCCCTTTCTCTGCACCTCCCGCTGTATCTAGGAACCTCTTCCCCTTCTTTCTGGTGGAGGGAGGGGGAAAATTAACTTAGGGCATCCTAGTGACAGAAGAACCAGGAATTGTGAAGCGCATTTGTAGCTAAAGAAATAAGCAACAGCTGGAGATCAAGAGGCTCAGGACCGCCCTCTGCATGCCTCGCCTCAGGAGAGACTGTCCAGGAGGCTCCTTCAAGGTCTAGCTTTAGAAACTGGTGTGTGTGTGGGGGATGGTGTGCAGTAACCACCTGCCCAAGGTCAGGGTTAGGGCGCCATCCCGTCTAGGGCTGGGTCCTCCTCTACGCTGTTTTGTTGTTTTTCAATCGAAATTCAAGTAAAGTATTTTCAGCGATCTCTACCTTACATTGGTAATATTGATATAATTGGTAGCCAGCGACACAGATAAGAATCGCTGGAGGGCAAGGCCCATAAACAAATATTAGCCTGGCCCCATGGAGCACTAAGGTACTGATCACCTCTTTTTATCAATCACCTTCCGCATCCATCCCTGGACTCGCTGCAGGCCTGAGATTCGTTCACAATGTCACATGGTGGACAGGGTTTTGTTTTCTGAAAAAATTAACTGCTTTATCGTTTCCAGGCCAACGACGCATGCTCCCAGGGACCCCTACGCTGCGACCTCCCGAACGCACAGTCCATTCCCAATTCCAAATTTCTCCCTACGGGCTTCTCCACGGCCCAGTCAGTCTTCACCACACAGAGGTGGAAAGAAACAACACTGTAGCTAGAGGAGGAAAAGCAACATGATGTTGAAGAAAACACATTTTAGCACTCGGGGTCTTTCCTGGCCCTGCGCAGGCTAAGTACACAGATTTTGTAAAGCGCAGGCACCGCTCAGACAGTCTCGTTCACAGCGGGAACCTGTGTTCTGAGCTCAGTCATCGTGCAGACTCGAGGTCACGGGTCCCTGCGCACCGTTTTGCAGAGTTGGAAGCCCGGCTGGGCGGGTCTCTCAGCGCCGGGGTAGCCCAGTTCCGGGGCTGCCGGGCGGGGAGGAGTCCGAGGTCCGCGCGCGGCCGGAAGCCCGGGGCGGAGCTCCAGGCCCAGGCGCCGGTGCAGGCGGAGTGTCCGCAGCGCTCACGTGGTGTCCCCGGGCGCGCGCGGAGGGGGAGGGGACGCGATCTGCGCGCGAACACGGGTGACCGGGGCCGCTAGCCCACGCCGGCCGGGCCGCCCCCTTCCTGGGCGGGGTGGGGTGGCTGGGGCGGAGATGGGTGGGGGTCGGGCCGCAGGCTCGGAGGCTCCTCCCGCCCCGCTGCGGGTGGCGCGCAGGGGACCCCGCGAGGTCCCGCGCCCCGAGTTTGGGAGCCCCGGACAGGGCCGCACCGGGAGCCCCCCTCGCCCCGCCCCCTCAGGACCCTCCCCCAGCACTCACTGAAGAAGACGCGGAAGTCCTGCGAGCCGGGCTGGCCGCGCTCCTCCGCGCGGAACCCGGCCATGGCGCGGCGGGCCGCCCCGGACACCAGCGCGCCCGCGTGTCCCCCGCGGCCCACGCGACACAGCCCGAGCAGCGCGCGCATGGCGACCCGAACGGCGCCGCGACCCGCACCAGACCAGACGGCCCGCATGCCGGCGCCCCCTGCCGTCCGCCCGGGCCTGCGCCGGCTGGGGTAAACAGGACCGCGCGTGCCGCTCGGGTGCGTCCCCGAGCACTGCTGCGACGCCCGCTTCCCGCCCCGCACACTAGTGCGCGCTCGGAGGACGGCCCTGCAGGACGGCGTGGTCTCTGACACCTTGACCTCGCCATGACTTCCTGAGTACAGGTGCTCGGCGCTGCCCCAAGGCCACCTCATCCTGCACCCTGCCATGTTTAACCTGGGCAAAGGTCACTTTCTTTTCCTGTTGTAGACCGGCTATTTTGGGGGGACCAGTTGTTTTGGTAGAAAGATGTCCCAGGACTCGGTCTCTACTCCGATTGCGAACAGGGTTTACTTCCTTCCCTACTGCGCGGTCAGTTTCTTTCAGTTTCCGAAATTATATCCCGAGAGTTTCAGGTCTTGGTCCACCCAGATTCAGGTGAGCTCTCGGGGCAATGTTGGGAACTACTTAAGACTCAGCCTAAACCCTAAAATATCTTTGTCCACTCTGGTGGCTTTGTAATGTGTCCCCGCGATGAAGCTGAAGGAAGATAGACTCCCACACAGAAGGGAGTACTCTCTTTGGGGGAGATATGGCAGACCCTCTATAATTTGATTCTTCATGAGAAAAGTCTTCATGGTAGGTTTAACCTTTGATGATCAGGTGTTTCAACAACACAAATTCCCAGTGAGGTTCTGGGCTATTTTTAATGATGTTTGATTCTTAAAACCAAACTTTACAGATGTCTGATTTTCAGGCATATTATTGCTTCATGACATTAAAAGCAATAGCTTCTGCAGGAAACATGAAAAGGATTTTCTTGAGGAGTTATTCCCCAAATGAACATGAAATGTGTCCTGAGGCTTGCAGGCATCCATCGAGAGAATCCAGCATGTGCGTAGTTCTGAGGGTCCTCCTGCTAATGCCTTTCTGCAACTCTGGCGACATATTTTATTACTGACAGGTTATTCACAGCCAGATTGGAAGAAGCTAATAAAAATATTAAGCATTTGAGAACATGAATGTTTACTTAAAATGAAATCTTGACACTTTGTGAATTACCTTCTAAAATGCCAAGCTATCAAATGTTTGGACAGAAAAATGAATTTTTTAAGTAACTTTACAGCCTGAGGGGTAGCACAGTGATAGATAAGTTGCTTATCATGTGCAAGGCCCCAGGTTCAATCCCCAGCACTACAAACAAATAAGAAAATAAGTTTACACTTCCTTGAATTGCCTTCTTTACAATTTACTGAAATATTCGATATCAAAATTAAGAGTACATAATAACAATAATATAATAGGTAAAGTAGGTTAGCTTCTTTGCTGATCTTAAATATGAATTTCTGAGGTAATGAATATTGTACAGTATCTGAATATTTCCGGTTTAAGTGTCTGGAGTCTAACACATGGGGCCTTCTTTCCTGACATTTCCTGTTGTCCCAGTGGAGCAGGGATGACTCGATTCTAGAAGTTTACAAAATGGAAGGTGAAGGCAAACACGCGTGAAGCAGCTGAGTAACTGCCAAAGTTCACATGACCATTAGTGCTGAACACAGTTGGCGTTCTAAAATACATGATTTGGAAGGAATTGGCATGTAGCTCATGTGGAAGAAGGACCCGAGTAGAAATGAGGGAAGAGGCATAGTAGTACCCACATCGCAGATACTGGCTGACGCAGAGTCTTTCTGGCAGTAGAGAAGGGAAGGAATACCGGTTTTGAAAACAAAACCTGATGCTTATTGAAAATAGTGGAACAATGATAGAAGTGAAAATAAACTTGCAGGGTTTTTTTATCCAAAACAACCGGAAGTCGTGTTGTGTTACTCCCAGGTACAAGGAACTACGGATAGCGGGGTGAGGTGGCGCGCCCTTGTAATCCCGGCACTTGGGAGGCTGAGGCAGGAGGGTCGGTACGAGTTCAAGACCAGCCTGGTCTACACAGAAAGAATATACCCCCCTTGTACTTGCCAGGTGCTTGTAATTCAGAGGTAAAATTTAGAGGTCAGTGAACTTGGCTTCTCAAAGATCTCATCTTTGTTTCAGTAAGTTCCAGTTAAAATGTACCTCCTCTGTATTTGGAAGTAGTAAGGGGAGAGGAATAAGAATATGGAGGACAAACAATGCAAACAAAACGAAATGTCCGCATTCTGGCATGCTGGACCCCTTTCAAGGCTGTCCTGATTAAAGGGCAAATAAAAGGTCTGTCCATTAATGACCTTCTAAAAATGTTCTTCTCCCTTACTTTAAAAGAGATTTTGATGCCAGTTTCAATGAAACAAATGATCCAAGAAGCTGATTCGTTCAGCAAATAGAGATGTAATTGGTTGAATAATAAGAAATTAGTTTAATTCCCTCTTGTCTGAAAAAAGGAGTTGTTAGCATGTAGACATACTTTTCTGTCTGATTTAATCTAAGTGAAAGGAAGCCTGTGTCCTGAGCTTATATACCTCTTAAAAGCAGAAAATTATCATGTACCGCAAACATATACTAATTAAAAAATAGAAAAAGAAAAATCAATGCTAAAATCAAGTTCCAGTGGTTTGCAGAATATATTTTATGTGAATTTTTTAGTATTTCTGTCTGTTTGCTACATTGGACATAACAGGATTTACCCATTATACAAGAATCGCATGTGATTTAACTACATATTGTTAAATGCCACGAAAAAAGACAAAGTTTTGCTTAAGTATTATTACTATTTCTAGGTGAAAGTAATTATGAAAAATTTCAGCTCCATATGACACAGTATAAATCCCTTGAATATTATAAATATTGTCATTATGGTAATACTGTAATCTAATTCAAGGGTTGAGCTATTACATTGGTAATAATAAGTCCTGAATAAAATCTAATGAGACAACCCATTTTCTCTGTCCATTTTCTAGATTTTCCCTTTAGACCTTGAGCAGTGTAAATTAATTTTGTTTTTAAATGATTTAGCTATAAAACTTCTAGTTTTTCTCTTTGAAATATATTCTAATTCCATAGAAAAAGTGAATTTAAAAGTGGATTCGAAAGAACCCAAAAGTAACTCGGTCAAGTAGAGTTCATGTAATCCCTTGCAAGAAGATGGAGACAAGATAAATTCTATCAGAATTCTCACACTAGGAGAGAATCCAGAATAATGGGGAACTGTTTCGTAATTCCAGGTAATGAGAAGAGCAGACTCTTAGTAGCTGAAGTTTTTAGAAAAAGGACTCTTCCTTTCACTTCCTCTTTTATCCAACATTTCATTCACTTGACTAAATTTGTAAAGTATGTACAATGTGTCAGGAAGTAGCACAGTAAGTGGGTACAGCACAGTAGAAAATAGGAAAATTTTTCTGTGGTAGTGGAAGTGTGGTAAAGGATTCAGGCGTGAAACAAGTAATCACATAAGTGTACGGATGGGATTGACATTTAAATAACTCGTGAAGGAAAATATAGGGAGGTGTGGCAGAGAATAACATTGAGACCTGACTTACTGGGGGTCAGGAGGCCTCTGTGAGGATGTGGCGCTTCAGCGGGTGGCTAATAGGCACGAGCTGAGGGAAAATGATAGGGAAGAGAATGTGCAAAGGCCCCGCAGTCCTGTTAATTTGAGATCGACTCCCTGACAAAGTACTGGCCAATTACATGAAATACGTATTTCCCACAGGTTGGGTTTTCTAAAGTGAAGCAGAACCCAAGATGGGACAGCTGTCAGGGAGTGTTATTGTAAACAGCCGCTGTAGAAGGCAGAAGACCTAGGATTTCACAGTTGTGATACAGACCCAGACAACAGATTCGGCGGACTACAGGGGAAGCTGCAGGCTCAGCTGCTGTTCTCTGTGGCTCCAAGTGGGCGGGTGGGCAGCAGCTGAGGCGGGCCTGAGCTCCCTGCTAAGTCCTTCCTGGAGAAGAGGTCTGCTGGCCCATCTCCATGTCTCCCACAAGGCCCAATTTCATCAAAGGACTTTACAAATCAGCAAAAGGGAAACCGCACCCCCATAACAAACCAAGTAAAAGAGTAGGGAGTCCACAGAAAACCACAAGTTATCAGTAAGTATTGCACTTCCATGTTCTCCCACGTTGCTGGCAATAAGGACAATGAAAATTAGGATTTGAAGGCTTTATTCTTTAAAACTGTTCTGTGAAATGCCTTGGCAGCGATTTCGTGACAGGTAATACCCACAGCAAGGAGGAGGTCATCATGTCAGTGCTGCTTGTCCCCGGTTCTGGACAGAGTCCCTCAGTGTGACGAGCCCCTCAGGAAAGGAAGCCCCAGAACACAGTCCGAGTTACACTGGCCAGGGCTGGGTGGGGGATCACCACGCTGCATGGGCAAAGGTAACTATTAGTCAGAGTGATGCCTGTGACTTTCTCTACAGTTCAAGAGAAAAGCGAACAAAAACATTTCCAGAGGGTTGTCATAAATCCATCTCAAATCCCAGCCTTTCCCTCCCGAGGGTCAGCCATTTGTTTACCCAAAATTGGTTTGTTTTTGGTTTTGCTTATCTGGCAAATAGGATAGAAACAGCTCTCCTGTGGTCAGGGGTTAATGAGAGACAGAGAAGCTGAAACAGAAAATTCCCAGGATGGAGAAGGAAAAGTAAATCCAGCTGGGAGGCAAGAACAGGGGGGATTCTCCCAGGAGGAAAGCGTCGCAATGTTGGGGGTGGGCGACGAGTTCAGAACCTGGAAGCTGAGAAAGAACAAGGGGAAGGGGAAATGGAAGGCATCTTAGAAAGAGGAATGGGCTGTAATTTCAAAGACACAAAACAGCTGTGGTCTACGGTAAGCATCAGTGAAGAAATAATTTAAATGTTTGTGTACTTCTTTAAAAAACTGAAAGTTATATTTTCTTAAAAATTTTTAATAAGGAATTCCTTATATATTTTAGATGTTAGTCCTCTGTCCAAGGAGTAGGTGGCACATTTATTTCCCATGCTGTTGTTTCCTCTGCTGTAGAGAAGTTGTTTCATATGATACAATCCCATGTGGATATCCAGTTTTCCCATCACTATTACAGAGGCTCTCTTTCCTCAGTGGAGTACTATTCTGTCAGAGAAACATAAACTTAAAGCATTCCTAGGCAAATGGATGAAGCTTGAGACCATAGTATTAAGTGAAATAAGCCAAACTCTCCAGCTTAAGTTTATCACATGGTTGTGAGCAAAATAGAAGACAGACGAAGGGAAAGTAGGGAGATCTTTTTCAAAGGGGCAAGGGAGCAGAGATGACTGGGAAAAGGGATGGGGAAAAATAATTGAAGGGAAAATGATGAAAATAGAGATTTTGCAAATGGGAAGGGACCAAGAGATGGAGGAAGCAGGGAGGGAGGAGGGCTGGGTGTGAAAAACAAACTGCCAAAGAGTGAAGAAAGGAATGCAGATGAGCAATGGACATGGAGCAACGCCCCCATGACCATAATCACTATGCACTGCAGTCATGGACTAAGAAAAAAGAAAGGGAAATCAGTATCTGCCACTACGTTTAAGCCGGTCATCCCCCACTTAGAATTTCTCTTTTGTTCTAAGAGATCACCAGCTGGGTAGTCCTCTGCTCTGTGGTGTCTGTGCGCAGCACATTTGAACAGTGCGCAGCGGAGGAAGACACTTCTGAAACTCGGCTAGTGTGTCTTTCCTGATTTATCTTCCAAGCTACTTCATTATAAAATGTAATGCTCCCCATGGGCACATTTACTGTTATATTCTTTAAGATAGGAGACCTTTGTATTTCAAATAAGACAAATAGCAATACTCTACCACCAAGATGTATGCCTTAATTAACGTACTGTGAATTTAATGGCTTTCCTGGCAGTTGCCATAATTGGAGGTTTAAATTTCATCTAAAAATGATACTCCTCAAGTCTATACCTGGTCTCAAGTTTGCAATCCCCCAGGCGGGTCTCCCAGAGCTGAGATCTACACTTGGAAGGACTCAGAGCAAAGGAACAGTACTTTCCTACCTTCTGTGTGCTATGGAAAACAACTGGATTGTCAGCGAGGTTCCTGCCCCTGTTCCTGCCCAGGATCCATGGGGCTCAGTGCTGCTGGTGGCCAGTGCCACAGCCCACCCTCCCAGGTTGCCAGGTGACACAGTAGGCTGTGGGTTGTGTGCGTGGTCCAGGCCAGAGTTTGGCCTCATAAGGAGGGCAAGGAGGGAAGAGGGAGTAGGCGGTTGAAATTAGATGAAAGCCGTGCTTACAAAGCCCAGCAGTGGAAACCATGCAAGGGCCACTCTGGGATAGCAGTTCATTCCCTTCAGGTGTGAGAAGAAATTAAAGAAATATGCCATGGTCTTGGGAGAGTCAGGACAGTATGAAGTCAGCTAGAATATTAACACAATAATTTCATGTACATACTTTCGAAAGCTGTAACCTAATGCAGTTATAAAATGTATCTATATACTACAACATATGCATAATATATATGGGGTATTGTTTCTTGCATATCATTTTCACTTCTCTTTAAAACTTTTTGTTCTAAGCTTCACTCCAAGTGCAGATAGTATCAAGTACCCAGTTAGTCTGCTCTGGCCCTTCCTGGCAGGCCTCAGTGTCACAGTGCCACACACTTGTGCAACAGATAGGTAGGCTCTTCCTCAAGCAGGTCGGGTTACCATGTGCCTGTAACAGCAAACACCCTGACAACTGATGGCCCCATCTGATGAAATCAATTTTCTTCTTATGTGTATCTTTAGTGACTAATGTAAAATAAAACTTCAGAAGTAATCCTGAAAAATTTTCCATTTACCATCTCCAGGATTATAAAAAAAATCATAAAAGTAAAAACTGGTATTAAGACTATTTAATCTTAAAAAGATGAATATAGAGATATCAAGACCAAAGTGTTCTTATAAATTTCAGAATTCTATAGTTGGTCATTAGCTTCAATTTTTCCTAATTCCCACTAGTTTTTCTAATGACCACTGTTACTACAATCACTAGGACAGTTTGGATCTCCCCATTGTAGCAGTGAAACTGGATATTTTCCTCAGAAAATGGACAAGAGAGATAGTGATATTCAATCCTAATTTCAACAAACATTTAAATGAGTATTCATGACTTCATTTCAGCAGTCACAGTTATTTCACTGATCCTGCCTTACTCAAAACACTTAGGTCATCTCTTCTTGGAAATGTACAGTGTAGGTTATCAGACACTTAACATCGACTTCATCACTCACTAATGATATCTTATTTTAAATCCCCAAATGCTATTGCCTAATGAAATCATGTCTTTTCTGTGCTAGTCTCCAAATGCTCTTTAGTTCTCAAAAATCAAGTTCTTCAGAGGACAAAGGTGTGTCATTATTGAGAATATTCCAAAAAAGAATGATTCAGGTTTCAATAAGATGATAAGAATATGTATCAGTGGTTGCCCAGTTGAGTTTTCAAAACACCTTTGAGTTTTTCTTCACATTTATTCGTAGATATGGTAAGTCCCAGACAGGCAGGGGAAGATCCTATGGCCTGAAGTCATTTACTTGATAAGTATTTGCGGGATGCCCGCTAGGGCTAACACAGGAAGATCCAATCATTTTTCCAAAGTTATGTAACGAGGAAGTTGGAAACCAGGACAAATTTTGTGCTCTATCATACTGCCTGTGGCAGATCAGATATCCCATGAAGTAAAAATGGCCACCACAAATATTGTTCAGTTGTTACAGTAGAAGACACATTGCCTTGCGTTCCCCTCAGATTCCCCTGCCTGGTTTTGAACACACTTCTCCCACCATTCCTGCTACTTTCTGCAGCAGATCTGGAGTCCTCTTTCCTGAATGTCTTCAGTTGCACTGCCCTAGCTATCTGCATGCCCTGAGTTGAAGAGGTCCATAGATAAAGTGAAGAGGAGGGGAAGTAAAAAGGATTAAGGTGTGATGTGTTATACTTGTGTACCAATCCTCCATGATGAATGGATTTATTTATGATATCACAAATATAGACCCACCCTGTAAACCCTTGTCTGTGTTCCACCAAGAAAGTCTCTTGATTCTGCATATCTAAGGTGGTACTTGCTCCATTCTGCTGATGCATGATCGAAATCTGGATAGGAACTTCTGGGCTCTCCCTCTGTGACTGAGCACCACCTTGCGCCTCCCCACCTCCCTGGGCTGAGCTCCTTCTCTGGATTGTCATAAATTTGAGGCCAGCCTAAACTACATAGGAAAACACTGTCTCAAAAAACCAAATAAATAAATAAATTCCTAATCCCAAATCTAGCACTTGGGCTGAATATTTCCTGAAAAGACAGGCACCATGACTGTGTTGTAATACACATTTCAATGAAAACATGAACTGGCTATGCTTTTCACACAAGGATAAATTTGTTTCTTATTTTGGAAATTGGGAATAACAACAGATTGTAATGTATTAAGGTTCAAATTTTGTCTAGTGATACACAGAGCAATGTTTTTAGTAGTGACTTTGAAAATAACTGCAAGGATGTAGAAGCACATCAGACATCAAACTTGCTCAGGCTTTAGAGATATGTCAGGAATATAAAATGATGTATGTCTGGTATGTCAGGAATATAAAATGTCATAAGGAGAAGAAATGATGTATTTCTGTACTTCGGACAATTAAAAAATATAAGATTTTGAAAAGTACTTTCTATTGATTAAAATTTAAGAAGCTAAATTAATTTTTAGAAATTTTCCTAGTATTCAGCTCATTCAGGAAGCTTGTTTCCTTTAAGTGCAGACAGACCTTGAACACAGAGTTGTTAATACTTATCTGTAACCCTGAATTTTGCCTCTTTCGGAGCTGCAAAGGGTGTTTACGACAACCATAATTCAACGGCTGTGAGTGTAGTGACCATCCCATTTTCCCATTGGTTATTCAAGTCAACAGAAAGGCACAGTATTGTCATTTTACATATCTCCAGAATTAATCAGCATTACGAAAGTTGTTAATTTTTTTAATATTGCTGTATATTTGGCCTTTTCTCTCTAGAGTGGTTTACATGCATTTCTACTTGCTTTGGTCATTTTCTCTAGAGGTCTTGAACAAGAAGCTTGTTTTTCTTTCTTTCCTCTTTTCTTTCTTTCTTTCTTTCTTTCTTTCTTTCTTTCTTTCTTTCTTTCTTTCTTTCTTTCTTTCTTTCCTTCCTTCCTTCCTTCCTTCCTTCCTTCCTTCCTTCCTTCCTTCCTTCTTTCTTTCTTTCAAGACAGGGTCTCACTAATGTAGTCTGGGCTGGCTGGCTGGGCTTGAACTCATGGCAATCCTTCTGCTTCAGCCTCCCAAGTGCTGGGGTTACAGGTGTGCACCACCATGTTCCACTTTTAGGAAGCTGCATGTTTAGATCAGCAGAGGCTTAAGCTGACACGTCTAGTGAAGAGGACACAGAGCCGTTCCTTCATTACCGTCCAGTTCTATCTACCTCCTAACTAAACTATCCCCTCACCCTTCCTCTCCTATTTTCAGTCCTGACCTACACTGTTTTTCAGGACTATCCACTAGCTTTCTGTGGTACAAGCTTGTCACTTCCTAGTCCTTCCTAATGACAGAAGTGTATTTGGAGTGGCAGGGAACCCAGCTAGGAAAATCACTTCCTGTGCCCTTTTATGGCCAGGCTCCCCCAGTGAAGTTCTAGTCTATGAACTGAACTCCTGTCACCCAAAATGAAGATGGAAGCCAACATGTCAGAAGTGACTTCGGAAATATACAGGGATAAGAGCGCACTTCGGCCTCCTCCGTGCTCCTGCCTGCTGCCTGCAAGGTGGAAGCGATGGCTGTGTGCTAAAGGCCACCATACAGGCCAGTGCGGCCTGGGCAAAGGGCATCGCGGAGTCAGGCGCACAGGTGCTATGTTAGGTACCGGGACTGGAGATTTTCCCATGGTGCAGTTATGGCTTTAGTGGCAAACAAACAGCATCTTGGAATCACTGAGAGAATGAGGGACATTTTACAAGGGCCTGGCGGACTTAGGGCAGATCAACAGGAATGACTGTGTTCTGCTTTAGCTATATCAGCTTGTGGGTAGGAGCTCTCAGCCCAGCAGGCAGCAGGCAGCAGGCAAGGAGAGGCTCAAGGACAGTCTCAATGGGGCCGCTCGCCACCTTCTGTGTCTCCTTTCTGTCATAAATTGGAGGAGACGGGTGGCCCGTTTAAGTGGTCTTTAGTCAAGTGCCTCGCTCTGCTCTGGGCCTGCGGCATGGTAGGGGCAGGTAGATGGTGAGTTTGGAGGGGCAGGTGGGAAATGTCCAGTGCCAAATTCCCTTCCATTTTCTCCCGAAAGATCCACCCCAGAGCCCATCTCTAACTTTTTTTGTAGTAGTGGGAATTGAACCCAGGTCCCCCCCCCACACACACACACACACGAGACAGACACTCCACCACTGAGCTACAGCCTCAGTTCCCGCCCTTGGCTTCCGAAAGTGCAAACCGAACATTTCCCTTCTCTCCAAATTGTTTCCATGTCGCAGAAGTGAGTCCGAGCTCAGCGCGCAGCACATCACCACCCCACTCCAGCGTGCACTGCCAAAATGGCTTCTCTGTGTCTCCCTGCGCGCATCCTAGGCTGCAGCCAAACTCTGAGCGGTACCCAGCGTTCTGGTTTCTTCGGCTTCTGTCTTCCTGTAAGGGACAGCGCAACCCTGGCTTTCTCTCCTGCAACCTCGGGTGGCGGGCTCCGCTCTGTGCCAGCTCACGGGTCGCAGTCTCAGTTGTCCTGCGCTGCAAGCCTCAGTGGAAGCCTGGCCACCGCCCGCTGCTCCAGACTCAGCCTCCAGGTGTCTGCATCCCTCCAATGCCCCGCGAACCTCGTCCTGCCCCCCAACACACACACTACCCCTCGCTCGCGGTCTGTCCACTCTCCTTGAGGGACGTTGTGCGGGACGCACACCCCTGCTCAACCTCACTCTTCTGCCCGCTGTCCACTCCGTTTCCTCTGTGGACCGATCGGTCCAATAAAATAGGAACCAACTGCTCCGCAAGGAATCGCTACTCCCCAACCCCACTCGGTTTTTTCCATAGCACGCTGTGTGCATCAACTTTCCTCCTATTTCGTAAGCACTTAATACAGGTGGTTCTGTCTTCCCGCATTATCATGTAAGCCCCATCACAAGGACCTTATTTGGTGCCCCACAATCAATACCTGGGACAGAGTATATACATAGCCTTATCCATCACTTCGTAATAAAACACAAGAGTTACCTATGTAAACGGTTGTGATAGCTACATTTTGAAATGTATTTTCAGGAAATGAATTTTGGCTTAACCCTATTTGGTCAAATTATTATTTCAATATGTAACCTATAAAAATTATTATTTTTGCGGTTTTTTTTCCCGAGAAGGTGTGCAAAATGTGGAGTGTGTTTTACGTATATAGCAGACCTCAGTTTGTGTGAGTCGCATTTCAGGTACTTAATAGCCACGTGTAGCAACTGGCCTCTGGATTGGACAGTGCACAGAGCATAGTGGTCAAATACTTTGAGGAAGAACAGAAAGATGCTCAGTGGCCTGGCAAGCTCTGGGACACGCAGCAGTTGGAGGCAGAGAGAGATTCTAATATGAAAAACCCTTAAGGAAGAAGAAAATGGTAACAAAACAGGCCGGATGCTGACCACAAGCAAGCAGAGGAGAGAGTGCTTGGTAAAACAGCTTCAGTCAGGACAGGAAGGTAAAACAGCTGGCATGTTCCATGGGGACAGAAGTTCCAGGGGCTCAGTACGCACAGGAGAGAGCGGACCTGGCCCGGGAGGAAGCTGCCCCCTGCCATGGCTGGAGGTAGTGAGAGAGAAGGACTATGAGGCTCCTGAGCTAAGGCTCCGAAGAGAACTCCCCAGGTGAAGCAGTTTGAGTTTGGGTTTGCTTCTCCATTCTTACATTTCTGGCTGATGTTAAAGCTGTGGCCTAGAAAGCAATCGCAGGTCTTTGTTTCAAATTTCAAGTTAATCTGTGGTCTCCTTAAAGCAGAAACACAGTTTGAAGGAGGGTGTAGCATTAGAACTACCAAGCCACAGGACAGCAGACTCCTGATGTTTATCAACAACATTGCACTTTCAGAACTTGATAGATGGCTTCTCCACCCAAACTTTAACCTAGAAGAGCACCAGGTCCCTGGCAGATAGATGCTAGGGAGTTTTCTCAGCGATTCTTTCAGAAGTCTGGCAGGAAATAAGTGTGAGTATAAAGAAACACGTGCAGAGCCCCGGGTGTGGGCTGCAGGAGTTGTATGGCTGTGACTGCCTGGACCCGAGCTTGAGACAAGGTGAGGTGGATCCCAGAGCAGCCCTCGACCAAGGCCTGACTGTTCTGTCACGGCACCAGGACTGAGATCTGGCTGCTGCAGCAGGTGCGGGTCTGAGCTCTTCGTACATAGATGACCTGATCACTGTTTATATATTCAGGGTTCATAATTGTCCCATGAAGAAGTCCCTATTCCCTGTGTACAAATCTTCAACGCAGGCTAAGAACAAAACACTTGACTGGGTTTTGGTGCCTCCTGTAGTTACTCCTAACTTTGAAGAGATCTATGAATTCTACTTTTTTTTTTTTTTCCTTTTTGATATCAGGTCTCACTAAATCACTAAGTTACCCAGGTTGGCTCAAACATTCCATCTGACTGCCTGAGCCTTAGGGAGGGCTGAGATTATAGGTATGCTCCACCATGCCCAGCCTAGGTATGTCTTCTGAAAATCTGTGGAGAATAAAACATTTTGTTCTCAAATTCAGAGCCTAACTCAACGATGGAGGAAGCAGCCAAAGTCCTCGCTGGCCATCCTGTTCCCCAGGGGCCGGTACGGAAGACTCCTCTGAGAAGAGCCCTTAGCAACTGGAACGAACAAAAGGGAAACAAGAGCTTGTTTTATCTTCCTGTCCAGTCCCTTCCTTCCCATGCCCTTCCCTTCTCTCCTCCCTGCTCTTT
Source organism: Dinomys branickii (assembly GCA_004027595.1). NCBI lineage: Eukaryota > Metazoa > Chordata > Mammalia > Rodentia > Dinomyidae > Dinomys > Dinomys branickii. Next base: position 21,892 of record PVLD010000012.1, read on the forward strand.
TCCTTTTTCTCCAGGGCATGAGCTTGCACGGTACAGTCCCAGCTCTGTGCCGTGGCCGGGCCTAAGTGTCCCGCTCTTGGTCCTGCCTAGTCTTCCTCACTACTGCTTGCTTTCCATCTGGGTACGATAAAGATGGTACCTGGGATCTTCAAATCTGTGCAGAACATGCACCGCCTTTATTCACACCTGCAGCAACTGTGACAGTTTCCTTTTTTTTTTTTCCTAAATTCAATAAAATAATAAAATTTGTGAGTCCTTATTCAGCCTAACATTTTATGAGTAAATTTTTCTTGCACATGCAGCATGTAAACAGAATAGTCATTTGAGATCCAAAGAATAATTCCAGGCACCCTCAGTCTTTCTGTTCTGGGCTCTGAGTCTGAACTGAAAAGAAAGAACCGGATGCTTCATTGAATGAGAGCAGCTGCACACTCTGACTTCTCTGGATGCCCCATGACCTTATCATGAGATCCAGCTATGGCTGCAGTTGCACCCTAAGTAGCCGTGAGAGAACTATAATAATGACCTATAATAATGACACCCACGGTTTTTTCTCTACTTTTGGACAAGCACAAACAACCCCAGAGAGATCAGTTCAACAGAAGGTTTTGTAACCATTATTTAGAAGGCTCCTTATGTAATTCAGTTGTTTCATTATTTCAGAAAGGCCACCTTTGGATGCAGATAAATATTAACACAGTCCATCAACGCCTCCACCAGTGCTAGTTTATCACTCAATATGTACAGGTACCAAGCCGGACATCAGAAGACATGCAAACCCCGGTCTTCCGTGAGCTTTCAGAGTATCTTGTAGATATTTCTAAAAGTAATAAAAGAAAGGTTACGCAGTGTGGAGATGCCCTGCACAGTGCCTGTGAGTGTGGTCTCAACTGAGGCAATGCTGTCATGGTGAATTTAGATGAATGAGGGGAGGAGCCAGACTTGGGGAGATGTGCAGTGGGGACATTGAATGGCCGGGGACAGTGCACAGGGAAAGGGCGGGTGAGGCGGGGCCAGCGTGGCCGGGAAGCGAGAAGCAGAGAAAAGGGGCAGAGCGGAGATGAAGATAAGGAGCACTGAGGACGGCCACTCTGCTCCAAGCACAGCGGCTCTTGGTTCTGCTTTTTCTTGCTGTAAGTGGAAGGCTTGGGGCTGTTTCTAACGGAGGGTGACGTGATCTAAATGACACTCTCCACGTGCGCTTGGGCTGCGGTCTGTGTGGAGGAGGTGGCCACGGCGGCAGGAGTTCTCACTTCTCTGGCTTGTGCCTGATGGCCGGTTTAGAGGCTAAGCCGTCCTTACTGCAAATGGTGATGACCGCCCAGTGAGAATGCAGGGTGTGTTCTGCAGACAGAGCTCACAGCATCTCTTTATCGTCTGGGTTTGTAGGATAAAGAGAATCAAACATGGGTTTTTTGGGTGGGGGGGCGAGTACTGAGGTTTAAATCCAGGGAATTTGTGTTGAGGTTTGTTCCTAGCCTTTTAAGAATATATAAATAGCCCAGATGTAGTCACTAAACCACTGAGTAACTGGTACCGAGTACCTATGGCCTGGCCCATAGGGCAGTGTCAGATGCCCAGCTTGCCACCAGTGACTTTATATCCAGGCACAGAGCGTTTTCTCCAAGGCCCAACTTCTGGGTCTGAGCAGCACACAGGACAAGCCATGGAAGTCACAGCATCAACCATACATTAGAGCCTGCTTCTGCCTCTCCTGCTGCCCCCTGCCTGGTCCTCCTCACAGTGGGGTACAGACACTTCTCGGCTTGTCACGAAAAGTCCCAAACTCAAGTTTCCAAGGTGCGTATAACTAAGAGACAACCACAATTAGGTGTTTTACTGACCTAAAAACGCCATGAACTCTCCACCATGGGAGAGACCCACTTTAACTACTCTGAATGCACAAAATCCTATTTAAATCTTGCCTGTCATCCTAGTTTAATGTATTATCAACTCTATTTTTCATCCATTTGGTTTCTCATCTAGACCTGAAGTTCCATGAAAGCCTATTTTCATATTACTGACCTCTAGATTTTCAGCTCTGGATGATAAAAAATGGAAGATAATTATTTTTTGTATCCAACTGTTTTTCTTTTTTTTCTGTCAAATGCACTGTTTGATAGAACAGTATTTTACATGAGGAGAGAGCACCATTGTGCTTGGTCAGACAGAAGCTCAGAAGCAAGCACTCCCCCTTCACACCCTGGGAGACGGCCCCAGGCTTTCCCCAAGAAGCAAGATGCTGTAGGTTGTTCAGCCACAATGTCACGTGCTGCCCAGAATGTCACACTCTTCAGCCACTCAGCTTTCCCAGATAATCATCATTCTTTAATATCCTATTTTACTGCCTTTACCCCACTTCTCTCCTCTAGTACCCCGCATATTGTCTGCTAATTCTCTGCCTGGCTAGGAACACAAAATTAACCTGTAAATGGTCTCAAGTTATTCTGTTAGCAGTCAGTGAAGGTGTCTGGTGAGCCTCAGGTTAACACATTGATAAGAATTATTCAATAGCATCGATTGACAGCAACAATTTTTTTCTTGAAAATTATGCACTTCTATTTTAAATGTCTAAAATTATGCGTTTAAAATGTGGAAAATGATACATTTTTTCTGATAACAAATGTGTTACATAACTGTTGTAAAACATTTAAATGATATACAAGGCATAAAGCTGAAAAATGTTACTTTTCAATCATCCTATTTTTAAGAGATAATCAGATTTGTCTTTGATGTGTACCCTTTTGGAATTTTATATACATATTTAAATACCTCTAGCATATATCTATGAACATGTGGCTGCATTACTAATTTTTTAAATTTATGTGGTTATCTTTCCTTGTCAGTATGTGTAGATATGTTATTATTTTAGCAACTCTGAAATACTGCACACATGGCTTCTCTACTCTTTTAAATTGGCTGTCATCTGACACACCAAGAGATGGTTTCCAAATCTTTTACTGGGAAAACAAACTGATGTATATATAGGTTTCTACATGTGTGAAACTATTCAGGAAAATTCTTAGAATTACTGAATCTGAAGTTATCAATATTTTAATTTTGAATTTGGAAAAAAATAGATATTTCCAAATTGCTTTCAATGTGATTTTACTAAATTACATTCCCTTCTAAAATGGTCTGTTTCCAAGAATCACTAGTTTTTATCTTTTCTGAGACAAATATCTCATTGTTTGAATTTATAACTCTCAGCAGCAGTGTCATACTTTTTATTTGCAGTTTTTCTGTAAATTAAGTTTTATGACATTTTCTGGTTTTTATTATAAGTAGTCACTTTACATTGATTTGTAGTATTTCTTATAATTTATGGCAATTACATAAGTGACATGTATTAATCATAAATATTGTAATAGTAAATACCAGTTCATTGTTACTATAATCTATCTTTTATAGACTATTTTTTTATGGATGCTGTTAGAATTTCTAAGTAGTTAACTTATGAGTACTTTTTCTTTTTACACTTTTCTGATTTTCTGTCAGGTAAGTAGAATTTTACTAACTAAATTATAAACCTGTATTTCACCTATTATTTTATTTTATTTTATTTGGCTATAATTTCATATTTAAGATACAAATACTCCTTTGTACATAGGTATTTCATGTTAAATCATAGATATCCAAGTAACAGTGGCAGAATATGTAATTTCTGATTATAATGCTCAGAAGAGTTATGCTGTAAAGCTATGTAAGAGAATCAAGACAATACTTCCACAACGAAAAAAAGGTGTAAATTTTAAAGCCAAGTGGTATGTAAACATATACTACCTAATATTTATGAGGCTAAAACTATTTCGTTCCTTAGAAACAGCGAGTCCCATGTGAACTGACTGTAGGGGCGGTGGGTTAGGGGCCCTGTCCTACCCAGTGCTGGGAGGAAAGCCCTACAGACACCCCCTGAAGACAATATTTACAGAAGGCTTCCAAACAAAATCTTCCTCGCTTCTTCCGAAAGAGCCCCTCTTGCCTCTTTCCCTGGTCACGTACCATAGGGTGCAAGTCAGGGCTGGGAATTTGGTGAGCATCTCCTCACGACCAGGGGGCGCCAATGAGCACGCGACTCTGGACTGACGCCACCCCTTCCCCCCGCGGATTGCGAACATAAGGAAATGGGATGCTTGTTTGCTTTTGGATGATTTTTTTTTTTAATTGAATCACTTATTTTGGTTTAGTTTTAGAATAATAGTTACTCGGGCCAATAACTCTAGTTACTTAAGTTGGTTTCTGTTAATGACACCTGTGGTAGTTATTTTTCTCTCGTTGCTGGGGCAAAATACCTGATGCCCAAAATTTAGGAAGGGAAGGTTTATGTAGCTCAGTTTGTGGAGGTTTCAGTCCGTACTCGGCTGGCTCCAAGGCAGGGCGGCACATGGAAGAAGGGCGACAGGTTGCGGCCATGAAAGACAACAAAAGCAACAAGAGCACGGGGAGAAGCAGAGGGAGCAGCCTCTTTCCCGCCCTTATGTTGTACGTAGGCTGCCTGCCCCAGGGCGGGTGCAGCACTCAGTCCCCCATAATCCCAGCACTGGGTCGTGAGGCAATCACCAGCTCTAGAAGCCCGTCCCATGACTGCATGAGGCTTTGGGGGACATCCAGACTCAAACCATAACAGCACCCAAGGGCACCCAGCCAGTACAGCTGTCCTCTCTGAACTGTGTGAGAACTGTGTCCCTCCCAGCTGTGGCACCTTTCTCCGGGTACTGTGGCTGTCTGTTAGTGTGGAAGGTGTTAGATGAAGCAGCATCTTCAGGTAAGGAGGAGGCGCGGTGTCCAGGATCTAGTTCTAAGGTCTGGTAAGGGGCTAAATGCAAAGCTTTCCTGTCCTCTGGAGGAGGACGGCTGCAGTGGACATGATGATGGGCATGTGTGGCAGTCTCTCTGTGATGGCCACAACTCCCTCAGAGATGCCAGAAGCAAGGCTGTAGTCTGAGAGCCTGCATGGGCAGTCCCCAGGGCTTGAGGAGAGAGGAGGTCAGGTCGTTTGTGTAAGAGACTGGAAAAGGGAAAGGGCTGAGGGGTTTGGTTTGATTTCTTGACAGTGCTACGGGGACAACTGAAGTTCAAGGTCATGCATTTAACGTGTGACCAATGCTGTGGTGTGTTTTCAGCTGGCCGCGCTCAGCTGCAGCATGCAATTCAGGGAGCAGAGGGGAAGAGGGTGGGTCTTGACCCGGGGAGCCCCACAAGCAGAGAGAAGCAAGGGGGTGCACAGTGTGCTGGGCTGCACTGCCTGGCAAGGGGGTTCCCTGGGGGAGGGACAGGGTTGAGGAGAGGAGAGGATGAAGGGTGGGGAAAGATTCCAGGACCCATGAGCAGCCTCCTGGGGGACCTAACGAGCAAAAAGACTGCGTGTATCTTAAGCAGGGAACTCTGCGACAACCGATGAGCGGCTGCTGGAATCTATGGAGCCCCAGAGAGGCCTCACATTCCCTCCTGTTCAGCAAATCAAGGGTTTTGCCAGGTCAACTTTTCATGTTCATTTGTCAGTAAATTTATCCTGAGTCACGTAAAGGAAAACTGAACTTCAGTTTCTCAAAGGGGGCTTTGAAAATTCCAACTCAGAGTACTGACATTGTATATTTTATCTATAAATACGTTTGCTTGTGTCAGTAAAGGGTAAGGACTGTTTTTTAACACAGCCACAGTAATATCACAGCAAAACAAAAGGAAAACTGTTCATTATTTCCAGCTCTTGGCAAGCTACAGACTCCTGAAACACCACGGACTGCCTCTTCAAGATTTGGAGCGAGACATACCTGCGGTCCTGATGTCCCAGGAATGCACGTACTGGTGACAGCCAGTGCTCAGCTGCCGTTAAACTCCTGGGCAGTAAGAGGTGGAGGCGGTAGCCCAGGAGACGCAGGGAGAGAGGATGGAGGGGAGAACCCTGCACCCCAATAGAAGGCTGAAGTGCTATATTTTCAAGGTGGAGATGATATGAGAAGATAGAAAGTTATCTCATTCTGTGAAAAGAGAAGATAAGACCTTAATTACAGCATGAATTTCTTTAAAGTAGAAAATGCAAAAAGTAGATCATGTGTTTCCTGTACTGGAGGAAACAGAAGTGAGACCAAGGCAGAATACACCTCCGCCCCCCGCCGTGTGGTGTATTCATTGTGACAAAGAAACTGGTGACGGACCTTTTAGTTGGAAAGAAAAGCAACATGGAACATGAAAACCAGAGGCTGAAGGTAGGAAGATTTTGAGAATAAAAAAAGCAGTGGGAGAGATTAGTGAGAAGTCTGGAGTAGGACAGTCAGCAAGGTGAGAAATGATTCAACCTCCTTGGGAAGTAGCTTTGCAACATTTAGCAAGTCGCTCAAATATTAATACCATTTAACCCAGTTATTTTACTTCTATGAAGTTCCCTCAGGAAAAATCCTGAATTTGAAAAAAAAAATCCCTGTTTGAGTTGTTTGGCACCTGGTTTGAAAGTACGAATATCAGACGTGACTGCTCCATGTGTAAACCCAGGGAATGATTCTCAACAGCATGAATGACAGTCACGTAGAGTGTTATTGTGAAATATCTGATGACACAGGAAGTGGAGTGGAGTCATTTTACATCTGGGGATGCTGGGGATATAGCTCAGTGGCACGGTGCCTGCTTGGCAAGCACAAGGTCCTGAGTTCGATTCCTGGTACAAATAAATAAATAAATGTGTCATTTTACACCTGTGTGGGGAGGAAATATGTGGATGAAATAGCACAGTGAGCCCCTGTGCTGAGGCTCAATACCTGGTGATGCGCAGTGGTGGGGAAACAGCAAGCCGCTTGCTCATGGTGAAACGTGGTCTGAAGAGAAAGCCCAGGGTGCCGCCCAGTGGGCACTCGGGAGACTCCAAGCGGGTGTAAGAACTTGTTTTCTGCTATGGGGGACTGAGCCCAGGCCTTTACACTGAGCTATTTCCCTAGCCTGTTTTACTTTATTTTTTATTTTGTGACACAAATTCTCTAAGTCAGTAAGTTGTGCAACCTGGACTCAGACTTGTGGTGGTCCTGCCTCAGCCTTCTAGAGTGCTGAGATTACAGCTGTGGCCACCAGGCTCAGCTGGGGAGGTGGCTTCTAAGAAGTGCATTGTGGTTTTCCTGAGGGTTTTGTCCATATTTCACTTCTGAGGTGCTAGTGTCATTCTTACTAATTTCCCTGACTCTTTCCATCAAAATATTATTAAAGATATCAATTTTTTCACATTTGTGATGAATTTTCCCAGTTTATTTTTGTCCTATAGTTTAAATCCTACATCTTTGAGTGTCTTTGCTGTTGCCTGTAGGTTTTTGTTATGTATGTGATGTGTTTTGCTGTAATAAATTCAAACAATGTAGACAACATAAAGTACAAAATACAAAGTACACAGTGGAACAACGTGGCACAAAAAATCATCCACAAAAACTGTGACACGGTCTTGCTCACACGTGGATCTAAGAAAGGTGATCTCTGGTCGGGTGTGGTGGCCCACCCCTGTAATCCCAGCACTCAGGAGTTCAAAACCAGCCTGGAATATGCTGTGAAAACCTGTCTCAAAAGAACAGAAAGTTGTCCTCATGGAAGTTGAGAGTGGTTCCAGGTGTGGTGGTGCACACCTATAATCCCTGCACTCCGGAGGCTGAGGCAGGAAGATCATTGAAAGTTCAAGACTAGCCTGGGCTACAAAGTGAGCTCAAGGCCAGCCTGCACTGCATAGCAAGACCCTGTCTCAACACACACACTCACACACACAAAGAGGTTGAGAGTGGAACGGTGATTACCAGAAGCCAGGGAGATAAGACCGAGGAGCAGTGGGGAAGGGGAAGGATAGGTCCATGGGTACTAAGCTGCAGCACCCAGGACTGAGGCGTTCTGGGGTGCTGTTGCACAGCAGGGTGAGCACAGATGAGAAGGTGCTCTGCATTCCTGAGCTAAAAGTGAGAGGAAAGGATTTTACGTGTTTTCCCCATGCATAAATGGTAAATGTCTGGGGAGATGGGCAGGTTCAGCTCAGCCAGAGCATCACACAATGTGTACAGGAATCAAAATATCACATGGTGCCCCATTAATATGTATGATTTCTTGTTTTCAAGGGCCAGTTACGAATAAATTTAATTCCATTTTCAAAAATCCTTCTGCTTTTGAACTACCCTTCTCTTTCACCTCTTCTTGGTTTGTTTACAGCACTGTTGGATTGTGTGTCTGTTCCTCTGTTTCCAATACAGATTTTCATTTCTCAGATGATATTGTGTGTTGTGTTTACAGAAGAGAAAATAGGTTTTTGTCTGTTGGATCTTCAGTTACTCTTTTGCCTTGTATTTTGAGAATAAATCTTAGGGATTATAAGTAATAGTTTTTGAGAAATTTCATGGAAAGTAGAGCAAAATATTTCAATGACTGGAGGAAGAATACAAACTAGTGTTTTGTTTCAGATGTGATCCATTAGGTCATCTGCAAAAACAACCTATATAGCCGTCAACAGATGAATGCAAAAATAAAATGTAATATTTACACACAGTGGAGTACTACTCTGCCGCAAAGAAGGATAAACCTGAGTTACTGTAAGAAGATGGATGTATCTTGAGACCATAGTGTTAAGTGAGATAAATCAGATGCGTGTGCTTAAATATCACGATTTCGCTTGTAGGAGAAACCCAAATTATCTTTAAAAAACACAAAAGGGAAGATTAGGCAGATAACAGGAAATAGGGAGACAGAGCTTTTTCAAATGGGAAGGGGGGTCAAGACGTGAAGCGAAGGGGGGGTAGAAGGGTGTAAGGGGGATTCAAGACGTGGTATGTGCATGTACTGACTCCACACAAGGAATAGAAACTCGTACTGCAAACACGGACTAACACAAAACTGCAGAATAGTAAGAGAGCATTAGGGCATCTCTGTGAGCAATCTGCATTACTATACTATCTCCTTTACAGACAGAGCCCACCCTGCATCCATCTCCACAGGAAAGCTCGTGTGGACTCCACCCCCAGAACCTGGCGCTCTTAACAAGGAGCCGCACCAGGGCATGGCAGGAACAGAGCCTCAGAGAGGAGACTCGGGTGCTGGTGCGATGATCCGTGTTCCCCTCATGAAGCGAGAAGCAGAAAGCACAAATCTATCCACGCGACTCACGTTAACAGCGCTGTCCCTACATGGAAATCCTCCATCAGTATGCTGGGACAAGGAGCACCAGGGGGGTCCGTGCTCTGTCGTGTAACCGAATAGGAGGGATGCTAGCTTGTGGGCACAGCCAGTAAGCCCAGGAGCATCCTGGCTGTAGGTCAGTAGGTCAAGATTTTCTCTCTGTCTCTGCCTCTTTTCTTCCCATTCACTCTCCCATTCTTTCTTCTTCTCCCTATTTATGTCATTTTTAGGGCAAAAGCTCCAAGAATCAAGGCAATAAGCTCTACCTTTTCCCCAGAGCAGTAATTATAACTTTCTCCTGCTGTGGTGGATTTGGTCATCTCTTATGTATAAACACAGTTGCTTCTATCAGCTTGCATAGTGGGGCTCTGTGAGCTGTCTACCTGTTGGCCACCCCTGAAGTGAGATAAGTAGAACCCGACCTTGCCGCTAAGTCCCCACCGCAGAGCAAGTCCGAGCCGCAAAACCTGCGGTGGACGCTGGAGAATGAGCTGTGGTTTGTGACCAGGAGCAGCCAGCACCGCCTGGAGAGGCTGTGTGATCATCCCGGGGAGACTGTGCTGCAGCCTAGTGTGAACTGAGAAGCTGAGGTGGACAAGGCCGGGACAAGTGTCCCACAGAGGGGCAGGCGAGAGCGAGGGGGTGAGATGCAAAAGAGACTTTCCTCTTTCTCCTCTCATTCAGACCTTCCCTGCCCCTTTCTTCTTTTCCTGTCATTTAAAAAACTGCCCTATTAAGCCAAATGCAAATTATGTCTCTCTCTATATCCATTATGTATGTATGCATTGATCATTTATGTGTGTACGTATGTACCCATCTATGTATCTATCGTCTATCATCTGCCAGCTCAGAATGTGCAGCAGGAGGATGCTGTGTAGCTATAAGTATATACAAGTCATTCACAAAACATCACTGGGTGAACAAATTAGTGTTTCCGGAATCCTATTTTAATTTGCCAACACATATTAGTCCACAGGAAGGTAAAAGAAGAACAAGTTCTCTGCCACATTTAAAATAAAAATGGGAGTCTTTGAATTCTAACTGGAGACAGCTTGTTCTATATGTTACTCTCCTTCCCACATGCCATAGAATGTGAGTGTTACACATTCTTCATTACAAGTACTTCCCAGATTATAGAAGGTGATTTTCTGTGTGGGTAGAAGTGCTTATACAGAGGCATTTAGAGAAAACACTGGAAAGATGTTTTATATTTGAAAAGAAAGACTATTTTTTCGAGCTTTGGAACTGCTGAGAATCCTAATGATTTTTTACATATTTTCACAGGCAGTATGCCTGTAATGAACACATCTCATTTCATAATTATAAGAAAAATCACTGTTTCGGTAGCAGTGGTTGGGAATAAACATCGACCCATGGCTTAACAGCTCCACCTTTAGTCTTTGGTTTGTAATGATGAGTCAAAGCCAAACCCAAGGAATGCTGGCTGCCTACCTCACAAAGGGGAATCATGCTGTTGGGTTTTAATAGGTTGTGTAAATATTTGAAAAAACACATGAAACTTTAATACAGATTTGAATATGTATCCTTCCACTCAAAATTTCAAATAGTTTTCTATCTTCCACTTTGAGAAAACTTTTTAAAAATAGCAAATATGGTGAATTTCAATAGTGCACGTTTGGATGAACCTTAAGAGATTCTGCTGATAGATAATGGCAGTTGAATTATTATTGACTTCAGGATGATGTTTTTGAACCAGAGTTGTGGCCGGAACAAACTAGGAGTTTTCAGGGATGTGAACCTCTACTCTGCCAATGACTTTGCTTAGAAGTAGGCTCTTCACATTTGTCTTTGTTATTATCAGTACCTGTTGTGATTTTTAAAATAAATTTCTAGCATTTTAAAAGCTTTTCTGTTCCTTCACAGTGAAAGGTATGTGGTGAGGATGTGATTTATTTTTGAAAATCACAGTGACAGTAGTTCTATTTACTGATCGTTTCCATGTTCAGTCAGTTTCCCTTAGATAGGGGGAGGTGACCTAATTATGAAACACTAATTAAGCTAGATCAATTAGAAGAAAGTGTTTTATTAATGATGGGGCTCTATTAGGAACTTACACTTGAGTGTGAATTGTGACCCATCCACCAGAAATTGAGATGTTGGGCAAATTATTTAAACTCCCTAACCTCAGCATCCTCATCTATAAGATGAAGCAATGAGCATACCGAGGTCATGAACTCTTGATGATAAAGTGCCAGGACCCATGAGCAGCACTTAGAATTCTTCGCACATTAAGTGTTTCCTAAATGCTAGCCACTGGCATACTCCTGTCACACCCTTGCCAGGTCACACAGAGAGAGCACTCACAGGCCTCCATTTACGTTTAGATTATGCTTTGTCCAGTTAACTCCTTACTGGGTAACTTCTCTTATTCTTCCAAATGCAATGTATTAAGCAGAAAAGGCAAGGCATTAATTTTCTGTGGCAAGCATTAAAAGACATTGTGACTTGTCTCAAGTGAGTGATCTGAAGCATGGGTGAAAGAATTTAAAATCTTAGGGCCATCCAAATTGAGGTTAGAGCACAAGAATTCTGAGTGAGATCAATACAGATTCTAAGAAAGTGCTTCTAGGATTCCGCAAATGATGGGGTGATTTCCAGCAATTAAAATAATAGTAATAATAATAATTGTGCTAGTTACTTTTTTCTCATTGCTGAACAAAATACCCGACACCTAAAATTAAAGGAAGAAGGTTTGTTTACCTCACATTTGGTGGAAGTTTCAGTCCATACTCAGCTGGCTCCAAGGCAGGCTGGCACATGGCAGAGGGCAACATTTCACAGTGGTGGAAGACAGTAAAGGAACAAGAGTTGAAAGGGAGGAGCACGAGAGAAGACTCTTTCTGTCCCTTATTTGTACACAGGGTGGGTGCAGCACTCACACCATAATCCCAGCACTGGACAATGGATCAGTCACAAACTCTAGACTCAGCTTCCTCAGAGAAGCCCACCTGCATGACTGCATGAGGCTTTAGTGGGTTGGATATCCATATACAAACCATAACAATAATAATAATATTAATAAAGTTTAAACTTGCTTCAGAGACGGGTTCAACTCTTTTATTTGTGGTATATATTGGGGAGCAGAAGAAATATTTTTATTTGAAAAAAAAATTGTCCTGACCTCTCCCAACAAAATGTGTACTGTGGTCAGGAACTGCATAGCGTTGCTGCCAGTGGAAGCCATGTTTTCTTGGAGCCCTGAAGCCACACTAAAGACATCTTCCTTTTCTCGCATTCAGAATGCATACATTGACAAGCAGAGGCGCTTCCAAAGCCATTCTGTACTGATTCGAATTAAATAAACAGAGCCCCGCAGTGCTTCAGTAGGACAGGACTGGTAAGCCAGCAGCTTTTATAGATGCCAAACTTCCATTTCTATTCTCTCTGCTGTGAACTTTCGCAGTTGCCCTAGTAACCCATGATCACTTTTGCCCAGGATTCAAATCAGATAGGGTCTCAGAAAATAGTTAACTTTTTCATATTTAATCTTATTTCTCTGTCCATATTTTGGGACAAATTTATGGAGCACAGATCTTCAGAGCACAAGATTATTTTCTTCAATATTCTGTTTACAGTTAAAATATTACTTTTCTCTATGTTATTAATGAGAGGATACAAGATTTTAGTGTACACTTTGGGGAATAAATCATTCTGCATTTCTAAAAGTATAAGCCATAGTTTAATAGAAAGTGGAATTTAATAACTCAGACTTTGCAATAAAAAGAAGCTTCTTACTGACTGAAAGAAAGGTATTGGTTTGGGTATAACATGATCAATATACTTGTTTTGGCTTATATTTAGATGTTCCCCAAAGGCTCAAACAGTCATAGGTGAGGCTTTTGGGAGGCGGCTAGGTCTAGGGTGTGTGATACTGGGATTAACTGGATCAGTCAACTGGTACTGGATCAGTCCACTAACTGGTATATCATAGTTCTGGGTGTGGGTGATGGGAAGCCCCACCCTGGGAGTGGGTGGCACCATCCGAAAGGGTTATAGTCTGGATGGGATAAAAAGGAAAGGGAGATTCACTGCCACTACTAGCTTCTTCCTGTCTGCCCTGTCAGGACTATTTCTCCTCTGCCAAGCCACCCTGCCCTGGAGCCAGCCAACTAGGGACTGAAACTTCTACCAATCCTCCTTCAACCTGCTGGTGTTGGGTATTTTGCCCCAACAATGAGAAAAACAACTAAGACTACTCCTGAGGAGATCTTCACTTTTATGAGGTTTGTATATAGTTGTTGGTGCTGTTAGATGTGCCTAATTTTATTTGTTTATTCTATTTTAGGTAGCATTAAAAATATAGCTAAAAAGCATCAGGAAATCTTATATTATTGGGATTTTTCTAGTAGTTGTCTATAGCTATCAATAAGTAGATGCAGGCACACACATTCACATTTTCTTAATATTTACAGCAAACAGGCCAAAACCTCACAAAAACCCCTCATAGAGATTATCATATAAAACTGAGTATACTCATCCTTTCTCTCAGTGTTCCAGACAATCACTGGATGATAGATTTACTAAAGGCAGCTGCATGGGCCAGGAATATAGCTCAGTGGCACAAATGCCTGCTTGCCAAGTACAAGGTCCTGAGTTTGCTTCTTGGTACCAAAAAATAAATAAATAGATAAAGACAGATGCAGTTATTCTAGGAAAAGGTGTAGTTAATTTTATTGTGCCTATAAAACAAATAGGATATGAAGAATGAGTGGGTGTGACTGGGGATCGAGTGGCATCGCTAGCAATACAGGATTTGCTACATCCTTACTTGCTGAAGAGGGTCGATGATTTATTCTGTGAAGCGCCCCCCCCCCCCCGATCTTGCCTTAAATCTTCTTTCTGGTGTGATTTATCTCACGCTTGCCTCTCTGCAGTGTCTACAGTCTAGAATTCCCATCTAAAGTCTTGGGCTGTAAATGGGGCTCTATAGCTGAGTGCTAGCCTAGCAAGTTTGAGGCCCTGGGCTCTTGATTCCCAATTGTGATACATCAAGTTGAATGAATTAAGAACCACCTAGTGAATGAGTAAACCTCTGGGCATATCTGTGGGTGGCTGAGGTGCAGGCTCCAAACAGGAGGGAAGACCCACTAGGTGTGAGTACCACTGGCTAAGAGGCTTGTGGTCTGGATGAAATAAAAAGGGAAAGAAAAAGAAAATGTCCTCTTTGCTTCTTCAGAGGAGGTCAGTCTCCACCATCACCTCAGGACATCGGTCTCCAGTTCCTTCAGGCTTCCAGTGTAGACTCTTCAGCCTCCATCACAGACCCTTCACCTTTGCAACATGGACCCACACTGGTCTCCAAGCCTTTGACATTGCGCTGGATCCTCCACTCTGCAGCACACAGATGACTTTCTGCACCCTTCTACCCCTGATCCAGCAGACGGTGTTGTAAGCTTACTAGTAAATACCTCATATAGTATATATAAGCACATAGGTAAAAAATAAATTATATTAAATCTGTTTCTCTAGTGAGGCAGCAACACACCCAAAACCCCACACATGCTCAAAGCCAAAGCCTTGGGTAAAAGGCATTCTTGATGGTACTGCATTTTTCTTTGAAATCCTACCTGGAGGCATATAATTCGATATAATTCTGCTAGGACAAAGTAGGGAAAGATGGAGCCCAGAGCATCAGGGCTCAGTAAGACAGAACCCTTAACCATATAAAGGTAACAATCTACAGGATAGAGGCATGGGAAACAAGAAAGTACAATCATTATAAATAGCAAAAAAGGTATAAGTAAAATAAAACAAGGAAATCTGTTCATGAGGTCAAGTGCTGGAGGTAGAAGAGGATGATCTCTAGGAAAAGGAGACCTTGGAACAGAGGCTAAAAGATGGGAAACAACCAACACAGTGACAGCCTGGGAAAAGAGATTCCAAGGAGAGTGAAAATGTTTCCCCTCATATCCTAAGCAGGTTTGTTACGTTTGAGGAAGGGAGAGGAGGCTTCTGGCTGGAGCATGAGTGATCAGAGAAAACCTATTTTCCACAGTGGAGTAGACCACGTATCCTGGCTCCCTCTTGCATAAAACACATAGAAAAGATGAATAAAATATTAAATATTTATTTTAATTGTATAGCTGAGTCTACAGTGAATTACATCTGGCCTCCATTTGTCAGAAGTGAAGACAGCGCAGGAAAGTGGTGAGGTCAAAGGAAAAGTTAGTGGGAAGGAGAATGTCACGGGTCTTGATAATCAAGGCGATAGAGTTCGATAACCATAACAGGTTAGGAAATGAGGCCATGTGTCCCCTGGAGTCAGGATGTTAAAACTGAGGTTCCTGTTAGAGGATCAGAACATTTCCTCCTCAGTCTGAGGGCTTTCCTGCAAAATCCAGCTTCCACGGCAGTAGGCACCTGGCCCATTCAGTTCACTGCAACATCTCTAGTCCTGAGCACTGTGCTAGCAGAAAGCAGGAACTTACTAAGTGTTTATTGACTGACTGGTCTGCACTTGAAGTGAGCAGAAAAATTTCCTGCCTATGAGTGTATAGCCACTGGCCTGCCCTCACATGAATTTGGGGCTTAAAACTGAAATTGATGATGCAGGGGAGGTTTGCCGACCTCTGAGTTGAGAAACTAACGCAAAACCACCTGCAACTTGTGGTGCCTTTGGGAAGCCTAGAAGTAGCAAAAAAGACACACTTCACCCAAGAGTTTCTACAGAAAAAAATCTCTTTAAAGTAGGCTTTGAATTTAAAACACAGGTGTTGTATGAAAAGGTGAAATAAAATAAAAATAAGAAAACTTACAATTATGACAGTTACAGAAAGCATTCCAAACACACAAAAAGAATGAGACACTATTTTTTAAAACACCAGGACATTTGAAAAGGGTCAAAATTATTTTTGAGAAATAACATAATTATTGAAAATTCAATGGATGCATTTAATACAAATTAGATATGTCTAAGGAAAGAATTTGTGCACAGGAAACCAGTCAAAGAAATCAGCTACTCTGCTACACAAGTAGAGACAAAGGTGAGAAATACACTAAGAAGAGCTGATGATTTTCAAGATAGTGGAGGAAAGAGAAAATAGTATAGAGGAGACACAATATTTAAAGAGATAATGTTGTGGACTTTGCAGAATGTTTTCTTTTAAAGAGGACAAAACCTAAAAGTAATAATAAACAGAGTTTCAGAACAGGTTAATAGGAGATTTACAATAATTAATATGTGGTGTGTAGTTGCCTTTGTAGTAGTTATTTAGAGTACAAGATAGGGGCATGATGTCTTATCCAAACAATACTAGTACAGCTGGGGATATAGCTCAGTGGAATAAGCGCTTGCCTGGCAAGTGCAGGGTCCTGAGTTCGATCCCCAGTACCGCAAAAAAAAAAAAAAAAAAAAAAGAAACGCTGTCAAGAATTACATAAGGTGAACTATCCCAAACAATACTAGTACAAATTTTTCTTTTCAGTGAACTAAGAGAAACTGGCTGTATAACTAGCTTGTGTAAAAATCTTTTTTTCTTTTCCCTTTTCTTCCTTTCCTCCATTACAGTTTGTCTTTTCTTTTGAACTGTTTCTCCCAAATTCACAATATCTGTTGCACATTTTGGATCTTATTTACTCATTCAGTTTCTCACAATGCAATGTTTATACATATGGGTCTGATTTA
Source organism: Dinomys branickii (assembly GCA_004027595.1). Classification (NCBI taxonomy): domain Eukaryota; kingdom Metazoa; phylum Chordata; class Mammalia; order Rodentia; family Dinomyidae; genus Dinomys; species Dinomys branickii. Next base: position 38,663 of record PVLD010000012.1, read on the forward strand.
TTTCATTTATGAGTAAGGTCCTGAGTTGTATCCATTACCTATAAAAGTCTCCAGTTTATCTTTGTTTATGGCTGAGTGGTACTCTGTTATATTTTAAAAAAATACATGTTTTTTTTTATCCATTCCTCGATTGATGGGCATTTGGGTTGTTTCCAGTATTTAGCTATCACAAATTGTGCTGATATCAACATGGGTGCACATATATCACTATGGTATGATGTTTTCAATTCTTCAGCAGGGTACCCAGAAAGGAAATAGCTGGGTTAAAAGGGACTCTAATCCTAGATTTTAAAGGAATCTCCACACTGGTTTCCATGGTGATTGTGCCAGTCTACGCTCCCACCAGCTGTGGAAAAGTGTTCTTTTTCCCCCTGACAGCCCTGCCAGCCTTCTCAATTGGCTGATTTCTTGATTATAGCCATTCTTTCTGGGGTGAGATGGAATCTCAGCGTTGTCTTAGTGTACATCTCTCAAATTACCAGTGATGTTGAACATTTTTTCATGTATTTACTTTCATTTGTATTTCTTAATCTGAGAAGTGTGTGGGCATCTCAGATGCCTATTTTTGGATTGGGTGTTTGAATTTGGGAGTTCTACTTTTTTTTTCAATTTTTTGTATGTTCTAGATATAAGTCCTCTCTCTGAGGGACAGCTGGCTATAATTTTCCCTACTCTGTGGGTTCCTTTTTTACTCCATTGGTGATTTCTTTTGTCGTACAAAAGCTTTTCAATAAGGTGAGATCCAATTTGTTGGTTCTTTGTAATAGTTCCCTTACAGTCTGGGTTTTATTCATGAAGTCTTTGCCTATACCTATGTATTCAAGATTTATACCTATTTTCTCTTCCAGTAAATTTAGTGTTTCTATTTTAATATTTACATCTTGAACCATTTTGACTTTAGTTTAGAGCATGGTGATAGAAATTGCTCTAGCTTTAGCCTTCAGCATGTAAAAAGCCAGTTTTTTCAGCACCATTTATTAGAGAGGCTGTTTAGCTCCCAGTGAACATGTTTGGTCCCTTTGTCAAAGATAAGGTGGCTGCATGTGTTTGTAGTTGTGTCTGCATCACTTATTCTGTTCCGTGTATCCCCAGGTCTTCTTGTTTTCAGTACCATGCTGTTTTTATCACAGTAGCTTTGTAGTATAATTTCAAGTCAGGGATTGTGATGCCTCCTGCCTTGCCTTTGTTGCCCAGAATTGCTTTTGCTATTCTAAGTCTCTTATGGTTTCAGATGGATTTTAGGAATTTTTTCTCTAGATCTGTGAGATATGCTAATGATATTTTGATTGGGATTGCATTAAATCTGTATAACAGTTTTGGGAATAGGGCCATTTTCACTTTGTTGGTTCTTCCTATCCATGAGCAAGGGATACCTTTCAATTTTCTGATATCCTCTTCAATCTCCTTTTTTAGGGTATGGTAATTTTCACTCTATAGATCTTTTACATCTTTTACTAGATTGACTCCTAAGTATTCCATTTTTTTAAAGATGTTGTTATAAAGAATGTGCTTTCCCTAATTTCCCTCTCTGTGACTTTGTTGCTTGTATACAGGAAGGCTATTGACTTTTGACTGTTGAATTTGTATCCCATTGCATTACTGAATTTGGATATTAAATCGACAAGCATTTTGGTGCAGTTTTAGGGGTCTTTTAGAGTATCAAGTCATCTGCAAATAATGGTGACTGAATTTATTCCTTTCCTATCTCTATTCTTTTTATTTTTTTTCTCTTGTCTAATTGCTCTGGCTAATGTTTCCATAACTATATTGAATAGGAGTTGTGATAATGGACATCCTTGTTCCTGATTTGAGAGTAAAAGCTTTCAGTTTTTAACCATTTTGTATGATGGTGGCTGTTGGTTTGTCATAGATGGTTTTTATCAGATTGAGGTAAAAACCATCTGTTCCTATTTTCTGTAGGGTTTTTCATCATGAATGGGTGTTAGACTTTGTCAAATGTTTTTCTGCATCCATTGAGATGATCATGCAATTTTTGTCTTTGGTTCTGTTAATATGGTGTATTACACTTATTGATTTGTGTATGTTGAAACATCCCTGCATCCCAGGGATGAATCCTTCTTGGTCATGATGTACATCCTTCTTGATGATTTGCTGCATTTTGTGTTCCAGTATCTTATTAAGGATTTTTGCATCTATGTTCATTATGGAGATTGGCCTGTAGTTTTCTTTTTTGGTTGCATTCTACTCTTCTAGGAATGAATTTGGAAGTACTGCTTCCCTTTCAATTTCTTTAAAGAGTTTCAGCATTAGTGGTGTTAGCTCTTCTCCAAATTTCTTTCTTTCTTTTTTTTTTGTTTTGATCTTTTTGAGACATGGTCTCACTATGGAGTTCAGACTGGCCTTGAACTTACTATGTAGCAGAGGCTGGTCTCAAACTCGCAATGACCCTCTTGCCTCAGCCTCCCGAGTGCTGGGATTACAGGTACGCACCACCATCTCTGACTAGGATTTTTTTTTTTTTTTTTTGTCTTTTTTGAGACGGTCTCACTATGCAGTTCAGGCTGGCTTTAGCTTGCTTTGTAGCCTAGGCTGGTCTCAAACTCACAAGAATGCTCCTGCCTCAGCCTCCCTAGTGCTGGGATTACAGGCATGTGCCACCATGCCCAGCTTCCAAATTTCTTGTAGAATTCAACAGTAAAAGCCTGGGCTTTTCTTTATTGGTAAATTTTTAATTACATTTGAAATTTCATTTCATTTTCAATCTAATTTCAATTCAATTCATTTTCATTTCAATTTCATTTTAATTACATTTTCAGTTTCATTGGATGATATCAGGATATTTGGAGTTTTTGTGTCTTCTTGGTTTAGTTTTGCCAGTCAGATTGTGTCTAGAAATCTGTCCATTTCTTCTGTGTTTTTCATCTTGTCAGAGTATAGGTTCCCATAGTAAGTACTGATGATCTCCTCGATTTCCATTGTGTTTTCCTTCCTTTAATTACTAATTGCTTCAACTTGTGTTTTTTCTTTCCTCTTTTTGATATTGGCTAATGGTTTATCAATTTTGTTTATTCTTTGAAAGAATCAACTTTTCAATCCATTGATTCTTTGTATTTTTTTCTTAGTCTCTTGCATTTTTTTTCTCTTATCTTTATAATTTACTCCATTGTATAAGCTTTGGGTTTTATTTGTTCTTTTTTTCTAGAAGTTTGAGGTTCAGCATTAGGTTTGAACTCATTCAGTTTTCCTGATGTGTGAGCTCATCACTATAAATTTCCCTCTTATGACTGCTTTCATAACATCTCATAAGTTTCAGTGTGTTGTATTGGCATTATGATTTAATTGTATATACTGTTTAATTTCATTTTTAATTTCCTCTGTGACCCATTGGTTGTTTGAAAGGATGTCGCTTAACTTCCATATGTTTATGTAGTGTTTGTGATTTCCTTTTTCACTGATTTCCAGTTTCATTGCACTATGGTCAGATAAAAGGCAAGGGATGATTTCAATTCCTCTACACTTACTTAAACATCACTCTACACTTCCTCTACACTTACTTTTGTTTTGTCGGCTAATATATGATCTATTTTGGAGAATGTTCCATCTGTATCTGAGAAGAATGTGTATTCTCATGTTTTGGGGGTGGAACACTAGACATCTACCAAGCCCATTTGTTCACAGGCTTGGTTTCATTCTAATATTTCTTTGTTGATTTTTTGTCTAGTTGAACTATCTCTTTGTGAAAGTGGGATATTAAGGTCCCCACTACAATTGTGTTAGTGCTGATTAGGTTTATCATGCTGTTAATATTTGTTTTATGTATTTGGGTAAACCTGTGTTTGGTGCATAAATATTTCAGTTTGTTATTTCTTCTCCTTGGAGTTTTCCTTCAACAAGTGTGTAGTGATCTTTTTTTATCTCTTTTGATGAGTTTTGCCTTAAAGTTTGAATTTTCTGCAAAACCCCTGCTTTTTTCTGGGTTCTTATAGCATGGAGAATTAATTGTTTTCCATCCTTTGGCTTTTAGTCTGTGAATTTCTTTTTGTGTTAAATGTGTTTCTTGAATGCAGTATATTATTGAATCTTGCTTCTTGATCCATTCTGCCATTCTGTTTCTTTTGGTTGGTGAATTGAGACCATTTACATTGATGTTTGTAACTAATACATAAATCTTTCTCATATTGTTTTCCAGTTGTTTGTTCTCTGTCTTTCTGCTCTATTTAATTGCTTGCCCTGCCTGCTGGCTTCTTTCTATTGGCATTCATGTATTTGTGGTCTTCATTGTCTCTTTCTAATATGTTCTTCAGAGCATTCTATACAGCTGGTTTGGTGGTCATAAATTTCTTCAGTTGTTCTTTGTTATGGAAATATCTTATTTCTCCATCAATTTTGAAAGATAGTTTTGCAGAGTATATCAATCTGAGTTGAAGATTGTTTTCCTTTAGGGCTTGAAATACCTCACTCCAAGCTCTCCTTGATTTGAGAGTTTGTATTGGGAAGTTTTCTGTGATTTTGATGGGCTTTCCTTTATAGTTGATACATTTCTTTTCTCTAGCTGCTTTTAATATTTTGTTCTTGTGCTGAATTTCTGGAGTCTTTATTAGTATATGCCTTGGTATAGTTTTATTTTGGTTATAGCTGTTTGGAGTTCTATATACTTCATTTATTTGTATGTCAAAATCTTAACCCATGTTTGGGAAGTTTTCTGCCATTATTTCTGTGAAGAGGTTTTTAATGGCTTTCACACTGTCTCCAGTGTTCTCATCAATTCCAATCCATCTTATGTTGTTCTTTGCTTTATCTTATAACTGTTGGATAGTTTGTGTGTGTGTGTATGTGTGTGTGTGTGTGTGGTCTCTTTCAATTTATAAGATATCTTTCTATCCCTGGCTGCTAGTCGCATTCCTGTCCTCCACATCTTGTATTCTCTTTTCACCTTTATTCAGTCTGCTGTGTATACTTTCAGTGGAGGGTCTAATCTCCTGCATTTCTGTTTGGATCTGTGTCTTTGATTGCATTTCTTGTCTATGTTTGGCATTCAAGGTTTCCATCATTTTCATGAGCTTTTCTATTTATTTATCTGTGTTGGCTTCAAAGTCTTTTACTTTGGTAGTCATTTCTTTTTGCACCTTATTTTTCTATGGTCTCTTCCATTTGTTTTTTCACTTCTGATGCTATCATTTCAGAGAGTTCCATTTGCTGGGCTCTGACTTTCTCTATCTCTTTGTGCTCTGGTCTCGCCCTAGGTGTGCATTTTGCTTCTTCATCTTGTCATTTCCTATTTTATTTTGTTTTCTATGTTGATACTTGTAGATTTTTTTATGTTAGATAGCCCTGTCACTGGTGTCAAAACTTTCTTAGCAGCTGTCTGCTCCTCTCAGTGTCTTCTAGATGTAGGTAGTTGTTGGTCTTTATGTCTATCACAAGAACCTACCTTTCCAATATAGTAAGTCTGAGGAGTTGCTATCGATTTGACTTAGGGCTCATTCCTTTGGTGCTGGACTATGGTGATGGTTATGACCCCTTGCAATTGCAGTTTTGTCATATAGGGGGTAAAAACTGGTTATAGCATGTATGATATCCTGGTTAGAGCACTGTACCTGGCAAAAACAATAGACTCAAGTACAGCCTGGCTACTCACAAACTGTGGTAACTATTAGTATGATACCCATAACTGTAGGAGAAAAGTCTACAGAAATATAATATAATCCAATTTACACCAGGAACTTGTATGCAATTATTTTCTACTTAGTGGAGTGATTTTACTCTGTTGTGGGGGTGGCTTAGGAGGATAGTGGGTAGGATAGAGAGATGAATGAGGTTAACTATAATACGAACAAGGTTGGAAAGCACAGGATGGTCATCCAGGTTTTGGGTAACTATAGGGCACAGGAGGAAAGGATTGGAACGGAAGGCCTAGGAGTTTTGAAGTGAACCAGAAAGAGAAGAGACAATGTTTACTTGCATGAAAGTATCATAAAGTCAAATGAGATAGTTGATGAAAGAAAGAAAGAGGACAAGTAGAAGAAAACAGAAAGAAAGGTTAGAGATCACCTATTGGTTCATATCGCTAATGTTCCATGGGAAGTTTCCGTGCCTCTAGTTCTTCCTGTCAATTGTGTATGCTTCAGCCAGGGTCCTACTGTGCCACTGGTATGTTTGTAGGTTTCTGGGCCCTGAGTTCCACCAGTGGAGGGAGGGAGGGGTGTATCTCAAACTTCTCTCACCAGCCACACAGTTCTGGAAAAATGGAGGGAGGGAGGAGCCGAACTCACACTCCTTTCGCCAGCAGTGCAGTCTCCTAGAATTGTTTTCAAAAATGTGGATCTTCAAATTCAAGGGCTAAAGTTCTGCTCAGAAAGAATAAAACAAATTGCCAACAAAATGCATTTGATTGAAACAATCTGGGAGGAGAGTGCAGGACATTAATTAGAGATGTAGTCAGGGGCTGAATCAAACAGAGCTGTGTTTTGGCAGAGGATTGATAGTTTTTATTTTACATCTGTGACAGATCCTTCCAGCACTTCTGAGAAGAGTGAACTGTGGAGGCCCAAAGTGGAAGACCATCGGATGCAGTAATCAGGCTGGAGGTAATCGTGCCCATGGCCAGGCTGTTAGTGGTCAGTTTGGAGAGATGTGACCTCATCGGACTGTGTTTTAGTGATCAGAGAAAATCATCAAATCCAGAAGTACAGTCAGTGCCTCATATGGAAAACTTTGACCAAAGGAAAACAGGAGAAGGAAAGGACCCAGGAGAATGGTTCCATATCCCTCCCCCTGCTCATGGACCACTCTAGGCAGAGTTTCTCCACATAGACTAGGCAAAGGTATTTCCTGTGCTAAGCAGCTGCACTGACTCATCCACTTGCTCTGATGCACCAACTCATTATGCAAGGCAGTGATTTTTAGAATATTTAACCTCTCTGATCCAATGAGAGCTTTTATTTCTAAGACTGCACTTCATCTATGAAGGTTGTGCAAAATCCCCTTATAACAGAGATTAATTATGACCCATGATTGATTATGGGGTGCGCCCAGAAATTCATGTGCTTGGCCATTAGTGTGCCACTTGGGGGAGGCAGTGGCTCCTCTAGGAGTGAGGCCGGCTGCAGACTCTCCGGGAATTAGGGTGTGTCATTTAAAGGAGTTGTGGGACCCCAGCTCCTTCTTCCTCCTCCTCCTGGCCGTGGGATGATCACCTGGCTCTAACATAGGTGCCTTCCTGTTGACATCTGGCATCCTAATCACAGGCCTAAAAGCAATACATCTGCTATCATGGACTGGAACTTCTAAAACCATGAACCAAAACAACCTTTTTCTCTTTATAAGTTAACAATCCAAGGCATTTTGCTATAATAATGTAAAACGATCTAATATATTATCTAAAATACAACTATGAAAACTCTTATATAATATCAGATAAAGAAGTAAATTTACCCCAGCACTACTCAGCAAATGGGTAGTTTATCATTGAGAAACACTGAAAAGGCCAACTAAGACACAAACTTCCACATAAAATATTATTAATAATTATTTAATAATTATTAACAACAATATTTTACATCTTATAGAACATTATAGAAAATGTCACTTGTAGAGAACACTACCAAGGAAATGAATGGCATTTTAAGAGAACATTATGGAGAAAAGGAATGACATTTTTAGGAAATCTTCAGACTTTTTGTAGAGATAAACTAGACAGACCCAGAAGAAGAGAAGGTTTAGCATATTTTAAATCACCTGGGACCATACCTGAATAAGATAATAGGTGGGAGATTACCCTTCCCTTCTGTATTAGTGCATTACATTTTTATGAGAATTGATGCTTACTAAAGAAGGGAACCTGCTGCAGAGAGCTCTTCGCCTGTCTTTGCTTTCTGATGCATGAAGGACAGCAGGAAACGATGAGGGAAGAAACTAGAAAGGCATGATAGTAAATTGCATATTCCAGAGGCAACATTTTCAGGATAATACGGTTTTGGAATGCTCATGCAAGACTTAATTTATGAAAAATGATGGAAAGCAAAGCCTTGTTACAGTCTGGATCTAATTTACTTTCGACAGATCTTATGTCTTAGTTTGAAACAAATGTGACCAATAGCACTAAGGTCACAGCACTTACCAAATGTCATCAAGAACAGTGTAAATATAGGTCGTTCTACTCTGTCATCGCTGCTGAAGTCATTTTGGCGACCCCCAGTGAGGTCAGAGTTTTGAGAAAGGATTGTCTACAACTTGCTAGAGAGCAGGGTCAGCAGCAGGCACAGGGTATGTATTTTAACCTGACGCATTGCCTTGTCATTTCCCTTGATTTAGAACGAATGGTTTAAAAGACATGTGTAATTTTTTGAAACCAAAATCAAAATGAGTCTCAGCGGAAGTGATGATTCCAGTGCCTGTATACATGTTGTCACATATCACAAGACTGTCACAGGTTACAATGCCACCTTCCACGTGACACTTTCTGGAGCATCCCACACATCCCTACACTCCTCTTTCTGTCTGGTCTTGAACAGCCCTACTTCCAGCCTCTGGCCTCAGACACACACAGCCCTTCATCTCATAGCGATCATATGCTCTTAGGCCACTAAGGCATCCAGCGTCCTTTGGTTTAGACCCCGTCTCTTTCCATTAATAGGAGGTTAGAGCTGCTGTCCCCCATCTTCCCAAGATTTGATGAAATAGCATCCTGTTAAGAGTCTGCTTATGGAATTTCTCTACATAAAACTCCTGTTTGGGGGCAGATGTAGCCTCAGTTCAGAAGATCTGACCTATTTCTTCTCTCTGACTTTAAATGGTCTTGTGAGGCAGATAGATGCTAGCAGGCCTGAGAACAATGTAGTTGGGGGATCCAATAGCATATGTTGCCAGTTAAGAAAGTTTCCAATGTATGAGATATTTATGATCATTTCTTAGGTCTCAGGACCTGTGTGACCCCACAGAGTACAGTGACACATTGTGCCCAGTCCTCCTGATCCAGAACACAGCCCACAACATTCCTGGCTGCTACGTCCTGAAGCTCAAGGGTAGCAGGAAGGGAGATGTTCTTACAGACCTCCTGCCTTGGGCTGGGACCTTGTTTCAATTAAGAACTTATCCTTTGTGAGTTTCTCACAGGATGGAATTCCCTGAGGAAACACTGACCATCCAAAGGCACAGGAAGACATTTTGAAATTCCTAAGTAACTTGTAGGTAAAATGTTAATAAAAGCTCCATAATCATCCTAGTTCTCAGATCCTAAAAGTGACTTTTGTGTGCATAAAAGGCATTCAAACTGCACTGGGCAGATGCCCGCCTCCTCACTCAAAGATGCAACTCTTTCTGTATGTACTTTACCACAACTCTGCTTAGATTTTGGCACATTGTGTGTCTTGACTGAATTCTTTATCAGGGCCACAAAGAGCCAATGACCAGGGAAGTGAGTGGTCTTGCTGCATCAGGATCCAACTTCCTGGTAACAGGTAAAAGTCTATTCCTGCTTCAAAAATCTTCTATTTTCTTTGTTCACTTTTATTCTAAAAAATATTTTCTTTTCAATTCTGAATTATCAGGTCCTCATAAGCCCACCCCCAAATGGTGTGCACTTCTTATTTATGCATTATTTATACCAAGTGTCTTTGTTTTTGCTGAGACAAAATACCTGACACCCAAAGTCCAAGGAGGAGGGGTTTATTGGGCTCACAGTTTATAGAGGTTTCAGTCCATAACAGGTTAGCTCCAAGACGAGGCCGCATTGCAGACAGGTATCGCAGGGGAAAAACAGTTCATGGTGCAGAGAAGACAGCAAAGCAACAAGAGACTTTAGCAGCATCTTTCTGCCCCTATTTATGTTCTAGCTAAACTACTGGGATTAGGACGGTGCCAACCTAATCAGAGGGCTGATTTAATAATCACATACCCTTAATCCCAGCATCACACACTAGATTCAGCCACCTCTGAAAAAGCTGTGACTGGATGAGGGCTTGGGGAACATTTAAACACAAACCGTAACACCAAGTCACAGACAAGACTTAGTACACATAAAACCAAACGGCATATTTGTTTTCAGTTTATCTGTGGTTGCCCTGGGTTACTTCTAATCTGCATATGGATTGCCCCAAGAAAAAGAGGAAGCAAGACTTTTGTAGGTAAATGGATGCAATTTGTGACCATGCTCATATGTGAAATAAATCAGATGTACATGTATAGACACTGTGTCATCCCCTAGTGTGAGAAGCTGAAAGAGTAAATAAGATCCAACATGTGCAATAGATACTGTAAAATGGGAAAAAACTGTTTAAAAGGAAAGAGAAATGAGGATGGGGGAAAGGAGAAAAGCAGGAAGGGAAAAAGAAAAAAAAGTACACATATACAGGATAGTTAAAATAGCTATACTACTAATTTTTCTTAGTTTGTTGAAAAGAAAGGTTTGTGCTAATACTGTTTGATCAACTTTTCAGGCCGATACAATCTGAGTGACTACTTTGAAAATAACAGTATGGCATGTATTCACCACTGTTACTCTCCTATTAAGTTGTTTCAAAATTTTGTATCATTATTTTTTCTCTTTAAAATAAAAAAAAAAAAAAGAAAAGGAGGAAGAAAGTGAAAAACTTCCAAAATTCAGTAAATATTTCCAAAGATTCCTGTCATGGCTTCTTGCTTTATAGACACCTAAATAAGCTCTGGAGCTGGTCTGTGGCCTCTCCTCCCAACTTAAAGACCTGGGGCCCTGAATCAGAGGCAAGGCTTTTCTATCTACTTGCCAACCCAGGCCCACCACTCTGCCTCAGATCTCAAAAAATAGCATCTGAACTTTGCATAAAAGACTTGTCTGAAGTAAGCTGTTTGCTGTTGGGCATCTAGTCATATTAGGGCTACGCTTTGGCCATGAGTGCAAAGAGAAATTGTTTCCTAGGTCACCGACGCATTGTACCAAGGATTACAGCTCAGGCCCAGTTTCTAGTCTTAGACTGGCAAGTAACCAAGGGGGTGACAGCTCACAAGTGCACTTCTTTGAATCTCAATTTCCTAAACTGCTCAATTTGTAGGTTAAAGATGAAAATCTAGTCTATCTAACTGCCACCTGCTCTGACAATCAGGCATTATTTTCTTTTGGAATCAACCACTCGGGGACTGCAGCAAGGCCAAGGGTAAGTCACCTCTTTATGCAGAACATGTTCTTTGATAGAAAGGGAACAGACAGGAGTGTGGCACGTGCGGGTAGAATTTCCTCTGTTCTCTCCTAGGTGCTCCAGAGTGGAGTTGCATCTTTCAGTCTCAGTCCTACACCTGCAGGACGGGAATTAATACAGACCCGGTACAACTGGGACTGTGGGACCACATCCCTCCGCTCACCCTAACCTGGGCAACACCCCAACTTGGACAACACCCTAGGGACAACTCCTCCCCAACCTTTGTCCTAAGCCCGACTACCCAGAGGCAGAGGTAAGAAAGATGAAGACTTCTGGGCCTGCCTTGGAAAATTTCAAACACACATGTACACCAGAGGCTCTGGCACAATCCATAGTAACCTTTCTTCACCTGGAGCTCGCTGAGGGCTCATGCTTATGGGCTGTGTCTGGGGCACCCACTTATCACAGTGCATTATGGAGAAGGACTTGTGCAGTAGGTACAGCTGATGTGACTCAGCACCCTGTCAGTCACGTTGTAAATCATGCTCTGGATGGCCCAATGGGAGGTGCCCTAGACAGGCACAATACTGAAAATTCTTTTCTTTTTATTGAGGGGTCTCACTATGCAGTTCAGGGGGGCCTTGAACTCACTATGTACTCCAGGCTGGCCTTGAACTCATCATGATCCTAGTGCCTCAGTCTCCCAAGTGCAGGGATTACAGACATGCACCACCATGCCCAGTCAACATTTTAAGTTCTTAAACCCAACACATTCAGCATTCGTGCCCTTTTCCTTTCCCCAGCCACTCTGCCTTTACCATTACCCAATCAAACTTGATTAAACTTTGCTGCTTTTCCTTACCATCACGTGGCACGTCCAATTCTTTGTCATGCACAAGACCTAGACCTGTGTCAGAAACCCCATCACCCACAGTAACAGAATACTATTTGCTGAGAAGCATTGCTCTTGCAATCTGTGGACTATGCAAATATCATGGTACGAAGTAGCTGCATTATAAAGGCAGTTACTCCTAATGCTGCCACACTTACACTTTCAAAGAACTTGAGGTCATAGTTGGACTGCTTGACTTTGGAGAGAATTAAGTGCTATATTTAAAAAATCAAACAGAAATATTTACGTAAAAAGGGAAATTTCCCCCACCTCTCTTTCTAGTCCCACTGTCCCTATTTGTATTTCTCCCAAGTTTTTTCTGTTTGTGAAATTATCTAAACATAAATACAATTGATTTTGTAAAAAGCAGCTCATGCAACATATACTATCAGATATAGATCTTGAGTGATAAAGGGAGGGAACTGTGAATATTTATTGGTTCAATAAGAAAATAGTAGCTTCACGTGGGAGGGGGGATTAAGTGTGACCAAAGATGAATGCTGTCTCCATACTAGTCCAATTCTTTTTATAGATGTCTCTGCATATTAATTTTATTAGAATATTTTTTCACACATCTTAAAAGGAACAATGAGAGCTTCAGAACTAAAAACCATCATTCAAGTATTCATGCAGTACAGACAAAGTAAATTCACAGATATGTTATCTAATTTGCAGAAAGTATTATGAGAATCTGGAACACAAATGAGGACGTGAATAACTCTCTCCTGGATTGCTACTAGGCACTTTCCTTACAAAGCGACTTCCTGCAACCTAGCAAGGTTTTGCAGACACAGGATGATTGGAGAAGAGACAGACTCTCAGATGTTGTTCCACTAAGTGCAAACTGACCTAGTTATGGTTGCCATGGATACTGTTATTTTGAAGTCAATAATATTCTCTAAAAGAGTGCCAATATAGCTCTACAAAATGCTGAGATCAAGTTGAAGCTCAACTATGAAAGGTAAAGAAACTGAGTGCAAGTGACTACGAGGGAAATTGGGTTCCTTTGGTGGTGGGTGTTTTGTTTCTTTGAGACAGATTCTCTCCATGTAAGCCAGGCCTGCCTTGAGTTTTCTATAGCCCCGATTGGCCTAAAACTTGTGATCCTCCTGCCTCAGAATCCTAATGCCTGGGATTATAAAAATGAACCAATCACCATGCCTGGCCCAAGCGGGAAACTGGAAGAGTCATAGAGCAACCTCAGAATTAATGAAGCTAGGATCTGTGATCAGCTCAGCAGCCACTATGCTTTTCAAAGTCACTCAAGCTATAAAAAATCCTTCTTAGCCTAAGTGACTTACTGATTCCTTGATGCAATAATTAAAAATAAATTTTTTTCCTCCTCATCATGTGTAACCACTGCTTTTCCCCTCTAAGCTAACACACAGGCATCTGCTTGAAGCCATCATACCAAGAACTCACAGCAGACCTGTCTCTGCCCAAAGGAAAACCAACTAGAATGAAAAGGAGAACACCTGGGAAATAGGAGAACGAGGATCATTTGCTTTGTCTTGAGTCTCCAGGGTCATTTGGTGGCCACATGTCCTGCCACTATGATATTCAACACAATATTAAGATTTTCTTCTTAAATAAATGTTTCTAAATTAGTCGTGTGATGAATGAATCACATGAATGAATGAATGAATGCAAAAGAAGAAGATGGCTGCTCCCAATCAAAATGCAAACAATCCATGGTGATATCTTAGAAGCCAAATCATATCACTTAGGAGTCAAGTTTAGAAAATAAAGGTGGGAGAAATCAGCGGGCAACAGACAAACACACAAACGTTCTCTAAATTCTCCCATTTCCTGTGTCAGCTGCCTTGGGCCACACTGCCGCTCTGCAGAGTAAATGTTAAAGGGAATCAGGAAGGTCTCACTTGAAAATTGAATCCGGTGATTAGACTTAGACCAGGGCATTATTAGAAAGATAGTTCTCAAAGTCTCCAGTGGTACATTGTCTCGCTTAGGGGGCTGTTTTTGCTTAGAGCCAAGCCATCCATGCACTTGCAAAGATGTTTCCCCTTCTCAAGATAACCCCCGCCTCCAACCTTGAAAGTCTTGTAATGGATGATTCATTATGGCTGAGACAAAGGCCCAACTCCAATCATGTCACTGCTGAAATTACTTCAGTCAAGAGGATAAAAATGTTAGGCGGTTTACCTCGTCCAGTCCTTGGCCCCATTCATTGTGTGCTGACAGGCTTATTATGCTGCTGCCTGGGCAGTGCATTAACAGAAATTGTTGCTTTCAGGAAGCACATCAGTAGATATAAAAGCACAGCTACAAGAGACCAGAGCAGCTCGGAACAATTTGTAGTCGAATAGGGAGCTCTCCAAGCCGGCTCTATGACTGTCTCACAAATGCATTAATGATCTCAACCTCGAGAAAATAATATTCTCTGATTTTCTCTTTTGTTTCTAGATCTGTACTCTCCCTTTGCAGGAAAGAAGGTCCTAGTATAGAAAGGGAAAATCTACGTGCACCTCTTAGCGGAGCCTCTCTCCCCATCAATCCCTGGGCTGCACATGAGCTTTCCCTGCTGTGCCCAATTCCCAATAACAACAAATACTTATCGATCTCATGCTGCTAGTCAGGAGGTTTTCAAAGGCGAACAACTTTCAAAGCACATGATCTATCGGGAGTCCCAGAGTACACAGAGCTTCCTCCACCATGAAAGATGTATGCTGATATGTGATTTAAAGGACGTGATTGTTCTTAGGGGACAGGAGGGAGATGTCACTGAGGGGGTGACATTCAAGCCTCGTCTTAAAGGATGTGTAGAATTTTACCAGAATGGGAGAGACAATTCCATGTATAAGATACAGCATGAATAAAATCAACCCCAAAAGAGAATAGGAGACAGAACATACAATGAGTGTATGAGTCAGAGTGCATTTTCCAAAGATGCCTGTTACAGTTTATATCCAGATGTTCCTGCAGCAGCCTCATGCACTCAGAGGTGGGGATTTGGGAAGGTGGTTCACTGTGCGGGTTACAGCTGACTTGCTGTTAGGGGACGGGGCTTGCTTAGGACAGGCAGTCCCTGCAGGTGTGACCTGGAGGGTCCACCTCCTACCCTAGCTCCTCCCTTCTCTCTGCTTCCTATCTGCAGCTTTCTGGCTTTCTCCCCACCACCAGCCCCGACCCTTCCACTGTGCCTTCCTGCCTGGGAGCCGGCCCACCAGGGACTGAAAATGTGAGCCAGAACATACCTCTCCTCCTTTGAAGGTCGGGGTGTCGGGTATGGTGTCCCAGCAACAAGAAAGCGATGAGGACAATAGCCACAGCAAGTTCGCTCATGCTGTTCTCAAGGTCTTATGACGTGCTTTGGACACTCCGCTCTCTGAGAGCGTACGGCCTATGTTCCCACCTCTGGGTTCTGTGTAGGCTCTGAGGTCATGGTGGAAGTGACACAATGTCACTTCATAGGCTAGGCCATAAAGGTTTTTACTTGGCTCTCCTGAAACACTCCCTTATGTGCCTCACATCTGTCAAGCTTGTATTCCATGAAGTACACCCACACTAGATCCCGTGGAGTGACCAAGGAAAGACACCCCCTCAATGAGGAAAGGAAGGTCCCTAGTCACTCCATAGCTCTTCCAGCTACTTACACCTCCAGCTCAGCCAGGATTTGTCCACAACTACATGAAAGGGCTGGTTAGAGCTGCTTAGCTTGCTAAGCCTTTCCCAAAGTCCTGCCCCGTGGGAGCTGTGAACGGTAATATAATGATAATCATTGTTTCAAGCAACTAAGTCTGGGGAATGAATTTCTATTCAGCAAGCAATAATTAGACAGTAAGTAACTGAAAATTAAATTAAACCAGACAGCTCGACTGAGGCCTAAGGAATATTTCAGTTTCCTTCCGCACACAGTGGGAAACAACCCATCAAGCTTTTGTGATCTGCAGTATGGCGCAATCTGGTTTATGCCAGGAGACACTGGCAAGCATAGAGAAAAGAGACCCTGGACAAGGAGGAAATGTACAGGAATTCTCAACATTGAACTGCATGCAAAGATCACTTGAGGTGATTGATATAATTACAGATTCCTTGGGCACATCCCAAGGAATAGAGAAAAGTTTTGGAGAATTGCTCCTCGATGCCTTACGTGGAGAGCAGAAAGGAACATCGCTGTACATTTGCTGCCAGTCAAGAGCTGGCTGTAGGTGCTCGGTGAAGACCACAGACTCTCCTCCAAGTGGGCCTTGATGGGTCCTGACTTCCCAACTCACTAGCTGTGCAATCTATAAAACCTGACTTCTCTACACCAGTTTCAATAGCTGGAAGATATGGATATTGTTCTACCTTCCTCGCTATTTCACCTAGGTATACTCCCTCCATACGGTAGTCATTCAATAATAACAAATCGCAAACTTTTTCAGAAGGATCATCCCCACAACCTTTAGTTCTTTTAATGGGATGCCTTCCATTCTGACTTCTAGCTCCACCACCTTAGTGAAAACCTACTTCTGAGAACCTTATAACTGTACTGTATTTCACCATTGTGAGAAGGACTGATGCTTCAGTTTGGAAAGATTAGCTTGTAGACTTCTTGGTAGTCACTTTACTGCTTTTCTTCTACTTCAGTAGTGCTTTATTTTCTTTCCTGGATTTTCCTCTAAACTTACAGATCTTTAGAACTTGATGTTTGTCCTTCTCATGTGGATTAATTTTCTTATCATATGATCTGCTCAATACATGACCTTAAATAACATGCATATTCTTAAGTACAATATTTAATTAGCGCAGCCAAATTTATAAATCCAAAGCCTGACTGATGTTTTCCTTGCATCCTAACCTTACTTACTGCCTCCTAACCTTACTGTATCCTGAGCAAAATTCTTTTTAATTTTTTTTTTAATTTTTAATTTTGTTAGTATACATTTGCAGTTCGTGCAGCATACAGCCATGGGGAGGATGGGGACGGGGCACACCACAGCTGGTTTCTTTTTTTAAACCCCGTGCCCTTTCCTTTCCCCTCCCACCTCCTCCTCCAGGGCGCCTATCCTGTTTTTCATTCCCGTTGATATTATTAATCTCAGCTCAAGTTCCGGCAGATAGTGTTTACATTCCTTGAGGTTATTAGGCTCTGGCACATACCATATCTTTATTCGTTTTGTTTCCTACCCCCTCCCGCTCATCCCTTGAGCTTTTTTCCTTGGTCCTCTTCCCTATCACAAGAGATCCATCCTCTGTTCCTTTCCAGCCAAACTTTATTGTTGTCTTTGCACTTTGCCTCACTCAAACGAGAGACAACATGCAGTATTTCAGCTTCTGTGTCTGGTTTATTTCACTGACTTCATCTTTTCTAGCTGTGTTCATTTTCCTACAAATACCTTAAGTCTGACATTTTTTGTACCCAAGTAGTATTCCATTATACCTAGATACCACATTTTCTTTATCCAGTCATATATTGACAGGTACGAAGACTGTTTCCAGGATTCAGCTATTACAAGTTGTGCCACTATAAACACGGGTATGCAGTTATCACTGTTACTCTCATGTTTTAAGCTCTTTGAGGAAGATACCGAGCAGAAGGATTGCTGGACTGTATGGAATTTCTTACTTCAGTTTTTTGAGAAATCCCCATACTGATTTGCACAATGGTTGTAGAAATGTGTATTTCCACCAATAAGGAAGGAGGGTTCCCTTTGCATCACAGCTTCACCAGCGTTTGTTATTGTTTGATTTCCTAATGATTGCCGTTGTTTCCAGAGTAAGGTGGAATGTTAACATTATTTTAATTTGCACTTCTCTAATGGCCAGAGATGGTGAACATCTTTTCCATCTATTTGTTGACCACTTGCATTTCCTCCTCTGTGAAGTGCCTGTCCACGTCTCTTGCCTGTTTATTGACTGGATCTTTAATTTCAGGTGGTTTAATTTTTTTAAGTTCTTTGTATATTCTAGATATTAGTCCTCTGCCTGAGGAATAGCTGGAAAGTTTTTTCCATTCTGTAGGTTGTCTCTGCACTCTACTGATTGATTTTTTTGTTTTCTGTAGAGAAGCTTTTTAGTCTGATATAATTCTACTTGTTGATTCTTGCTGTTATTTCTTGTGCAGTTGAACTTCTGTTTAGGAAATCCTTCCCTACACCTATGTTTTCAAGTGTTTTACTTACTTTATCTTCCAATAGGTTTCATGTTTCTGTTTCAGTGTTTAGATCTTTGATCCATTTTCACGTTAGCTTGGTATGTGATCAGAGATAAGAGACTAGATTCATTCTTCTAAACACAAGTAACCAGTTTTCCTAGCAGCGCTTGTTGTATAGGCTTTCTTCCAACATATGCTTTTGCATCTTTGTCAGAGATTAAATAGTTGAGTGTGTCTGAGAGGTTTCTGTATCCTCAGTTCTGTTCCATTGATCCACATACCTGTTTTTGTCCTAGCACCACACCATTTTTTACCACTACTGTTTTGTAGAATGGCTTGAAGTCAGGTATTGCTATGTTATCTGCTTTGTTCTTTTTGGTCAAAATTACTTTTGCTATTCTAGATCTCTTCTGATTTCATATGAATTTTAGGATTGTTTTCTGTAGATCTGTAAGATAACGCTGTTGGTGTTTTGGCTGGGACTGCGTTGAAGTTTTGGGAATAAGGTCATTTTGACTATACTGTTTTTTCCTTTCCAGGAGCAGGGCACATCTTTCCATTTGCTGATTTCCTCTTCAATCTCTCTTTTTCAGAGCACTATTGTAGAGGGCTTTCACTCCTCCAGGTCCCCTATCCTGTTTTTCATTCCTATTGATATTATTCATCTCAGCTCAAGTTATGGCAGATAGTGTTTATATTCATTGATATGAATGAATTCTTGTACTGAATTCTTCAGTAACTTCTTGTACTGAAATACTTCTGAAACTTATGAATAAACTGGGTTGGAGGAGAGAAAAAGGAAAATTTAGAAACTTGGCCTAGAAAGCTAGGCAAGGAAGGCACGGACTAGAGTACCAGTGACAGGGTTGGAGAAGACTCGATAGATTGTAAAAGCTGAATTGAGTCCTTCACTTCCTTGGTTCGATTAAATCTTAGGTATTTCATTTTTCTTTAAGTTTCTCAGAATGGCATTTTTTTCATAATTTTCTTCTCATCCCATTCAAATACTAATGATTTCTGTGTGCTGATCTTCTACTCTGCTCCTGATCAGAATTCTTGACAAGCTCACCAAACCTACTCTTTTGAACCTTGTCCTTGTTTCTTGTTAAATCATCACATAGTGTCCACATTCTCTGTTGTTCAGTCTTAAAATCTCAAATTTGTGTTTCATTTCTCTTTTCTCTCACCCACTTCAATCAAACTAGCTGAAAATTCTGTCAGTTAAGCTTTTACAATCTGTCAACTCTTCTCCATCCCTGTCACTGGAACTCTAGTCCATGCCTTCCTTGCCTAGCTTTCTAGGCCAAGTTTCTAACTTTTCCTTTTTCTCTCCTCCAGCCCAGTTTATTCATAACATTATTCAGGAGATGCTATTTCTGTTCTGGAATTAGGAGTTCTACAACTTAATCATATGCTGAGAATTAGAACCCTGAAATTACCTAATGGTAGGCCTAAAAAATATCGATGTATATTTTAACTTTCACTTCAATCAAAAGCATAGTCTAGATTATGATGCAGTAATGCAAAAGTCCCTGTGTTGCAGCACTTTGAAATAGCAAAAGGATTCTTTCATGCTATCACCACATGAATTAGAGAGGGACCAGGGTCTGCTCTAAGTCATTTTAGTGCTGCCCGGATCTTGAGAGTTCCTGTAGATGAGGGAAAGTTCTAGCCAAACATACCAGACATGGTAATGTCTGACCAAAGCTAGTCACATAGTGAGGTATAAATCAAAGCAGGTACAGGGCAGTGTAATATTCCTGTGTGCCTAAACCAGAAAACTAAGAATATTTGCTGAATAGCACTAATCACTGACTCCCCTTACATTTTATAGATGAAAAGTTTGGGACCTGGAGTGATTAAATCACTTGTACTATCATGAAGCTCTCTCTTTTTTGATTTTAAAGAGAAAAAAATAACAAAATAACAACAATAAAGACAAAAACATTAAAAATGATACAGAATTTCAAAAGAAGATAATAGGAAATTAACAATACTTGTTATATTACATACTGTTATCTTCAACGAAGTTGCTGAGATTACCAGGTATAAGAATGGAAGATTTATGAAACGAAGAGAATAAAAAGTAATTTTAAAAAGCATTAGAAACAACACAGAACTTCACCAAACAAAGCTGTCTTAACTCCAATCCAGGACTAAAGCCCAGTCTTGGCTTCACTGTCTGGTGCTTTTTCTAGTAATGAACCAAGTACTGCTTGCTCTGTATTCCAAGTAAAATACACCGAAATGTCTCAGTGTTTAGTTTTATTTGTTCAAATAATATAAACTTCTTGTACTGAAATACTTCTGAAACTTTTCCCAAAACTAGAAAGCCCTGAGGGATTAAAAATATGGTTCTTTTGCTTTGCTGATGTTCTCACAAGACACCCACTCAAAATCTCTCGGAGCTGTTTCCATTTCCAGTAAAACTAGATCAGGGCTTATGCTGGAGACCCTCACTGCACCGGTTTCAGGAAGGTCAAGGATACAGCAAGGGAACTGAGAAATCTATATCTGCACTAAGCACTGCCCTAAATGCGCTAGAGATGTGATCACAGGAAGATCTTCCACCGCGGCAGAGGGAAGGAGAGTAATTTCACCCGATGGGAAGAAGTCTAAAGGTGGATGCTGCTGGTGCTGGTTCAGTAGCACATGGTGTAAGAGCCTGTGGGTCCTTGGCTGTTCTCAGAGACATAGTATGGCAGTGACTGCTCCGGGCATTACATGTAGGGTCCAGTCCAGAGATGAAAGGAGAGGGCTGAAGCCAACTGTGCCCATATCGTTAGAGTAGCCAAAGCTTTCCCGAAACAATGCTCTGCCCCTCAGCATAGCAGACTGTCACCAAGGTCCTGTTTGCCAGGGCTGAGATGACATGGCCACTTTTTCCTGAAAGGGAGGTGTTAAGAAGAGGAAAGAAAATTAGCATGGGTGGGCCGAGCTGAATGCTGCACTGAACAGGAAGTTTCGGGTGGCAGGAAATGGCATGGGTGGGGGTAGGAATGGAGGCTGAGAAGGAACTGAGAGTGTCTGTCCCATTCATTTGGTTTTTTAAAATTTTTCTTTCTTTTTTGTCTTTTTGAGACAAGGTCTCACTATGCAGCTCAGGCTGGCCTTGAGCTCACTTTGTAGCCCAGGCTGGTCTCAAACTCACAACGATCCTCCTGCCTCAGCCTCCTGAGTGCTGGGATTACAGGAGTGCACCACCACGCCTGGCTGCCCCATTCACTGACTGAAGAAAAGGTAATGCTGGAGAACTGTTGTACTACTTTTAAGTTTAGAAACTATTGTGAATAAAGAAAATATACACTCACCACTGAAATCGCAGTTGTTATGCTGTGTGTCATCACAACTAGTAAAATTGAAAATATAATGAGGCTACTTGGATATGATCTGCTCTAGTATTTGTTTTCAAAATATAAATTTGTTTCCATAAGAATGATCTGTAAAGGAACTCTTTGATCATAGCACAGCTTCACATTTGCTTGGGTGAGGATTCACCTACTCAAAACACTAGGCAAATGCAGAAAAACGCATCCAGACAATCTGATCAAACAGAAATAGACAAAATTCACAAGTGTGCCCTTCAGACACTGCCAGCAACCTCAGCTCACCGGGGACACTGCCTGTGTCAGGAGCCACACCCACCCACAGCTGGTTCCATGTGTTTCTCTGATTCCAAATAAAGCTTCTTTACCCTTTAACAACAATTCGCTGCCACAAACAAACACCAGGACTCTTCGAGATACAGGGTCAGATTTATAGCATTTTAAAAATTTTTAAACATTAAGTCATGGTAAATGGTTTCTGTCTGATTTAATTAGATTTCTGTTTGGTTTCTAATGGGCCATTGAAAAAATTTCCTATACCAGTGCCCTTAAATTTCGTATTTCCGGTAAATATGGGATTTTAATTGTAAAACCTTGCAGTGGTACCATATCTAAATTCTTGTACAAATATATAAGCAGAGTTATATCACCATCTTGTGAAATGGTATAACTCTGGTAAATACCAATACCATATGGATCACTAGGCAAATATGTGTGTGTGTGTGTGTGTGTGTGTGTGTGTGTGTGTAATGTTATATTACAAAACAATTGAGACATCTTGAACATGAATGTTAAAAGCTCATTTTAGATCTAAAAGAATTGTGCACCTTTACAAGTATTAAATGTACTCAGGATGGCTTGTTAAAAATAGTCCATCAACTTAAATTAAATAAAAGCCATTCAATATCCCAAGCTATATATAGATGTCTACACTGGGTAGAGATTTGTCATTTACCTTTTATGACAATTATGCAAATTACATTCAGCCCACACATCCTGAACTGGGAAAACTATTTATCTCTTTTTCCTCATTTATAAGTCATGTCTAACAGGAGTGCTGGAAGATTCTGAATGGGCAGCGCACAGCTGGGTTTTGGTGGGTGCTCTATAACAGAAAAGAATCTATTTTCCTCCCTACGGTCCCTCTTTTCCTTCAGGAGGGCTTACAAAACCCTCATCTCATTCCCAGAGCTGCTGAGGACCCAGGAGAGATCTCAGCAAATGTGAGCAAGAACGACTTCAGGACGATTAATGCAGGGCCCGTAGCCCTTCGCCTTCCTCCCTCCCCACCCTTGCCCTGTCCTTTATGTGTCTAAGGGCCTCTAAAGTCTCAGCATTTCCCTCTCATTTTCCCAGGGTGAGCTGTCCTTCCCAGCCCTCCAGGGGAGAGATACATGGAAGAGATAGCAAAAAAATCAAACCCTGGCTCAGCACTTATTTTCCTGAGGACCAGGATGCAGAGGACAGGGCTGGGACCAGGAAAGGACTGATTTCTGGCCAGGCTAAGAAATCCCAGAGGCCTAGGCTCAGGGCCATCCCCTGTGTCCAGGCTGTGCCAGATGTGAATTGAGATGTGCTCTCAGCGTGAAAGAACCCTTATCTTCTTAGGCATGCGGATCAGACTTTGGCAACAGTGTTTTTAGTAAATACTCTGACTGTTTCATGTTTAAAGGCAGAAGAATTACTAGTTAAGCACACACCATGAAAATTAACAACGTTGTTTCCAAGTTGAGTTGCTGATGCAAATTCTCATAGCCTTGCACTGCCCAGGCTCACAGCAGTGGCTGTAGCCAAGGCAGCACACAAGCTGCAGCCTGGCTCCTGGCAGAAGCCGCAGCACAGTGTCCCAGCTCCTCTGGACACACCCCTAGGCACACACTGCACCTAAACTGCAGGTTGTGCTAACAGTGCTGTCTTCCTCCCTGCCCCACCCTGTTCCTTTCCTCCCAGCCCCCAGGCCCCAGCCCTCGTCCCACACAATGGGTTTTTGTTTACTTCGGTAGCATGTGACAGTGCAATCCCCACTTCGCCTAGCTCTGGGCTGCAGGTCTCTCAGGTAACAGGTGGCAGCTTCCCCTGTTGGATTCTAGGCATGAAACAGAGTGACCTCATAGGGGTGGAGCTCTGGGACTCCGTAGAGGTGGCAGCCACAGCCAGGTAACCTGAAGAGAAGCCGTGAGTTCTCTCCTCACTCCAAGTGGCTGCAGCCCTCACTCGGAGGCACCTTACTGTCCTGCTTTTCCTGTAAACCTCCGAAGTCCACTGTGCTTCCATGGAGCCCAAAGACCCCCCTGGGAAAGAGAATGTGGGCACCAAGAGAAAGAACCTGACTTTCTTGCGGTCCAGACTGTACATGCTGGAGAGGAGGAAGACGGACACCATGGTGGAGGGCGGTGTTTCTGGGGACCACTCTGGGGCCTTAAGGAGGAGCCAGTCGGACAGGACCGAGTACAGCCAAAAATTACAAGGTAACCCCAGAGAAACCAGTTGCTCCAGGTTACTCTGTTTCTGCTCCTCTCCCCTTTGCAAAGAACACACGAAGGCAGAGGAGAAAGTCCAGTGCTCTCTTTCCCATAAAATAAGCGAGTGAAAGTAAATGTGACTCACAAATTACAGGGAAAATTGTGTTACAGGGGTCAGTAAAGAGCTACTTCTGAATTATGCTTAACCTCACTAGGTGTGTGTGTGTGTGTGTGTGTGTGTGTGTGTGTGTGTGTGTAATATATAATCCTACACTTCTCTTTCCTTTTCTTCTCTGCCCAAGTGAAGTAGTCAGAAGCACTAAACTGGAAGTGACTTAGAAACCCACAAAAGCCAGTTTATCTCAGTAGGTAGCTATGGGACATGACGTCCCCATGAGATCTAGTGAGCTAATTGAGTGTGATTGTGGTTATTTTAGGTGGGGACATGAAACTCCCATCATATCTGTGAAAAATAACTAATGTTACAGTTAGTGGGGTGGTGGAATGGGATTTGCTGAAAATCTCTTAGGTGGTCATGCCCTAGAGTGAATGGAATGTCACCCAAACATGGGAAGAGATGTTCAGTGTGTCTGTTTGGGGTGACTTTTGAGGATACCTTCAGTTTATTTCCTAATGGTTGTAAGATAACCTGACACAGTTATTATAACCCATTCTGGTCTGAATTTCCAGCTCTTCGCATCTACCCGTCCTTTAATGTCAGTGATGTGCAGCGTTTTAAGTCCCTATAGAAGGACACGTAGGGGACCTTCCTGAGCTCTCCTGGTCTGGGTTGAGCACATTTTGTGTTTGCACTTGTGCTGCCTGCGGTGAGCTGTCATTCTGGGCTTAGAAATGTACCAAAGTTACTGAGACCAATGGGGCATGTGCGCACCTAGCATATTGCTTTACTAGAAAACAAATGTAGACTTGGTTATATAAATAAAGTTCCATAAATTAAATGCATTGAAATCAAATCTTTAAAAAACATTAAAATCAATTAATGCTTTTAAATTCTGCATAGTTCAACATTAAATTCAACATTGAATTGAGGTGTCAGTCTTATTGTTAAAGATTTTTTTGACAGAGGAAAAATAATGGTTGATCTCTAATTTCTCTTAAGACAATGTATATATTGGAAAGAATGTAAATTTTTCAGCCATATACATTAGATTTCCAATCCTTGCTTTTTAGCTTTATACCTGCAAAATTTTAAGCAAATTACTTAAAAGTCATAAGTCCCAATTTCCCTTTTTATGAAGGTGAGACTAATATACTTAGCACATAGTGTGTTCATGAGAATGAAATGAGATAATTAAATGAAACATCTAATTGATTGACTAACACATGTTACATACCCAACACATTATAGTTATTCTAAATTTTAGGAATTATGGATGCCGTAGTAATAAACAGGGTATGCCCTGTATCAATATAAATTTACATGTCCTGTAAATCTTTTGAACTCTTTTCTAGTATAAAAATTCAGGCAAAGTGCTACCCTTAATAACATGTTTCTTCTGAGTTTCACTACTTTGGCATTTCTCTGATTCTGATTTTTCACTGGAAAAATAAAACCAGGAAAAATATTTATGACTCATATATTTTTCTGCCCTTTCCCTAAAATTACCTTTTGAAAGTCTAGTGCCCCATAGTACAGCAGATGTGCATTGGTCATTTTGCAGAACCCTCAGATTTCTATTTGATTTGTGGGTCTCTTGCGCTCCACTAGATTCTGTCTTTGAAAGTGGAAGGAAGACACTCAGGAGCTCATTCATATTCTAAAACCATTTGTGTCCGAAAAATCACCAGGGAATGCGTAATAGGACATCAGAGCTGTAAATGCTGTGGGCTTCCTGAGAAGTATCATTTTTTCAGGTGCAATTCAATAAAATCCAAGTCTGGAACCTAATGCCTAATAAGCTTTTAGAAAGAGTCTACTGTGGCCTCTTTGGCGACAAGAGAAGGCGTTTTCACCGACACTCCAAGCGGTCAGCTCCACAGTTTGCTGTCTGGCCGGTGGAAGACCCACGGGCACACAGGTGGCTCCTGCATCATCTCGCCACGCTCTTCTCTAGTGAGATGCCGAGGGCTTTCTTTCTGTTCTCCTTGGGAATCATAGCCCCCAAGAGACATTAAATAAAGACCTGGGCTGGTTAATGCCCAGACAGATAGCCCAAAGCTACTGTTAGGTCATGGTGTGCTTTCCAAGACTGGAATTTCTGGTAATTCCACAATCCTCAAATTATTTAGTATGTTGTTCTTCAGGGCTGTGTTGTTATTTGAAAGGAACAATTTGTGCCCTAACACTCTGGAAGCAGGGTCTCTGCTTCTGGAAAAGAGAAGATCTTCATTAGTGCCTGTTAGCTGGCCTCTTACCCTCAAGTCTGCAGTCCACTGGTTCCCTTCTGATATCACCTGAGCAATGTGAGCCCTAAACTGCGGTAGTAAGTTGAGAAAATGCTACAGAGTGAAAACTTCTGGCTTAGAGCAAATGGAGCAGAGCTTGGAGGACGATATCCTAAAGCCTGTGTGGACAGCTGGCCCCACATCAGGGATGTACAGGGGATTTCCCACTGTACTTTAAGTGGTACAATAACAATTCGATGCTTAACCAACGTGAACTTTCTCTACGTGGCTAATGGACTTGTTCGGTTAACTGGCACTGATTGCTATATTAGGTGCTGGGTCTGGGGCTTTCATTGGTGAGCAGAAGTGGACAGTGTACCAGGAAACACAACTACAAGGTGACTGAGAAGACACACTGAACCTTTATTTAAAAGGGGTTTAAAGTCTAGCAAGGTTCTCATGGGGCAGAGATAGGTAAATAAGCCAGTGCAATAAAACTGCTCGATAGACGTGAAGGATCGTTGGCCTTGCACAAGAGGGCAGGAGAGGAAGCCGCTGGGTCTCTCGGGGGTGATGCTCTGGGGCTGGGAATGAGGTGAGAGTGGGAAGAGAAAGGCATTTTCAGTACTTTGCTGTACTTAGTCTGAATGTTATTTCCTTGTTCATAGCCTAGTAGTGAGTCTCATCTCCCCTGATACCCTCACCTCCTCCCACAGTGGGTGGCAGAGACTTACCTGTCTGGTCCGATCACCTCTGCTGTACTACCATGCCCAGTGCTCAGGAAGGACCTAGGAACTGTTGATTAGAATCAGGGACCGAATGATAGGTCCCAATCAGGGCACTAAGCCTGGGATAAGAGTACTTGCATGTGTGTGTCTTCCTCATATGCAGGGATCGGTGTTAATATGTCTCAGAGGCAGAAGTGGACAGCACTGCATACATAACAGGTGACCCTCAGCACAAGCTCATCTACCTAGGCCTTGTCCTGACCACACCTCGGGTCACTCCCTTCCTGCCAGGCCTCCCCACTGAGCTGCACCAACCTGGCTTCCCAGCCAGCTCAGCCCCTCCCTACCATTCTGCATGGCGTGAAGGGATCTAAACAGGGGAACTTCAGTGGCTGAGCTGTAAAAGCTAGCACATATTTTGTATCTGATTTCCCGTGTGAACTCTATGCTCATAATATGCATCATTTCACATTAGCCACAAATGTGTCTGTGTGGATGGACACACGAAGGTTCATAGCACATAGCCACAGAAGGTTCACTGATTCACACCCAGGAGCCTTCCAAATGCCCTTAACACTGGACCTTACTAACATTAGAGGTTTTCTCTCAGTGTAAGTGTTACGGACCGAATGCTTGTATCCCTCCAAAATGTGTGTGTTGAAGGCAAATCCCAGCGCTGTAGGTTTAGGAAATGGAGCCTTCAAGGGTGGAATTAATTAGTGCCCCTGTAAACAAGACCCAAGAGAGCTTTCTCTTCTTCATGCTCTCTGCCAGCTGTGGCTAGGAACACCTGCACACCAGGAAGCTGCCCTTAGCATCACCTGGAGCTGGGAGGACCTCGATCCTGGGCTTCCAAGACCCCAGAATGATGAGAAGTAAATGCTTGCTGTTTAAGTCACTCCCTCTGCAGCATATGTGTTATAAAGCCCAAACTGACCAGGACAATGGGCCAGTTACTTTTATCCTCTATGGCCACACTAAGTCAATTCCAGTTAACTTTGTGGTCAGTACAAATACTTGCTAATCAAGCACCAAAAGAAAGAATGAGAGCGAACGGGTAAAAGCCCTCTATTGTTGCTGGTAACAAAAATCTATTCTTACTTCATCTTTTCTCCTGTTCCTCTTCCTCTTTTATTATTACTACAGGTGGTCTTCTTTCTTTCTTTTTTTTTTTTTTGCAAAGGTGATAATTTCATTCCATTAAGAATTAGTTGTTTATCTTCATAACGTCCTGAATTAAGAGTAACAAGTCACCTTAAAACAAGATGTCTGTATGGAATAACATGTGGCTAGAGGGCAAACAGCTCAGCTAGGAAGTTGCAGGTGGCAAAATGATGAGTCCCTTTCACTGGTGATGTTTTTGAAGACTACGAACAAGGTGTAATGGAGCAATTTCTCCCTGTTGTGTTAGTGTCTGTCTGCAGTGTGTGCTGGTTACATTCGTTGGGGAATGGGTACATGTATATGTCGTATCTCAACCAATTTTAACCCCCTTCCTTCCCTCCCCCTGCAGGGGTTTTTGCTTTTGAACAAGAGGCGGGATAACATTAACTGGGCAGTGCTCCGTGCATGCCTCTGACCCCGTGCCACGAGCCCTCCCTTCCTGCCCACTGAGTCCTGAGCACCCCTCCCCCTTTCCCTGCCTCCTCGCACCACTCAGTGTAATGGGAAATAGCCAGATCACCCAGTCGCTGGTAATGTGACACCAGTACAAATAGGTGTGAGACACGTTTGAAGAACAAGCATTTTAAAAAGTCAAAGCACTTTAAGTCCTTTCTGCTCACTCATGCATAATAACCGAAGTGAAGCATGAGCCTTCACGCTCTGCTCCCTGTTTTTCAGTAAGGGTAACCTGCGGCTTTCAGAAGAACCATTTGTATCAAAAGGGTGAACCACAAAACTAAAGAAAATTTCAGCAACTCCACCTCTCCTGTGACACTGTGATAGGGAAAATGATTCCTTCCGTATTTGACTGATGTGGCTTTAGATGTAACTTTCTCAAGGTAGAAAACACAACCTGTAGATATGCTTTCTTTCTACTACAAAAAAAAAACATGAGTTTATCAAAGCATCAAATGAGAAGGAGGAGGGAGGGAAGAAGGGAAGGAAGAACTCAGAGAGGGAGAGACACGAGGCACACACCTAGTGGAACAGGAGAAGGGTTGCCGAAAAGATGGATGAGAGCCAATCACGCAAACTACATGCATCGGGGCTTTTGTGGATGCAGGAGCAAAAGCTCTGTTTATAGAACTACCTGTTCTGGATGCTGTAAGCATGTTCACTTTAGTACTTTTGTGGGTTGACTTCCTGGTAAAAGTGCGATTATTACAAGAATTGCTAAACTTATAAGCAATGCAATGTTTCCAACCAGACAAAACTTGGCTTCTCATACTACTTTTGAGGCACCTTTGTGGCCTTCTGAGAGATTAGTGGCAGAACCCAGCTTCCTGCCTTCTGGGGACTGCTTTCTCACCTAGAGACTGTATCCAGGGCTGTGGACTTTTCTACCCACCCTGTCTGGGCTGGTCCCTGCCCAGTTCTCCTGGTTGCCAGCTGTGGTTGTTGTTGCATGTAACTTTAGTCCTGAAGGCCACCTGGTCACAGGGTATTTTGTGATCATGCCAGCTGTGGTGCCATGTAGACAAGGGCCCTTAAGGTGGAGACAAGAGGGAATAGATAAGCCTCAGGACTGGGCACCTCTGCAAATTCTAGCATGAAACCTTGAGAGATCTGAGACGTCTAAGCCAGACCTTGGCCTCTAGTTTGTTATGAGGGGGCATTTGTCAAGATCAAAGGATGTGTCACGTGTCATTACAGCTTTCCAGCTTGCTTTGTAACTTTCAAATACATGGACAAATACGTGGCTTCATTTGTACCCTTGCTCCAGCTCCCCCACTCCAAGAGAAGCAGCCAGGAGGGCTTTGAGGCCGTCGCTTGTGTTCAAGATATTTTCCTTCATCTATCTCAGGTCCTGGAAAGAGGGAGGGGAGGAAAGGGGAAGGAATGAGGAGACCGAGGTTTATGATCTGTTATCTGCTAGGGATCCGGTCTCCACACCTTGTGACGCAATCCCAGCACCTTTCCACTTCTGGATTTTATAATTGAAAAAAATGGATGGTGGTGCTTAGATCTGACCCTGGATGTTTTAACTTTTGAAAAATAGAAGCCATCTAATGAAGTGACTCAGGAGGTCTTGAATAGATATGGTTTGCTAATAACAAGTGGTTAGAGCACATGCCTTATAATGCAATGAAATGCCTCAGCCACTGCAATAAAGTTTGACTTCCTATTTTCCTCTTTGGAGCATGGATTCTTTTCTTTTGAACTATTGGTGGTATGTCCCTGCCAATGTTGTTGTTTAATAAATACTTTTTGAATGACTGCCAGGGAACAAAACTGCAAAGTTAGGTTAAAATAACCTGCCCTATAATAGCTCATTGAATGTCTTGACAATC
The DNA here is from genome assembly GCA_004027595.1 of Dinomys branickii. NCBI lineage: Eukaryota > Metazoa > Chordata > Mammalia > Rodentia > Dinomyidae > Dinomys > Dinomys branickii. The sequence goes on from PVLD010000012.1 coordinate 69,041, forward strand.
TTTTTAAATTTTATGCCTGTTGTCATTTTTTTAATATCTCAGTAAAACTTAAAATTTATCTATAAACTGAAAGCCCCATTCTTTTTTTTTTTTCCCACGGTACTGGGGATTGAACTTAGGACCTTGAGCTTGCCAGGCAGGCACTTATGCCACTAAGCTGTATCCCCAGCCTGAAAGCCCCATTCTATGGCACAGGTATATGTGTGTGCATGTGTGTGTTGTATGAATACATTTGTAAATGAAAAGAACAGAATTATAGAGTGGAGACAAGCAGCTCTTTATATGGATGGGGATATTTCAGTAGAATTCTCTGAAGTCAGTCTAAATTGGGAGTTATAACTTTCACACAGCAAGAAAATAGTATTATGATTAAAAGCCTTTGTCTCAAGTTTTGAGCAATTTCTGTCTTGATTAGTGAACCAAGAAGAAATTAATACCCTGTGATACCTACCCTGGGGTCCTTGGTAAAGAAAGCAATCTTGGACTACCCGGTGTCCAGCTGCTAAAGAGAAAGACCTACAGGCCACGTCACTTCGCCACTGGTCTCAGGATCCAAGGCTTTGTAGCCTGTCTCAGAAAACGTCTTTTCTGAATGCTTCTTTTTAATTTTTTTTTTTTTTTGTGGTACTGGGGATCGAACTCAGGACCCCGCGCTTGCTAGGCAAGCGCTTATTCCACTGAGCTATATCCCCAGCCTCCTGAATGCTTCTTAATGCTGGCTCTCCAGAGTCAGTACAGGGATTTGTCACTGACTTCTGCTTCTGAAATTGTTGTGAAGTGGTTATTGAAGACAATGTTTACCTCTGTTATGTCATCCAGATTTTATTCGAGGAGAAACTTGGTCTCCCCTTAGAAATTAAAGCATGTCCCCTCTCCAGGTAAAAATAAGCTATTTACTATAGTTAATGATCAGGAGCGCAGGGCTAAAGTTGTACCTGTGTTCAGCTCCTTTCTCTGACTAAGAATTTCTTCCCCAAATCTCTGTAAGTCTGGACTCCATCACTGTGGCCTCTGTGCAGGTGGCAGTCTTTTCCCTCCAGTAGCACAGGAAGGGAATACTCTCCTACCCTCTCAGATTCTGCGACCTTGGACTGTGACTTGCACTGACAAACGCCAGGTTAACAGGAGGAAGAGCACGCACATGCCATCTGAAATCATTGCGCTCATGTGGTACGAGGGGAAATATATGGAGCAGAGAAATTCCAAAGAAGCCGTTAGACTTAGTTGGGGGAGGGCTCTGTGCATCTTGAACAAAGAACAATTAATTCTGGAGATGTGAAAAAACAAGCACAAATGAGGATGTGGGCTAGGGACAGCGAATTGTGGGACAATACAGAGCCACAGAGGGGAAATTAGGGCAACACCAGAGTTATTTATTAAGGTTTATGCAGACTCATGATACCAGCTCCCCATCCTAGTGACAAGCCTTTCTCTTCTTCTGGATCCAAGAGGACACTTTCTCCTGGAAGCTTTTGCCCTGCTTTTAGGTAGGAAGAAGGAGGCACGGAGCCCTTCTGCACCTGTGACTTCTCCTAAAAAAGTTATCAATATATTATTTATTAGTACCTGTCGGTAGTTTACCACTTCTTAGGTGCTTTCAGTGCAAAATAATCAAAACACTGAAATGGCATATTTCGTGCTGTCTGATATTATGCTATTCTTTTCCATCTGGGGCTCTTACTTCCATGTAAACATAATTGCGCCTGAGATAGCGACTTGGTCCTATGTGGGTACTTGAGCAATGCCAGATATTTGGTAAGTACTCAACTCAATCATTACCTCATTACTTATTGAACAATGAAAAATATTCAATGGCTAACTGCAACCATATTGAGATTTACAATCTATTTCTGCCATTCTCATTTCTCTGCTGTTTAACAGCAGTCAACTTTTGATGGGGGGGGATTAATCCATAAAATGGGCAAATAGAATTTCTTGGCCAAAGAAAATAGAAACTCGCTTTTATGAATTGATTCACCAAGCATCTCCTAGGCATTTATATGTACCAGATACTGATGTAGGTACCAAGACCTAAAATAATTCAGAAGGAAGCCCAGCCCAGCAAGCAAGGCAGGCAGTAAACAGTCAATTGCAGAAAAACACCAGACTTACACTTGAATCTTGGCTCTCAGGTGGCAGAGCCTGAGATGGAAATTAGATGCAGAAAGTTTATTAGGAAATATTATTTTGACCACCAGCTGGGGAAGAAGGGGAAAGCACGTAAGATCGGACAGAGGAGAGGGTTGAGCTGCAATACGGTCTCAGCTCTGCACATGGAGGGACCTATAGAGCTATTCCTTGGGGTAAAGAACCTAACCCCCATCACATTTCACCTTCCTGGGAGGACTGCGTGTGGGACAGCTGCAAAGACAGCTCCTGAGGAAACCTGTCTCCCGGGGATGCTCATCCTCATCCTTAAGGGGAACTGGTGAGCCCATCCCAACGTCTACCACACGGCAAGCGGTTTTTTAATACTACCAATACAAGTAGAGCAATACAGGGAAGTGGCATAAGAAAGAGCGTAATTGTATCTCTAAAACGCTAAATTGAATCTGAATCCAGTGAGCATGTCTAGCAGCAAAGTGCATTCCAGCCAGAGGGATTCAGTCACCCTGCCACACGGATGGTGCGGAATACCTCAGCTTTCCTGTTTGAGAGCTGAGAGGTGGGACAAGCGCTGAGCATCTGTACTGTACGTGGCACCGGTGCACTGCGTCATCTCATATACTTACATGGTGACACTGAGGTTCCGAGAGGCGCAGCCACCTTCCCAACAGTCACACACCAGAAAGTGGTGAAACTGGTTTTCCTGAAGATCCTCTGGCTCAGGGTCAACAAGTTTAAACCAACATGCAGTCTCCACTGAGCTAACCTGAGGGTTGAGGAGCAGCAGCTGCTTTGTGATTTGTTCTTAAGGAATCCTGAATTTGAACAAACTTTTGGAGAAAACCCAAAACCATCAATGTACCTTTAAAATCTTCCAGTGTGTTCATCTGTAATCCTGACACAGTGACTGAATATTTTCCAGGAGTTGCATTATTATATGCATCTTAACAAAATGCTTTGTGCATGTAAATTAGAAAGATATACAGTTACACTGAATGAAGTTATCATGGAATCACTAGAATGTCCCACTCTAAAAATATAAGACCTATTATCTGAGCTTCCTAGTCTGGAGAAACTGCTCCTCTTCCCCAGGAGAGCACACAGCTGGAGAAGGATGTTTACAAAAGCCTGGCTCAGAGGATAAGTCCACATTGTTCTTTTGCTAAATATTCTTTAGTCCTTTTCCTTTTTCTATAGCAGTGGTAAATTTGTCACAGTGGAGGTTGTCTTCTTTGTCACGGAGACCAAACACCTGATGTGCACAATGTAAAGGAGGAAGGTTTTATTTTGCTTACAGTTTTAGATGTTTCAGTCCATGGTCAGCTGGCTCCAAGATGGGACCAACATGGAAGAAGGTGTGGCGGGGCAAAATTGCTTAGTTCATTGGGGGCAGGAGGCAGAGCAGCGGAGCAGCCCCAGAAAGGAAGGGGCCAGGGGCCTGGGACCAGAGATAGACCCAAAGTCACATCTCCAAGCCCCCCTGAGACACGTCCAATGTGTGCTTTACCAATCACATAGGCAGCTCTCAAGCTAATCAGGTTGACAACCCAGCTTAACTGCCCAGAGGTAAATATACTCCTAAGGTTTTTCAAGATCATCCATTGCAAGACAAAAAATAAGTTTTTAGCTTTACCTTTTGCAACTATTTATTTTTGTGTATGCATTATAATGTGCATGACACATTAATGCTATAGTACCCATATTGAGGGTATATGCTTAATGTACTTTCAGTGAGACACAAATATTTGACAATGAAATTCTGACATTTTATACAGATAAACTGTGAAGACAACATGTTTACATAAAATAAGGCAGACCCAAAAGTGATTCTATTTCTATGAGGTCCCTAGAGCAACCAAATTCCTACGGACAGAAAATAAAAAGAGCAGTTCTGAGGGGTGAGGGGAGGACAGGAGAGTTCTTATTTAATGGCTATAGAGTTTCATTTCGGAAGACAAAAAAGTTCTGGAGGTCATGATGGTGAACATGCTTAATGCTGCTAAACTGTATACCTAAAAGAAGTTGACATGGTCAAGTTTATGTTGTGTAAATTTTTTTGGTTTTGGTTTTTGAGACAAGGTCTCACTGTATAGTTCAGGCTGGACTTGAACTGACTATGTAGCCCAAGCTGGCCTCAAACTTGTGGTGATCCTCTTGCCTCAACCTCCCAAGTTCTGGGATTGCAGGCATGTGTCACCATGCTCAGCATATGTCAGATAAATTTTACCACAATAAAAATTGCTGGAGACCCTTGGGACACAAGATTAATATAGAAATTAAGACTTCTCCCATCCTGACTCCATCCTCTCTCTCACCTCTCACCTGGAGCGTCTCTTCCTTTGGACTGGCATGTCTTGACGCTTGTTCTTTCCTTAGACTTGAGGGCTTGCTAACATGCTGGTTATTTTACAAACTCCGGCTTGTCTTTTCCAGTCTGTAGTTCTGGGTCTTCACACTCAAAACAGACTTGTCTTACAACTTTGGTACTTCTTTTGTATTTGGTATTTACTTGCCAGTGTCTCTTCTGTTGGGTTGAACTTGTGGAAGATAGGAACATTCGTATCTATAGTGCCTAGGAAAGGGTGAACGTGTGCTCAATAATTGTGTTTATTGGGGTAATGAGTGAGTGAGTGACCGAGTGAATAATCAATAGGTGGGGTAGCTCTTGTACAATAACTGGATAAAGGCATCACTTGCCCATGGCTGGTACTATATCAGCCCTCACTGGCTTCAGGGTCATAGCTTGTGTGTATGGACCTAATTCAGCTGAAGGAATTAAGTTTTCAATTTTGTGATGTCTCATATTTCTCTTTTCTGCATTATGTTTTGTTGGATCATCTGTATGTGTTACCTTTTCATTGCTGTGACAAAATCCCTAAGAATGACAAGTTAAAAAGGAAGAGAAGCTTACTGGGGCTCTTGGTTTTAGAGCCTTCAGTCCAATGCTGGTCGGTTCTATGGCTATGAGGCCTGTGTGAGGCGGAAACATACGGGTTCAGTGGGAAGCTGCTCACATCATGGCAGCCAAGAAGAAGAGAAAAAGAGCAAGGGTGTGCTGGTGGCTTTCTCCTTCTTCTGTTTCCTGTTGCTTCTAGGTCTCTACTCTTTTGGATTGTGCTACCTACATTCAGGGCAGGTTTTCCCCTTTGGTTTGCTGTGCCATTGTCAGGTTAATAATATCCCTTAGTTATTGCTGGCTGATCAGATCTGCAATCTCACAAAAGAGTGTACGGTAAAGGCTAAATCAAAAGAGGCAAATGGAATGATTTCAGGGCTCCAGAAGGATCAGAGCCCTCTCACAGAATTTGAGATTCTCTCAGGGCTAAGATCAAGACCTTTTCTGGGTGACCCATATTTATTTGGTTATCAGAAGAAGGGAGGGGAGTACTCAAGAAGAGAGGAATTACTCAAGGACTCCTCCAAGTAAGGCATTAAATTAATCCTTAATAAAGATTAAATTAATCCACCCAGGGATGAGACGCCTGAGGCTACAGCCTTTATTTAGTTGAGATTGGATCCAAGTGTCCTTGGCTGTGATCTTGTTTTATGCTTTGAAACTTTCTGACTTCATCTGCTACTACAGGCTTTAGTAGAGATTAGTGACTCACAGAGGTTCACTTACTATGAGTCCACCATCCATTTCTAGACAAAGAGCCTAAGCCTTGGACAGCTTCGCAAGTGAACATGAAAAACCAATTGATTAATACCTGCTCAGGGCTGCTTCATAGTAGTCTCCATCATCTTGTGTCCAGTCATCTCTGGAAAAACCCTCACCAGCATACCTGGAAGTATGTTTTACTAATTTCATAGGTGTTTCTTGATCTAGTCAAATTGACCATCAAGATTAACCATCATGCTATCCTTCAAAATTATGGTATTACTTTATTAATAAGTCACACAAAATCACACCTATAGGAGGACAGAGATAGATTGTCCCTCTGAACATATCATCAAGTTTTATAAATAGTCATGGGTAAAAAATTAAATTTTTTCTGGGTTAATCAAAGATTCTAAGTAGATGCTTTTAGCTCTTTCAGAAGGTATCAAGAAGTAGAATGATTGGATCAGATGGAACATTTAGTTTTAGTTTTTTAAGGAATCTCCATGCTGATTCCCATATTGGTTGCAGTAATTTACACTTTCACCAACAGTGGAGAAGGGTTCCTTTTTCCACACAGTCCTTCCAGCATTTGTCACTGGTTGATTTCTTGATGATAGCCATTCTTTCTGGGGTAAGATGGAATCTCAGTGTTGTTTTAATTTGCATTTCTCAAATGACCAGTGACATTGAGCATTTTTTAATGTATTTATTTGCCATTCTTGCTTCTTCATCTGAGAAGGGTCTACTCATGTCAGGTGGCTATTTTTGGATTGGGTCTTTAGATTTGAAGGTTCTAAATTTTTTTAGTCCTTTATATATTATAGATATTAGTCCTTTGAGAAATAGCTGGTAAATTTTTTTCCTATTCTGTGGGCCATCTCTTCACTCTGTTGGTGGTTTCTTTTGCTGTGCAAAAGCATTTTAATATGATGAGCTCCCAGTTTTTAATTCTTTGTAATATTTCCTGTACAATCAGAGTTTTGTTTATAAAGTCTTTGTGTATACCTATGTCTTCAGGAGTTTTACCTATTCTATCTTCCAGCAGATTAATTTTCTCCTTTTCTTTTCTTGTCTTGCTTTTTTCTTAATCAAATCTATACATCTAAAAATATAAATAATATATTTGAAAATAAACTCTTAGAGTTTGAGTTCCTTCTTAATGTCACATATTTAGGATTGTAATTATATTATGATATTGCTGCTATTAAAATACTCAAAGCTGATTACTTTTTAAGTAGTGTAATTATAATTTCATAGTGTTCTTTTTGCTTTTTATTTTAAATATTTCTGCATAAAAGTAGCATACCAAATTAAGATATAAGATTAGACACCTTTTAACAAAAAGAATACTTAGAAAACAAAGTCAGTAGTCTCTGAGAAAAGTAAAGTTTCTTTACTTTGCAGTTGCAAGCAGAATTTTGTATAATTAACATATAAATGTAGTGAAACTTCTGTTTTAGCAAGCAAATAATTAATAAAATAAGACTTTAGAATGGGAAATCTTATCAGAAAATCTGAAGTCCCATATATTTTTTCTAAATGTTCTTATAAGTATGTGCAAATTAAAAATGACAAAAAACATTCAAACCATAATTTAACTTTCCTGCCTTTATATATTGTGTTCAAACTCTGATGTCCTTTCAGGCCTTGAGATCACTTTATCCATAGTAAGACCATGCTATTATAGTCACTGTGCATATGTAATACACTGCATGATGTATGGGTTTTTGTTTTATGTGTGGCATTTTGAACCTGTGGCTTGCAAAGTAACTGACTAAGTGAAATTAAATGAGTCTGTGAGTTGAGAGGAAAGCCAACTCTGTTTCTCATTTCTGTAAAATGTACTTAAAAATGGAGATTGAACGGTTGGGGTTGTAGTTCAGGTGCACAGCTCTTCTTTCCTAGCATGTATGAGGCCATGAGAGTTGCAAAAGTAACTAAATAAATAAGGGCACCCCTATATTCAAATGATCATACAGATTTTGCCAACGAAAGAGCAAGAGCAAGCAATAATGCTGAGATAATTTCCCATAATTTATCCAAGTCATCTTATTTTTAATTCATGCATGATAGACAAAAAAGAAAGACATTGGTATTGCCCCCCTTGCATCTCTGTAAAACTCTGCTCAAATATCATCTTAATAATGAGGCCAGCCCTAACCTCTCTCTAGAGTAGCAGTCACGACCACCACCCACTTTATTTTCCATCATAGCACCTATTTACTAGCTAGTATGCTATACATTTCTACATAAATTGGGTTTTTTTTCTCTTCCATCAATAAATGATGTTTCGTAAGGGTTGCGGTTTTTTTCTCCATTTTGTTGCTAGTGCTGGCATCTAGCACAGAATTTCCCAACCCTGACAGTCCTTACATTTTGGGCAGGGTCATTCTTGTCTGCAGGGTGCTATACCCCGCACTGTAGGGTGTCGTCCAGGCTCTCTGTGCACCAGCCGCAGGTGGAGCTCTCATTCCCTGGTTATAACGACTAAAATAACTCTGCACATTACCAAATATACCCAGAGGGAGGGGCAAAGTTGCCAGGTAAAATCCACTGGTGAAGAACCATGCCTGTCTCCATGAGCACTCAATAATTATTTGTCAGATGAATGGAAAAATGGGAAGAATTAATATGCTTCATGCAGCCAGGATTTGCATTCCCAAGAATAGAAAATTTACAACAGAAAAATTGAACACAGGACAGACTTTACCAAGTTATTCTCCTGTATTCCTCTGTTCAGGGCTTGGACTCTGTCTCCTCTTTCACTCCTCTCATCCTGCTAAGAACTTTAAACGAAGACATTCCCAGAGAGCACCCGTTTATTTAGCTCCTAATTGTTCTGGCCACGCTATTCTCAACATAGAATCTGTAAATTCAAACCAATGCATCTTTCAAGCCAGGTAAGCTTTGTTGAATTCCTTTCTGAAATCCACTTCTCTGCTTTCCACAGCAATTAGCAGTCACAGGAAATAAATCCCATGCCTTTCAGATAAGGATAAAATATTTTCCTGGCCCAGTGTTTGAGCGTTCAAATTCACAGCCGTGGACGTTCTGCTCCTCCACACTTGCACTTAATGCTGCCCTGGCTTCTCTCCAAAACCTGCCTGACATGCAATTATTTTCAACCTATTACACAGAAAGTCTGCGGCATTCTTCTTTCTGGGGGTCAGATTTCAGTTGAAACTGATAAAGGATTTTATTGTGTGAAACTTATGTCAGTAGGGTTCCGATGCAATGCCAACCCAAGGGGGCTTGGGGTGCCTGGGCAGGCATGCAATACTGCCTGCCAGGAAAGAGCATTTGTAACCACGTCGGGAGGTTTGGTAAAAACCAAGCTGGATCAAAGCTCTAGGTGGAGTCTGGACAGTTCGTGCACTATGTGGGGAGGAAGGATACGGGGCTAACTGGGCGGGGTTAGGTTCAGAGGATCTGAACTCAATTTCCATCTCTGCTACTTAAAAGACACATTTTCTGTAGAAATCAGCTTCCTTTTCTAAATAGAGGCTATCACCTTGTCCTCTCTACCCACTCTTTCCCTTGTTGCTCTGATTCAATGGCATCACTACCCAGCTAACCAACTCCGAAGTCTGAGGAGCTGATGTCCCTTCTCCACCTCCTCCCTTGGCCCCCAGTTCCTGCTAATCTGACCCCCTAACTTCTTGACAGCTCTCAGCTCCCAGCTCTTCTCCGTGCTGGAGATTGCCCAGTGAGCGTTGCTCTGCCTCTCCACCTGCTGTGAACTCTTTACTGCCCAATCAAATATGGTCCTGCGGAAGCCAAAGCAGACCTGCTAGGGGAAGCTGATTGTGTCACCTGCTTAAAAGTCCCCATCGATTCCCACTGTTCTTAAAACTCCCACATTCCTTAAGTTGGCCCTCCAGTTCTGTCTTCTGATAATTCCTGCAGACTTAACCCCTTCTCACATCCTCTACCGGCTACATCTTCTCTGGATTTGCCCCTCCTTTTGCTGGAGATGTGTTCCCTGCTCTCCTCTCGTTCTGCTGTCTCCTCGGATTTCAATTAAGGGCCACATCTCCCGTCCCCTTGACCACAAGGTTGTGCTGGGCTCGTGGTATACTGTCCTTCGAGTTGCACACCAGTTTTGAAACATGGTTATTTTTAATTGCAGGGTGATTAGTTTGCAGAATTCTTTCTATATAATTTTCACCTGAGTATTTTTTATTTGTCTCATTTAAATCCTAATAGAGCAGTAGTATTTTGGCAAATTAACTTTATCAAATTATTTCGGAGCATTAAAATGGCTTTCATGGAAACAGGCATGCCCTCTCAGTCTCCTATTTTGTGCATTTGTGGGAACTGAGTTAAACTAACATAACTGCAGTAAGAGGTACAACTGATGCAGTCAGGTTTGCTGTTGAAAAACACTAATTGGAAAGTGGACAATTTGATCTTTAGGTAGGAAGTACATAGACATTAATGTATGTTTTAGAGAGGGAAAGGAAAATACTGATTTGCTCTGAGACTTTAGTAATCTATCATTACTTCTAGATTACACATTTCCTGGCAGTAAGGACTATCATTTTATTCACAATACATACATCACCTGAAGTTCAGTATCAGCTCAAATCCAATACACCATTTAAAAAATTTATATTAAAGAATAGAAAAACTCTAAAAAGTAGGGAATTTATAAAAATATTAACTTCAAATTCTGATACTCTCTGATCTTTTATGAATATATTTGTGGTTCTGATACAATGACAAATTAACTAAGGGCCTGGTACTTTGGTTATATGATCTGCCTACTCTCCAGTTAAATGATGGAAAGTTGCCATAGAAATAAATGTTGAGTGGCCCCTGTGTGCCCTCCTAGCCTGGTGTCGGGGACACGGGAACAAAGGTGAGAGCAGGTGTTCTAAGCAAGACATTAAGCAAAACAGCATGCTTGTTGTAGGAAAGTGTCAGCTACAACTCTTCTTTATTAAGACTGAGTAGTATTTCAGTATAATTATGAAAATCAAAATCCATAATTATTTATTGATAGTCACTGATAAATAATATCAACTAGGGACATAGAATTTTAAAAGTAATAGTAAGCTGCATGCTTGAGTGTACCTATTTTAGTAATCTTCTTGCTCCTTGAACTTTCGTGAGAATTACATTTTCAGTGAATGCTCAGAAACTTACTTGCTTTGGTGATTTAGCTCTGGGATAAATGGGAGAGGATCCAATTTTTAAAAATTCAAGGGTTATTATGTTATGCCAAACAGCACGCAAAGCCTGTCTCCCAGCTCCTTAGCACTCAGCTGAGTCCGAACAGTGTGTGTTAGGCCTGCAGTGGAGCTGGCTTCACAGGGGTCCAGGCTAGTTTTGCTTTTTCCAGCTGAGGAGGGTGATTTCCTGATAGGTGCTTAGGCTTCCCCCTCTGCCCTTGGAACATTTCCCAGGGGAAAACTGGAGGAGAAGCCAGTGCGGCCAATGAGAAGCAGATACAGAATAACAGCACGTAAATCATGGTCATGAATGCAACAAGGGCCACTTTCCAAGTGATGTCTTTGCTAAGCAATTTTCATGCTTTATCTCAAATCTCACAAGTTCCTAGCAGCCAGCTGTGTTTACAGGGCAGGGTTAGAACCAGACCGGCCTGGGTTTGAATCCTGGCCCCACCATGTATGGTGATGGGACTATGGGCAAAGCACTTAAGCTCTGTGTGTTCCAGCTCCTTCCTGGGTAAAGCGAAAGGAATGAACACACAGCCCTCTTCCAGGGCTCTCTGAGGAAGAGCCAGCGTGCCGCGAGCTCAGCACCCGGCACGGCGAGTACGGCTACTCTTCCACAGATGCAAGGTAGTGACACTCAGTGGCTCGGGCAAAGTCACAGATAGTGTGGCCCTACGGCACTGTGCTCTCGGCCTCTCTGCCCCAGAACTGCACGACAGGTAATGCAGTGTGTCCAGCCAGCAGGGATGGAGAGGACAGGCCTCAGGGTGGAGCTCCTCTTGCCTGAACCCCAGCCCTTCTGTGCAGCCTGTGAATCACTGGATGACTCCGCTCACATGCACTGAGTTCAGTTTGTGCACCTCCAGAATTACATACTAGTTTTACAGCTGTGAGGGATTTTTCTCTTCATAATTATCAGAATATTTTTAAAGCTGTGAGAAAAATGGTAGATTATTCCTATTTGCCAACTGGTGTGTAGTTAGGACTTGAAAATGGTTGCTGTTCTTGCCAGGTAGGTGCTGTGCTGCTGAGCTATATCCCCGGCATGGTTGCTCTTCTTATAGGCTTTCACAATATGTTACAGTCAGTATAATGGCACCGCCAATGTATAATACTTTAACAGGAAAATAATTTTATTATAGAAGTCTATAAACCAAATGCGTCATCCACATGCATTGGAATATTTTTCTGCCTTAAAAATTAAAGAAACTCAAACACATGCTATTTACATGGATGCATCTCGAGGACATTATGGCCCATGAAGTAGGCCAGGTGTCGAAGGACAACTACAGTGTAATTCCACTGAAAGCACTGACCTGCAGGAGTCAGATGCAGAGAGGCAGAAGCAGAGCAGTGGTCACCAAGGGCCCCAGAGAGCAGGGAACAAGCAATGATTATTTCACGGCAATTGCATTGGGAAGACTAAAAGGTTCCGCCGACACAGGTGGGGATGACTGCACACAGCGAGATGTAGCACTTCATGCTGTGAGTCGCACGCATATGTCGAGTTATTTGGTAAATTTTAATGTTATGTATATTTTGCTGCAATTGGAAAGATAAGGGATAAAGGAATATATCTCCTATGGGAGGAAAACCTACTGTCCTAATTATTTAAATGATCACCATTATTCTTAAAGCCGGCTCATGCTTCTTCAGTAACGTTTTTGGGGTTTTGCGTTGAGTTCCATCACGAAATCACTTTAGTCTGCATCTTTACCTTGGGTAAGAGGGGCAGGTTCTTACCTGCACCCTGTATTCAGATTCGAATTGGCTACTGAGTGTCAATCAAGGCGACACCGGTCCAACAGCAGTGTCAGAGAAGTGATACTGTGGCGACATCAAGGGAACATGTTTATGCGCACATTACCGGGAAAGAGGAGGCAGCACCCTCCACCATGTGACAGAAGGGGCCGGGCTGAGTGCCCGCGCCACCTGCGCGGCACCTCATGTGTGGTCACATGCTTGGGAGCGGCCAGAAAGCGACCTTGACGAGGGCGAGCTGCTCCCAGGATGCTGTTCGGAGCAAAGTCCCGTTCAGCCCTGCTGTTTGCTTACACTTCCACGCCTGTTTTTTATAAGCCTTCCTGTCTGTGCGATTTTTAAACTGCCACAAGTCTTTTTTCCTTTCTATTTAAATTACCTGCATTCCAAACACAACTCTAAACCATTCTGAATTTCAAAGCATTAACTCTTCTGACACTGACATTTTTTATTCTTTTTTCCATTGCTATAGTAACTGTTGATTCTGGGAAAACTTAACATCCCCAGAAAGCCTGGTGGGTGTCTATTCTATTAGCATCTGTTTCACCATATGATTTTCCCCAAATCAAAGAAATGTAGAGATATATCCCTGTATTTTTATTACTTTAGCCGTCTTTAAGTGTCCTCCTGTTTACTGGTATTAAACGTTTCCTAATGTTATACAATGTCAGTACCACCCATCTCTGAAGCTCTTCTCATGTTTTAAGAGTGGAATTTTTATGCCCATTATGCAGTTACTACCCAGTGTCCTCTACTCCCAGGCCTTGGCATCTACCATCCTATTTTCTGTTTCTATGAGATTGACTGCTCTAAAAAGCTCACATTTATGGGTCTTCATGTGTTTGTCCTTTTATAGATGGCTTATGTCACTTAAAATAATGTTCTCAAGGTTCATCCATGTTTTAACATATGTCAGAATTTCCTTCCTAAATTTTAAAGGCTGACTAGTATTGCACCTTATGTACTTTGCTTATCTGTTCATCTGTCAATGGGTACCATTGTGAATAGTGCTGCTAGGAGCATGGTTTACACTCATCTCTTGCTCACCCTGCTTCCAATTTGGGTGGGTATGTATCCAGAAGTGGGATTGATGTTTCACATGGTAATTCCATTTGTAATATTTTGAGGAGTTACTATGGCATTTTCCAGTGTCTGTACAATTTTACATTCCTACACACAGGGCACAGGGGCCCCATCTCTATGCAGCCTGACCAGTACTTCTGTTTTGTTTTATTTTGTTTTGGTTTGGTTTGGTCTTTTCGAGGCAAGGGTCTCACCTTACAGTTCACACTGGGCTTGAACTCACTTTGCAGCCCAGGCTTGCCTCAGACTTGAAGTGATCCTCTTGCCTCAGCCTCCAAAGTGCTGCAATCATAAGCCTGTGCCACCACGAGTGACTTGTCTTGTTTTTTTAGTAGCAGCCATCCTGATGGACTTGAAGTGGTGTCTCCTTGTATTTGATGTGTATTTTCCTCATGATTGGCATTGATACTGACTAATACTGAGCATCTTTTCATGTATTTATTGGCCATTTTGGAAAAATGCTAACTCTAGTCCTTTTCCCAGTTTCAAATCAGGTTGTTTTCTGTTGTATTTCAAAAGTCCTTTACACATTCTGGGTACCAACCTCTCTTCAGGTAGGTGATTTGTAAATGTTTTCTCCCATGGTCAGAACTGCGCTTTTACTTCATTGATAGTGTCTTTTCATAGACAAGTCTAACACTTTTTCAGGGAGTCTGATTTCTCTGTTTTTGTCATGGCCTGAGCCTTTGGTATCTGTGAGAGTTAATTGATTGGGACAACTTGGGTAACAAATGCCCAACAGATTGAATCAGCATAGTGCTGGGTGTGGCTGGAGACAGAAGACCTGCCCTGGGTGTGACTGGCACCAACCAATAGCTTGTGGCCTGGGTAGAATAAAAAGGGGACAGAAGGAGAAAGCTTCATCTGTTTCTCTGGAGGAGCCCCAGTGTCACCTTTGCCTAGGAGCTGTCTCCTGGCTTCCAGAGCGGACTCTTCAGCCTCCAGTGCAGAGCCTTCAGCCTCCTAATAGACTCACATGGGGCTCTACAGTGCACTCCAGGTCCTTGACCTTTGACTGGATCCTTCAATCCCAAGCGCAGACAGCCCCTTTGTGCTCAACCACACCTGACTCTGCAGGTGGCCACCGCAAGCCCATCTTGTAAATCCTGACTTATGGATCTGACATTAAACCTGTTTCCCTAGTGCACATTGACTGATACAGTATCATACCTGAACTGCCCAATCCCATATCATGAAATTTTTGCTGTATATTTTCTTCTAAGAGTTGCACAACTTTAATCTCTGATTCATTCTGAGTTAAATTTTTGTGTATGGTATTCAGTAAGTCTTCAATTTCATTCTTTTGCATGTGGATATACATTACTGTCAGCACCATCTGTTGAACAAGTTACTTCTATTCACTTATCATACCCCTGTAAAAATAAGGTGTCCATATATGAGAAGTTTTATTCTTGGCTGTGTATTCTATTTTTTTTTTTTTTCCCAGTACTGGGGATTGAACTCAGGACCTTGCGCTTGCCAGGCAAGCGCTTATACCACTGAACTATACCCCCAGCCCCTGTGTATTCTATTTCATTGGTCTGTATATCTTGTCTTTATACTAGTACCACAATGTTTTGATTTCTGTGGCTTTGTAATAAGTTTTGCAATCAGAAAGCTTTGATGCTTTCTAACTTTTTCATGATTATTTTGCTGATTCAGGGTCTTTTGAGAATCTATATGAATTTTAGGATGTATTTTTCAATTCTTGTAAAAAAAAACCAGTGGCTGGAATTTCTATAGGGGTTGCATTGAATCTGTAGATCATTTTGAAGAGTATTGATATATTAATCATATTTAATCTTCCAATCCTTGAACATGAGATATGTACATTTATTTATGTCTCCTTTAATTCCTTTTGGTGATATTTTATTATTATTACTGTACAAATCTGTTATCTCCTTGATTGTTAATTTCTTAGTATTTTATTGTTTTTGGTGTGATCATAAATGGAAATAGTTTCTTATAATTATTTTGATTGTTCATTGTTATTGTATAGAAGTGCAACTGAATTTGTGTGTTGACTTTGTATTCCTCTACTTTACTGAATTAATTTATTCATTCTATAAATTTGGGGGAAGCATTTAGGGTTTTATTCACATAAGACTATAACATCTGTGAAGAGGGATAGCTTTATTTTTTTAATTTGCTTGTCTTTTATTTCTTTTTCTTGCCTAATTTCTCCAGTGAGATAGAACTTCTAGAACTCTGTTAAATAAAAGTGGCAAAAACAAGCATTCTTGTCCTTTTCCAGATCTTAGGAAAAAAGTCTTGTCTTTCACCATTCCACATGAGATGCATGAACAATTAATATAGCGTAGCTTATATTAAAATGGTTTCTTTCTAGTCCTAGTTTGTTGAAGTTTTAAATCATTTTTTGTCATGAAAGGGTATTGAAAACACTTGAATTTTGTCAGGTTTTTTTCTACATCAGTTGAGTTGATCACATATTTGTTCCTTCAGTTTGTTGATGTGGTGTATTACATTGATTGTTTATCACATGTTAAACTATTTTTGAATCCCAGGAGTAGATCCCACTTGGTCATGGTGTATGATACAATCTCTTTAATGTGCTGCTGAATTTAACCTGCTAACATCTTATTGAGGGGTTTTGCGCCTTCCTAGGGATATTGACTGTAGTTTTCTTTTGCTGTGGTCTTTGTCCAACTTTGCTATTGTAAATGCTGGCCATATAGAAGAGTTAGAGAGTATTCCTTCCACCCCAATTATTTGGGAAATTTCCAGAAGTCTTAGGATTAGTTCTTTAAGTGCTTGCTAGAGATTACCAGGAAAGCAATCAAGTGCATCCATTTTGTCAGAATTTTTTTTATTACTAATTCAATCTCTTTGCTACTTATGTCTACTCAGTTTTTCTATTTAAATATAATTTTATTTTATTTTATTTTATTTTATTTTTTGCGGTACTGGGGATCGAACTCAGGACCCTGCGCTTGCTAGGCAGGCACTTATTCCACTGAGCTATATCCCCAGCCCCTAGTTTTTCTATTTAATTATTTATTCTTGGTAGGTTTTGTATTTCTAGAATCCAGCCATCTAATTTGTTGACATTAAATTGTTCCTAATACTTATAATTCTTTGTATTTCTGTAGAATCACTAATAATATTCCCATTATATCATTTATTTTCATAATTTATGTGTGCTCTCTTTTTTCTTAGACCATCTCACTAAAGTTCTGTCCATTTTGTGGATCTTTTCAAAGAACCAATTTTTAGTTAGTATTTTTTCTATTTTTTTCTAACTTTTAAAAAAACCTCATCTCCAACCTTTAATCTCCTTTTTCCTTCTGCTAGTTTTCAGTTTAGTTTGTTTTTCTTTTTCTAGTTCTTGAACTATAAAGTTAGGTCAGTTTTTAAAATTCAAATATAGCTGTAAATTTTCCCATTAACATTGTTTCTTAAGTTTTGGTATGTTGTATGTCAATTGATTCTTAAGTACTTTCTAATTTCTCCCGTAATTCCTCCTTTGATTCATTAATTATCTTGTATAATTTTTACAGTTTTATAAATTTCTGGTTTTACTTTTAATATTGATTTGTAACTTTCATCCTATTTTTCGAAAAGATAATTTGTAGGATTGTGCTGTCTGTCTTTTTAAATCTGTTGAGACTTAATTTGTGGTTCAACATATGGTCTATTCTGTTTTTAATTTTTTTTTTTTTTTTTTTTTTGCAGTACTGGGGATCGAACTCAGGACCCTGCGCTTGCTAGGCAAGCACTTATTCCACTGAGCTATATCCCCAGCCCCCATATGGTCTATTCTGGAAAAAATCCCATTTGTACTGAAGAATGTACACACTGTTGTTGGGTTGCAGTCTGTAGATGTCCATGGAATCTAGTGGCCTTATTGTATTAAGCCATCTATTTCCTCATATGTTGAGTTGTTCTACCCATTATTGAGAGTGGGATATTG
Source organism: Dinomys branickii (assembly GCA_004027595.1). Classification (NCBI taxonomy): domain Eukaryota; kingdom Metazoa; phylum Chordata; class Mammalia; order Rodentia; family Dinomyidae; genus Dinomys; species Dinomys branickii. Next base: position 86,703 of record PVLD010000012.1, read on the forward strand.
AAGTCTCCAACTATTATTATATAATGACCTATTTCTCTCTTCAGTTCCATCTGATTTTGCTCATACATTTGCCATCAATTGTCCATCAATAGGGGTTTAAAGGTTTACATTTTTGTATCTTCTGGCTGTAATGACATTTTTTTGTCAATATAAAGTGCCCTTTTCTGTCTCTGATAACCTTTTAAAATTTAAAGTATGTTTTGTCTGCTATTAATGTAGGCCCTTGTGCTCTCTTTTATTTATTATTTGCATATAGTATCTTTTTAATCTTTTCACTTTCAAGCTTTTTGTGTCTCTTTATCTAATGTAATTCTCCCGTAGATGACATGTAGTTGGATCAAATTGTCAATACATTCTCTCAGTCTCTGTTTTCTGATTGGAAAGTTTAACTCATTTATATTTAAAGTAATTACTGATAAAAGGGACTTACCTCTATCATTCTGCTGTTTACTCTGTATGTGCCTTATAGCATTTTTGTCCGTAAATTTCTGCATTACTCTCTTCTTTCATGTTAAATGAAGCATATAATTTCCTTTTAGGTATCTTACAGTTATTTTCTCTGTGATTATGATAGAAATTATGTTTTAAAATCTTAAAGCTGTGACATCCTAAGTCGAATTTATACCAGCTTAACTTCAGTAACATGTAAAGCTCTGCTCCGTTCACAGATTTGGCCCACACTGTAATGGCTGATATCACAGAATTTTACTTTTATATATTGCATCTCTCTGCAAAAATAATCCCTTAAAATGGATTCATCTCTTAGATTATGTAGAAAAATGTGCAGTTATAAACCAAAGTTAAAATAATAACTAGCTGTTAGACTAATGCTTCTTTTAAAGTGCTGCTTTACCTGTTTTTTTTGTTCTCCACTCCCCTGTGATTTTTATGTTTTATTTTCATTTCACTGTAATTCTCAGCATGGCAACATTTTCAAAGGGATTATGAGGGGTAGCTACTTTCCAAGACCTATGCTTGAAAACGGTGGCCTTTGGCCCCATAATATAAATAACAAAAGGGCCAAGATCAATTATTTTTCTCTTAGAACTTTATAAACTATACTAACATCTTCTAGCATCCAATTTTACACATAGGAAAGTAATGTAAGTCCTTGTATCATTCTAATTTTTTTCTTCCAGGGTGCCTCTAACAGTTTTGCTTTATTCTTGGAACTCAGCAATTTCTCCATAATGTTTCACAAAATTTTTCCATCTTTTAAAACATTGCCCTATTATGGAAAAAAAAAATAAATGTTTCAGGACTAGAAAATGTTGTCAATTTATTTATTATTGTTTTAACTTTTTTACTGTTACTTTTCTCTACCTCTTCCAGTATCTGTCTTCCCGGATGAACCCTCAGAAGATTCTCTTTCCCTTTTCATTTCTAGTCTGTAATTTTTGCATTTCTTTCTTCCAGTTGGGAACATTTGCCCTCTGAGTGACGTATATCTTTTAAAAAAAAATTTATGGATATTCTGATGGTAAAGAGATTTTATTTTTCTAGAAGTGTTTATTTTACCATCGTGCTTGAGAGAATTTTCCTGGGCACACAATTTTAGGGTGAATTATTTTCTCTACTGATATTTTTGAAAGTATTATTCAGTTATCTTCGGGCTTCTATCAGTACCGTTGTGAAATCAGTCATAAGACTAATTGCTTTTCTCTGTAGATATTTTGTCTTTCTTTCCTGAGTATTTTCAAGATCTTCTACACATTTTTGTTATATTGAAAGTTTAAAATTCTATGTCTAGGTATACTTACTAGTTTTTTCCGTCTTGCTTATAATTCATTTGAAAGCTATGACTCAGAGGATGTCTTTCAAAAATGTAAAAATTTCCGGTCACTAGCACTTCATCTATTACCTCCTTTTCACACGCTCAGCTGTGCCCTCTGCAGATCCAAATGAACAATTGTTTGAATTTCTCAGTCAATACTCTGTGTTTCCTGAACTGTCTCAGATATTTTATATTTCTTTCTTGCATGCTGTGTGATTTATTGTCTTGGTTTGATTTTTCAGCTTTGTATAAGTTACTATTTTACCCTCACATTGAATTTCATTTCCATTCTGTTTTAAATTTTAACTATTATATGTTGTATATTCTGCAGTTTATATCATAGTTTTACAATCTTTTTCATCATTTATAACCTCTTATTTCTTGCTTTTAATTTCAAACTAGTCTTTGTTTCTTAGACCTGTGAACTATACTTTTTATATCTGAGTAATATTTCTGATAACAAAAGACACGGTGAGTATAACTGAACAATTATGCTTTTTTTTCTCTATATGACTCATTGCACCATGTTTCCTTGTGTGCCTTAGGATTTTTTTCTTTACTTTGTTCTTTTTGTGATGTCATCTTTCTTTCAACGTACCTAATTCTGGGAGCTGCTTGAAACCTGAGCTAAATTTCATTACATTTGTGCTTTATTTCTTTTCTGTTTTATTTAGGCTTATTGAATTTTTCTTATTTTTTAGTTATATCTGGGGGGGCAGGAAAATCCTGGGCATTGAACCCAGGACCTTGCACAGGTAAAACATCTACTCTACCACTCAGCTACCCGTACCTCCAGTTAGATTCTTAGATCATTAATTTTGAGTCTCGCTTCTCATGAATTTAAGGCTACAAATTTTCTGTAAGCCATGATTTACAGTTTTAGTAAGTAATCATTTTATTATTGGAATAAATATCTTCTATTTTCTTTTGTGATTTCTCCATGACCCATTAGTAATTTAAGAGTTTTGTTTTAATTCCAAAACAAATAAACCATTATGCTTTATCTTCATGTGTTTCTACTTCAATTGCATCACACTTGTGATCTTCGTTTACTGATTCTTTGCAATTTTATGATTTAGAATGTGGTTTATTTTCATAAAGTTTACCAGTGTTCTTAAAAAGACTATGCAATCTCCAATTATTGAGTGTAAGTCATTTTTTATCCTAACTGGTGTATCAGTTACTGAGTTATGGTTGAGATACCACAGGTGTGAGTGATTTGTCCAACCTGACATGCAACTTTTCCACTTCTTTCTCAGTATGTTGTGAAACCATATCCTTCTGTACCCACAGAATGAGAACTCTCACGTCTTCCTAAGGAACAGATCATTTCATCATTATATAGTATCCACTCTTACTTTTACCTTGAGGTCTACCTTATCTAATAAAAAAGAGCTACACTATCTTCCTTTTAATTGGAATTTTCTCAGCACAGTACTCCGCTGTGTATAAACATCACATTTTCTTCATCTATTCATCTGTTGATGGACATATAAGTTGCTTCCAAGATTTAACCATTGTGAGTTGTGCTGCTATCACCATGAGGGTGCATGGTCACTGTACTATGATGTCTTTATCTCTTTCAAGAAGATACCTAGAAGGGCAATAGCTGGGTCAGTGGAATTTCTGTTTTTAGCTTTTTGGAGAATCTCCACGCCAAACTTTAGAGTAGTTGTTCCAGTTTACATTTGTACCAAGTGTTCCTTTCTCACTCCATTTGCTATTCTTTGATTTCATCTTGACAGCTGTTCTCTCAGGAGCAACGTAAAATCTCAGTGTTGTTTTAAATTTCCATCTCACAAAAGGCCAGCAGTGTTAATTTTTTTCATGTATTTATTGGACATCTATTCTTCTTCTGAAAAGTATCTATTCATTTCAGTTGCCTCTGGGTCTTTTATTTTGAGGTATGTAATTTTGTTAAGTTCTTTATATAGTCTAGATACTATTCCTCTGTCCATGAGATATCTGGCCTGATGTTTTTCCCATTCTGTCATAGAATATTTAACACATAATTATTAGGGCCCTTTTATGAGCCTCAAACTTTCCTAGGAGCTGGGAATATAGTAGTTTTAAAACATCACACAAAGAAAGTAGTCACTGTGTATCACAAATGTATTTAAAAACCAAAAGGGGCTAAAAATGTACATAGGAGGAAAAACAGCCTGTTCAATAGATGGTGCTGGGAAAATTGGCTATCCACGTGTAGAAGATTGAGACTAGACCCATATATCTTACTATGTACTAAACTAAAATAAAAACAGACCAACAATCTAAATGTTAAAAGAGAAACACATAATCTGCTGGAAGGTGAAAGAGGTAAAACCCTTGAAGACTGAACTGAACCCAAATGGCTCAAGATATAATACCAAGAATGAGCAAATAGGATCATATCAAATCAAAAACTTCTGCACAGCAAAAGAAATAACCAACAAGGTACAGAGAAAACCTACAGAATTTTTGGATCCCAAACTCAGATGAAAACCAAAGTGCCCCCAGATTCCCTGAATTATTAGGGAAACTTTTTTCTGTCAGCACCCAGAGCCACAACTGAAAGAGATTGTTACTGACTTCTTTCCTCTCCAAGCATGTTTCTGTTCCTGATTCTATTTCCTTTCCTCCTCTCTTCTTAAGCGTACACTCTCTTCCTGCTCTTGACCTGAAAAGAGTCACAGATGTATTTTTATCTAATCAGGGATCAGTTCATGACAAACTAAAGGCAGAATAGCTATGGAGCAGGCAGGAGCAGCGCCTGACACCGTTACACGGCTGTTACAATGAGAGACGTGCGCATCCCCATAGCTTATAGAAAGTTTCCAGTATTTGTTGTTTAAAGTGAGAAGAAAGTGTTTCAGAAGAATATGTGTAGGGGCTCATTATTTCCAAGAAATAACAAAAGACTGTTGGAGATGTGTGTTCACATGTGCACTGAAATGTTTTGGGAAGATTATACACTAAATGAGGAAACAACTAATAATACGGTGAAAATCATATCACAACTAATAAACAGGGGTTGCATGTAATGGTAGGAAAAAAACATTTTCACGGTACCTACTACAGTGCTGGGCACTTCTGCAATCCTTTAATACACACCAACTCATTCAATTTTCAACCATTTTATAAGGTTTTGCTGATACTTACAGATGAGGGAATTTTTACAGAAAGATTTAAGTATCTTGTCCAAGGAGGATTGGTCCCCCTCACGTGGGTACCCAGCAAGTCACTCTTCTCAGGATGCCCCTGGCTTCCCCCTCAAGGGCCTCTGGTGTTTCTTTTCCTCTTACTCTCACATCTGGATGTAGCTGTCCTACCATTTAGGGCCAAGCATTACTTTGATATGATGGCAATTATAAAACAATGTGATAACTGTTTTCTTTAGGTGGTAGAAAATTCTGCAAGTACAGATGTTCCTTGATTTGTGACAGGTCATATCCCAGTAAACCCATCATAATTTAAAACCTTTGTAATTCATGCTCCAACCTAATAAAGAAAAAGATAGCTTAGCACAGCCTGCCTTAAATACGCTCTAAACTCATAGTACCCTACAGTTGGACAAAGCAGTCTGACAGAAAGTCTATTTTATTCTAAAGTATGAATATCTGGTGTAATTTATTTAATACTATACTGAAAGTAAAAAACACAATTGTTGTATGGTACTCTTTTGCATGAGAGTAAAATTAAAAAATCTTGCTTGAACCATCAAACTTTGGGTGCTATCTGCATAGAGAAACCCTGCGACTGCCATGCCTATGGGAATACTTAAGATGTGTGTTGTTTTGTAGGGCCTAAGAAAATTCCACTGCGCACTGCTGCTGAGCTAATCGGTCCTCCTGATAATGCGGTCATGGTTTTGGCCCCTAGCTTACAGGTGAGAAGGACACGGCTCTGTGGCGGTCACTGCGTCCTCACTCCCCACTTCCTCTCGGACGTAGCAGCAGAGCTGAACTGCAATCTGATTTTCCTTTCTCCAAACACAGCAGCCTTCTTTAATCTGAGTGGACTTGGGCAGGAGTCTCCATATATGTTACCAACAAAATTTGGTAAAGTAGTGAAAATTCACCATCACTGCTAGGAAAAATAAATCTGGAGGTTGAAAAAAATAGAAACTGGCAGAGTCAGATACATGCTACTGCATTCACCCACAATGGTGTATTTTGGGTATAACAATTTAAATGTCCTTTAAAACTCAGTTTTACCTGGGTTTTAATAGTTTCTTCCAACTTTGGAAAAGCATTAGTTCTCAAAGATCTCATTTTCCTCCTTACCTGTATACCTAGCTTCTCTTTCCCTTTATCCAGAAACAAAAGGTTGGTGTGGCTGACTGCTAACTTAGCTAATATGTATCGGGGACACTGTGCTATAAATACTTTTATTCATTAAAATTGAATATAACTCTAACAAAAAGTTTGAAGGCAGAGAAAGATCTTAGAAAAACAAAAGTTGATATCCACAAGGCATTGTGGAGATTCTGTTGGTTGAAGAACTGCAAACACAGGAAATGTTTAGACATATGACCATAAAATGATGCAAGTCTTTTCTCCTGTAATAAACTGGAGGCAAAAGAGCAGAGGCAGGGTTGCTCACTCCAAATTCCCTGATAAGGTTCTTACATTTGCAAGAAGTTTCTGAAGTTGACTATTGACTGATAAATGTATTTCAACCCCCTTGGCCCCCAAAATCAGTTCTGGACAAGTTACTGGGAAATATTAGAAAATCTGAGTAGCTTTTAACTTAAAAACTCAGATGTGGTACATATTAAAGGGTAACACCTAGAGCATCAGTGAGATAGTCAGAGGGCCACCGTGAGTCCTGGCATTCAGAACTGAAGGGAACCTGTGTGTTTTAGGAATATTTCTTTGCCTGAGATAAAGAAATATACTTGCTAGGCTCTCAGATAATTGAAGAATTATTTTTGTAAGTTATACAAGGTCTGGATCTTGGAAAAGCATCAGTAAGAACAGTTTTCCATAGTGTTTTAATTTTGCAGATAGTATTAAGCAGTAACTGGGCATCTTCCATACCGGTGTGTCAGGGCTCTGCCAGGGGGAGTGCTTTCTGTGTACGACTGCATACACTTCGAGGAGTAAGGACACTGTCTCCTTCCCCTCTGCTCCCCCGCTCCCCACCCACCTAATCATTTCACTATGCAGGATGTTGTGCACCTTAAACACAGTTTTTAAAGACTCACAATAGCTGTTACACGGTCCACGCACAGTATCGTCCCTCACAAAGTCACCTGCCTCCTTCTATATCCAAAATAATGCAATCGCGGCAGCCACAGTAATGTGTTTTAAACCTGGGATTCTGACAGGCGTGTTTCTACTTTTGCATAAAAATAGTACAAGTTACCAAGTATCCCAGAATTTTCATGACATAGATCAAGGTGTGGAGGCTGCAGAACACTCTGACCCTAACTCTCTCTCCTCACATGGATTCTCTCTTCTTGTATAATTTTCATGAACAATTTTTTGGTACTGAATGGTCCCAGCCTTGTAGAAGTGTGCTCTGTTCATGCTGTCTGTCAAAATCACCCTCTTTCCTAATGAAGGAAGGGTCGCTTCCCGGCAAAGGGACAAGAAGTATTTTCATCTGCAATCTGAATTGTCCAAAGCTCAGTTAGGACAACCGGATGTCAGGATCAATTTTAAAGCATTTTTCACAGGTGTCTTATTATTGAGCCTATTGAGCCTCTGAACTCCCAAAGTTAGTGGGCCAGAAAGAGAGAGAGAGAGAGAGAGAGAGAGAGAGAGAGAGAGGTTCATTACCTTTTGAAGTTTAGCTCCTGTCTTTGGGGCAAGCACTCTGCACTGAAACCGAACTTCTCTGCTGCAACACCTCTCCAGTAGACCTCCTTTTCTTTCAAGAGCTGGCTAAGAGAACACCTCTCTCCACTTCCACTTGTACAGTGTGACCTGTACTTTTTTCCCATATACGCTCTTCATAGATCATTTAATAAAGTGCCATTGTTTTCAATTTTTATTTTTTATTAGTACATGTCTGCATTACGTAACAACTACACTTCTCCTGGGGGTTGGTACACATACATCATGCGTCTTAATTTTTGTTCCTCTCCTGCCCTGCCCCCCACTCCCTCCATCTCTTGGTGTCCCTCCCACGTGCAAAAGATCTATCTCCCTATTTATTTATTTAGAGCACAATATTCTATTGGGCTCTTCATCTTTTCTGGCTTCCCACATAAAAGAAACTAGGGAATATTTAAATTGCATGTGACTTCTCAGTGGATGCATGCTTAGCCTGCTCTCTTTTTGGCTTTCCCCCGTGGCCGTCTCTCATTCAGTCCTGGTGGGACGGTAACCCTGAAACTCTCAAGTGCAGTTATTCTGTGGCTTACTCTGAAATCATTAGCCTTTCCAAAATGGGGCCCAATTAAACTCTCTGTGGCAACATGGTGGGGGGCACACTGGGTTTCTTTACCTATTCTACTACACTGTGGAGTCACTCTTGCAGTAAAATCCATGCTGCTTTTGTAGTTTACAACAGCCGTGTGCCTTCTACTGCTGCTGGCCAGGTCTGTAATTTCTCCCTGGATCTGTGGGCCCTCCAGGATTACCTTCTCCTCTGGGACACTGTGCTTGTCCATGATCAGGTTGATCAGTTGGTTGGTACCTCTGCTGCCCTGTTCCAAAAGAAAAAAATGTAAAACCAGTTCACAGTTAATGGGTGACCGCAACCAGGGTCAGAAGTGCACAGGTGCAGCACTGGTCAGGGACTGGTATGGGGATCTGTCTGGTCCAGTAGGGTGTGGGTCCATCCTGATAAAATAGTGCAAGGTATTTCACTTACTAATGAAAGTCTTTCCTTTGAGTGAAAGCAGGTATGTCCAGAAGTTCTGAACTGTGTTTTTATTCATGCTATCTCCGGGCTGAAGATCAGTTTGACAGCCTCAGAGCCCAGCAGTGGGATACTCTGAAGCAGCCATGGCTTTGGAGCAGTGTTTAATGTCTTGTCCTCTTGGTCAGTTTGCTGGATTCTGACCTTCCTGCAAGCTGAGGGACAGCAGGAAGGGCCTTCTGCAGTGTCTCACCTGGGTATGTTTTCATTTTACAGAAAAGATGACCCCACAGGCTACCGGCCCTGCGGCTCCCAGCCTGAGCACTGAGGAAGAGCACCAGGTGGAAAAGATGATGGTGAAGCGGGAGAAGATCATCCAGGAGCTGATCCAGACAGAGAGGGATTATGTCAATGACTTGGCGCTGTGCGTGAGGGAGGTGGTTCAGCCCCTGAAAAGCAAACAGGTACCTATAAATTCCTGTAAATTTGAGGTTGCTTTTATTCTCAGGGTTGCTTGCCCTGTCCTCAGCAGGACCATCGCACCGTAAACGGAATGTCTTTTGCCTCAGTTGCATTCTCACCTTGGTGCAACCCAAGGCAGAGTCCTGCTTGGGGTAAACCCAGACACTGCTGTCCTCCGACCGGCCAAGGAGACCGCATTTTAAAATACAGGGAGAAAGAAATTCAGCTTTTCCACTTTGAAATTTCTGTGTTCTTTCCTCTATGAAACTGGGAACAAATTTTGAGCAACAGGTTTTCAGTGGGCTAGGACTGATGTGCTTAATTTAATTCAATGATAATCATAGCTTTAGAAGAGAAAAATATGTGAGTGCCCCCACATACACACTTAGCGCGACTGTTCCTATTTAAGTAAAATTCAATGTAAAATTTATGAATATGAGCAAAAATTTTCTCTTGAGCAGGATTGGCCCCAGACAAAGCTTAAATTGGTTATAAGTTAATCATTATCCCCTTTAATGAGGACTTTCCAGGAAATATTGTGGAGGGCATCAGAATAAAGGCACAGGGACATTTACCGTGGAATGAAGGGGTGCGCGCGCGCGCACACACACACACACACACACACACACACACACACACACACACACTTCATCCACTCACACTTCGGCACCTGAAATATGACTGCACTCTTTTCAGCACTGAGTTACAGCACGGAGCAAACTCCTGCCCTGTGGGGTTCACTTCCTTTCTGGTGCAGGGAGGGAGGAGCCAGACAATAAACAATAAATAAGCAACCCATAAAAGCGTATCGGATGCTGGGAAGTGCAGCTGAGAAGATCAGAGGAGGGACAAGGGGCCAACAGAATGGAACCGCTCAGAGAAAACCCTGCTAGTCTGGCTAGACCTCTGCTTAGACATCTCATAAGGTGACTAAATCTACAGAAGCTATTCTGAGATGTATGTGTGCCATTCAGAAATCCATGTGTCCTCTCAGGACTTCTACTACTAATGTGTTTTTCTATTACCACTGATGCTGAGATATATTTCAGGTTTGGGTGCTTTTCCCCTTCTTTACTTAAAATACAGTTCTAGAAATGGAATTGCCAGGTAAATATGACTGTACATTTAAGATTTTGATAAAAATCACCAACTGTCAAGTAGAAAGACAATACTGTGATAAATTTCATTTCCATTAATAACTGGAAAGATGTTCAATGCTGAACAATGCTGGTTTATAATATTCCTTTAATTCCTTCAAAAATATCTTTTTTTTACTCAGTAATTTTTATGATTCTAATGCTCTTTTTATATCCATGTATTTTGTTCTTTTGAAAATTATGATTTATCTCTTCTTAATTTATAAGGTCTTTTGTGCATTAGAGTTATTCTTTTTCCACGTTCCATGTCTTAAGTAATTTTCCTAATTTGTCTTTTGCTTTCCAAGCTTGGTTATGATGTATGTTTACATTGTTTTTAGCACTCTAACATAGTTTAATATGCCCAACTGTATTGACTATGGACTTGGTATCTTACTATACACTGGGGGATTATAAAAATATTGCTAGCTAGTTGTCCAATAACTCCAATTACTAACCCCACCCCAGTACTTACAACATTCAGAAATAGAGTTTATAGTTATTTTTTCTTGTTTGAAACAGAGGCTCACTCTGTAATTTAGGCTGGACTTGAACTCACTACATAGCCCAGGCTGGCCTCAAACTTTCAGAAATCCTCCTGCTTCAGCTTCCTGAGCACTGGAATTTCAGCATGTACCACCTCGCTCAGTGAGTTTATGTTGGTTAATACAGGACTTTTCTCAAATATGCTAGAAAAATGATCCAGGTTATATGTTAGGGAAGGCTAGTGTAGGTCAAGGGACCCTTGATATAAGAGTTGGCTTTTGGTTTAAGACAGCACATACACAACAGTGTGGTAAAGTAGCCTTGGTAACCTCCTTCCTAGGAAGGTGTCTTCAGTGTTCCCCCCATGAATTTTTATTGTGCATGTACTGTGAGTCAAGCAAAACTCCAAGAAACTTGTGAACATTCTAATTTGAGCCTTTCATAGATCTTACGTGAGAAAGTAACCACCTACTTCCTGAAAACTTGGAAATTTCTCACTAATTCTGTAAAAATAGTAGTAATATTCATGGCCATGATTAAAATTTGCTCTGTGTCATTGCTAAATATATAAAAATATTTTGGGGTGTGTTTCATATCATTTTATATAAAATAGCTGTACCTCATATACTCTTTATCCTGGCAGATATTAATGGTTATTATAAATAAAAGTTCCTTTGTGTACCTATTAACAATGATTTTAGGGCTGGGGATATAGCTCAGTGGAATAAGTGCTTGCCTAGCAAGCACAGGGTCCTGAGTTCGATCCCCAGTACCGCAAAAAAAAAACAATGATTTTAAAGCACATAGCACCAGAGTCTACTAATGTGCACCTCTCCTTGTGGAGTGACCCCACCTGTCAACAACTATTCCTTGAAAACATAAGACATAGCCAACACCTTCATTTCTTTCCTCTCTCTCTCTGTTTTCCTTTTTTCTATTTTTTATTTTTTTGTGAAAAGGTCTCACTATGTACTTCAGACTGGTCTTAAACTCACTATGTGCCCAGGTTGACCTCCACTCACAGCAATACTCCTGTCTCAGCTTCCCAGGGCTGGGATTACAGGCGTGCACCACCACACCAACCTTCTTTCTCTACTTTGGACATTATTTTTAGATCATTTTAGTTTTGATGCAAATAATCTGTGTAACATCTAGGTGCTCCATTCTTCAACTTGTCCATAACCAGGGAGCTCTCCTCAACCTGTGTCAGCCCCGCACCAAGGTTACCTTCGAATTTGTCATTACCAGTAAATTCAACCTAAGTCCAGAGCTCGCTGTCGCACACTCCTCGCTGCCTTTCTTTCAGCCCATTGCCAGTGCGCTCTCGTCTCTGACAGTGTCTTTATGACGCTTGGACCTCCAAACCATCATCCAAACTTAACACCTTCTCAGTCTCCATCATGCCCACATGTTTTTTAGTTTCCGCAAGTCTTTCGTTATAATCACTCCTTGTATATAACTAGTTTCCTTTCTTTCTTTTCATTCATTCTTCCAGAAAAACCCTACTCTGGTTAAGTTCAGTGTTCTGCCCACTTTAAATCTTTACTGGTGCAGTTGAACCAATCTGTTACATTCAAGGCTATTTTCTTCACATGGTTTTCCCAGTAATGTTTCTGAGGAGTCTTTCTCAGGTCTTTTTCCTCACACCTGAAACACTTCCTCTTCTAATCTGACCTGTTGAATGTCCTTTTCCATCACTTCCATGAGAAATTAGATGCAACAGAGAAGATGCACATTCTCCCAACTCCAAATGACCTGCATCTCTACCCATGTAACTTGGCTTCCTTCTCTTCCAAAGCCAGTCAATCTGTATCTAGTGAAGGACAGCCTCTCCACCACGCAGCTGAGCTCTCCCACTGCTGAACCAAAGACTCGCCCTTGCTTGTGTCCTTTCCAACTTCTGCATAATTAATTTTACCTTTGGTGCTAGATCACTCTCATCTCTAGTATTGGCTATCTTAAAAACAAACAAACAAACAGACCAAAATAATTCTTAGTCCTAAAGGAGTTATCCATATTTGCTGTATTTCTGTCATTCTCTTTTTAAACTAAAAATAAAACACCTAGCATATACAGTGGTGTATGTGCTTAACATATTTCAAAATAAGCATGATTTACCAGAAATCTGTGATGAGCTAATGATCAACATAAAAAAGACTAACTATACAGGAAAATGCCTTTCCTTGAATTCATGTGTGTATTTGTATCCAGTGGAATAAGAAATTTGTTTGATATGAGAATATTGTCAGTGCTACACTACCTACTATGCTGTGGGTCAGACTGGCTCCATAGACAGGAACATCCCTGCCATGCTGATCTCTTGTACATGTTCTCTAATTTTTTGTGTGTTCTTATGTTTTGTTGTTGTTTTTCTCCTCCCATTTCCTGCTTTTTGTAACTCTTATAAGCAATAAGTGGCTCAGACTACCTCAAATAACACATTTCCCTTATGGTAACATTTATGCTAATTTATTTGGTACGTTTAACTTTTGCTCTCAATGCTTTAAATTACCATTCTCACAGTTGTTTATGGCTTGTTGGTTTTTCACCCCAGGCTCTTTGCTTAGACATCTTTCTGGGCTTTGGCTTTATCCTTTAGTCTGTCCTCTCCACTGATGTTGCAATAGCAAGTCTTTCAAGGTGTCTCAGAATTCTCAAGTCAGAGCTGCTTTTTTCCCACTGTGTAGAGCTTTTAACCTTTGATTAAGTGAACAAGTGCTCAGCAAATCATGTGACTCTTCTAAACACTAAGCAATCATTGTACCACCCATTCCTTAACTTATACCTGTTCAGTGTGATCAGCTCCTTCCCACCTAATGGTTTAAAGCACTTGAGCACATGACCCACTTGTCAATGGTTAGTGTCAACATACAAGAATTAGCACACCCAGTTTTGGGGTATCCATGGAAGCACTCTACAAGCCATGCTTAGTCAAGCCCAAGGCAACATAATTTTTTAGATGTGTGTGTCAGGTTAGGATGACACAGGTTCATCACCTGATCACCGTCTTTTTTCTTTGTAAACACAGATTTAGACCCCTCGAAGCACACACAGGCACTCTGCATAACAAAGACTGGAAGAAGGCAGCTGGGAGCTGAGGAAAGCTCCAGCCTTCCCAGGCTTATTTTGGTGAGCTTGTCTGCGTGAATCTGTGCACAAAGGAGTGACTAGATGCAGCCCTGCTCCGACCCCTGTTCTGGGATGGTCCTGGCTACAGGTTTAATCAAGTCCATTCTCCAGACAGGACTTCACCAAACTGAGAACAGGGTCCAACTCAGCAATCACACCTGCTGCCATAGCACTGTGAAAGGTTTGGCTAAAGCACCCACTCATTCAGGTTGAAGCATTTAGTGCAGAAAAAAGGTTCTCATTGTTATCAAAATAAGGCAACAGGTTTTAGAACAGCAAGTCAAAACAAACCAAGACTGAGCAGGCTAACCCGACAGTGGATAAGGGTTTTATGTGTCAGGAAAGGAAGGACAAAGAGGTGAATGAAAACAGCAGTTAGAGAAATTTAAGTGCATGTCTTTATTTTTCTTTGTTTTTAATTATTTTTTCCAGCGTCTGAAACACATGTTGTACAGAAGTACCAAAGATGTCCCAGGGGAAATAACATCCTTTAGCCACTCAGTTTCTTCCCTAGGGTGAGGAGCACTGTGGGTCTGCCTGTTCAGCATTCCACAGATAACCTGTGCACAGGCATATCTACCTGATGTACTCACGCTACTTTTTATTTATGCACCAAAAAAGCATGCGTATTTATCTGAGAAATGTTCATCTGTGTCTGATGTATGGTTTACGCTTGGGATGTTGTTTTCTGGGAAATGATTTTAAAATCTATCCTTTGGCCTTGACAGGAGCTCACTGCAATTACCTGTTAAAATTTGGATGTGTTGGTGAAAATGTCAAAATTTGCATTAGAAAAATAATAAAAGGAATTAATCACCTGTAGTCCTGCTCAGAAATAAGCCACTGTAAATATTTTGGTTTATAATCTAGGGAGAGACAGGCACACTCAAACATATTCTGAAATTAGAATTATACTGTGGATACCATTTGTGTATGAATATATATTTACATGTTTTTTCCAACCATAAATACCAAGTATTAATTTCAGTGGAAAAATAGTTTCCTTTCTCTACTAAGGGACCCTAAGTTTGGGGAGAATAATGCAAAGACTGTCCCTAGAGTCACAGGCCCACAGTTCCAATAGTGCTGACCAGCCCTGTCACAGAGCCTAGGTGCGAAAATTGTCTTGGGTCATGATGGGAAGGACCAGGTGGAGACCTGTTCTGTGTGACATGGAGCATACTCTTCTAATGTCCTACCAGGATGCAGAGTGAGTGAGGCAAGCCCAGGATAGGGGAACATGAAAGAGAGGGAGTTAGGGGGAACAAACCATAAATTTGTCCCTCATCCAAGGCCAAGAGAGGCTGGGAGGCTGAAACAAGAGGATTGCAAGTATGAGCCCAACCTCTTAATCTATCCTAACTAGGTGTGGTGGTACAGGCCGGTAATCCCAGCACTTGGGAGCCTGAGGCAGGAGGATCCACAAATTCAGAGCCAGCCTAGGCTACATAGTGAGTTCAAGGCCAGCCTGAACTGCCTGGTAAGACCCTGTCTCACACACAAACAAAAACGAACAAACAAAAACAACTTATCCTACCTAGTGAGATTCTGTCATGTCAAAGCTCTGGGATCCATCCCAGTACCACAAGAATGGGGAGGGGATACTTCAGGGCCCAGGGAATTCAGCTTCCTGCCACACCCCCACCCCAGTGAGGTTATTGTTATTTCACCCCTTAGATCAACCACAACAGTGAGGGTCACATGTGAGAAGGGCTCACCGGTCCTTGGGTGTGTGGAGAGCGAAGGACAGCACGGAAATGTACTACCAGAGTGCAAATGCAGCTCAGCCTGTCCCCACACCATGAAAACTTGGGACAGTGAGGTAGCCACGGTTCACCTGGCGTCCTGTGCATATCAAACTGCATCTGAGCTCAGCACATGACTTTCCCGGTCCTTTGGGAGTTGCAGTGTTGGTGATGGTGCAGAGTGAACCAGAGCACCCCACAGAAGGGGCACGGTTTTAGCATGTGCCTCGGAATGTCCCTGTGTCATGTCCTGCCCTTGCCTCAAGGCCTCCCCACCTGCTTGGCTAAGACCCCTCAGAGCGAGGTCTTGTCTTCCCTCTGTGTCCTGCTTTGGCTGCCTGCCAGGGGAGTGACACCCCTGGTGCACAGTAGGTGCAGCCCGTGGGGCTGCCTGGGTTGACTCACTGCCCAGTGCGCCCTCTGAGATGACCTTTGGTCTTTCTGCACCACTCCCTGCCCACCCCTGCCCAGCCACTCCCCAGACTCCGAGTGTCTTAAACAGGAAGTCACACACTGGAATGGAATAAAACTTTGCTACTTTCATGAGCCGAGGTCAAAAGTATAAATATGTTAGATAAAAGCATCAAGGCAAAAATATTTTATCTAATAATTATGAACATACACTCTACTTTCCTAGATAGATCGACACGCAGGAATAGACATCTAATTAGGCTTCTCAAAGCTCTTTGCTACAAGTTTGCCTGCACGATACAGGAAACCACATAGAAGCAAAGACCTTTGGTCATGAATTGTTTCACTGAATACTCGTCACAGCTGTCCCCTCTAGCTGCCATCTTCACTTTTACTATTTCCAGAAATGATAGTCACTTATTTTTGCTTAATCATGGAACTTTTTCCTCTATTGTATCTTTTTCTATTATTCAACTATGCTTCAGGCCTGTTTGTTTCCAAATGTTTTGGGGTCTGCTCTAGGCCTGAACTGTGTCCTACCTTGGCTCACTGACCAAAACCTTTTTTCTGGGGGCAGCAAACCATGACCATATGGTTTTTGACCAGACGTTTTTCTACTCTCTACAGCCCTGCCTTCTCCACACAAATGGCTCGAATGAGGCAAAATTAAGCTGGGATCTAGCGGACCTGTCTCAACTATGCCCACAATTGCCATACTGCATTCATAACACGGGTCTACAGTCATACCATTCTGAACACGCCCGATCTCGTCCATTCATAACACAGGCTATGTACCACACTCAAATCCGATGTGTGGGCACCACAGTTTTACAAGATGTTACCACTGGGAAGCTGGGTAAAGGGTACACATACTATTTTTTACTTCCATATGTGAATCTACAATTATTTCAAAAAAATGTTCCATGAAATAATATTATGCCCTTAGTTTTCAATCTCTCCCTTGCTTTTTTTTTTAACAATGTTATCCTTTTAAATACATACATAAAATTTTACATGCCAGGATAAAGAATTTTCTTATACTTTACTTTGTTCGTCCTCCCAAAGTTTTTTTTTTTTTTTTTTGATACCAGGAATTGAACTCAAGACCTTGAGCTCACCAGGCAGGAGCTGTGCCACTGAGCCATATCCCTGGCCCCTCTCCCAAACTTTTGAATTAATTATTTTTATTTTGACTTTTGGGGATGTGGAGATCACATTTTAGGTTGTTGAGAAGAAATGCCACAGTGCATAATAATCTGCACAATGTGGCTCTTCCTCACCGTCTGGTGGGCGTACCAGGACTGCTTCTAGACTGGAAAGCATGGGGGGGTAAGTCTCCCTCACCCCTCCACCCTCCATCTGGTCTATTTCCTCCCACTGCATAGTTGGGAAGTTCCTGGGTCAAAGATGTCACAGAACACAGAGCTGCCAGCCAGGCTGATTATATCAAAATACAGGAGGGACACAAAGCCAGAATGCAGAGCACATGTAAGAATTTTGGTCACTGCATTAAATGAAAATTCTGAGAAATGTTACAGATTGGATCTAAAGTACCCCCCATGGCGGTGTTGGAGGTTCAGTCCCCAGAGTAGTGGGGAGGGGGGCACTGATAGGAAGTGACTGATTAGGAGGGGTCTAATTAATCCCCTGAAAAGTCATAATCAATGGTCTTATTTGGACATGAGGTCTAATGAGATGAGTCTCCGTGCTTCCTCTAACAGGGCATGGCTGTGCAGGATACACTTTGCCCCGGCCCCTTCTGAATTTCTGGCTTTCTGCCAGGCCTCAAAGACTCAATCTCCCCCCCTCCGTGGGATCCCAGGATTTGTCACCTAACCTGACCCATTGTTCCTCCATTTGACATCATGTTAGAAAAGTAAAACTACAAACAAGTAAACAGCAAAGACTTCAGGAAAGTTTTTCTTACTTTTTCTAAACCTTTGTTAATAAGGGAAGTTCCTACTTGTTGGAGAAAATTGTGGTCATGAGATGATACTTTGAAAATAAAAACCAGGCATTCAGTGTCTCTGCCAGCCACAACCCCACTACATTCATACACAACAGCTTGCCAGCCTCTCTTGGGTGCTGACAGTCAGTCCTCGAGGGTGCCAACTTCCTCACCCCCAGGAAGGACCTTGGGTTGGCCCTGGAAGGCACATAATTTACTGTCACACTGGGCACAGGATTTGTCAAGTATGACAGCAGAACATCAATATTCTGGTACAGAAAACTTCTTTTCGTGGGAAGGAAATCTCTTATCTCTTCTTGTCCAGAAATCTTCACTTCAATATAAAGAGGGATTTTTTTTTCTGCTTGTATTTGAGTTTCCTGACAGAAAGAAAACTTGCTGCTCCATTTATAAGCACCTCCTAAGCTCTGATTTGGGGCAGCTTCAGCTCCCACAATTCTTGCTATCTGTATTCCTGATCAGAACCCGCTGGGCCACTGAGGAGATAAACAAATGTGTTGCCAGCTCTGTGCAGAAGCTGGGCTGGGCTGCTCGGAATTGGAAAAGAAACCCTCAGATCTGCTTTTGGATCTATGAGCACCATCCCTTCAGCTCACCTCGTCACGCTCTGATCTCACATGTATAAAGCATGATTTTAATTTGCCTTTATTTCTGAAGGGTAAGCAACAAAATCCCCGCAGCTGCGATTATCATAATGATGTCGTAAACTCTCTAATGAAATGCTAGCGGACTCCGGGCATTCTACTTGAGCACAGAGCGATACAGTCGTGCATATCAGTCCGGGATCATAAATCCCCGTCTTCAAAGAATAACACTGAATGAGGAACAGGTGAACTTTAACACTCAATTAAAATAACAACCACTATAATAGTGAGTCAGAAAGGAAACACATACTGGGGGGGGCAATATGTTTTATTTATTAGTAGCATTTACTTAAAGCACTTTTGATGTAGACAAGGTTGAGGGTTACATGAGTTATTTAATTAATTTTAGGCCATTTGGTGTAACATAAAGGCATAAGATACACACTCCTGGCCACTGAAGCCCTAAGAAGCCCTTGTTAGAGGCAAAAAGCCTCCTTTGGCTGTGAGAAGATAACTTGTCTTGAAAAGCAATATTTGGTAAGTAGGGATAGGAAGGGCCAATGGGGTTCAGAGAAGGGACAGATCCCTCCCAGACAGATGAGCTGAGCGATACTGCGTGGAGAATGTGATATTTTACTTGAATATGCAGATTAAAAAGTTAAATGTTTGTTGAATGCCCAATTCATGTAATGCCAGCTGGTGATTCAGCAGGAGAATCAAGATTTATGTGATAGTCCTGCCCTCGGAGAGTTTATAAATCTGGTCAAGAAAATAACTCAAAAACACAAAACACAAGTAACAGTATATCTCCACATGGCAGTTTAGAAGAGGCCGTGGCAGCAAGCAGCTCAGGTTAGGGATGCTAATTACTGCAGGCAATTGCGGGAGGCACCAGCAGAAGAGGCCCTGCCCTTCAGCAGCGCTTCACAGAAACCCGCCCTTCTTTTCTCATCTACACCCTGCCGCCCAGCTTGCCCTTTCTCCATTTCCTTTGTGGGCTGCAGCTCCTGTGTCTGAGCACTAAAGTGGTTGTGGGCTTGGGCTGTGGCTTCTTCCTCCAGTTCACACTCACCCAGTCAAGGGCTTGCCAGGTCCCCTGGCTTCAAATCCCACCTGCACGCTGGCAGTTGGCAAGCGATCCCCTGCAGCCTGGACACTCCCCCTTGCTGTGATTGCAACCTCACAATTCCTCAATGACCTACAAGGTCCTCTGAGAGCTGGTCCCTCATTCTCTTACCTCACCTACTCCTTCCTTCTGTTTCTTTGGGCAAGCAAGCAATACTACTGCATTGCTGTCTGTCTCCTTTGCTTTGCATGCGCTGCTCTTCCCTGCGATAACATCGTGGCTTGGTCATTCTCTCCTCAAGTCTTTACTGAGTAAAACATTCTCCGCCTGTGTGAATCATCTATAGGCAGGTTCCCCCTGAGGGTAGTCAGTTAAAAGGATTTTAGAGGAAGCCATTGACTGGAGAGATGATCCTGTGGGAAGTCAGTAAAGGAATGGGACATGAGGCAGAGAAAGGAGGGAAGATGATCTGAGGTCCACTGAGCAGGAGTTAGCTCTTCAGGCAAGGGGGGCTTCCATCCCAGGAGCCCCAGGGCCTGCACAGCAGGTGTCTCTGAGGAGTACTGACCCACAGACTCCCTCTCATATGGGTTGAGGGATGCTCCTGCAAATGTTAATGCCTGGATATTTGTCTCAGTTCTTCCATGCTATATCCACAGTAGCTGTATTAGTGCCTGCTACATAGGTAGTAATAAATATTCATTGATTTAAAAAATTAATGACTAGATGAACAACTTCATGCAGGTAGGTGGTCTGGGAAGTCCCAGAGAAGGAACAGATCTACCTGGAGTAAGCTTTCCACAGATGGGCACCGGGAGGGGAGCACAGCCCCGCAGCGAGCCCACAGGGCAACATCCTGTGTGAGCTGCAGGAGAGATTTGAAAACAAGCTGTCCTCTTGACTGGCCAGGTTCTTCTAAAAGTAAAAGTTACTGGAGTAAGGCATGACAGGTCTTGGACATAAAAACTTCCAGACTGAGGATCTGACATTGGAAGAAATAAATGCTTTTAAATCAGTGGAATCTATCACTGCATTCTAAGCTGATTAAACTTAGGTGTTAGGAAGACTAATGTGGAAGTATTAGGTGGATTTGTGGATTAGGAAAACACTTATGTTTAGGGCCTGACAGAGTATAACAGAGGAACCAAAAGCCAAACCAAACCAAACCAAACCCATACCTGGATGTGGCCAGTAATGCCCTTCATTTACCTGTGTCAGAGGTAGGGGATGGTGGAAAGAGCTCACACGGACGCTAGAGCTTGGAGTTTGGAATTCATGACATGGCCACTCCGCGGGGTGCTCACTCTGGGGCAGATCTGTGTCCATCCTTCTGAGCAGACTCCGCAAAATCTGGACTCTGCTAAGCTCTGAGCCTCTCCCAGAACTCAGAAACTAAGGACCCAAGACTGGCACCTTGAGTTCTTAAGAAAGAGATGGTTGTGAGACAAGAGATGGGGTGGGGCAGCAGTGAGGGAGGGGTGGGGGAATGTCAAGGGGGACAATGCATGGGGGCGCTGTTGGGGGGCAATTGCAGAGACTTGGTAACCATAAGCACAGGGCAGCAGTCCCTGAGCCTGGCACTTGACACCAGTCTTCTGACACGAGCTCTAGCAAACCCTGGCACCTGATAGTGTTGTGGCAAAGGCAATTATTTAATTGAGTCACCCACACAGGCCAGATGCAGAGACAAGCAAGTTTATTGGGGGCAGGCTGTGGGCACCCAGCACATGAGTGAGCACCCACCCTGAAGGGCAGGAGGGTCGAGTAGTTATACAGTTTTAGATTTGGGTCTAGTTTTGGGTCTATGGGAGGTGGTGCTGATATGATTTTGTGCATGCATGGAAAGACTACAAAGCACAGGCTTAGCCTGTGACACAGGAACAAAGGTATTTAACATTTTACATAGGGGACAAGCACTCTTATGACAGAGCATGGGGTGGTATCAGGTTAGGTAACATTTACAAGAGACAAACTTAAGGAAACAGAAACAAGATCTAAAGTGGTGCTAGAACCCAGAATGGCCTTGGTTTAATCTTTTTCCCATGTCAATAGCAACCTTCTGCCATGGGATCAAGCCAAACCCTGCCCCAAATACAAAGCCGCTAGCACAGGATCAAGTGGAACAGCCTGGATCTAATGTTGAAAGATGTAAAATATGGCAGCAGGGACTTCGCTGCCACTGCCCTCCTGTTCTCAAGTGGCTCACCCGCATGCAGGATGGGTCTCCTGTTTTTCCTCCAGAACACCAGTCTTGGTTACTTTTCTCTCATAGCTGAGACAAAATACCCAACACCCAAAATGAAGGAAGGAAAGGTTTATTTAGCTTACAGTTTGTGGAGGTTTCAGTCCATACATGGCTGTCTCAGAGGCAGAGTGGCACATGGCAGAGGGCAAACTTCATGGCAGCAGAGCACAGCAAAAACAACCAGCAAAAACGGAAGAATGGCTGCAAGCAGCCTCTTTCCTTCCCTGCATTGTAAACAGCCTACCCCCACCCAGGGGTCGTGAATCTCTCACACAATCTCCATGCCCTCCTCTTCCACAGGCTCAGGATGTTTACAAAGTAAGCACCCCAGCTTCCTGTTGAGTCACTCAGCCAAACCTCTAGACTCCCCAAGTTGACACAATGTATCAACCATAACATTCCACCCCTTGTCAACTTGGCAATCAGACAATTTCCTTAAACCAGTTTCCAGATAGAAAGACATGCTTATATTAGAACCATAACACGCCCTTTTCTCCTTGGGTGCTGCTTTTGCACTTCTCTCTCTTCTTCTTTTTTACTGTAAAATAAATGTTAGTCTCTTGCAGTCATCAGTTATTCTGAACAATTCATTGAACAGGTTGGTGAGAGTCTGCTGAGCTTTGCGGGTCATTATAAAACCCAGTAACTCGCTCAAGAGAGAGGGAGATGAGGAATTACTACAGTGCTTCAGGCGCTGGCTCCGTACCTCACATCAACACTCAGCCCCGCTTCTTCCTGTGTGCTGCTGAGGATCGGGAGTGCAATCTCATGCTAAGAGATATGAAGATAAAATGAGGGGTGCAAGCCCTGGCTGCCTCTGGCCCGCCCACCATTTAATCTGTCAGTGCACATTTGCACCACACTTTGGTTTGGGAACTGTTTCCATGAGCAGTTTGGTCAACATCCATTCAACAGCTCCTAATAAAGACTAGAGAGAAAACATACTATGTTCTTATTTTCTGGCATTATTCTACACATCTTATTTATATTACTCCATCAACTCATAAGCAAGGTGGCACAGAGGGATGAAGTACCTGGATGCGCCAGTGTAGGACTGACAACAAGTTGTTAGACCTAGCACCTGAACCTTACCCACCGTGCTGTGTAGGGAGATGAAGCTCACTCTGAGTGCTTCACTTGAAGAACATTTACTTGCTTCTGTCTTCGTAATCTTTCTTGCTGCAGCTTTGACCCCAAGACTTCAAGCACACTAGGCAAGTGGTCTCTTGTCTCGCTGTACGCTTAGCACTCTTGCTGTGTCTGTATCACGTAGGTGAAAGCTAGGGCAGAGACAAAGGTGGCATAGTCGTTAGCCTCCAGAATTTTGTGGGTGAATCATTTCACTGTATTACGATTAATTTAGCTGCCACTTTTCTATTGCCACCACCTCCTTGGACTTGCCAGGCATGTGATCAACACAGGGGACTTGCAAACAATCTGCTGAAACTGCGTTTGTAAGCTTCACACTTGGCAAACCACCTCACACTCTGTTGGGTATTTGATGGCTATGGAAGTGGTGTCTCTACTTCTATGGAGGCAGGAAGTGTACCCTGTTCACCCTCTGTGGTATACTCATGATCACTATGGGATTCCAAGTACAGAGCCAGCAAAGAGTTCCTGGAGATGTGTGGTGCAGGAGAGAAAGGAGGACAGCTGTGCAAAGGTCAGGCCCTGTCAGGGTCCCCCGCCAGGAACTGGGGAGTCCCCTGAAAATGTCACAGTCGTGATTCACCTAGATAGAGCGATCAGAGGGCAAAATAAGTCAGGTTCCCTGAGGGCGAAAGTGGGAAGTGGCTACATCGTGGTGATGCTGGGACTGACCACACAGATGGTGTTGTGCATACATTTCCACCCTGAGAGTTTTGTGCCCGGTTGTTGCCTCATCATTCACTGGCCCACCTCTTCTTTCTCTCAGACCCACCCTCACTCTCACTCCTCTTCCCTTCCTCTGTTAATCAGCTCCAGCTCAGTTTTATCCATTTAAATCTTGTAAAAGTTTTCCTAGCTTTCAAAAATGATTTTCACTGAATCTAAGACTCTGCTAGGCTTTGCTTCAATCCTGAACATCAGGACCTTGCAATTATGCTGAGTAGAAGGGGGGAGAAAGGTAAATGCTGGGCACAGTAATTCCTTGTATCCGTAGTTTCTCTGAAATGTTACACATGGGGATTGTAAACGCTCTATCCCAAAGCCAAGAGTACGGCTCTCAGCTCTCACTCTGAGTACGCAAATGGGAACAAGAAAAAATAAATGCATCTGTACGCGCGTGCGCACACACACACACACACACACACACACACACACGAGTACTCAAGTGGTGAAAAGACAAAAATATTTGTCTGGTACATCATCCCCAGCCAGAAACCCTTAAATATTTTTGGCTATCCCGGGGGCATACAAATGCACATATTTTTCTAATCATCTCCTTGTTGTTCCAAAAATGTTTGCAAATCAATCTGTATCCTTTGGCAACATAACTCAAGTGTCAGTTCAGTATTTTTGAAAGGATCACACAATGTGCCAGCCCACAGCCCTTGCGTGCAGTTCTGCCTGCCTGTGTCACGAGCATTTCATATCAATTCAGAGCAGGAAAGGGGACTCCTGATGACCACCAAAACCGCTACCAAGGAGCTTCTTTTCCACCCGTTTCTGGGTCCAGGCAGCTCAGAGTTACAAAGACAAGGAGGGGACCATTGGCCAACTACTGGTTTTCAGGCCGTGACATCAGCGTAGGCACTTCGCTTTTCTGTGGTTAGTCAAAACCTTTCAGGGCGGGCTTTTTAAGTGGGGGACTCCTCAGGTCTGACCGCAGTCTCTGCTCTGGTCTCTCTTCCCTTGGCCCCACTCCTCCTCTTTGCCCTGCTGAGGTTCTTCCTGGAGCCCCAACCCTCCTTCCCGCCCCGAAGCTGGCCTGGCCGCTCCGACTGAGGCCTGTACACATCATTCTCTCGCAGCCTGGAGCATTTCCGGGCAGTTATCAAGTAACCTGGGTCTTTAGCTGCAAGCTTAGCTCTAACACTAAGCAGTGATATTGATTCCACTCTAGTCTGACTCAATTAGCCAGTTTCGAGTCTAGTTTCACAGCAGGAAATTTCACACATACAAATCAGCAGTTTTGGTAAACCTGATGAAATAATGGCTAATTTACCCTGAAAAGCGTTGTAACCTGGAAGCCAACTGCCTGGGTAAATGCCACAGTAATTAGATAATTATCCAAGCCTAGTGTGTGCCACGGCTTCCTGCCAACATGCTCTTCCTCCACTGCCTCCAGTGTCTACAGCCCTTCCTGGTCTCCTCACTGCCTGTTCTTTCCTCTTGCAAAGCCCCCCTTAGTTCTCCCTCTTCAGTCTGTATTTTATACACTCCAGTGTTTCTCCACTTGATACAGTCTCAGTACCATTGGGCTTTGACTGTTCCAGGGCTAATGACAGAGTGATCTAACTGAGGGAAGCATCTCGGTCTCTCTTAATGTGCACAGAACTGCATTATAGAAGAGCAGACTGGGCCAAGGTTCCAGTAGAGCCATCCACAGTGGAGTTGCTCTACTTGAATTAGAATGCTAATCACTACAGTAACTGTAAATAATCTAAACTGGGCCAAACCAGAACCTGGATTTACTGTCAAACCACCGTAAATAGGAACATTTCTCTTCTAGGAATAATTTCCAGGGGAACATTGCTGTGTGGTAATTACCAAAAGTGATGCTGTTTATTCTCTTCTGTCTTCTCTAAATGCTGTATACAGGTCAGGTACATCTATCTAGAACTTTAAGTGGTGTGATTTTGACTACCAAATTAGGAACCTAAAACATATTTCCATATTGATGTCAGGGTAGTCACATCTAACTAAGGGGTTTTATCCTACTGGTTGTTAGAACAAGAACAAAATTTATAATTTACCAAACTCGTTAAAATCCTCATAAAAGAGTAATAACCTTAATTCAGTCATAGCACATATGAAATTTATCATAAAGAAGTAATCATAGAAATGGACAAAGGTTTACCAAGCACAGTTATTGATAATAGTGTAAATGTCAATCTATCCAGATTTTGCTGAAATAGTGACCGGTTAAGAAGACTGTTATATTTGACACAATGGTCAGTGTAGGAAAAACGATGGCATGAAAAGATGTTCATGTTAAATTTAAAAACATGTTTAACTCTACCTGAAGGATGTAATTCTTTTGATAAAACACATGTACAACATACACACCAGAAATCGATCTGCACGAACCCAGTTGAAAACATCACCATGTTTTCTTTTATCTGTACATCCTCAGTTTTCTATTATAAACATGAACTGCTTTTATGATAATCATTTAATTTATATTTTTAAAACAGTTTTTCCCAAGGTTTCTCTTCTTGTTCAATATTAAAGGTGTTCATGGTTGGAGTCTGCCTGATACCCAGCCGGGAATGCTGTGTTACTCCTCCTGTGATCTGGTTGACTCTGAGTCATCCAGGGCAACTGTTTATCATTAAATAAAAAATAATCGGTCTTTACCAGGTGTAAGCTAAGGAGGAGGTCTGGCTCCGTCAGCAAATTTGCTTAGTACACTAATGGCCAAATAAAACATTGTGGTTTGCCTTTGTTGATATAATTAACTATGGAATTATAAAATCTGTATTTAACATGATATTTTGAACAAAAAATCAGATATTTTTTTCCTTAAGCTACCTTTGGCCTTTGCCTAGTTTTGTTCAGAGACTGGCGGAGTGACTACCAAGAAAAAGCCCTTATTCATGGCTTTCATAAGAGTAAACAGATCATTTGAATTGCAGAAATTCAACTCTTTCAAATTGCCAAACTTTTACTCACTACTTAGTGCTTACCTACTTGCCCAGCATTATTTAGACATAGTAGGGTGTTTAAATAACTCACAAGGACAAACGTTCTGAAGGATCTCACTGTGTTGTCAGAGAGACAGATAAATTAATAAACACCCCTGACATTAGTATATAACAGCCTTCGGTAGAAACAATGAGTAATACAAAGTAGGATTCATGCAAGAGTGAAGGAAATAACCCAGTTAACTTACAGAATGAGAAAAAGATTACAAATTACCCATGCACCAAGGTATTACTATTCAGAACATTAAAAAACTCAATAACAAAGAACCAATGATTTAACTAAAAATAGGCTAAGGATATAAATAGTCCTTTCTCAAAGAGGGAATTCAAATGGCCAACAAATCTATTACAATTTTGCGCAAATTCATCAGCAAAATGCAAGTCAAAAGTCACAATTAGATATCATCTCATCCAAGTTAGAACGGCCATTGGTAAAATTCAGGCAAAACATTAGAACACTGAGGAGGTGTAGAAAGAAAGGCAACACTCACACACTGTCGGTGGGAATGTAAAGGGTACAGGCACCGCCACTGTGGAGAACGGCGTAGTGTTCCTTAGGAAACCAAGACTAGACCTACCATGAGCTCCAGCTATGCCAGTTCCGAGTATATATACAAACAAAATGATGTCAGCATACAAGAGAATCACTTGCCTGTTGCCTAGCATTTTGATTATAGCCAACATGTGAAATCAACCTATGGTAGATGCCCGTCGGCAGATGAGTGGATACATGAAATATGGTACGCCCAGTAATGTAATTAACTGTAGACAGCATGATGTACAGTAGATGTCTTGAACTTGTCCTCTCGTTAATTTGAAATTTTGTGTACTGTGACAAACGTTTTCCTAGCGCCTTCCACTTCCAGCCTCTGGTCACCACCACTGACTCTTTTTCTGTTAAATTCAACTTCTTTGCAGTCCACAGATAAATGAGATTATGCAGTATTTGCTTTTTGTGCTTGGCTAACTTCACTTAATAGAATGTCTACCAGATTTATCCATATTGTCAAAAATAACAGGATCTCTCTCTTTTTAAAGGCTGAGGAGGATTCCATTATGTTGGTAGACATACTACAGTACTCAGGATGGTTGTGTATCTTGGCTATTCTGAAAAATACTACAATGAACATGATGGCAAAGGTAGTCCTTCAACATTCTGACTTCAGTTCCTTTGAATATATATATCCACAAGAGGGATTGCTGGGTCATATGGCGCTTTTAATTTTAATTTTTTTTTGCCATCCTCCAATAATGGTTGAAGTAATTTGCATTTCCACCAACAGCATACTAGGGTTTCCTTTTCTCACATCCTCATCCATACTTGTTACTTTTCATCCTTTTGATGAGTGAGCAACTAAGATGGGAGAGTGTTCATCCTTCTGATAAAGCTGTTCTTGTAGGTGTGAAGTGGTGTCTTACTATGACTTTAATTTGCATTTCCCTGATGATCTGTTGTGTTGAGCATTTTTTCATATGCTTGCTGGCCATTTGTGTGTTTTCTTTTGAGAAATATCTGTTCAGATCCTTTGCCCATTTTTAAATCAGGTTTTTTGTTTGCTTTAGTTCCCATTGTAGCTGGGATATGAGCCCTTTATTGGATATGTGGTTTATTAGTACATTCCCCTGCTCTGTAATTTGTCTCTTCACTCTGATGACGGTTTCCTTTGCTATGCAGCGTTTCAGTTTGACGTAGTTTCATCTGTTTTCACTTTTGTTGCCCGTACTTTTGGGATCCTATCCAAAAAATTATCAATTAGAACAATGTCATGGAGCTTTTCTTCTTTTTATTTCAGTAATTTTATAGTTTCTGGGCTTATCTATAATCCTTTAATCCATTTTGAGTTGACTTTTCATACCTAGCGTGAGGGAGTGACTGGTGTCACTTCTACGTGCGGACAGCCAGTCTCCTCGTGTCATTTATTGGAGAGATCCTCCTCCTTTCCCCTGCACATGTTCTTGGCCCCCCTGCTGAAAATTAATTCACCATAAATGTGGGAGTTTCCTTCGGGGCACTCTACACTCTTCCACTGGCTCCTATGGCAAGTTTTATGGCTGGAACTGTGATTTGACTTTTGTAGGTTTATAGTGAGTTTGGAAACCTCTGAAAACTCTAAATCATTGCTGAAAAATTTTGAAAAAGACACAAATAAATCAAAAGATACCCAGTGTTTAATGTCTGAAAAAATAGTATTGCTACATGTCCTTATTACCCCAAACACCCTATAAACTCAGTGTGATTTCTGTCAGAATTCCATGCATCGTTTTCTTCACAGAAATAGGGAAAGTGAACCTAAAATTCGTGGGCAACCACAAAAGACTCCAACAGCCAAAGAAATCTTAAGCAAAATAAAAGAGAGGTAGAGGAATCGTGCAACCTGATTTTAACATGTAGTAATTATTTAGCTGTAATAATAAGTACTTGCTATCTGAAATATATCCGGTGATGGATGCATTCATAAAAACAACAAATTAAAGCATATGTAAATACTGGCCTTTAATGTTTATAAGTTTGAATTATTATATATTGGCTTGGCTTAGATTAGTACATACTTTAAGTCTTTTTTAAAAATACTAAATTTTAATCCATTTAGAATACAATTCCACTTTTAGCTCTTACAACACTGCCTGTTTTTAGTAAATGATTAATATATGCATGCATGGAAGTTTCCTTGAATTTATATCAGCAATCATAAAATCATCTCTCAGTTTTAAAAGCCTATTTGGGCCAGGCGCTCGTGTGTTCCTGGGCAGCACTGTGACTGAATATGAATTCATGTCATGATTCACAGAATCCCCATGGGCCTGTGGTGATACGATTGAAACCAGGCCAATTGATGTTTTAATCCTTTCTGTCCTTCAGGAGGAAATGGAATTAAAACCCAACTTTTTGTTATTTAGCATTTGTTGCACTGAGCTAAGATTACAGATAGAATGTAGAATTAGATTCTTGCTAAATGGATTTATAATCTAAATTAGATATGCAGGCTAGTGACCTTGGGAAATAAACCACAGAAGTGACAACTTCGTGAGTAGTTCAAAAGCAAACCAGAAAGAGTCTAAACAGACCTGAACCAAATGCTCTGTTGTTAGCATTTGCTGGCAATGGACCAAGGCTCAGAGAGATAAGGTCAGTTTTCTCTTCTAGCTCTGTCTTGAACTTGTGTAATTTTGAGCACAGCCCCTCTCTTCACTCTGCCTTAGTTTCCTTTCCTTCCAATTGGTTCCTGTCTGGCAGAGAAGTTAGAGCAAATATATGAAATAACAAACATGAAGCACACCAAACTCACAAAATTGTACCTGCAACAAAATGAAATAATAATAGGAATGTACTCCATGAATTTCATCTAATCATTTATGTTAGAAACCAAGCAAGTTAGGAAATAAAATTTCATAATTTAGAAGTACTCCTTTAACAATAATTTGAAGATGGATGTGCAGGTGATCTGGCTGTGACATCTGTTACCCCAGTGGTTGCCAGGGTTCATCCGGCTGATCTGGCTGGCGAGGCGGGTGTCCCCTTCCTCCCTCAATGCTCCATGTGCTGGAAGATGCATCTTTGACCCCCGATAGAGGAGGACCATTCCTCTGTCAAGGGTACACAAAAAGCTGCACTCTCTTGCTAGAACCTCCAAACAAGCTCTCAAAATAATTTGAAGAAATAAATAATAATACATTTAAAAGTAAATCAACCTATAAAAACTTGATGTATATACAAGTTTTGGAGAATATACCTTTCTCTAGGCAAAAGCGGATTTAATTAATACCCAATACAGCTGGGAGAGGTGGTGCATGTCTGTAATGCCAGCACTTGTGAGGCTGAGGCAGGAGGATCACTGTGAGTTTGAGGCCAGGCTGCGCTACATAGTGAGCTCAAAGACAATCTGTAATACATAGTAAGACCCCATCTCCAAAACACCAAAAAAAAAAAAAAACCAACACAGAAGGCAAGTAAGTAAGGCATTAAATCAGTGGTATGCAGAGATATGTGACTGTTGAACAACAGACAGTAGTAAATTATTAAATTATAATCATGTAAGTGGCAATTAACAAAAAGTCATATAGCTCTTGTATACCTTTTAGATACTGTATATAGTAGTTAAGTATCCTTTCTGATACAGAAATGGGAAGACCTGCATGTCTTCAGGATCAGGAAAAGAGCCAGCTGTGCCCTCTCCTATTAAAGTAAATGCTGAATGAAGGGACATTTTGGGAGACCCTCAGTTGAACACCCCAAGAGCAAACAGTAATTGCAATAGTATGGCGATGTAGATAATTTCAGAATACAAAAAATTAGTAAAAAATGTCTAAACTATATTGAAACAAAGCACTGCATGTAACACAGGAATTGGAGTCATACTGGGGCTGAGATTTATCTTGAGGACAGAGCTGACAGGAAAGTGAGGATTTTCCCAGCACAACTGAAAAAAATGTCATGTATGGCATGATCACACTGCCTGAGACACAACTGACATGCCACACGCTGAACAGGTGCAGGGTGAAGCCATGCTTCCCAATGCAGTGCCAAAATCTCCTTACCCAAATAATACAGTACATGTCCAATATTGAGAAGAGCATGTGAGCCAATGTTAAAAAGGGATAGGAGAAAAAGGTGAGCAGGCTGCTTCCTCGTCCCACTTAATATAGACTCAGCACATCTGAGAAAGTCGTGCTGAAGGCTGGGGAGGTGGCTGCAGTTGCTGCTCTTTGTCTCCAGAGTTCCTCCAGGTCTACTCCTTACTTTACACCCCTTGCTCCTGATTCCCTTCCTTTTTTGGCCCCTTTTCCTTAGTTTGACTCTGTGTCTATCTTGCCCCTACTTTTGCGGACCTGGTTGTGGGCAGCCACTGTTTATTACCTTAGCTCTTCCACGGTGTGGTGATTGAGTACATGGTCATTCACCCAGGAGCTCATGTATGTCATGAGTCTGTCTTGGGTAACATGATTTACTAATGTTCCGTACTATAGCTTGGTGGGAGCCACACTAATGTGGTCACGCCCTGAACAAACACTGATGGTGGAAGGAGAACTGATTGAAAACTTCAGGAACAAGCTTTGAATAAGAACCAGCAAAATCTGAGCATATATCTCAGATCACTGAGGACAGTTAGCCATTCCTCTACTAATTGTTAATTACCTATGACAAAGTCTGCCTCTGTCACAAGTCTAGGTACATAGAAGGTGCTCAGGAAATATTTAATGCATGACGGGATTACCGGATAAATACATTACTGTAAGCATGGTCTGTAAGATCTCAGTCTGGTTACACCAATCTAAGGAATGATTTGGACCATGTGCATGGAATTACACTAATTATTCTACATCTGATGACTATTTCCATTCATATTTCCTTCCAAGAAAAAGATGAAGAATCAACCCAGTACATCTATTGGCCATCGCTTTTAGAACATTTATGGTTTAAAAGCAGGGTTTGAACATAGTTAGTTGGCAAGGATAAACCTGACTTCTGCTGTGAAAGTTGTAAGATATTCTAAACTCATGCACTCTATCTATATCCTACAAAGGGTAGTTAATAGAAATACAGTAGGCCTACATCTCCTTTCCATTCTGGTATTTATACACAAATGTACCTATGCACTTAAAACATATTCAGAATAAAGAAAAAGAGAGATAACATTCATAACTCCCATTT
Organism: Dinomys branickii; assembly: GCA_004027595.1. Classification (NCBI taxonomy): domain Eukaryota; kingdom Metazoa; phylum Chordata; class Mammalia; order Rodentia; family Dinomyidae; genus Dinomys; species Dinomys branickii. Next base: position 118,999 of record PVLD010000012.1, read on the forward strand.
CCTGGATGACAGGCTACCTCGCTGCTCTAGAAAGCCTAAATAAGAACACTTACAGAAACAGCTGACAGAGATACAAGGGCTGGCTAGTAAAGTCAAGTCCCCACTGTTTGGCAGGGGAAATTGCTCTCAGCACAGTGCTTCTCTGCTCATCAGTGTACTGTGGATTTGTGTTTCCTCAGATTGAAAGGCTGGACGTGGAGAGCTTGTTTAGCAACATCGAATCCGTGCACGAGATATCAGCCAAGCTGCTGTCCTTGTTGGAAGAGGCCACGACAAATGTGGAACCGGCCATGCAAGTCATAGGTATGTTTATTCTCAAGTTCGGTAGTGCAACAGGAAACAATACTGTAATAACCTCCTGGTGCTTGGTTTCATCTTCCTGACTCACAAGGTGTCCCAGGAGATGATAAACACTACACCCATCTTGAGGCTCACTGTGACTGCACAAACTTTCTATTTTCAAATGGGCTTCTATCCCTTAGCTAAAGTCCCTTAGTAGCACTAAGCATACCATTTGCTTTTTAATTTTCAATCTTTCAATCTCTTTGCTGTCCCAAGGTCTTCGTTTTGTTTTACAGCTAACACTGGTTGACTCTTCAGGCATTAAGTGTTTAAATAGTTTCTTATATTTACTGATTTTATCCCCAATGTTTTCCAGATCTTCTGCTAATGAGTAGATTTAACAACTGAAAATGTTTTACATGTGGAGTTTATATGACTTATAAAAATCTTAAAGGAAGTTCTACTTTATTCTTCCTCTCTTTTCTTCATTATTTTTTCCAGGTGTTTTTACTCTCAAACAGTTATGAATATATTTATTTTCTTACTGTGATATGATTATTAAAAATAATTATGGAGAAGACTGTAAAAAGCATTGAGTCAAATTTTTATTTTCTCCATTTCTCGAAAGTTCCCAAGAACTCCTCAGAAATGGTTTGCATGTCTAAGATATTCACACAGAGCAATGCAGAGATAAGAATTCTTATAAAATTATCATTCTTTCTATTTCACATGAAAAATATACTATATGCTCACCACAAACATATTAGAAAAATAGAAAAGTAAATACAGTAAGGGTAGAATCCTTTCATACACACCTGCATAGCCACTGCCTTCTCTATTAAAGGTAACCATTGTTGTGTGAAATGTGAATCCATTGTCTGAGATATGCACACAGACACAAACACAAACCTTGTATCTTTACTGGAAATTTTTGTTGTTTTGTTACTGGAAATCAGAGTTATAAAATGGCATGAAATTGGTCTTGTTTAGTATTCATGAAGGTCTACAGTTTCATAAGCACAACTGATCCTGTGGGAAGTTAGAAAACATGACTTGGCTATTCATAGTGTTTTTACAGAGTAAAAGACCAGCCCATTTAAAAAGAGGTTTAAATTGGGTCATTCCTTGTGGCTAAACATCCTCAAAAACTGTAAAAGCATTTTCTAGAAGAAGGATTCTACACACAGTTACATTAGTATGGACTCATTGGCCACTCCTTATTGTTTCACTCAGTGAATGGTTGTAAAGCATCAGTGTCTTCAAACAACAGGATGCTGCACGGCATTGCTGGGTATCAAAAGATGAGAGATTGTCTCCATCTCTCGAAGCTTGCAGTCAACGGCTCCTTGAAGTGAAGGCATGTGTGCAGTAGTAGACCACATCACTGCAGAAGCTCAGAGAGCATATCGAGAACATTTCTAGATAGGGAATCAAGGAAGGATTCTTGAAGGTGTTACGAGGTTTAAAAATGTAGATAAGGCTACAAATCAGGAGAAAGACTCTAAAAGGAAGTAAAAGCATGAAGAGAAGACCCGAGTATGCTCAGGGAATGGGGAGTGCACAGCCAGAGCAAAGGCTTCATGCGAGGGAAGAGCGGGACATGAATCTGGAAGCGCATAACGAAATGGACTGTGCTCCACGAGAAGGCTGCACTCCGCTGCAGGGATAGGGGCCAAGGAAAGACTTTTGCAGCAAGGGTGTGATGAGACATGACAGGTCCTGGGAAAGGAAAGTATGGTAGGGATGAAGAGAACGGATGGAAGGAGCAATACTGGTCCAAGATCAGTGAGGAGATTGCTAAAAATAAAAGTGTTATAGGGGAAGGCAGACTTAGTGAGATGGGAAAAAACAAGGTTCATTTTATCAGAAATGTGGAAGAAAACTTAAATGAGCTTGAGGGCTGGTTTAGGGTGACCTAGGTTTAGGATGACCATGAGTGCTGATTTGGGCCTGTTGTTTCAGCACTCAGTCCACATTAGTATTTGTCCTGGACTTTTCAAAGAGGTGCCACTGGGGATGTAGTACACTGGGGATGTATACCCATTGCCATGGGGAGGTTTTGTCCTCCCCCGGTCCGGTCCCCAACAGGAAATGAGCCATAAACAGCAAGCCCCTCTCTGCTCCAGTGGTAGTGGGAAGTAGGGGTGATGCTGAAGACCCTGCCGTCCATCAGGTGTGGTCCATGCCAGATGGCACATGCCATCACCTGTAAGGAGCTGGCGGTGATCAGGACCCCAGTCAATGGGGTCAATGCAGATTAGGTGCAAATGAGATAAACATGGGAAACAGGCTGAGCAGGCTACTGCGGAGCAACTCAAAGTTGAATTGTTTATTGTTTGATGTGTATCTACAACTCCTTTTAGTATTTGGTTGTGTTTATTTTACTTTGCAATAAACCACTTCAGAAGCAAGGCTTTAATGCATTTATGTTTAATATAAGCTAAACATTGAGGTTATGTTTCTCAAGAAAGTTGATGGACATATACCACACAAAATACATGTCTCTACCATAGGGTCCTTCATGCCATCTCTGATTGTTAGACAATCAGAAGACAGAAGTCTGAAGGAACAGCCACAGCTATGTCAAAAATGAATCTTTATTTTAAAAAGACTATGCTGCCTACAAGCCACTTAACACACAGAGCTACTTAAAATGTATTTGTGTATTGTTCCTTGCAGCAAGCCATTCCAGTGACGCCAAATGACAGTTGTGCTAACATGACTCAGTTTTATTTCTGAAATTCTGCCTACTTACAAGAAACGTAAAGCAGTGCCACTGAAGACTTGACACTGTTAGCAAGAGAGTTCTGCCAACAGCTAAAGGTTGGCAGTCTGATATCGGTGTGAGCAGATGACTCAAATAGAAAAGCAGTTAATTCTAGTAATGGTTTGAAACTTTTTAATCTAAATTACAGAACCTAAGAAGAGCATTTAGATTTCTGTATCAAAGGTGAATTGTTTGATCTGCTCTCATTGCCAATGCTACCATATATTTAACTTAAAAATTAAATATTCTGCATACAAATGAAAATAATACTATGGATATCAGAGCAACATACCACCATAGTTGGGAGCGGCTGGAAAGTAGTTGAATGTGCAAAGCGAAGCCTGCCCTAGAACTCGGGAGTTCCTCGAAGCCCCATGAAGCACATAAACAAGTCCTTGTAGCTTGTGAACTGATTGCTGGGCAGTGAAGCAGAAATTAACCAACCTCTCTTTTTTTTTTTTTTTTTTTGGCGGTACTGGGGATTGAACTCAGGACCCTGCGCTTGCTAGGCAGGCGCTTATTCCACTGAGCTATATCCCCAGCTCCTAACCAACCTCTCAAGGGTATAAATAAACACTAAACTGTTCTTGGGCAGTTCACCTCTGCTCAGGGAGAGGACCTCCATTTGATCCCTGCTTTTCTTGTCTATTTTTTCCTCATTCTTACCGCCATTTGTTCCTGGGGTACCGCAAAAACCCAAGGGATCCACACACATAGTAACACAATTATTTTACCAAAATAAATCCAGGGACTAGAAGTGTACTTGTAAATTGATAGTGGTCTATAGATAATGAAGCTATGATATTTTATTAGTCAATACAAAGACTAGCGTCATAATTTACATGGATTTTTATATGTGTGTTATGGTTCGTGTCTAGACATCCCCCCAAAGCCTCATTCGGTCAGAGGGTTTTTCTGGAGGTGGCTGAATCCTGAGTGTGTGATTGGTTTGTCCTGTAATGCTGGGATAAAGGGCGCTGGGATTAAGGATGTGTGATTGCTGGGTCAGTCCACTGATTAGATGGGCACTGCCCTAATCCCAGTAGACTGGATACAGTGTAAGGGACAGAAAGAGGTTTGTCTTGCTCTGGTTCGTTGCTATCGTTGTTTTCTGCTGCCACGAACTGTTGTCCCTCTGCCATGTGCCACCCTGCCTTCAGCCGATTATGGGCTGAAACTTCTACAAATCGTAAGCTAAATAAACATTTTCTCCCTTAATTTGTGGGTGTTGGGTGTTTTGTCTAAGCAACAAGAAAAGTAAAACAATGCACAATAACAGCAATATTTAGAGGATAAAGTTGATGTTGAATTTTAAAATAACCATATAATCAGTGGAACAGAATAGAAGATGCAGACACAACTACAAACACACTAAACCACCTTATCTTCAACAAAAGAGCCAAACATGTTCACTGGAAGAAAGATAGTCTCTTGAATAAATGGTGCTGGAAAAAATGGCTTTCCACATGCCGAAGACTAAAATTAGACCCGTGTCCATCACCGTGTATTAAACTAAAGTCAAAATGGGTCAAAGATCTAAATATTAAAACAGAAATACTAAATATACTGGAAGAGAAAATAGATAGAAATCTTGAAGACATAGGGGTAGGCAGAGAATTCATGAAGAAAGCCCAGACCACATGGAAAATACAACAAAGAATCAATAAATAGGATCTCACCTTATTAAAATGCTTTTGCACAACAAAAGAAATCACCAACAAAGTGAAAAGGCACCTACAGAGTGGGAAAAAAATTATAGCAAGTTATCACTCAGACAGAGGACCATATAGAACATATAGAGAATTGAAAAAAATCAGGGCCCCCAAATTCAAAGACCCAATCCAAAAATGGGCATCTGAGATGAATACATACTTCTCAGCTGAAGAAATACATGTGCAAATAAATATATGAAAATATGATCAACATCATTGATCATTTGAGAAATGCAAATTAAAATAACACTGTGATTTCATCTCACGCCAGAAATAATGGCTATCATCAAGAAATGAAGCAACAACAAATGCTGGTGGGGCTGTGAAAAGGGAACCCTTCTCCGCTGTTGGTAGGAATGTAGACTGGTACAACCAGTGTGGACATCAGTGTGGAGATTTCTTTAAAAACTAGGTTTAGAGATCCCATTCCACCCAGTTATTCCCCTTTTGGGTATCTTCCTAGAAAAAATAAAATCATCATACCACAGCGATATATGTTCACCTGTGTTTACAGCAGCATGATTTGTAATAGCTAAATCTTGCAATCAGTCCAAATGTCCGTCAACCAAGGAATAGATAAAAAAGATGTGGTTTTTCAATATAATAGAATACCACTCAGCCATAAGGAAAGATAAATTTGAGACTTTTATAGGTAAATGGATGCAACTCAAGGTCATACTCATAAGTGCAATAAATGAGACCAACATGTGTAACTGTTTTATTGTCTCACTAGTGTGAAAATCTGAATGAGTAAACAAGATCCAAAATATACAACAGATACTGTGAATAGGGAAGAAACTGATCAAAAGAAAAGAAAAACTGTAATGGGAGAAAGGGAAAAGGAAGGAAGATTATGGAAAAAATATGTACGTACACAAGACAGTTAAGATAGTTATACAGCTGGTTTCTTTTAGTTCACTGAGGGGAAGTTTTATGCTAGTAATTTTCTGGGCAAAGTTACATGCCTATATCTTGTACTCTGAATATCTACTGTGAATATAACAATATGCAATGTGTTGATTATTATTACTTTCCTACCAGCCTGTTTTGAAACTCCATTGCGTGGTTATTTCTTGCTTTTTTTCTGTTTAAAATTTTTAAAAATATATACCTGTGATTCTACACATTTTCTTTGTTGCTGGGCACTAGTCAGTTATTAGAAGTGTTTGATTGTTTGAAGCGCTACTTCATAAATCAAACAGTGTTGTTTGACTTGGGCTATTTTTATAAACAAAGCATCTGGTATTGTAATATATTTTATTCAGAGTCACTTAGAGGTCTTTAGTTAAACTATTTAACAAACAGAAGAAAGAAATTCTGATTTTTCATCTCTGCAAGTTGCAATAATTGAAAATAAAATTATAAACAAGAAGACATGGTAATTTATCCTCACAAAACAAAGAATGAAGTAAAACAACTAGACAATAAGAGCTCATGTTATAAAAAAGATTTAATTTTGAAATTCTGTAATTGTATGGTAGAAAATTAGACTATGGAATGAAGGTTTTGCTGAAGCTATAATAGAATAAAGTTGTATTCTGAACCTACTTTTATATTATCTGTTCAAAAATCATAAATAGAAGCAGCATACTTGATTAATTTATTTGGCAAAACAATATTTTTAAAAATGCAAAAGGAGAAAGTACCTGTGAAAAGGTAAAAAGGCAGTACTTGTAAAAATATTTAAAGTCAAATATTTACATATATCTTATATTAGTATAGGTATACATAATTACAATTTTAATATCTTACATTTATCAGAATTTTCTTTGACCTTATTAGGTGCCTTTGTAATTATATTTTCTCAATTTAAAAATTATACGTTTTAAATTTGAGAAGTAAAATAATGCTAATTTTAGATTATATCCCTTAGGGAAAAAATCACTAGGATACTGACATAGGGAAAAAACACAGCTCTTCTTTACACTAGAATTTAATTAATAAATAAAAAGATAAACAGGAAAATAGAAAATCACCATTGGGGAAGCCGCAATCTACACACCTATAGGCCCACACCTACAGTCCCAGCACTCAGGAGGCTGAGGCAGTCCAGGCATGAGCTCAAGGCCAGCCTAGACTACAAAGAAAAATCCTGTCTCAAAAGTAAAACAAACAAACAAAAATGCACTAATTCTATTAACCCATACTATATTCAGGAGGCTTTTGCAAGAGGAGAGAGATATTTTTCGAAGTCTTAAAGTTTCTCCTCAAGTAATTATTAATCCCAAAGGGAAAGAGAGCAACTTCACAGTGGCAAACCCAGCAGAGACCATATTAACCAAGTACCCAATGTCAGGAAATAACACACAGAAACCGGGTACTTGGAGAGACACACCCTTGTCTCTCTGGTATTTTACCCAAAAAGTACGCAGTCACATTCATTCATGAGAAACTATTAGACATTTTCAAAAACTCAAATGAGGGGCCCCTGAGAAAGGGACTGACAAGTGCTCTTCTAAAGTAACAGCATAAAACGTAAGACAGGACTGGGTGACTGTTCCAGACTCCAGAAGATGAAGCAACAGTAACAAAAACAGGTGGGAGATGGGGTAGATCCTAGAGCAGTGTAAGAACCTTCACACTGAATTTCAAATAAGGTGTTTACTTTACATAACAGTTAATTTTCTTTTTTGGATGGTTGCACTACGGCTACAAGAGATGGCAGAATGTTATATATGTAGAGAAGGCTGGGTGAGGGGTGTTTGCAAACTGTTATCTTTGCAAAGTTTGTGAGTCTAAAATTAGTTCTAAAGTTTAAAACTTATGCTGAGAGGCCAAGGAAGGAAGACGGAAAGTTTGAGCTTAACCTGGACAACTTAGTGATATAGCAAGACTATGTCTTAAAATAAAAAATTAAAAAGTCCTGGAGATGTAGCCCACTGCTTTGGATTCAATTCCCAGTACAAAAAAAATAATAATAATAAAATAAAATAAAAAAATAAAAAAATATATATATACATACATATATAAAATGGTTTTACAGAGAAAACGCAACTGAAGCTCATTATTTAAAATTTGTTAATCATAATTTATCACGTTAATATTATACCAAAATTTATGGAAAAATTAAAAACAGAAAAGCCACCATTTTTAAAGCATCAGTTGGAGTTTTATTTGAATATCCTCGCCCTTTGTTTCTGGCTGGCCTTGTGACTTACTTTGACTAATAAAATGTGGCAAAATTATGTTTAATTGCTCTGCTGTGACTTTTGCTCTCTGTTCATGAAGAGAAAGACACAGCCAAGGCCTTGGGCACGTGGCACAGTCCCCTTGGCCAGGTGGACGAGTAGCTTATGGACACAAGCCTGTCAGATGAGCATTGCCAACCTGCAGAACTTGAGCAAACAGTTTGCCAACTCCTCCTCCAAAATTGTATCCTTCGAGTTGAGTTTTGGGATGGTTTTTCTGTAGCAATAGCTACCTAATATGGAGAAAGATTAATTTATTTCAACTCAGGTGGTAATGAGGGAAAACTCAAACTGGAATGTGATCTTTGAGTTTGGACTTGAAGGACTTAGAAAGGTAGGGATTGCAGGCAAAATGTGGGGTTTTGCTTTTGTTTTTGTTTTTGTCTTTTTGGGACAGGGTCTTGCTATGCAGTTCGGGCTGGCCTTGAGCTCACTTTGTAGCCCAGGCTGGTCTTAAACTTGCAACGATCCTCCTGCCTCAGCCTTCTGAGTGCAGGAATTACAGTCACAAGTCACCACGCCCGGCCAAAAGGTTTCTGAGAGAAATATGACAAAGACCTCGAGGCAGAAGTGCATGGTAAATTCATAAAAAGGGCCAATGTGACATTAGCAAAGTGCCAGAGGCACCAATAACTACATGGGGTAGGTATGGTAGAGTTCACTGGCAATTTCCACCCCTGAGTCTTTCACCAGAACACTTACATCTCGTAAGATAAACTAATATTTCATGAGATGTTTCCAAACTCTTATTACCGCAAAATGCCAAACACAGGTGTGTTTCATTTCCCTACCCTCACTTACATGGGATAAATAAGGGTTTGTGATTCACAGGTCCTGGGCCAAAGGAGAAATTTTCTTGATACCTAGAAAAACCAGCAGGAAAATTGTACTCAACAGTGACCCTGGGGTTTGGATGAGATTCAAGTTTAAACACAGAGACAGATGCTTGCAGGTCTGAAAGCCCTGCGGGAACTGACTGGCTATCAGGCCAGGATCAAAAGTGGATTTCAGATCCTTGACTTAAGCAAAGCTTCTAGCTAGGAAATGGGCTTTAAATCTTTAGAGATGAAAGCATGAGATGGGTGTCTTGTTTCCCTACAAATTGAACATCATACTCTGCAACAATTTATGCAAATGGACAAAGTAAGTAAAGTGACAGCATAGAATTTATAAAACATATAGGTATTAATACCAGATTGGATTGGACACTGGTTGACCTTACGGCTAATTGTGTGATCTTAGCCAAGTTACAAAACCTCACTGAACCTTAATTTCTCATCTGGAAATGGGAGGTAATATCACATTTTTAATGAAAATTAAATCAAATAATGTGTAAAAGAATGATAGTCCAGTGCCTATTCTTAATAAATATTTAACACATGGTGCTATTAAATTGCTATTTTTCTGAGAATACTAGGTTTACTCATCTATTCACAAAATTTGATTCACAAATGAGTAAAATGTGCATGATTTTCAGAAGTCCTGATCATGTTTTACAAACAAATCAAATATGCTGGGTGTGTATGTTTTCCAGATGCTCCCAGAATCTATGCCTTATGGTAATTTGTGTATTTAATATGGGGACTTTTCTTTAGGTGGGGATGTTTAACTTTTTCAAGTATCATTTTCACACTTGGCAGACGGACAATGATTGAAATAGCTAGTAGACAAATAACGGCCTTCAAGAAACCGTGTCTCCCAGATTCACACTGCAGGTAGTCCAGTCCCACAGGGACGCTGACTTACTAACCAAAACAATGCAATAACAATGCAGTGTGTCGACCACCTGGCCTAAGTCTTAACAAATCATGGCAATTTTTCTGCTTGTGGGATTTTGGGAGCCTGCCATTGAAGAATTCCAGCTCCACTACTGGAAATGTGCAGAGAGAACATATAGGAGAAAGAAGCCTAAGACTAGGGAGAGTGCAAAAATGGCTCAACAATCCCAGCACCCCAGCCTCCTAGCTAACGCCAAACTTCCAAGACTTGTGACTGAGCCATCATGGACATAACAGTCCGGTTAAGCCCTTGAGTGGCTGCCTGTGGGGATATCAAGTTGCACAGAAGAACCACACAGATGAGCCCAGTCAGCCCACAAAATTATAAAAGAAAATCAGAGTGGCTGTGTTCGGCCACTGCGCTTTGCAGCAGTTGGTTATGTAGCAGTAGAGATCTAAAGCAACAACTGTGCTCTCTTCGATGCGTCTATACACGGTAACGTTTCCAAGTTTTAAAGATGTGAGTAGCTTACCTGCTCACTGCATGCACACTATGCTGAAGACCAGATTGAAAGAAGTCTGTCACAAGAGCATGAGAACTCCTCATGTGCTTTTTCTCCTGAGGATGAGCTCATCCTTAGAGAGAGGTATGATTCAGTAAAATTTCTGTTCTTTGAAGGTGTAGGTGAGGCACTGTTGCTCTGTGGCCAAACTTTGTTCTCCTGAAGGCATTTTTTTGGTAAAAGATGGAAATGTTGATGTTATGAGAAGAGTATTAGCCACCGAAAATCATGTCATAATGCTATGCAGGAGATGCTACAACATAGCTTACTGGAATGATTTTCTAGTAATATTAATCTTAGGATTAGTGTGTATGCATGTGTGCGTGTGTGTGTGCGTGCGTGTGTGTGTGTGTGTGTGTGTGTGTGTGTGTGTTAGTCAGGGCACACAGAGATTTGGCCCAGTTAATTCAGACCACTAAAGACAGGTTCCAGGTCTTCATAATGGAATATGTAAGATGTGAGGGCAATGTAGTGGAAGACCCAGATATAGAGCTGAAAGATCAGAACATTTCCCCAAAATATTAACAGTAACAGCAGAGCTGTCCACTTCAGAGAATACAACAAGGGAAAAATTGGAGTTTCAAGGACAGACTAATCCCCAGAGAAAAGTAAAACTCAGCAAGAGGCAGTTGCCAGGCTATAGTCTCCCAAGTGAGGTCAGAATGGGTCCTGGGACTCCTAGGACTTTTATTTTGCAATAAAAATGAAGGTTGTTAGTAAAAACCCTATAGTTCTAGTCTCTGAGAAGATCATGTTCTGGGATGCTGTGCTGGTGGACCCCTCCTGGGGAAGCTAGAGGGAGGAGTGCTGGAGAGGCAGAGACAGATTTAAATGGGCCTGTGAGAGGTTTAGATATTGTACAGAATACATGTAGAAGTAAGGTCTGAAGTCCTCAGTATCCTGTGAAGCCCTGGACACTTCCCCAGCTGCCAGGAAGCCAAAAGAAGGTGGGTGTATGTAGGACATGGACCTTGAAGGTATTCAGTGACTTGGAGGAGCACAGCCTTTAGAGGAACACAGATTCATGCTGTAATTTTGTCTGTGTCTCCACTAGCTCTGCGGCTATGGGCAAGTCATTTGGAGCACTGAGGGTTCCATATGCCATGAATAGAAAACTGGCCTAAAGGCTTAACCCAGAAAGGACTCGTTTTTTTTCTCACAGAATAAGCAATCTATGGTGTACTTGTCCAGGACGGGCGTTGCCGCTTGCTGGCTGCTTACAGCTTTTTCCTTCAGAATCCTCAGCATATGGCTTTGAAGTCATCGGCCCAAGACAGCTACATTAGCTCTAGTCATCACTTCCTTCAAGCAATAAGAGAAAAGCCACCTCCTTGTGAGGCATCTTTCCCCTGGGGAGAATATAACCCTTTCTTGGGGACTTCCATACCCATATTTCAGTTCATTTCATACGTGCATGCACACATCCAAACACATCTTTGCACACATCCTGAGCAAGCCTTCACTACTAGAGATGTGAGAAGGACCAGGTCGGAATTTAAACTGGGTGCATTGCAAGTCCACATTCTGTCAATGTAGAAGACTTCAGAAGAGTGGAGAAGCAGCTAGCCAGGGACTCTGCATTCATTTCTTCCTATTTTAAGTAGAGACAAAAGGGAATCCACAGAAGAAAGACACAGGACTCGGAGCCCACCCCATGAAAATGCAAGGAATTCTTGTCTGTTGAATGGTTGCTGGAGGCCATTCTTCATCCGTGCTGACTGAGTGGATGAAATTCAGAGATAAAAATGGGCTTGAAGTGTGCTGGCAGGCACAGAGGGAGCTAGGAATAGATGTGGCTGCTGTCATTGGCCCATCTGCCTGTGGTCTGTGCCAGCGTCACTTCAGAGATGGCCAGGTACCATAGCTTCCCAGCTGCAACTCAAGCAGCTTGTCTCAAGAGGGTTCATTACCAAGGTGAGAACTGCGGGCTGATGCAAGAGCTGGGCCTTCCTCAGGGTCGGCGGCCATGAGTAGGGATAAGTTATCCTACCTTTTCCTAATCCAGCAAGCAACAACTTAAACTTTCTCAGACAGTCAATGTTACCTGGATGTATCAGGTATAAAACTCCCCACCAGGAATTAAACTCTCCAAGAAATCAACAAGGTTCAAGAACAGACTACAAGTTATCATCCAAACAAAGAACTGTCTTCTTGAATGTTGGTCTTGGACTCAGACTTGAAAGTCAAGTACTTCACTTTTGAAATGACTGTAGGAGCTTGATTTTTCCCAGTGATATCACTAACTATGGACACTGGTGGGAGGACCCTAGGTCTCCCAAATACCACAAAGAACTCTTTTCACCCCATTAACTGTCTATCTCCATGGCTCACAAGTGCTCCCTGTCTTGTCCTGCCAAGATGCCAGGCAACATGCCCATAGCCAGGTGTGTCTGGAGATCACCACCTCAGCTACAGAAAGCCCTTCTCGAGAGGCCCTGTCATCCCCCACAGCAGAGAACATAGCCAGGGTCATGGACCAGACCCCACCAGTCTGGATCCTGCCCTCTGTTCCTGTCTATGGGGTCCAGTTCCACTCCTGGACCCCTCTTTCTCACCTCTCATTTCCTCAGCCACAAAGAAGAATAAATTTGAGGCATTTGTGGGAAAAAATAGATTGATCTTGAGACCATAATACTAAGGGAAACATATCAGGCACCAACAGTTAAATGTCATACCATTTCTCTCATTTCAGAAACCTCAGATATACTTAATTTAAAGAGAAAAATGAAAGAGAGATTGTAGGAAACCAGGAAGGAGGCTCCAGAGGTGGGAAGGGGCCCTGGGGAGGAAGGGAGTGGAAAAGTAGAGGGCAGAAGAGAAAACGATCCAGCTGCAATGCATATATGTATCAATTCCTCAAAATGAATGTAATTGTTCTTACAAATATATAGTAATGAAAATATCCACTGGTGCATCCACAAAATAAAGTAAATCACTCTTTTGAAATTATGGGTCCCCTCAAATATCCCTCAGAATTGTGAAATCCAAAGAACACATCTTTCTGAACATCTCTCATGCTGGTACTTCAGAAAAACTTTTATGGAAATATTCTTCATATCAGAAGAGAAATATCATAAGCCCCGGGAATATAGAGTTATGACTGGAGGTCACAGCCGCAGGCATGAAATAACTCTGCAGACTTGTTTCATTTTAGGCATTCATGCACGGTTTCCAACCTCCCCATAAATGAAAACAATGGTTTCTTCCCTTCAAATCTCTTAATCAAATTAATACTCGAGGGATTTACTTGTTTTAATCCTGTGGCTGCCTACCCCATCTGTCACCTGTGTTTGGTTGGATTTTACACCTCTAGCCAGGGTCCCGGAAGTATCCTCAGCAGTCATTTTTATCCTCAGGCTGCGTAGGAACTCAATGAGACTAAGGGCAAAGGCCTGTGGCTTCACTGAGCATCATTCCCTCCCAAATCTGCTCATCTCCTCTGTCACTCTGCTCTCTCCTGGAGAACAGAACAAGGTCAGGGAGGAAGGGAGGAGACACAGAAATGAGCTGGCACTTGACTGGCCCCAGCCACAGAGCCCAGGACACAGAGGAGCAGAGACCAAGGAGGAGCTCTTGGGAACACTGTTTCGCTCAGGAGTGAGCCCCTCAGAGAAATGACAGCCAGGGGCCTGTGTCTTGGCACCCAGGTCACCAGTCTTCTATTTGGAGAGTGGGCTGTGCCAACTTCTCTCTCAGAGCCACTCGACTCCTTCTCTGGATTCTGAATACTTTGTCCCGATAGATGAGTTTTACTTAGAGCCACAGAGGGCTTTCTTGGGGATATACCTCAGACCTCTAATTTTAACTAAAATTCTTTTTAAACATCATCTTAGTTGGTTTTGAGAGTTGAATTTGTTATATTTTGGAGTGGTCCCCACAAGTAATATCTACTTTATGCCCTTCCTATGTAAGAGTTCCTGTCATATTTTTACAGAACTTTGTAATAGTAAAGAGTAGGCCTTCAACTAGTCAGGGTTTTTCCCAAAACGTTTTCCTACTGAAGGAGAAAAAAAAGTGTATTGACTGTAATTATATTCAGCTGGGATAGGCAGAAAATAAAACCAAAACATTGCCAGCATAATCAGTCATTTGTTTCTCTGTGGTGTAAAAATCTGAATCCCAAATTCATATACCCAGTTCCATGCAGAATTTTCCCACTGAGTATAATAAGCAGCTCAAACACTACGCCTGGAGTTAAAGTCCTGCCTTTTCCGCCGGAACTGCCTCCCTACCCCATCATCTGTGTCTGGCCACCTGGTCCTTGAGAGCAGCCCTGCGCCATGCTGCCATGCTCGAGTCACACTCACACTCGCGCCACGTCCACTGTGCCCCTTCTCCCTCCCTTCTCCACACTTCTCAACCCTGCTTTAGTTGCTGACGTCTATGGAGCAGCCACACGCGCACTCTGATGTAAATACATTACATAATGTACCTCCTTCCCATCCAAATAGCATTATTATTATTATTTTATTATTATTATTATCCTTACCATCTCACAGAGGAGGAAATTAAGGAGCCTAACTTTCCCACATGTCACATGTTGAATAGTAAAACCAGGATTGGAACTAAACCCAGGGGTTGACTCTGAAGCACCCTTTTCACAGTGCTGGGGAGCAAACCTAGGGCCTTGCGTGTGCCCTGCCCCTGAGCCACACCCCTAGCCCAGAGAGGAATCTTCGGGGCTGTAACTTCCCGTTGTAGTCTCAGTTTCTTTTATTATTATAGAAGATCCTGATCCCACTGGCTTCTCCTCTCCATCCTCACGGATTCCCTCAAAATGCTGTCTCTCCTATGACTCGTCCCTGTGATCATCTTTCTAAAACACTGTCTGGTCAGGTTAGTTTGCTGCCTAAAGCCCATCGAGTCTCTACAGCACCTTTAGGCGCAGGCTCCAACTCCTCCATGGTGCACAGGCTGCTCCAGGCTCTGCCACCTCACCAGCCTCCTGCTGAGTCATCCAGCGGCACTGCGCAGTCTCAGACCCACCTACCTTCTGTTGAGCTCCCTGCTTTGGCACTCACTCAGGGCTCCTAGTACAAGAGCAGGTTGTGATGAAAACTGCTCCAGAATCCCCCAGATTGAACAGGGCCCTCTGGGCTTTTAGCTGAGTTACTGGACTGACACCACAATAACCAGCACACTCTCCCTTCCTGACCATAGAAGCTCCTAGGGACAAGTGCTAGTTCTTTGTATCTGTGGTAGAAACCACAGTGCTTGGTGCAAAATGGTCCTCCAGTAAATTGGCAAATATGAATACACTAAACTTAACTACTTCACTTCCCTTCATCATTGTCCTAAACAAAGCCTAGGACAAGGAGATCCTTTGACTATCACTGCCTTATACTGGGTTATTCAGCTGTAGGAGAATTCATCCTGAAGCAGGATCTGAATAATCCAGAGGCCACACAGTTTGTACAGTGCATAGTGGGGTGAAACTTGAGGATCTGCAAGGAAAGATCTGGATCAAGAAGAAGAATGTGAATACATCAGAGGAGGAAACACAGAGGAGGAAACACAGAGGAGGAAAACAACACAGGCACAATCACCTCAGGACACAGAATGTGTTCAATATCTTTGAGAGTTGTTTTTAAAGGAGATAACCAAGGAAATTTAAAAGCAGAAATCACATGGCTGTTGTTTTGGTGGAAAGTCAATGCACAAATTTATGGGCTGTAGATTTTTAAAAAGATCACAGTAGTTTTATTTATCATATAAGGTTCTGGGGCCTTGATGACTGGCTTCCAGGTGAAATTACCTTTGCTGGCCTTGGCTCAGTGTCTTCTCCCTAGTAATCATCCCTTCAGATCCACATACATTAGACAGAGCGATGTCCTTCACCACTAAAGAACCGCAGCCCAGAGGCTCGTGTTACCATGGAAACAGAATCGCTTTCTGCTGCAAGACACCTCTCCTAGCCAGCACAATTATAAAGTAGGGTACGTTGAAGGGCTGAGAGGGGAATCAGATGTTCTCCCCACCAGTGTTACACTCAGCCATTGGGAGAATAAATGACTTTCAATTAGAGTACTTAAATATCTTTTAACTTTAATAATTATTATTAGAGCCCCAACAGAATTTTACTGGAATAGAGTGAAAAAATGGATTTGCCATTAAAGGGAGAGCTATAAATTCTTTCAGACCAGAGCACTCCTATTAAAGAGCATATGAGGGAATTTGCAATTAATGATTTAATTGTGCATGAAACAAGAGTCTTTGTTTTTTGGCTTCCTGATTTGATCCTATTGTGGATTTGTGAGGCTGTCCTTCTTTCTCTCTTTTTCAGTCTCTAATCCTACTTTCTTAGCAGTGAGCACATACACTTACACCTTCATCTTGTGTGGGGTGTGTGGGCTCAGAGCCTCTGTTCTCAGCTTGCAGGGAGCTCCAGCTTAGCCGTCTCTCTCCCACTCTGTGTCTTTAATCTCTCCCCATCCGACACCCCAACTCCTTTCACTCCCTGGTTCTGCTGCCAGGGCTTTCTCTCCACCTCACACCCAGCCTACATTCAGTGGCTGTCCTCTTTTATTTTCTCTTTGTGTTAACTACTTCTTAATGTGTGTGCTACTCTCTTATAGAGCAAATCTGTAAGTCCAATACAGCTGGAAGGCTCCACACAGTAAAATCCTGGAAACAAAACAAAAGTCCCTCACCCATTCAGCTTTAAAGATGCTCACAGTCACTGGGTTTCCTTACAGACTATTAAAACAAACAGCTACAATAAGAACACACACATATCCCTCCACATTACCTCAGAATCTAATTACAATCACAGAGAAAACACATATAATGACAAGGAAAGGAAAGTTGTTTATTGACTGGCTATAAATTAGAAAAGACAATGATGCTTTTAAAATACTAGTGTTTTAGTTCTAGAGACCAGGAAGCAGCTTCGAGAGGCCAGTGACAACTGGTCAGTGGCAGGCATAGTTTGCATCCATCATTCCACTTCTTAAATTAATTGGAGTAGTACCAGAGCTACTATTAGTTCCACTTTATGAATAATATAGAGAAAAGTAGCTCAAATTATTTTTAAATTGTTATTCCCAAAGTCACCACATGAGTCCTGATTTGTGACTCGAGTTCAGTGTCCATTGCAGCTGCAGCCCCTGGTGGACTGTCCGGTGATGCTCTGAGTGTGGGGGATAAAACGCAAGGCTCACAGGACAACAGTCTAGGCTGTGCTGCCCCTAGCAGGACACTGGAGAAATGATCTGCAGCAGACTCAGACTTGTTCATCCTTACCCAACATGGGTGAATGTCCCTGTGTTCCATCATGTGTATAGGGAATGAGGCAGTTCATGTGCACAAAACTTGTCCACAACCCTAAGGACAAGGACACTTGTGTTTCTGTAGGAAGAGGGATTCCCTGTTATTATAACAGGTCCAGATAAATAGGACCGCATTACTGTCAATCAGTTCAGCCTCCAAATCACCATCATTCTCAAATCTCCAATCTTTTCAAGAGCAGGTACTGTTATGTATCTCCTCCATGTCTCTCCTGTCATCTAACACAGGGCAGGGTTGGAGGTAGATATTGGCCACTCAGTTTTAAGCAATGGGAGAGTGATTAAATCAAGCTGCCCTGCAATATCTACTTTATAGACCCAATTTTATCATAATATCAGAGGATTCATTAAACGCCTAGATGCAGTTAGCTCAAGTTGCTTCATGAAAATACATTCATTATCTTGGTTCACAGTATTACCCAATTAGTTTTTATAAAGAATCAAATTATGGCTTCTTCTTTTTATTATCACATATAAGGAAGTACTTCGTTACTCTAAATTCTGCAGCTGGCCTTAAGGGAACCCAGGAAATGTTAGTGAAATAAGTATTGAAAACTCACTCACTTAGTGCCTAAAATTCCTCCTCACGTCTGAACCACCACCCTGCCCACCAACCTGGTACAGTTACTTCTGGGAAAACCAGCTTTCCTTTAATGTGTAGTTCTGTCAAGCCTACATCCTTTGTTTTATAAGTGGAAGGGAGGGAGGGGGGAGGGAGGGAGGGAAGCAGGATGGAAGGGAGGGAGGGAGGGAGGAGGGAAGAGGAAATCAGAGGGAGAAAGGACAGGGCGGGAGGGAGGGAGGAGGAACTAAATGAGAAGAGAGAAGGGAGTTACAATCCCTCAGTGCTCACACCTTTTAAAATACCAGAGGACACAGTGGGACCCATCCAACATTTTTGCAGTAATCAACACTGTTGAATAACAAACACCCACAGGGCCGGTTTGGTCTGGTTTGATGTCATTTGCCCCATTTTGCATTTTTCAGGAGAGGTGTTCTTGCAAATTAAGGGGCCGCTGGAAGAGATTTATAAGATCTACTGCTATCAGCACGACGAGGCGCAGAGCGTGCTGGAGTCCTGCGTAAAGGAGGAAGAGCTGATGCAACATGTGGGCCCCTGCCTGCAGTCCTTAAAGTAAGCAGGGCCGTCGCAGCGGTGTCCACTCAATGCCTGTCCAGGAAACGTCTCAGGCGACCCCAGGCCTGGGAGGCGGCTGGGTACTTCGCTCTGCTCTGTGCTCCCGTAGGGACGGCAGCCCTGCCAGAAGTCTGCCTCCACTTTTCTCTTCCCTGAGAGGCTGACTAAAAATAACACTGGAGAAGATTCAGGGCTTGGTAGAGAGAGAAAAGTGAAGTATCAAAACAGTAATAAAGTCTCAAAGGAAGACCCTTTCTTAAAGCTACTATAGCTGGGCAACTCCACACGGTTCCAGATATCCACAGGGACGCTGCGCTAATGGGGTTCATGGGTGTCTTGTGGACTCCAAGTGACCCCCGTCACCCAGATGCCTTGTGGGGCACAAGGGGACATTGGCAATCAGTGTCAGGACAGTTGGCCATGCTCTCCTTCCACAGCCCCGAAGTACTGGGGAGGGTGCCGCATAACATACAATTTTAGAATTTACAATTTTACCCATTCACTATAAAACTCCCCAAAGTAGAAGAAAGAATGTGTAAGATATTTTTAAACCATGCTCTATCACCACTAATTAATAAGCAGAGTTTTCATTTCCATTTGATGCTTTTTAATGCACGTACAGTAGGCTGGGCCAAGTGAAGCTCTGAGCGGACTTGGGTATCTCTTCTTGTGCATGGTTTTCGGCCTCCCGACTTTGAAAGCTAACGCTACTCTCCGACTCAGCATCTTGCCTGGGGTTCTCTATGTCCTTTCGCTGTCCATGACCACAGTTAGGTAAGGGACAAGCGACAAAGAGAGCTGTGGCGTGTAAATCGGTGCACACCAGTCTGACTATTCCAAACACCTCCCTTGGACACTGTACTATGAGGGCAAGGCCAAGGGAAAAGGGACAAAATGAGGTGCCAGAAGTGTGGAGAGGTGTTAAAATGAAATCAGGAGAGAAAGAGAGACTTTTCTGGAGGAAGCTTTTCCAGACTAGAATTAGCTAGATACGAAGCAGGGCTTACAGTGGACCCCTGAATTTCAAAGAATGAATGAATGAACTTTCAACTCAGTTGCCCTCTAGTGGCCATGAAGAAATTGCAACTTTCTGATCATGCTTTTCACATCATGGAGATCAACACATTCAAGGCACTAAGTTGTGTTTAGTGTTTGTGCTGTGGCAAGCAAAACAAAAATAAGTTGGGCTTTGTACTCAACCCACATGGAGCTCAGTGTGATCATCAGTTAACTCTTAAATACAATGTGTCATAATCAGCTCCAGTTAAATACGTCTCACTATGTTCCATTTAGTTTGGTGCTATCATAACAACCCAGAGCAACAGGAAAGTTTGAAGTTGTGTTCATCTTAATAAGTTCATATGCAGGATCAAAGTTCTCTAAATGTACAGCTACTTTTTTCTTTGAGAAAAAAATAATGGAATCCTAGATAGGGTGAACTCCTTTCCTACCTTAAAGAAGCAGCAACATCCAATCCAATAATGACTATCTTGAATCATTTTCTTTCTTCTGTTTCTAGAAGCAGAAGTAGATGTAACAAATGAAAATCTAGCTTCTTGGGTCATCAGCCCAAATCCAACCCAGGGATGGAGAGTCCTCAGCTGGGCAGATGAGATTCAACTCTGCAGGATGTGTGCTCACCAGAAGTGGAATTGTCTTAGTTGGCAAGTGGATGGACCTTAGTTGGTTACTCCTTAAATTTTAACTCTTACGGAAAACAGATAGACCCTGCTTGAATACCCCTAACTCAGTCTCATATGCCCTAAAGGGTAGAGGCAATTTTGAAATCGCATCTGGTATCGATTACTGAAAACTACTTTCAGATCCAATGGCTTATGTGATCTTTTTCTGAGAGCTTTGAGTTATTGTGCTATGATACCCCAAATTTTGTATATTCAGAGCTGTTCTGATATTTGGAAATAAATATAGCCACTGGAAGGTATTACACTTAGAACCACAGAATCCAGAGGAAGCAGTATTGGCAGAACTATTTTTTAGGGGAAAGAAAATCAAAATAAAATAGTTTAAGTTAGAGCTATTTTCCCAAAAGTTGCCTTCCCATGGAAATAAAGTTAACGATGGATTGTGCTGGTCTGCCCAAGGGCTGAGAGCTGCGGCATTATTGACATTACTATAATACTGACCTCAATTGAACTGAGTCTTAAATTCTGAGAAACAGGTTTTCAAACAGGTTTATAGGCCAGAGAAAGTCTACCAACACCTGAGGGCTTGGTTTCCCTTGCCAAGCAATCAGTCAAAGCTATTACTGTCATTCTGCCTTTTCCTAGTGGCTAAAACACCGAGCCCAAGCATGGTTGCCATTGCTAATGACTATTAGGTGCAGACTCTGTTTCCTTCTGTGAGGAGGGAAACATTGTTTGAAGCAATATCCACGAGAGAGGGGGCTTCATGCCCCAGAAGCTAAAGTGTATTTTAAAGCACGTAGGTTGCATCTTAACCAAAATTAAAATATGCTTATAGGAGCCTAATAAATATTTATTAAGACTGCAAAAGAATGTTGAAAATATATACACATACTTTTAATATATAAATATAGTACTTGCCTCCCAGGAACACAAACTCTAGTCACAGAGATCAATAAACCCATCAGAAATGTTTAATAACAAGGCAAGAGTTAATTTAAGCAGGGCACCAGGGCCTGAGGTTCAAGATTAATTTCCAAAAAGGTAGCAAAGATATTGGTTCCGTAACAGATTCAAGCTCATAACCTTTGGTTATTCTTTGAAGCCCATTATCATTCAAATGAGAAAATAGTATTTGTATCCAGAAAGTAATTTTGAATCTTTCGGAAATGTGAGGGCAGTGTTTCTGGGTTGCATACGTCCCTTGCCCCAGTCCACTAGGATGTACAGTAACAATGAATTCTTTGCATCGTCCCCCAAACTCCCTGCCAGCCTCCAAGAATAGGGTCACTTGTGCTGCAGTCCTGGATCTGCACTTCTGCTCGCCACCATGGGGTCCCAATACACACTGGAGAACTGCTTTAGGGAAGGAAATTGGCCCACAGGGCTCACAGGTGACATCCCCAAAGGAGACATGGAGATGGGCTTTTTTCATCAATTTAATCTATGCAGTAATTTAAGAGAGGAAAGACTGTAAACCCATCTGGAAGTACTATGCACATCTACATCTCTAGTCTGCAAATAAGAAACTTGTAAATTTTTGTTTAGTTAATGAGGAGTGGTTACAGCCTAGCATTAATGCTCCCTAAGCTTTTGTGCAATATTCTCTTAATAGACTGTAGAAATTTAGCAGTTGTTTGCTAAAGATCTGGTTGCTTAGGTTCTTTGTGGGTTATTTAAGGCTTCTAGCTGTAAGAAGAAAGTGAAAACATAATGGCTATTAATGCGAGCAGAGTTATAATTAGTATAGCCTGTCTGCTGCCTCCTTTTTCTGTTTTGTTAGTTATAAAGAGCACTGAAGTCCCTGTTACCTTTCAGAGGCCCCACAGGTCTGTTTATGTTGTAATAGAAAAAGAATGAAAGAACATGCCTAAGTTTTGGGATAGATGGGTTTTGTGCTGCGTCGTTATCTAAATTCATCCATATTTATCTTGCTAACCAAGGGCGCCTTGACCCGTGGGAGGAACACCTTACCTTCTAACTACCTGTTCACTTTTCTCCTATAGTTTTTCCTTTCAGAAAATCTAGAAGCTCATGCAGTGCAGAAGCTAAAGGGATATATTTCAATTCATTCACCACGTTGTATACTTATTTTTCTAAGTGATGAGTTCCAAGTAAAAAATTAAAATCACTTTCAAAATTCTCTCAGTTCCTTGTTATATGGCATCATGTTTGAACAAAGACTGTACAACCCTTCAGGAATAGTCACATAAAAACTTTCTATAGTGAGTCAAATTATAATGAGCCCCTGCTGGGAGAAGGTGCCATGATGCGTGTATTAAATCACTTTATCCCATAAAAGGGTAAATAGACACATTTTAACTTCCTCTTTCCTGAATTTTCCTTGGCTGGGACTAGCTATTGGAAAGTTTTGATTTAAAAGAGATTTTTTCAAAATGATGAACAAATAAAAAAGGGAATGTTTTAATGCAGTACACCTTCCCCACAAGCTGTGGATTCCTCTGCTAAAAACTTCTTAGATCCCTTTTATAAAATATTATACCACACTGAACACAATGTTTAATTGGGATTTATTACAGTATTTAGGCTAAATGGTTGAAATAAATGAAATAGAAAGAGAAAAATTCCATATCTTTTCCAGGAGTTAGAAGAGAAATGTGAACATCAAAGCATGCATTCTGGTTTCTAACTGTTCAAATTGTTTCCTTGCTGGTTTCCATGGAAAATTGTATTTTTTAAAGATTCAGCTTCTCGAAATTTTCTGATGCATGATTCAAAGCACTCTGGACAAATAAAATCCCCCCTTAGCAGGCAATAAAAGTTAGGGAAAGAGTGTTGAGTTCAAAGAAAATGAATGGAAGGAAATATTGGCCAGGGGTAATGGTGGGAAAAGTTCTAATGCAGGGAATTCTTTATGCTGTTAATAATTCCTAAAATTATGAGAGCTGCTGATTTTAAAGAAATCATTCTGTGCTTGAGTCCCACCTCTAGGAGGACTTGGAGGCAGGAGAATCCAGTTATTTCAAGATGCCTGGGGTCCATTCATATAAAATACCTAAGATCAAGGAAACAAGAGTTTCATACATGTATATGTTTATTTTTCATTTATACGGAGTACTGAGATTATTTTTATAAGCTTATTAAACCCATTTTAAAATGGATGAAGCTGAGCATAGGTATTTCTCATTAATTTTTTTCTCAATCACTGAATATAAAGAGAACCATCTATCAACACAGGTTGCAGTCATGCAATTTTTTAATATGGAAAACATTTGTTGTATTCCAGAAGACTGAAAATAGGAGGCTGAACTGATCGTGTTTTACACACATATTATTATTTCTTGATGTCTATGTGAGGCTTGTAGAGAAAAACCTCCATTTCCTTTATTCCTTAAATTTAACCTGAATAAATTGGATGTTTTTATTGCTGAGTAATTAATTTGACAATATTTTTAGCTCCCAGCAAGTGTTGCTTTTTAGGCATTGAGGTCAAAGCAGTGCATGAATCCAGTGTAAAAGAAATAAAGAGTCCAGGGATGTAGCTCAGCAGCACAGTGCCTGCTTGGCAAGCGCAAGTTCAACTCCTGGTACAAAAAAAGAAAAAAAGAAAAGAAATAAGAAAGACACGTGGTATGTGGAAAAGTAACAAGTGTTATGTAAGTGGTGAAATAAAGCAGGGAAAGGGATCAGAATGCGGTGTGAGGTAGAGTGCACGCTCCGAAGGTTGGTCAGGAAGGGTTCACTGGGGAAGGACAGGGGTCAGGGAGAGAGGCGGGTGCCTGGAAGGGGAGCACGGAGCCCGCGAGGAAGAGCAGCCAACGGGAGGGAAGGGAGCAAGGTGCAGCGTGGAAGCCAGAGGCTGGACATGAGGTGACCATTAGGAAATGGAGTAAGAGGAAATGGAGAGACAGCTGATGCACAATGGGAGCTGCAAAGCTTACTAACGCCTTGTGACGGCTTTTTTGAGAATTACTCATTCAACAGGGAAATTGTTCCCAATCTGCTAGAGAGAAGTTAGAGGGAACTTCATAATAGTGTTCTCCAAATCGCACATTTGTTTTGTAGTCTTGTAACTTTTCATTAGTGCACGCTGAGGACTGGCCCCAGGGCGTCTGCACTGAGCTGCATTCCCAGCACTTTATTTTTTATTTTGAGACAGGGTCACACTAAGTCAATAAACTTCCCAGGTTGGGCTCAAACTTGTGAGTCTCCTGCCTCAGTCTCCCAAAGTCCTAGGATTATAGATATGCACTACCATGCCAGGCTCTTGTGACCTTGCTTTCTTCATTACTATGTCTAATATATTTTTTCATAATATAAACAAAACTGTAAGTTTAAATTCATTTTCAAGTTATCTGAATTTATTGACTATACTCTGAGTGAACACTTCTAAATTTTATATAAGTGTGAAGCAGAAATGATAAGAATACTAAAATAAGACTTTGGAGACATAATTATGAAACAATGAGACTAATCCTATGGGGCTTTCACAAGAATCACTTACTACTTTATTTTGCATAATTAAATTTAGAAGATTTATAATGTTTGTACATTACCTTAAATATGTGGATTTACATGAATTTACTTTTTTCTCTCTCTTATAGGAAAATATATGTGCAACAGTAAGTACTTCTTTTAATTCACCCTTTGTATTTGTGGGATACAATTTGATGTTTTTATACATGTTAATTGTATATTGATCAAATCAGGGATATCATAAGCAATGGTTATGCTATATGCTTTTTAAAAAAATAATTAAAATCAAACCTAAAAATTCTGGAGGAAAAGCTATTCAACATATCTGTCCAACTCAGAATTTTTAGTCTTTTGTAATCAAATATATTTCTTTTAATAAACAAGTCAAGTTTGCATAAATATTTACCCCATTTTTGACATATCTGATTTCATATTACTTTATTACCAGTTTGTATGAAATGTTCTTTTGTATTAAATTATCACATATGTCTTACTACACATTTTAGAAGTATCTTAATGTATAATTTAAGTAACTCCCAAGAGGTGCTAATCATAGGTATCTTTAGGAATTTGTGTGTGCAGAACAATTCTTCCTACAGCCAATCTCAGTCTTTAAAAGAAGCTCAGACTAGAGCCATCATTTTTGAGTGTTAAAAGACTATTATAAAAGAAAAACTTCCTTATGCATTGTAGCAATATACTGCATTTGATTTATTTTGGGCTCTTGTATGATTTATGGAGAAAAAATTCAAGATACATACAGCATAGAAATGACATATTATGATGAACTAGATGGTTAGTAAGAAGTTACTTCATAAAAACATATATACACGTACTCAGGAGGATGTACAGTTTTCTAGAAGTAACACATGTCCAGCCTGTTTGATACTGAAAGAATGATACTGAGTTAAATTTAAACTCAAATTTACTAAAACTTTAAAAAACGCATTTGTGGCTGAATATGATCAACAACTCTCAAAGCCCTGAGTTTTTATCTGTGTGTGTATGTATAGGGGTGTGTGTGTGTGTGTGTGTGTGTGTGTGTGCATATGTGTGTATGTATATGTGTATGTGTGTATGTGTGTGTGTGTGTGTGTGTGTGTGTATCTGTATTTTAAAGAGTTTACATCAAGGAATGTAAAATTTACAAATGTAAGTCATAAATAGCTGGCATACACACTTAAGTGCAGAGCAACCCCAAGGAGAGATAAAGTCACAGACTGAAAGGGAGGAATCAGGTCTCACCCCGGAGACCAAGATGCTATACCTCAGCCAAGTTGAGAAGCTGATCTTTGAGAAGTCAAATGGGTGCCCACTGTATAAGTCTTATTTTTATTTTTTTCAGGAAGAAAAAATACCCAATGGGACAATCAAATGTGGCTAGATCTGTTTTATAGCTCTGCCTTCCAATTCTGAGGTGCTTGAATATGCAGTGTGAATTTCTGTTTGGTAGCTTCACAGGTCCGAGCCCCCTAGTTCTCTCAGTGAGAGTGCATGGGTGTGGCCTCACTATAGAGCCTGCCTCTCTGGCATCATGCAGAGGGTTGGAGCTTCACAGAGCTGAGTCAGAAGAATCTCATGTTCACAAATTCTACTTAGGTTTCTTTTCCTGAACTAATGTCTTTATAACCAAAAAACCAAGTAGCAAGGAGGAAGACAGAGATGCCAAGCAGGAAAGGGTTGTGCTCTTTTTGGTACGTCAGATGCACAGGTTTCTATTGCAGCTATAGAGATGCACTGCACATTGTGTGGAAACCAGCTTTCCAGCTGCCCCAGCCTGTACAGCCAGGGATCGATCTGCCCACCTTGTCTGTTCTGGCTGCAGAACAAGAGCTGAGAGAGGGAGGTGATCACAGCTTGTGGTTGGGTGAATTAAAGCAGAGGACCAGCAGAAGCTTTCCTCCCTGGTCACTATGGACACTGCTGCTCCTGAGGGCAGAAGGAAGGTCCAGAGCTGTGGACCTGAGGGACAGAGGCAGGAGTGTGGTCCAGAGAGGCAGAATCCAAAATCCTTGCTTACAGCAAATGAAAATTGTTCATTTTTCCCACAGTCTATTTTGAAAAAGATCAAGTCAATGATATTTGTAATATGTTTACTTTGAATTATAATCTTATGCAAACAGGAAAGACAGTAGCACTGAAGTGACAAGAATCCTAGAATCCCCCACTGAAGGGTACCCCAGAAAGCCTTCATCCAGGGCCCAGGTTCTCAGAGGAGAAAAAATGCCTGTCCTCAATGTAAAAGCCCCCGGAAACCTAGTGTTTTGTTGTCTTCCTGTTTTCATTCTTTTCTATATATGTGCCCTACCTGGCACCCTTGAGTTTCCAGGTCCCTATTAATATCAAAGTGATTTATGTTACTTTCTCTCCTCCTTATAGTTTTAATATTATCAAAGAAACACTTCAAAATAAAGAAAATAAAAATGAAGACAGAAGGGTGACCGGTAGTCATATCCCGGACACAGACACTGTCACACTGTCACATTGGAATGTCTCTTGTGTCACAGCTATACGTGCACACACACACACACACACACACACACACTTCCTGGGTGTCTGTTTGCTACCTCATCTGTCAGTTCATCATGGATATCTTTCTATGTCAGTAAATACAAATCCACATTTTTCTGTAACTGCACAATGTTCTCTCTGATACGTGCCTTAATTCACTTTGGTAAACCTTTCCTGACAGCCAAATTATGTCTGCCTTGCAAACATTGCTGAAGTGTGTCCATTCGTGTACATAATTTTTTCTAACGATAATCTGATTATTTTCTTTGGAAAGATTGCTAATCAAAGGGCTTTTGATGACTTTTTCAGAAATTTTCAGAAAAGCTGAGCTACCATATTCTCATTATTCATATAGAGCTGTCCATCTACTACCTGCCAAACCTGGGTGCAGTTAATATTTGTATCTTTATTCTGTTGCAGCATAGCAGGCCGAAAGTGGAATTCTGTTGTTTTAATTTGCATGACTAATCAACTTGATATTTATTATGAAAAATGACAATATAGTCTTCTAGCTGCCCTAACTACTCCTCATGAGAACACATCATTTTTATGTTTTAGTTCATTATTTTGGCATTTATTTCATACTTAAAAACACACTTGACTTTTTTCTTTTTAGATCTTGTCTATTGATTTTCCCTTGTAGTAGACAAGAATTTCTCTCTGTGTCTATCAACCTCTAGCACACACACACACACACACACACACACACACACACACACCCCTTCCCACCATTCTGTCTCTATCTACATTACATTACATTATAATTTGATTGCACAACAATCCATTATTGAATTATTACATTCTATCTGGGTAAATTTCAGAATTGAACCTTGGAGTAAATGAATTACTTGTTCTTCTGGGAGTTAATAATTGTCAGTGGTGCTCTTCTGCTTCCTCTTCTTTATTTCTTAGTTTCTTTGCACTGATCATTAACACAAAACTCATGGTCAGTTAATTGAATCATTTTCCAACACAACCAGATGTTTTGTGTCCCCTGTCAATTTCATCTCCCTGAGAGTCTCTGTAGTGACTTCAGGCCTGCAGTAGACACTGGACACAGGTGTCCTGTAGAAGCTCCTATCCCACCTCCTAGAAATCTTCCTTTCACTCTCACGAACTGGTTCTCCTAACTCTTACATCCAAAATATTTTTATTTTATCCTCACACTTGATTAATAGTTTCAGGAGGAATAGAAGTTACATATTGAAAATCACTCATTGTCAGAATTTAAATGTAAGTGTTTTCTAACTTTTACTGTTATGAGCAATCCGAAATTCATTCTGATTCCTAATCCCTTGCTAGTGTCTGTCTCTCAGAAGGATCGTAGGACCTGCTCTTTGTCCCTAGTACTTTAAAATTCAGTCCCATGAATTTTAAAGTGTGACTCTACTTCCCCTCTTCCCTGGACATTTAGTGCATTCTACTAATCATCTCACATGTACTTTCCTTAAATTATTTCACTGACAATTTCCTCCTATTTGTCCAATTCTTTCTTGCTTGGAATCCTGTTATTAGATAAGGACTTTCTAGACCATTTCAATACTTCCTTTAGATTATTCTTTTATTTTCTATCCCTTTGTAATTTCACTCTTTTCTTTGGAAAGTCGTAAACATTTTCCATGATAATAGTGAGAGGGTTTTTTTTTCCTTGCTATTATCTCTTTAATTTCCAAGAGTTCTTTCTTAGCCTTGTGAGGAAGTTGCTTCGTTTTTATAGCACTCTAAGAATTAGTTTCTTGAACAGGTTTTTGACTGATAATCCTTCCTGTGAGCCCTGCCCTTCCTCCCCTCCTCACTCACACCCAGGGACTCTAATTAATGCAACTTTGGGGGAGTTAAATAGCATCTGTCTGCGGTACTGACACTGGCTGCTCTGCTGTCTCGGTTCTTACTCATCTATCTTGTAAAATTTGTTAATGGTTCCATATTTTCACATTTGTTATTTACTTATGACAAATGCTATTTGTTATTTGTGTAGCAATATATACTTTTCTTTAAAGTAGGAGGAAGTAAATTGAAAAAACGATTAGTAATAGTACAGATGTCTGTGGCTACTTTAAAATATTAAATTTACAATGTTTGTGGTCATGAAGAGGAAATTCAGGTAATGTGGTCCAGAGTTACCTGATTACTTTTCCTTTTCTGTTTCTAATTAAGAAATTATATATATATATATATATATATATATATATATATATAGTTTAAGGGTCACTTATGTTTTCATCGTGCAACACTTTTCTTGTATTTGATATGAAGCGCTTTGTAAAGTCATTGTTGTATACTGAACTTTATAGTTTCCTTCATCATTTGTCATGAGGTTATGTGGCCATTGATGGCACTAAGTACTTGCCACAGTGTTTGTGATAAGGCAGAACAAGATAAAATATAGTTACCAATGAATAATGACCGTAGTTTTCAACCAGATATATGGGAACTGTTGCACACTGGACGACTTACTGAGGGGTAGGCCGCTGCTGTAAGACTCATTTCCCTCACGTGGTTATCAGAACTTCATCCTCCTGGTGGGATTAGATGGGAGAGCTTCGTGGCCCCGAATACCTGGAGTGTCCTTATCGTCCAACACAGCCTCTGTCTTCTCTACCATACTGCGTGTCTGTCCCATGCACATGGTGGAGCACCATTGCTCTTCACGTGGGCTACTGTGCTATGTATACGCTTGAAAACAAAAGTGCCTGGGGATTTCTTATTTTTCAGAAAGACATTTTGGAGAGGCACCTTTGGTTCTTTTAAAGGAAACAATGATCATGTAATTGTCAGTTGAAATATAAAAGGAAGCAAATGGAAGGAGTTATGGACAAAAATAATAATGATATCTGAACACAATAAGGGTCCGTGTTGGTTTGGTGACCATCTCAGTAAGAGGGGCAGGGGCACAGCTCAAAGATGTGTGCAAGTGCACTGTTTAACACCTTAGAGTTTGTGTGTGTGCATATAGATGCACATAGAAGAATAATATGTCACTGTAATAAACTATTTTACTAAAGTTGGATTTTCTTTGAAATTTTTGGTACTACTTTCAGTGATTTCTAAAAGATTAAAAAAATGATGACAATCTGGGAAAGAATCAAAAGAAATTCTTACCATAATGATAAAGACAATGTAATTTTCTCTAATCAAAATACATTCTAAGTGGGGCATGGTAGCACATGCCTGTAATCCCAGCACTTGGGAGGCTGAGGCAGGAGGATCTGGGCTACAAAGTAAGCTCAAGGCCAGCCTGAAGTACATAGTGAGACTGTCTCAAAAGGACAAAAAAGAAAAAAATACATATATATAATCTACCTTCCTGATTTATTTTTTATTTAAGGTAATTGTTTCTTTTGAAGTGTATAAACTGCTATAGTGTTGAACATTGCTTAGATTATAGAGGGAACTACTGTCCATAATATTTTAAGGTGCTACAATTGATACACCATCAGAAAATGTTTTTAGTTATTTTTCCAGTATCCATAATCAATTTATATTTTTTCATCAACTATACTCAGTTCTCTTGAAAACCAATAATCAGTTTCTTTCCTCCTACCACCTCTGATTCTCTCTCTCCTTCTCCCCCCCACCCTCGCCATCTCGTTCTCTGTTTCACTCCCTCCCTGAGTAGATGTGGGACATGGGTAGGAAACATGAACTAACACCTATTAAAGCAACTTTTCTATCTTATAAATCTTTAATATTTATTCTGGTTTTCCCCTAAAAAGTCTTGCTTTTTTAGTTTGCTTCAGTCTTTGTGTCTGTTATGCCACTATAATTTTCTCAGCATGTGAAAAAAAGATTCCTGTCATTTATTCAACCATCATGAAATTTTTGAAAACAAGTTCACCAAGAAATAAAAGTAGACGGGAACTCTGGGACTACTGTCCTTCTCAACCTGCAGTTACACTTAGAGAGAACATGGCGATCATGGCAGAGACAGAGTAGTGACAGAGGCTCATCATACACTAGGGAAACAAGGTGATCCCAGACAGTGGAAGCACGACAACGAGAAACACGGGGGACATGTCACAGTGACGGGTGTGTGTGTGTGTGTGTGTGTGTGTGTGTGTGTGTGCGCGCGCGCATACCTGTCTTGGTTACTTTTCTCTTGTTGCTGAGACAAAAGATCCAACGCCCAAAATTAAGGAAGGAAAGGTTTATTTAGCTTACAGTTTGTGGAGGTTTCAGTCCATACTTGGCTGCTTCAGAGGCAGAGTGGCACATGGCAGAGGGCAAACTTCATGGCAGCAGAGCACAGCAAAAACAACCAGAGCAAAAGGGAGGAATGGCTGCCAGCAGCCTCTTTCCTTCCCTACATTGTAAACAGCCTACCCCCACCCAGGGGGCGTGTAGCACTCACACAATCTCCATGCCTTCCTCTTCCACAGGCTCAGGATGAATACAAATAAGCACCCCAGCTCCCTTCTGAGTCACATAGTTAACGTTTTAAACTTCCCAAATTAACACAATAAACAACATCCCAGAAGGGTAAGGGCATGTCCTTTTTACCCCAAGATTTACAACTGCAGAGTTACTTAGCCAAACCTCTAGACTCCCCAAGTTGACACAATGTATCAACCATAACAGTACCTGGTCTCTGCTCGTGTGTGTGTACATGCGCATGTAATAAAGTTCCTAATAAAGTTCCGTAGCTCTTCAGTTGCTAATGGCGCAGTTCAATCAAATGGTTTCTAATATACCTTCAAACCCTTCACAGCAGTGCAACTTTTCTAATTTTGTATCTGTTCAGAATTGTTATATCTTCTTCTACTATTCAAATTGCAGGTTCTATTGTAATAAAAAAAACAAAACCGCCGTGTCTGTGCTTCCTGCCATCACATCTTGCATTTGTCTGCTTGCAGAAAGAGGGTCAGCAGTCGCTGCTTTGGTTGAAGGGTGAGCAGTCGCTGCTTTGGTTGAAGGGTCAGCAGCAGCGGCTAGATGCGGGCTGGGCTGCACCTGTGGCTCTTTCCTCCGGGAGCCGCCTGGTTCTGTCCTCGCTCCGTGAGCCCCGAAGCACCACGCCCACTCCCGTGGTCACCAGAAGATCTGTGGGCGCGGAGTTTCCCATGGAAGTCACTGTGTAATGCGATGACTAGAGATAGTCATGTGAATAAGAATAATAAGACAAGAATGCATCTATTACAAATCTCTTCAGGGGACTGTAGTAGAATCTCTGGAACATTGTAAATGCAACCCTCCCACCTGGTGGAAGAGAGACAGCAATGTTTCCTTCTGAGCATACTTTGCTCCTCACCTGTTCAGATTTTTAAATTACGTGTTTGTTTTCCTCACTATTATTCCAAAAAAGAGTCAGGAGGAAAAAATCTACTTTTCTTGGTTGTCATGGAAAAATATTCTGAAATTGTTTCCCATGATATTAAAAAGCGAGTTGGGTGTGTGGATGTGTACAGACCTGAAGTGCATGTGGAACATGGATGAGTGGATGAAAATCGTGCTCTGAGCCTGTTGGGCGGACAGACGTATATGTGCTTTCTACTTTTCTCTAGTAATAGGATCTTTCAGCCTTGCTGCCGTCATTTTTTGCTCCTGCTTTCACTTAAAAGTTTTCTATAGCCAAATGGAGAGGGAAGAAAATGAGGTATAGAGTTTTAGGAGAACTCATTACCTAAAAAAATCATGACATGGAAAGAAGATAATCGAGGCACTGTGGGAGCTGACATCTCGCTCTCTCCTACAGAGGCAAAGCGAACCTGCTGGACATGGGCTCACTGATGATCCGGCCCATCCAGCGCCTGATGAAGTACCCGCTGCTGCTGTGCGAGCTGCACAAGGCCACGCCGCCCTCGCACCTGGACCGCGGGCCACTGGAAGAGGCCTGTGCCGCAGTGAGGGCCATCAACGTCAACATCAACGAGCAGAAGAGGAGGAAAGACCTGGGTAGGAGACACGGTGGGCTGGGCGTGGCCTGTCTGTCTCTGGTCACATGTCTGAGCAAGCTAAGCAGGTGCAGGATGAGGGTGGAGACCCAGGGAGCAGGCTGGCAAGGAGCCTCAGGCACTTTGGCCCTGCTAGCTGGTTTCGGAAGATACAAAAGCAAATAACCGGCCTCAAGCCGTCAACCTCATCAGACCTCTGCAACCTTGGGGACGCGTTGAGAGCTGAGAACACCACCCCTTGCACTCTTCCTCTTCTTGCGTGGGACGGACAGGGGCGGAGGAGGCCCAGTGCGCAGGAGCTGGGCGGGAAGAGGTGGCTGAGGCAGAGCAGGGCCACATAAGGGTCACGCAGGGCCACGTGAGGGTCACGCAGAGTCACGCAAGGGTCACTCAGGGCCAAGTGGCAGTCACATCGGGCCACGCGGGGTCACACAGGGCCACACAAGGGGTCACACTGCGCCCCAGGCCCCCTCCTTCTGCACCAGCCCAAGAAGAGGAAGCGTGCTGGGTACAGTGTGTACTTCTCTAGTGCAAAAACCTAGAAAGCAGTTCTCTGGTCCTCTGCTGTGTGCACCCTCAACTCTGACAACAGAGGGAGAGATTTGTATAGTATGAAAGGATTTCCTTAAAGTAAGAAGGAAACTGACCCACATCCTTGAAGGGCTGAGGCTCTGAGAGTCAGCACGCGGGTGGCTGAGGCGGACAGGGCACTGGGCTGGATGCCGTGTCCTCTGTGCCCCAGGGTGGAAAGCGCGCACACTTTCATCTTGACACAGATCTTGGAAACTTCGGGGAAGCGCAACCTTTCTGTGCTGCACATGCTCAGATCTTTTCTCGCCTTCTTCCCTGTCAGTTCTCAAGTACAAGAAGAATGACGAGGACGAGTCACTCAAAGACAAACTATCTAAACTAAATATCCATTCAATTAGCAAGAAATCAAAAAGAGTGACGAATCATCTCAAGATTCTGACCAGAAGAGAATCACAGGTGAGCCGTCTTCCTGGGCCACCTGCTTTCTACAGGGAACGTGGGCACTGTCATTGGGGGAAGTTTTGTTTCGTGTTACCAGGGCCTTGCCTGTGCGCCTCCTTCTCTCTCTCTTGCATGAAAATGGGGATGGGTGGTTCTGACCCTGTCTTAGCTGTGATGCTTCACTGGGGATGTGGACAAAGGAGAGAAAAGGACAGCAGGACACGGGACGTAAGGGCCCCAGAAGAGTCCTGACACCGCGATCCACCACCGCATCATCTCCCAGCAGTGTCTTCTGTTTTGTCTTTGTTTTAGGTCTGCTTTTAAACATTTCACTCTCCTTTAGGGTTCCCTTGATGTTCATTTTACCTTTATTTCACCTGTAAAAAAGCAAAGTATTTAAACGAATAACTTAGTGTGGTGTTTTCCCTACCTCTTTCCAGCCTTTCCCCTGCTCCCCAGATGCGCATTATGTGAGTGAGTAGCTGGTTTTTGTCAGTCACTGAGCCTGGCTTGAACACTTTCATCTCAGCCCCTAATAAATAATAGATGGGTTGGCAAAGGCTCATAAACTTTAATGTGCTTAAGAAGAATTACCTGAGGAGCTTGTGGGAAGGCAAGAGGTGGGAGGGTGTCCATCCTATTCGTGGATCCATCTTATTCACCTAGAGTCTGATTATTTTAACAAGCATTCCAGATGTTTTGATGCTCATAATCTTGAGGAAGAGATCAGTGGAGTGGACACTGAGAATCATGAGATAGAAAGTTCATGGACCTGACTTGGTAACACAGGGGGCTTCTCACTGAAAGTAGGAAGGAGAATTGCTAGCATATTATACTGTTCTTATTTTACTTCCTCTTATTTTCCTCATTTTCATCACATTATGTTAACATCTCTAAGATTTTTAGTTTGAGTTAGAGGCATTGACTTTAAATGCTTTCTTCTATGTGCCTTACTGTTTAACTGCTAGGGTCTTTCTCCTTTTCGTCCATTAAGCCTTTCAGCTTTGACCATGAAGTAGAAGTGGCCTCTCCCTCCTCTGAATGCTTAGTAAACTTACTCTCTGTATTGCACTGTTGGCACTGTTCATGTTTGAAAACACCAGCAGAAGGCAGATATGAAGAGAAAGCCTTTGAAGTTACCTACTCCAGGGTTTGAACCCCACCTCTGCTACTTACTGAATATTTGTCCTGGCACTCATGGCTTAAATTTAATGTAATCATCTGTTATCAGGGATTATACTGGGACCTCACACATGCGATGGCTGTGAGAATTAAATGAAGTTATGTATATATAAAGAATGCCCCTGATACAAGATATAAAATGTTGATTATCATAATTCTTTTATAGCTTTGCTTTTTATTATTAGTTTTGAATGTGTAGATGTGCTGAGGATTTAAACTCCCTCATGCATGCTGTCATCATGACTTTACTTTCTGTATTTTTGTTTTGGCATAAAATACCTTGCTTCGGCCCCGCAGGTGTGCCACATCAGGGTGGAGCCAGGTGCTACGCAGGGGTGACCCTGCAGACTCGATCAGGCACCCAAGGCCCGCCAGGGCTTCTCAGTGGGGTGCAGATCATAGTGTGCCTGGGCCCCTGTCTATGTATTGTCATTGAGGTTGGGTGCTTTTCCACCTAGTGCCATAGTAATTTGTGTGTACCCATGTTTGTTGCAACATAATTTGAAGCAGCCATGTGTCTCCCTGTCTTGGTTACTTTCTCTTGTTGCTGAGACAAAATACCCAACACCCGAAATGAAGGAAGGAAAGGTTTATTTAGCTTACAGTTTGTGTGGAGGTTTCAGTCCATACTTGGCTCGTTCTGAGGCAGAGTGGCACATGGCAGAGGGCAAACGTTCATGGCAGCAGAGCACAGCAAAAACAACCAGAGCAAGAGAGGAATGGCAGCAAAGCAGCCTCTTTTTCTCCCTTACCTTGTAAACAGCCCACCCCCACCCAGGGGGCGTAGCTCTCACAGTCTCCATGCTCGCCTCTTCCATAGCCTCAGGATGTGTACAAAGCAAGCACCCTGGCTTCCTGCTGAATCACTCAGGCAAATCTCTAGACTCCCCAAGTTGACACAATGTATCAACCATAACATTTCCCAATGTGAGAGCCCGAGGGAATGAATAAAACCAAAAAGTACAGTTATTATAAGAGGGAAGATGACTGATTGGATGGGAGAACAATGGAGATGAGGGAGGAGAAAGTTGTTTTGATTAATCGTACTTTCCTTTATTTGTATAACTGAGTAACAAATGTGAAGGTAACATTATGTATTACAGCAACCATTGTTGATTCCCTACTATCTTCTCTATAATTTTGTATTTCCTTTATTGTTTTTGTGTTATTCTGGTTTATGTCTGTTTTGTTGTTAATATGTTTCCATTCTTTTGTCTTTAAAATAAAACAAAATACCTTGCTGATCAAGAGACACATCTTCTCCCAGTGCTAGACAATCCTTAGAGACAAGAAAATGGCTCAGAACACAAATTTCATAGGCAAGCCAACCAGGCCAAAATCCATAGCCCATTCAGATAAGCCTCCTTATCTAAAGCTCGTACACTAAACTAATCATTCCAGGGCCATATACCAAGCAACTAGAGACCAACCCTATATCCTTGGGCCTATGAAAACTTACCAAGTAATCCTAAACTACTTACTCTTACATACCTTGCCTTTTCCAAGGAAATCCCAGTAAAGGCTCTGGCCTAGACTTTCTCATTCTTCCTATTTTCTGTTATTTGATTAAAATCTGTGGCTTCCCCTCTGAGCAAATGATGACCCCTCTTGAGACCTATGAGTAGTTGTACACTCTTCTTTCCAAGCCTTGTCCTCATTTTCTCTTGTGGCTGCACTGACTTTGCTGTGCATAGACAGCATGTACATTCTTAGAGTACATAGCTTGTATCATGCTTTCATTTGCATCTTTATATCTTTAGGGTGCCACTAGGTCCATTTCTTGTAAGAAGCTGCTCCTACTAATGTGGAGCTATAATATCTGAAGTTTAGGACATCTATGGGATAAGATCACAGATCAGAGAAAGGACAACATTTCTACTAAAAACATCAGTAATAAAAATCAAACTGGGAATTTAAAAAGAGATCGTAGTCCCTATGAGCATGTATACATGTCGTGCAAACAATTCTCCACTCTTTGGGGTTTTGCTTCTGCAGGTAATTCTATTGGGAAACAATAGACAGGTTCTAATTTTGGACAGGTTTTTGTGTAAGCTGTTAAATCCTTTAACATATTTATCATCAGCTTCTTATATTTTTTAGTTGTGGACTAAAAATGAATTGTAGTTAAAATAACCTGAAGGGATATTAATTAGATTTTCCCCTTAATCTTTTTAAAGAATGTCCTGCCAGCAATGAAGCATTTCACTTTTAATCAGAAAATCGGCTGCATAAGCCGGACTGGAGAAGAGATAAATCTCAAATCAATCAATTTTGCTCTTGTCAGCAGCTCAAGTGAAATATTGGTAGAGTTGGGGTATAAAGCTATTACACAAGAGGAAGACTTTGCTCAATTCATCATACATGTATTGAACTCTCATACGCCAGACATAGAAAGACAAGGAATGCAAAGATGAACAGGAGTAGGTTCTGAATTCAGGCTGCTTGGTTTTACCATTAATTTGGATAAAGTTACCCATTAATATGGGTAAGTTTCTCTAACCCTTTATATTTGAGTAAAGGTCATGGATCTGTCACAAAGAGATTCCAAAGCACAGTTGCTAAGGTCAGGTGGTCATTCATTTCTCTCCCTAATGGTAGTCCTGATATGTGAGCAGATAGGCTCTATTTCAGATAAGCCTTCTTGAACCCAACTTTATGTAGTGCTTTTCCTAAACATACTGCCCTCATCGGCTTGGTTGAAGCTGGCTTGTTTCCATGTCTTCCTTCAGGTCCCAAAGAGAGTGTTACAAGACCAAGACTTAGAAATGGGACACGATGCTTCACGCACATCCTGGCTGCCCAAACCCAATTATCTGAGCAGCATTTGCTGCAAGGGAGTCTAGGAGATGTAGTTTTCTAAACGTCTAGCCATGTATCCAACTCAAACTAGAAATGTGGGTTATGTCATTCAAAAGAGCAATGGAAGATATTGGCCATCTCTGGTATCCACCCACAGCTTCTTTTTCTTTATCTCTGAAGTGAGATCAGTCATAATATCTATGGTATAGGGTTATATAAGAAAAAGAAATGGAAAAAAGATTTGAGAGCAGTGTCTGGAACGTGAGTGTTATAAGAGCACATGAGGAAGAATAAATTGACTTTCTATGATGGGAAGAGTAGCAGTGGATGGAGGATTCACAAAGAGGTTGACATTTGAGCAAGTCCTTTAAAATGCTTATTTTTTAAACTTAGAATTTTTAAGGCAGAAAAAGAATAGCTGTATATTCCAGAAAAATAGTATGAGAAAGGCTTGGATATGGGGGAGTAGAACTTAGGCATATTTCTCGCTGTGATCTTTGAACCTGCCACTTTAGAATCACCTGGATTCCAGTCAAGATATATGAAATGAAATATCTCATGGTGGTCCTGGACACTGATGTGTATAACAGAATGCCTCAGCATATTGTTATACACATCAGATTAAGCTGGAGCATAGAGATTTTCTATTTGTAAGCAAATCGGAGGCTTCAGGTAAGATTTGTAAGACCAAGGGCTTTGGATTTTGTGCGAGTTACAAAGAACTCTATTTAATCAGAAGTTTTCTAGAAAAACAATTATTAACAGTTTTAAAAATAAATAAAATGGTATCATCCCTACCCAGTCAGTTCTAAGGCCAGCTATGTGAAATTAAGAAACGTATAAACCAAGAGAGCAACCACAATTATTACCCAGTGCTGAACTAAACAATTCATGTCTTGTTCCGCTGAACTTTTGCATGCTGGGTGCTTTCCACTGGAATCATGTTTACCATCAGTCACAATAGATGTGTTCTTAAAAATTGTCAGTAGCATACAAAAGCATGTTTTTTTGAATTCTAATACATGTAATATGAGAAAAAAATACCTCAACATATGTAACCACTACCTTAATTCTGCAGATTTATTATAATAGAAGAATTAAGATTATATGTGATCACTCATTTGAAGGGATAAAAGTAATTTGAGGTGATAATTACCAAATTTCTTTAACCATGGACCTAAGAATATTTTCTAAGTAGGCACTTGGAAGTAAACTGGAGTGAATGCCATAAGCAAAACAGTATGTTCCTATTAATGATCAAATTTAACTATCTTGTAAAACACACATATTACTATCATTTTAGTTTGTCAATTATATATGCCACTAAAAACTACAGAGAACAAAATCCTACAGCTACCGTGACATGAGTGAAACCATGTGCAAATGCACAACAGCAGATCCAACTGCCTGATGTGGCTTTGTGACACTAATTGAACACACAGTGGTACTGTGAGCCAACCCAGAAGGTACTGTATGACAATAGTCAGCATATCC
Organism: Dinomys branickii; assembly: GCA_004027595.1. Classification (NCBI taxonomy): domain Eukaryota; kingdom Metazoa; phylum Chordata; class Mammalia; order Rodentia; family Dinomyidae; genus Dinomys; species Dinomys branickii. The sequence goes on from PVLD010000012.1 coordinate 158,582, forward strand.
CAGAAGGCTTTCCTAACAGCAGAGAATTTTTTTGCAATGTGCTTAGCCTTTACTGTCTATACCATTTTTAAATACTAGATTCATTTGAGTTATGAAAGTGATTTCGTATGTATTGTAGGTGAAAGATACTACCTTTAACAAAGAAGAAAAGCTATTCAGATCTTTAGAAAAAACTGTGAGGCAATGTGTGAAGAATATCTCATTCTGTCTTCAAGACATACAGGTCAGTGAGACATGGGCTTTTCAATGTTCCTACAAGAATGCATTCATTTCCATGCTTATTATGGGAGTAAATGTGACTGTTCCTCCATTTGTGTTATGATGCTCATTGTAGCAAATTCGGAAGGCTACAAACAACCACTGAGGGAAGCCAGTAGAAGGCTTGGACTATGATCTTTACCTGCACCGCACTCCACCCTCTCCCAATTCAAACTGCTGTATTCTGGGGGCTCTTGCTCCAATAATTGCCACCTGGACCATCAGGCTGTTTCCTTTGTAACAGAGACATGTTTGTTAATACTGAATAGTAAATGAGGCAGAAATTGTGTGTACAATTTTACTACCATCTCACTTTCTATAACTGAAATCAGCGTGATAAAATAAATGGAACTACAAAATAATATGAAGTACAATAAGCAGGTAGCTTCCCATGATTACACTGGAAGACAATTACCCTCCCCAATATGTCTAGTCCCTGAGGAAATCACTCTGAACCCCTCAGAATCACTGATTCCAACACACCAGTTGGAGTAGAGCACAATTATCTCTATAGAAAGGCCAATCAGGAGTTGGCTTTTCATGGCTCTTGCAAAGGGTCCTTAATGACATCTTGACAATGGTTATGACTATGGGACATAGAATGTTAGTAGTGTTACATGTAAATCAGCTATTAAATTGCCCCCTTCCTTTTCCGAAAGTTTTTCTCTTGGGTATTTGCTTTTGGAAGTGGGTGCTTGATAGAATGGCATGCCAGTGCAGGATGAAGGGGACAAGTGCACTGATTTGGGGACAAGTTTCCATGTTCTGTAAGGGCAAGCACCATCCTGTACTTATTAATTATCTGACACAAAGCCCAGTTTGCCAATCTCTTCCTAAGGTGCTGCCTTCTGTAAAAGGCAAGACCAAGACATATTTATAACAGCTGGAGGACAATGGGCGCCCATTCCTTATGTGTCCCTCAGAGTGAACACCTTTCGGAATATTCACTGGAAATTCTTGTATTTTCAATGATTGATTCAACAAAAATATGAGCGTATCTCTTAGAGAGAGAGCTAAACTAGAAAAAAACTGATGGTGGAATCAAGAGGACTGACGTTGAAAATAAGCAATCGGAAGGAACTGAATGCTCAAATAATGGCCAACAAGGGAATTTAGGGTGGATTCCACACAACCAGGGGACCTCAGACAGGATATAACGAGGACCTGACACAGGGAGAGAGGAAGCAGATTGTTGCAAGTCACCAGGTAGCGTGGAATAGTCACGAGATGAGTGTAGATTCTTGTGTATAATCTGTGAGGGGGAAGGGAATGCTGCAATCACCTCATTCACGTTCGGGAGGTTTTAATGTCACTGACTCCAGCACTCGCCCTTCTGTAATATCTCTGTTGGGTTTCAGGATGCCCTGCCCTTTGCTCTGCAGAGTGTGACAGAGCTGCAGGAGATGTCACAGCACCCTGAGCAGGAGGAGCAGGGCTCTACAGAGACCCCAAAGATTGCCCCAGACCCCTGCCACGACTTTGTAAGTTAATTATACAGCTAAGTGCAAATTAAATAATGGGTTAAAAGCTACTTTTCATTTATTTTTCTGGAGTTAGAAAGAAAATGAAAGCAAATACCAAAGTCAAAATTAGAAGATTTTAGTAGGGGATTTAAACAAAATTATTAAATATTTTTAGGTAGATTAGTGAGGGCTTTATTATAATTGAAATTTAAGGCAACCCAAGACTGCTTCTGGGATAGTTGGTGCCTGTGCATCTTTTAGAATCAAGACTGAGTTTAAATCTGCATAAGAGATGTCAAAGATTCAAGCTGTGAAGCTGTGGTCTTTTTTTTTAGAGTCTGTCTCTCCAGGTCTTGAGCATAGGTCTGGAGATAGGAAAGCTGTCCCCACAATATACACTGAAAGCAAAGCTTGCTTTCAGAGAAAGAACTTTTACTGAGAGTCATATTATTTCTTCTGTTACATGATAAAATAGTTATTATCTGAGTTATGTAAAATATAGCTTGGGAATCATAAAAACATGCTTGTTCCAATAAAATATTTGGTTGGTAAAGTAATCTGGATAACACTAGTTTTAACTTAGTGCCTTGTGTTCTTACAGGTATAATTATTTTATATTAATTATTACATAAAAGAGATAATAGACTCCATCATTTTGCAAGTGGCATTTTTTGGTGCCGGCATTATGGGAATTTTGCGGTTGGCTAGGTCTTCATCAAGTGGCCCTTGTATTGGAGAGTGGTTGGCATTCTTAGCCCACCAGGCTCAGTCCAGTTGTTGTGACAAGTATTTCAAGTCATTGTAACAAACAATAAACAGACCCCATTCTAAACCTCAGGAAGGAATGTAGCCTCCAGCCCACTAGACAATCATAGAGAAGCACCTTGATTTTCTGGCCCTGAGAAATAGAAAATCAGGAACACATCTGAAGTAAGATGATAAAGAGCTCAGTCACCCATGGGTGGATGAATGGATGATAAAAGTTTTTACATCATATGTTTAATGGGAAAATTGTGGTTCATTACTTAATGTATTTTCTGGGTTTAATTATAGAGAGCACATGTTAGAAAAAGCCCTTGAGGGTTTGCTGTTTAGGTTAATTCAAATTCATTAAGTCAATAAATATTTATTGAGTACATTTTAGCGCATGCCAAATCAAATTTTCCCATAAGGTCGCCATTGAACCTAACCATTGAGTTTGATTGAGTTCTCATCCAATTCAGTTTGGGACCAGAATTGTGGAAAGATTTAAGTTTGCAAACTGTAGAATTCAAAGAATGAAGTTTGTACTACTGCAGTAGGAAGATCTTCCTCAGCAAACATTCCATGATTGAGCAGAAAGGTGAAGGGGCCCTGCATAAAACTACAAGATATTTTATTAGTCTAAGTTAAAATAATTATCAGAAAGCTCAATATAAAGTAACATTTTATATATAACACATATAGAACTTTTTTTAAAAAAATGAAATATTAAGGCCAGGCATGGTAGCACGTGCTCGTAATGCTGGCACTTGGGAGGTCGAGGCAGGAGAATCACCATGAGTTTGAGGCCAGCTGGGGCTATATAGTGAATGCAAGCCCAGCCTGAACTGCACAGCAAGAACCTGTCTCAAAAATTTTAAAAACACTATATTGAGAATTAAAAACCTGTCTAAAGGCAGAACAATTAATTATTCTTATCTAAACATGAATGATACTTATATACAATTTAGTATAGGACGAAGTATTAAAATAGAATCTGCTTCTTATTTGCTCCAATCATAATTCTTATGTACAGGTGAACCAGGTCATGTCTGTGCAACCTTAGAGACTGATGATAGATAGATAGACAGATAGATAGATAGATATAGATAGATATTGTGTTATATTTCCTATAGAATACAGTCAAGTCACAAACACAGTAATTTATACCACATATAGCAAACAGATTCTTTGCTTAGTCAAGAGACTCATTAAACAGTGTGCAGGTGCATATTGATTATGTCATAAGTTAGACAAATCTAATCTGTGTTGGCTGTTGCTGGTGCCAATAATAGAAGGTTTCCTCTCCTCTTGATTTCCCGTGAGTTTAGACAGAGTTACCAGGACTGTGTAAGTTAATTAATAGAGGCTTCTGCTGAGATGCTGACTTCCTGGATCATCTCAGAGGGTCCACAGAAAACCCTGTTCCATCTTCCCATCACCCAGTCATGTAACACATGTAGATGATAGATGGTTATGTAAGGCACTCAGCAAGCATAGGACACTAGTGCATTTCAGAATAAAATGGAAGGAAAGAGAAAGAGGAAATTAAATCTAGCATGTTTGGTGCTAATTTGGGTTTGGGTGTTCATGCAGATTTTACTTTCAGAGATTCAGACCTAAAAATATATCAGTTTAAGATCCAGGTCCAGCCCCCACTTAACCCTTCAGTATAAAGAGAAAGTTATAACTCTAATCATTTCTGTCACAGGAATAAAGTAACTACATTAAAAGCTCACTCTCTGTATAGGGGATGCAATTCTATTATAAAAAATAAGCCCTATCTGCAGTCAAGCACTTGGGCTTGATGTAGGAGGGATGAAGTACAGTCTCCCCTGCCATGGACTGTGTCACCGTCGCCAGTCAGCAGATGGCAGAGCGACATGGTGAAGCTTTTACAGTCTTGGAAGTCAAAGGATGGGAAGGGCCTCTGAATTAGAAAGAAGGGGAGGAAGTGCTGATCCCACCAACCAGCAATAGAGAGGTGGAGTTATGTTTTGGGTGGGAGGCCTTTCACTTTTATCTTTCTCTTCTGATTGCTCTTCCGGGTCAGTACAAAGTCTGTTCCTGAACAACCTTAGCTAACACAGGAGTGGCCAGGTGTGTCCCTGCTTCCTTTACTCCCACAGAGAGAGGCAGGTGGCCGAGGGCAGCCTGGGCATGCTCGCGGCTGTCTCTCTCTTTGTAATGGGCTCGTGTCTTTTCTCTGCAGGCAGCTCACCTCTGGCAACGTGTCCTGAACCCACTGTCAGCCCTGCTGTCCTTGTTCCCAGGACCACAGAAGCTCATCCAGAAACGCTATGACAAACTGCTGGATTATAACAGCTACCTGCAGCGGTCTGCGAGAGCAGAGTCAGACCTGGCCAAAAGGGAATATGAGGCCCTCAATGCCCAGCTCTTAGAGGAGCTGCAAGCTTTCAACCAGGCAGCTCGGACAATTCTAATGAACGGCTTGTGTAGCTTTGTCAGCCTCCTCAAGGACCTGATGCTCACGGCCCAGCAGGGTTACACCACCATCTTGCCAGTGAGCACACATGGTGGCCTTGGCTACCTGGCCAAGTCTTCTGGGGACCGCAGTGTGCAGGGCCACACGTGGGTGGAGGGTGCACAGTGTGGCCTGTGTGTGTGTCATTTCAGTAGTCACATGGTCCTCTGCTCCAGGATCCCACGTTGAGTTGTAGAGCTTTGAAAGATACCTTCAGTTTCTATCTTAAATTAGGTAAAAATCTGTCACATGCAGTCCATAAAGCAGGAGCAAAGGGATTCTTTAGTTTTGAGAACTCACTAATGTACTGTAGTTGAAAAGTGCTTTGAAGAAGTTTAGCTTCATTGACATGATTTCATTCTATATTTTATATGTGCTGTATATAGTTAAACTTTTGGTTTTGAGATATTGTAGCTATACATTCACATGTAGTTATAAGTAACACAGTCCCTGGATACCTTTCAGTTTTCCCAGTGGTAACATACTGCAGAAAGAAGAAACAAATAAACAAAAGGAAAAATTTCTTTTCAATGAGCAAAGAGAAACTAGGAGTATAAATGAAACAAATTAGCAATGTTATAAAGTATTTTTGAAACAGTAACTTCACAGCATAACTTCAAATCTGGGATTGTGATGCCTCCTGCTTTGCTTTTGTTACCCAGGATTACTTTTATTATTCTAGGTCTCTTCTGGTTCCACACGAATTTGGAGGTTATTTTCTCTAGATCTATAAGATATGGTGTAGTATTTTGATGGGGATTACATTAAATCTGTATGTCAGTTCTACAGATATAGCCATTTTGATGATATTGGTTCTGCCTATCCAGGAATAGGAGCTATCTTTCATTTTTTCACGTACTCTTTCATTTCCTTTTTCAGAGTGATATAACTTTCACTGTAAAGGTCCTTTCACCCCTGGTTGGGTTAATTCCTGAGTAATTTTTTGTGATGCTGTTGTGAATGGTACTGTTTTCCTCATTTCTTTTTCATTGAGTTCCTTAGTGCTAGGAATGCTACTGATTTTTTGTGTTGATTTTGTGTCTTGTTACACTGCCAAATTTAGTTATTAATTCTAGGCGTCTTTTGGTGTAATTTTTTGGGTCTTGTAAATCAAGGATTGTATCATCTGCAAATAAAGATACTTTGACTTCCTTCTTTGCAAACACAGCCCTTTAATATCTTTCTCTTACCTGATTGCTCTGGCTAATGTTTCAAGGACTGCATTGAACTGGAGTGGGACAGTGGGCATCCTTGTCATGTTACTGATTTTAGAGGAAAAAATTCGAGTTTTTGCCCTATTATAATGATATTGGCAGTAGTTTGGTAATAAATGGCTTTTATTAGATTGAGATAAGGTCCTTTGATACCTATTTTCTTCAGGGTATTTATCATGATTGGACACTGAATTTTGTCAAAGGCATTCTCTGTGTCTATTGAGTTGTGTGATCCTTGACCTTGCTTGTGTTTATGCGATAGATTACATTTATTGATTTTCATATGTTGAACCATCCTTGCATCACTGGGATGCAGCCTGCTTGGTCATGGTATATGATCTTTGTGATGCTTTGATGCATTCTATTTACCTGTATCTTGTGAGGATTTTAAAAAATATATGCCAGAAAAAACTGTAAGAGAGGGCAGGATTCCTAGATACATGTGAATTACCAAACATGAACTGAGAACACTTACGTATCTTAAATAATCTAATTACTGACAATGAAATTGAAGCAGTAATAAAACTGAAAATTTATATTCATCTTGCAAATTGGCCTATAGTTCTCTTTTTGGGGTTGGATCATTGTCCAGTCTTCAGATCATTGAATATTAGCTTCCAAGAATGATTTTGGGAGTACTACTTTGCTCTTGGTTTTCTTTAAGAGTTTGAGAAACATTGATATTAGATCTTCCTTGTAGTTCACATAGAATTTGGCAGTGAATCTATCAGGTCCTGGGTTTTTCTTAGTTATAGTAAGAAAGGCTTTTTATTGCTTCTTTTATATATATACACACTTTTATCTCTTTTCATTACAATGGTATCATAAATTTGATTGTGTTCATACTCAATATTCAAAATAGCTATGTATGAGTCATGATAACAGTTGAAAAAATACAGCACACTTAAGTTGGGAAATTGGTTGTCTAGAGAAAAAACTAATGAGCTATTTATAAAAGTGAGAGTATGGCATAGGAAAACCATCAGACCTACGCCTCACCCAGAGTGGGAACACTGGGTATAATGGGAGAGAGAAAAGTGGTCATAGCAATGCATAGACACAGGTGTGGAGGCAGTGACCATACAGAAGCTGTGAGGCTGTGCTGTTGGATCCATAGGACAGAAAGAAACTTAGGAAATAAATATCCTTATCTCATTTTCCTCCCTCATTCTAATTTTCCATGGGTTTTTCTCATTGACTGAACCCATTTGGAAGCCATGGTTCCAAAGAGCTGTTGCCACAGTTCATTGTTAGACTGCTGGTGCACTGACCAGGGTGAGAAAGGAAGGAGAATCAGTGCAAAGAAGCAAACTGACATCAGCCCACAAAGTGGATGCCGGCTAGGCTTGAGCCACACACAACAAACAGCACAGCAACCTTTTCTTTCATTCACAGCTTTTGTTTCTCTGAAATGAGTAACACATTTTTCTTTTACCTGTTACTCAGGTTTCCTCTGGCTTACTTTATCCATCAGGTGACTAAATCATGTCTTAAGACTTCCAGATGCACCAGGTGTTCTGTCAGTTGTGTCTTCTTGCAGAAATCTTGCCCAGAGCTTTCTGGCCTGCTCTAGTCTGAAGTGATTACCTTTTTATTGCTAACCAGTGGTCATCCTGGGACCACACCTCCTCATCGTTCTGGGAAATCCCTTCACCTCTCTTCTGTGTGGGATCTTGTTTCTTTACTTTTTTACCCATGTGGACTTATTTGTAGCTTTATCCCTTTACTTGTGGAGGAGCGTATTTTTGAGTTGTTCCCTGAGAAACAATGATTGGGAATAAATATTTCTGACACTTTGAGTATCAGAAAATGTCTTTCGCCTACCATCACAATTAATTGATAGTTTGGCTGGGTGTAAAAGTTGTTCTGAGTTTGGAAGCATTCCATTGTTCTAATGTATTCTAGCTTCCACAGTTACTGTTGAGAACTCTAAAATCTATTCTTATTTCTTAATTCTTCATACATGGTTCTCACATCACATCCCTGGAAACTCATAGGGTTTTGTTCTTGTTTCCACTGGTGTGAAATTAGAGGTACACTGGGATATTGGACATTTGGTGGGGTTCTTTTGATCTGAAAATGTATGTCTTTCACTTTTAAAAATTCATTTAAATATTTAATTGATAGTTTTCCCCTTTCTTTTCTCTTTTTTTCACCTTCTGGGTTGTTTCTATAATTTTATTAGCTTTTTCCACTTATTTTCTCTTTGTAGAAATTTGCTATACTTCCTTATCAAATTTTTCTACTTAAATTTTTAACCCATCTGTTATTTCTTCTTATTTCTGTTTGTATAATCTTAATATTCAAGACTTCTTTGTGTTTTCTTAAAATTATGATGTTTCTTTTACCTTTGTCAGATTTTCTCGTGTTGGAGACATGCCTAGGCTGTGTAATGTACTTGTTCACTACTGACAGAGTTGGGGCCTAATTGGCAGCAATAGGAGCATAGAATAGAGATGAAAACCTCAAGTTTCTCTATCTGTCCTTTCGTCTGGGCACCCCTGATGATAGCATCTTTAGGTCTCTCCTGTCAGGCTGGTCAGAATATTGAGCGATAACTCTGAGTTTGGTGCTAGGATGCTGATTGAAAAGTTAGGCAGCTGGGGGTTGGAATAGCTGGGTCTCAAAAATGCCCCTCAGTCTTCCAAAATGGTCTTTTTATGTAGCAACCCCATTGCAGCTAGACAACTTTCAGGATAACTAAAGACTTCCAGAGTGTCCAAAGAGAAATCAGCAAAGACTAACTCCTTGGTCTTTTTAGGACTAATCTTGAAAGTCAGATGGCATCATTTCCATCTGTTTAGTTCAACATTTTATTTACTGAGGCTGTCATAAAGTTCCAGGGTGTGACTTAGTGGTAGGCCCTGGTTCTATCCCCAGCACTGCAAACAAAACACATCACAATGTAACAACCGTAAAAGCATGCCTAGTTTTCAGAATTAAACACATAGATTCTACCTCTTGCTGAGAAGCATGTCAGAGAAAACTGCTAATTTATTTTAACCCTACACAGCTTCCTCATTGGTGCTTATTGTTGGAGATTATTTTCCCTTTTTGCTGCACCGTCCCCCATGTGGGAAGTCCCTATTGCTATTAATTCCTAAGCCTTTCTTCCAGTACTTTATTGCTAATTTTTCTATTTTGCTCTTTTATTTGGCCTTGAAAGTTAAAAAAAATTTATCATTTTTGTGTGGTTTCTAGAAACAACAAATTAGACTATGGAGAATTTCTGAAGTTGCCCTAATTTTTCAGTTAGAATTATCTTACATTTTCTCAACTACACAGCACAACTCTAATATATTTAATATCTAACATGGTTGTCTGTTTGTCTAAAAACAGTATCCTTTTTTATCATAGGTGCCACTGTTGGTCTCACGCATCTGTGAGGTTCAGAACCGAGTCCTAGTAGAAATTCAAAATCTGAATTTTGTGAAGGAGAACAGTGCCACCTTTATTGAGAGGAAACTTAGCTTTGAAAAGAAGAAGCCTATGCAGTCTCAGGTGAGTTTAGCAGCGTTGATGAAAGGGTAAACATCACTGCCTGCCCAAATTATAGTGTCATTCCATTTTTTCAGTCATTAATTCATTGTAGTATCCTGTAATGTATTTATGCTTAAAATCTCTGCTCTATTTCTTCCCTTCCTACTGTAAGTTCCATAAAATCACTGACTTGTGTTTCTGTTTTATACACAATTTATCCCTAAGTGGCCTAAAATGCTGCTTGATGCAAGGTAGACGCTTAGTAAATATTTGTTGAGTAGGACTTTATAGAGATAAATCATATGTCCAACCCTCTTATTTTCAAGGTAATGAACTCCAAAAGATAAAGCAGTTTTCCCAAAGTCACTAGTGCCGGAGATTGGAAGGGTGTACACCTCTTGACTTCTGCTTAATGTACTGCTATTTCACATGAGAAGATATGCATCCGTGCAACTTTCCAAATCAAATATTATTTATAAAGTATTAAATTTGCAAGGGATTATCTACCAAATAGGAAAGAGTGAAAATCTTCACCATTGGGAAGGTTTAGAACCTTTGCCTTTAACTCACAGTGGATTTTCTTTCTTTTCTGCAACACTGCCCTCGTGTGCTTATTAGAAAAATCTTCACTGAATAACTTGAGTATTTTCTAACAAGTCTGATCTCAGCCTACACCCTGAAATAAATCTAAATCAATGTATAACTTCTACATTACAGTTCCAGAGAAGAAATGTTTACCCACTCAATGAGGATTTTATCATACATCCATGTAATCCAGAATTTCTTCCTTTCCCCAGCCAGATGTGCCGCCACAGACTGACACCCACCGCTCCAAACTTCTGTCCACGTACAGCACGGAGGAGCTCTACCAGGCTAAGCGCAAGTGCAATGCTACCCAAGAGCATGACATCAATCTTCTGGAAGGAGAGCTGGTGGCTGTGGTGGAACAGAAGGATCCCCTGGGAAGTACAAGCAGGTGGCTTGTTGATACAGGAAGTAAGTTTTTCCCGAGAACTACCCCCCATCTTCAGGCAAGATTTTCCCAGAGACCTCTGTGCGTTTGTGTGAGCATACTGTTTGTGAAAAGGATACACAGGATCCTCATTCTTCTTTTAAAAATTTCCTCCCCAGGTGTAAGGGGATATGTATATTCCTCCTTCCTGAAACCCTACAATCCAGCAAAAGCACAGAAGGTGGATAGGGAAAACAGGCATTGTGATGATGATTTTGACAACATCAGCTTCTTTGTGTCTTCTCGGCCAGTGAGTGACAGTGTCACAGGCACCCCAGAAGGCAGTGTCAGTGACAGCAGCTCGTCACTGAGTGGCACTTGTGGGAAGTGTGAAACAAATGGCACTGATATCGACAGTTTTCAAGAGGTAGATGAACAGGTAAGAATTTGAACCTTGATGTAAAAGTATTTGGCTGTTTAAATCGGGAAAGAATCTCTAACCACACTCTATGTTACCCTAAGCCCTGGTGGAGAAGTACCAGCTTGGACATCAGAGAGACCAGGCTCTAGTAGCAGATACTCTCAGTGAGCTGCTTTCCAAAGAATGTAGTTCGCTGAGCCTGTCTCCTTTGAGGAGACGTGGAGGACCATGGTGCCTATCTTGCGAAGGTGGTGTTTGTGTGGACCAGGGATACTGTGCATATGCGAAGTGCCCAGCACAGAGGAGACAAGAGACAGCAGCCAGTCACTGTTCTTCCCTTCTGCTAGGTACTTACAGTGAGCGAGGGGGGCTTTTTACACTGCACAGCACCATTAGAGAAAAGCAGTTCAGTACTGAGCAGACTGGGGCTAACAAAGCCTCTGGGAAATGTCTATGATTCCTCTAAAAGCTTAGCTGTCTAGTAATTGGTCATTTTTAACACCACACACTGAAACTTTTAAGGTCACCTTTGCCTCACTGCACCCACGCAAAGGCTACTGGTATAAATCATGCTGTCACAAATTGCAATTCTAATGTAGGATTCATTTCAGTGTATTTAAATATTAATCATTAAGTGGCAACCAATAGTTAATTCTCTTATTTTAACTGGTTTTTTTCTTAATGATTTTTAACTAATCAATTTAATTTTTTTCTTAGGTAATACATTTTTGTGAGGTTAATATAATAGAAATTACATAAATAAAAATACTAAAGATACTTACTGACTTCTCCCTCAGTCCTACTCTTCAGAGACAGTATTTGTGTATGTTCCTTCAGATGTATTCTATGCATGTACAAATATATATGTTAATACAAATGAGCCTGGCATGGCTCTATGATTTCTATCCTGGAGCTGAGTTTTTAATCTGGACCCCAAGAATTTAAAGGGTCAACAAATGGGCCTTGCTAGTTTCATGACTCTCTCCAATAGCCTGGAAAACTATGTATACATTTGTGGTAAAAGAAGTCCATGGCCCTCAACAGGGTTTTGAAGGGAAATTTTATCTAAAAAGATTAGAAATCACTGCCCTAGAGACTTAACTTGCTGATCCATTCTACCTGTTAAATGAGAAGAGATTGTTGGGTAAAGTGATCCAGCATTTTCTAGGATGGTGGTAGGAGATTAGGGATCTTATGGATAAGGTGACAGTAGAATTTACCACCTTTCTCGGGTTGCTTTTATTAATGAAAGCAGGTGCTTAAGGAAGGAAACATGGTGAGAGACCCTGGAGGGTTCAGTTACTGTACTTCTGTGGGTCTCAGAGTCCCACAAAGAAAGCGGGGTCTTCCTCTGGATGTCTTCAAAGTGCTCCTAAGTTGTAGCCCAGAGCTTTTGTTAAATATGTACATTCACAACCTGACAGTACTGATTTGAAACAAGGAACTTTCAAGTCTTTTATTCCCTGCTTTTTGCCGAATCAGAGACCATAACAAAAGCAGTCCATGAATATGGCTTCACATCTAATGCATGTTTTTGGATTACATGGCCTGGCCTAGGTTAATGTTCTACAGCACATTAGAGATTACTACAAACTTAGTGGCTCAAAACATTGTAAACTTAGTGTCCATGGTCAAGAGTCTAAGCATGGCTTAGCAGGGCACCCTGCTCAGGGCCTCCCCAGCTGTGATCTCAGTGTGGGTTGGGGTGTGTTTCTTTCTGAAAAGCTACCAATAAGATATATTTTAGTAAATGTCAAAGAAAAACAAAGAGGATTAGATGATTATGGTTCATTTATTAACATTTTAATTAATATGTCTAGACTAAAACATAAACCTTTTTAATGTTAGAAAATATAACCTAAGACAATTAAATTATTGAAAATAACAAGACATAAGTTCAGCTCCTAAATGCATGACAGACTGAAAACTTGCAAACCTGAGAGGACAATAATAATAACTTAAATAAATGAAAATAAAAATAATTTTAGAAGACACTAAAAAGAAAGACATAAAAGCCTGATGATAGACTATAATCTTTAAAAGCAGATTTTCTTCCATTTTGAGTATATAATGTATGTCTCCATGTAACATAAGTTATATAAAAACTTAAAGATTCTTATTCTAAATAAGTTTTGGACCATGATCACCTAAGATGTTGAAAGTGTATATTATAATTTTATATTTTAAATTTATTATTTTATGATCATAATATATTTAATGTTTAAAATATAAACTATATTATAATTTCATACTGAGTATATAGAGAGTGAAGATTTTATATTTCCTTTGAGAGAACTTATGCCAAAGTGAAAGACTGCTGCAAATACTTAAAAATGGTATATTGGTAGCTAATCTACCTTGTTGAGAAATTTATAACTTCAGCAATACATTATAAGCCTATATATTACTTTATAAGAATAAAATATATCTTATAAGCATATATATTACTGATAAGAATTACAAAAGGTAGTAACTGTAAGATGCTTACAGCTTATTTCAGGAGATGTATGATAGCACATCACAACCTTAGACACTTTTGTAAACCAAATTCTCCACTCAGCTCTGGGAGATCTAGTCAATATTTTCACTTTCCAACAATAACACAAGAATAGCAACTTCCTAGGAGAGATTTGAGTCCCTTTTCACAAGAACACACTGTGCATCTATGTACTAGGATAAGAATTTGGTTCCTATAGCATTATGAGAAATAGACCGAGAATAGGATTTGGAGTTAGAAGACACAGATCCTAGCAGCGTCAGTTAGCTGCATGATTAAGGGTATGTATATTTCTTCTCCCAGTTTCCACTCACAGAGTTGTTGAGGGCAAAGCACATGTGACAGGGAAGGTGTCTTGAGCTCCATGAAAAGTGTTTATTATCGCTGCCATTGCATCACTGAAGAACTTAGAGCACATTCTTTATTGTTTTCTTTTTGACATTTATTACAAAATGATCCATGTCCTTGTACATGTCTTATATGATACAAGTCAATTTCCTCATAATATCTAACCCTAAAACCCTATCTCAAGTCCAAATCAGTCAATATTTGAATTTCTACTGTGCAGCATGACGTGGTCAGTGAAAAAAGTTTAAAAATGTACCTTGGTGGATTCAGGCTGCTGTTATAATATGCCATAAACTGAGTGGCTGTTAAACAAGAGAAGTTTCTTCCAGATGTGGAGGCTGCAGGTCACTGGCATTTTGGGTGTCTGGTGAGGGTCATAGATGGTGCCTTCTTGCTAGGGTCTCACCTGGTAGAAGGGGTGAGTGCTCTCTCTTGGGCCTGTCTATGAAGAAATTATCCCATCTGTGGAGGATCTACCTTGGTGACACCATTACCTCCCAAAGGCCCTGCCCTCAATACTGTTACCTTAGGGCTTTGGGTTTCCACCCATAAGTTCTGGGGAGGAGAAATCATTCAGGCCTTTGCACTACAGGTCCTCATCTCGAGGAGCAGCTCATGCTAATTGCTAAGACAATATACCAGTCAGTGGAATCAGAATTTTATCAAAATTTAAATAACAGTTTGAGAGTCAAATAAGAATTTAAAGTATAACATTGTCCCCTTCCCACACTATCCAGTCTCCTTTCCTGTTGAGTGAAGTCATTGTGTTTCACATACTTCCCTTAAACTATTGGTCCTCAATTTTGAAAACTAATCTGTCTTTTCCTATATATTTTCATGTTTTCACCTCTGTGCTTTTGAATATGACATATCTGCCTTCTTGTCAATCTTGTCCTTTATGAAGGTTACTTCTTTCAAAATGCAGCTCATGATTAGCTAATAAGTCATTACATGTGGAAAGTTGTTATGGGTGGTGGTATTGTGTTTTGTTTTGTTGACATTTATTGCTTTCCTGAGCCGAAAATTTCCTGGTGAAATCATATCTGGCTTCATATCTGGTAGTTCATAAAGTTTGATGAAATGAGTATATAAATGTTGATAGCTAATTACTTGCTTCCATACCTATAACTAGACATTTTTATCATCAGTCTTTGGATCTTACTGAAAGATGGATTGAAGACTTATTTCAGGGATTCTATGTACCTAAAAGTTATAAAGTATTCTTTTGAGGTTACAGAAAAATTCCTTTAATTGAAATGTTTTATCACTTTCTTCTGAGTCATTTCAAACGGTTTTAAAATTATACATTTAATATATCATTATAAACTTTGGAAAATAAAAGAACAAAGAAACAACAATAAAAAATCACCTATCATTTCACCAAAGACATTAGCTAGCATTTTTGGCATATATTGTTCATCTACTTTAAACTTTTTTGCTTTGTATTTCATCATAAATATTTCCGCAATTATTAGTATCAGAAACACCATTTTTAATTGCTACAATTTGGTGTGAGGGTCTAGAATTTATTCCCCTCTTTGTCAAAATTTTAGTATTTCCCGCATGCCTCCCAGTTTTCACCTTACATGTAGATATTGTTATAAACTGTTGTGCAAAATATCTGCTAGTGTTTCTACTTTAGTAGAAGAAATTCTTAGAGAGATTCAGAAGGAATTAACACTAAAATATCTTAATAGAAAGTGCCAAATTAGGGCTGGGGATATAGCTCAGTGGAATAAGCGCTTGCCTAGCAAGCGCAGGGTCCTGAGTTCGATCCCCAGTACCGCAAAAAAAAAAAAAAGTGCCAAATTGCCTTTAAGTGTGGACAATTTAAATTCCTTCCATGAGAATAAGAATGCCCATTCCATTGCCTAATTATCTGGGTCATATTTTAGCAAAATAAATATAACAGAAAGAGCTTTGCAGGGTGACTTTGAGAAAATAAGAAAACTTTGGCATTGCTTCTGAATGCTTGGAAACCTTTACTGTGTTTCTCTGAACTTTTGGTTCTGTTCCAATAATGTCATTTGCTTCTTTGTCTAGATTTTCTATGCAGTTCATGCTTTTCAAGCACGAAGTACGCATGAACTGAGCCTTCAGGAATACCAAAGAGTCCACATTCTTAGGTTTTGTGATCTAAGCGGCAATAAAGAATGGTGGCTGGCTGAAGCTGAAGGGCAGAAAGGGTATGTGCCTGCTAACTACCTAGGGAAGATGACTTACGCTTAAGATAAAACCTTCACCTTCCTTTCCTCGCAAAGTACAGAATGACTACCTCATAGAACTGACATTCTGAAACTTCGAAACTACATGAAGTGATACCATAACCGGGTTTGAAGAAACATCATCCTACATAAGGGATTATTTCACAAATATATTACAAATGCTAAACCAACAGAAACAGCAAAGTGAACAGTGTAGGCTCCAACTGGAAACTGCTTAGTGGACATCTTTTGAAAGCGTCAATGTTCCTGTATTTTCATAAAAGGTTGGGTCTAAGAATAAGGTTCTTCAATTTACTATAAAACTTTTTTCTTACTATATTGTTTTTGTGTTTTATACTTCTCACTTGCATATAAACATATTTAAATATACATATGTTATGCAGTTTATACTTAAGTGTATTATATAGCTCATACCATTACATCTTCATACCAGAGCATATACTAAATACACATAAGAATAAGAATTAATTAAGTCAACTAGAAGTCTTTGACATGACTTCTT
Source organism: Dinomys branickii (assembly GCA_004027595.1). NCBI lineage: Eukaryota > Metazoa > Chordata > Mammalia > Rodentia > Dinomyidae > Dinomys > Dinomys branickii. The sequence continues at coordinate 175,168 of PVLD010000012.1, forward strand.
TAAGATAAGTTATGAACCAAAGGAAAAAACTGAGTAACATGACACTATCTAACACTGACTGAATGAACACTATATGAGAGACATTGCTTTAAATGCTTTATATGTGTTGTAGTAATATATTTAATGCAACCCACAGCCCAAAGAGGTGGAGTAATTGTGCCAAAGTCACACTGCTAAGTGGTAGGGCTGGAACTCAAACCTAGAGACTCTGTTTTGTGGGTCCATGCTCCTAAGCACGGCACTGTGCTCCTCCAGGGCTGCCAGGCACTTGGTGGTATGAATAATGACCTGAAGAGGACCTGTCATTATCCTTTCATGCCCATCTTTAAGTATTTAAAAGTTTTTCAAACTTAAGGGCTATAAGGACTTCCATTTCAGCCTAGGAAAAAACAAACATTTAGGTTTATCATTTTTATTTTTATTGTTTTGCTTAACCATTTTGAAAGTGGTTAAGAATATGTTGCATGATTGTTAATGACACTTTAACAAGGAAATATTTTTGGGTCCCTCAGTTATTCGGATGATGAGTGGGGAGTGTGTGTTCTGTCTTCTGAGCCAAAATGTATGTATTTTCAGTTGCTGATTTGTACTTAGGGAAGGTAGGCATTCAGGATAACATCACTATCACACCATGTCCATGGATGCAGAACTTTAACTTCAGGCATATTTTCTCAAGATACTATATCGAACTACAGACGGTCTTCTGCCACAGAAAAAATTAAATTACAGTTGACAGCAGTGGGTTTTTTTCAAAATTAAATTAAGGTGGACTTTCACTGTCCACATAATATGCTAATATGGCATTAAATTTTCCGATTTGTTATTCTATTTGATCCCTATAATGAGTAACATTATATATATAACTGAGGAAAACGTATATAAAATGAACAATGCTACTCTTCAAAGAGTAGCTGACCTTAACACACACATAGACGCATATGTACTATCACAGAAATTCAGAAGATATTTACATAACAGAAAATCTATGCACTTTATGTTGTTGTTTCTAAGATCATTAATCTAAAAATAGCTTCATAAAATTTTACTAAGTTATATAAAAAAGAATAGGGATGTGTGATGTACCTGGACCGACTCCTCATGAGGAACGTAATCATTGTGTGGTACAAACACGTGCTGATAAAAAGCAAAAACTGGAAAAAGTAAAAATTCTAAGTTATTTGTATATGAAGCATTTTCCTGCTTTGAGTTAGGCACTAAAGGAAGAGTCTCTCTCTTTTTTAGATATACATAGACTTTTATGTCTTTTCACTATTCTTTGTACTAAATTTGAAAATTTAAGCTTGGTTTGCCCAGGGCCAAGCAAAAAGAAATCGAAACTTGCTACCTGTGGAAACTATGAACCTGCTGAAAGATCAAAATAACACAGGGTGGGGGGAATATATGTGCCACAATCCTCCCCACAAAAGTAAAGAAGTACATAATTAGCACAGCCCTGGTTTTTGGGCTGACTGGATGTGCATAGGCTTTGCCCACTGGGTGGCCCTGAGGACTGACACTTCCTTTCTAGCCATTGAAGGGTCCACTCCACCGGTCACAGCTGCAGTCGCTGCTGAGCAAGACCTGTAATGAAGCCTCCGACTGCTGTTCCCGCTACTGTGACAAACACCTATGACCCTGTGTAGGGTTTGCAGAATTATACAAGATCCTCATTCTCTAAATATTTTGCTTAAAAATCAAGGATATAATAATTTTGAGGATCGGTATTATTTTATTGGGCTCAGGGGAAATAAACTTTCAAACAGTTACGAGATGTATTAATCTTTAAGAAGTTTAATAGGCAAAGCTATTGGTGGCATCAATATAATTACGGGAAAGGATTCTAATTATTTTATATTCCTTTAAAAAATGTTGTACAGAATAGGATCCTCTGAAGTTTTTTTTTTTTTTTTACCAAGAATGAAGGAGAAATTATACAGCTGTTTTTTTTTTAACAAATAAGCATATATATAGTTTGTTTAGCCTTAATTTTGGAGACCCTCTAAGCTAATAGTACATATAATAAAGTTTAGAAAGTGTAAAACTAATGCAGTTATTCAAAATTACCATGGGTGCTAAAACTGTATGAAAACGGCACAAAACCACTACTGAACAGTCTGTATATGTCAGGAAGATACTGTGAATGTGAAGTTGAGTTTTGCAGTGAGATATAATACATGTTTTTAATCAGAACAATGAAGCTCTGTGACCTACTTTCAGTGCTGGAATACTCCATGTCAGTCTAAAATGTATCTTGGACTTTGAGATATCTATTTGGTGAATATAACAGGCGATTTACAAAAAAATAACACTACTAAAACATGGAATTAATAACTTCATTTTCCCCATTAGCTTGTTGGATTTTTGTCCACTACAAAAACTTCTCAAAGCCATATGAATAAAACAAGAAAACTTTTATATTCTAAGATGTCACAAACTCCAAATTTGTGATAACTGCAGCTTTCTAATGTATTCATTATATTGCTAAACACTGAAAAAAATTTCTTTTTCGTCCTTTTGAGACAGGGTCTTGCTATGCAGTTCAGACTGGCCTTGAGCTACTTTGTATCCCAGGCTGGTCTCGAACTCTCAGTGATCCTCCTGCCTCAGCCTCCCATGTGCTGGGATTACAGGCGTCCACCACCACACCCAGCCAACACTGAAAATATCTGGAACTCACAAAACTCAAGCTAAGTAAGACATATAAACTTATATTATAGTGGAAGAAGAAATTAAATTTCACTGACCAGAAGGACATGACCTTAGAAAGACATCATTATTTAAATAACTTTGTTGCTTTTTAAGTTTAATTTTTTACACACCAGCTATAGGTTAAGGAAGATTATTTTCTCAGAAAAATAAATCATACTTTAGCAAAAACTAGAATGAAAAATTCTTATTCAAAACTCTAGGAAACACATTCTTAGCAAATTAAATAAAACTTATTTTACTTAAAACACTATGGCAGTGTATTTTTGATTTTTCTAATTTATGTACTTTTTATAATTATTGTATTAATGAATTTGTCTTGTGGTAAAATGAACTTCCTACATAACCTATGGCCATCATAATGTAATGTATAATGTTACTAATAAATAGTACTACCACATGTTCGGTAAGAGTTGGAATCATTTAACCTTTACAGATGTGTTTTGGCTTACGATGGGGTTATGTTCTGATAAAGCTACTTTTAAGTTGAAGTATCCAAGTTGAAAATGCACTCAGTGCAGCTACACTACCAGCCCTCCTGTCATAGTTACACAGCGCGTTGTAGCTAAGGGTGAGGTACCCACAATCTCGTGAATGACTGGCAGGTATTGGTGCCTCATCTGGAAATGCAGGACAGCATCACAGGGTGTATGGCTGGTCTGGGAAAAGATCAAAAGAAGTACACATTCTGCTAACGTGTATCACTTTTGCACCACTGAAACATACAATATGCAGATCAGAAAAAGTCATCTGACCAAATTTTTTGTAAAGTGGAACTCAATGTTAAACCCTCAAAGCTTATTTGTGCACGTATCTATTTCTCTCTGCACTCATTCCCTGGGGCCAACAAGTAGTGAAATCTGCAGATGACAGTGCTGTGTGAGCATTTCTCTCCCCGCATACAACTTAAATTGGAGTGGGAGGAACAAAGTGTACTTAACAAAACAAAGAAATGAGAAACTGCTGTTCTCATCACTGCTCGGTTTAAGAGTTTGGTAGCTCACTCTGTGATATGGAAAAATCTCTGAGCTACCTGAAACAAGCTTCATAACAAACATGCTCCTATAACAATACTGAGCTACACATATTATTAGATATGTACATAATTACATTTATGTACACATCCTAGCCATATCCACTGAAAGATAAATTACTTCCTAAAGTCTTCCTGTTAAACTTCCTAAAATTTAATTAAATTGCTTCCCTTCTCAACTGTATCTAGCACAAATTTTCTATGATGAAATAGAATTTTTCTTTTCAAATGCTGATGTGCCAACTGAACTAATCATTAGAGATTTAACTTTTTATAAACAATGAGGTTACATGAGCTGTTAATTTTTTCAGGTAAGCTATTTCAGGTCATCCTATATAACCTATGGCCATCATAATGTAATGGTCATTCAGTTTTATCCAAATTGGCTCTGAACTATAAGCAAACAATGATGGATTATACTGATGCCTGTTTTACCATAAAGGGGCCATGAAGATTATGCTAAACTGGTATTTTACCAGCAGAAATCTGTCTCTCAAAACAAACACTTCTGCAGATTCTAATCTATAAGCATTTACTCCATACGTAAGTAATGGAATTATCTCAATCTTGGATGCTAATATACTATCAATAATTTACTATTATTTTACAGCAGAGTTTAAAATAATCTTTCCTTAGAAAAAGAACAAGCTTAATTTAAAAGCTTTATCTTCACAGAGATCACTTATCAATATATTTTAGGATGTTAGAAAAGCTCAGGACTAAGGAACAAGATTGGGATTGGTGGTTTATATAGTAAAGATGCTTTAGTGCACACCAAACATGGTAACACCATGCTATAACTGTTTTGTAAATATGAGAACTTCTTGGGTTTATGAAGTCTATATGAAGAAATGTGGTATTCATGAATCACTGCATGGCTGCTACACTTTCCTGTGAATAATAAACCATTTCTCTGACCTACAAGGCCTCCTGTCTTGCATCAGAATCTACATACAAAACAATGGCAGGTTGACTGTTAGCTTGCAAGCCAGCTCTGACTCTCACACTTTCTGCATCAGCCAGTTGCTCTGTTGCTGTAATGAAATCCCTGAGGCTGCTAATTTGATAAAGAGGTCTATTTATTTCACAATCTTGGAGGCTGAAAGTCTGAACCGCAATGATGCTGCTCTGACAAGGGCTCCCGGCTGCATCAGCTCCTGGAGGGGACAGATTTGGGCTTGTAACACTGCACTTGGATCCCATGCAACTGATATTAAAACTTTATGAGGACAGTGTCCATGATCCAAGCATCTCCCCCTAGGCTCCACCTTAAAAGAATGTTACCACCCCTAACCAGCACCACACTAGAGACTGAGCTTCCAGGATAGGAAATGCTCGGTGACAAGCTACCCAACCCATAAGCATTTCCTGACAGGTAATGGACAAAGCAACCTCTGCCAATCAAACAGGAGCATCTTTTATGCAAAGTTACCTAAGATTAGGCAAAACGCTCTAGTATCGGGCAGAAAAATCTGCCTTTTCTTTCATAGTATAGGTAGAAGCCGTGTGAAAAAATATCACAAATTCCCATCCATAAACAGCCCCTTCGAAATTTTTTTCAGCAATTCTCAGGAATGGTTATAATCAAGATGAATCAAAATCGATTACAAAAATTGATTTTGAAAAGAGGTGAACTAACTCGAGAGGGAGAAGCAATTGAAAAGTAGCTGAGTATTGAGAGTGACACTCAGAATATGGGGCAGGGGTCCACCTACCAGGTAAGGCACGTTACTCAGCAGGGTCAGCTCTCGGGGTTTTGCTACATGAGCCATGTGATTTATTTAAATGTGTATATGCTTACAACCACCTGAAGTTCTCAGGAATTAGGTTCTAATAATTACTTTCACATGCTATGGAAAGCATTAAAATAAAAGCATTAAAGACATTTAAAAGTTTCCATGTCTTGCTAAATAATATTTAACATTTTAAGATAAGAGACAATAAAGATGGATTATCAATATTTTTATTAAATTGTGGAATCCAGCAGTCCATGTCTCAGAGTAGCCTGTTCCTCTCTGAGGTAATGGAACACACAGCCTATCTGGCCACTTCACTTCTTGAGTTTCTTCTGGGCGGCTTTCTTCTTGACCATCTGTAAGCGTTTCATGGCGTTGAGCTGTGACTCCTGAGACGTTGGACCCTTAAGGGATGCTGAGGGACTGCTGCTGGCTTCGGAGGTGGTTTTGCTGGTGGAATTTCCACTGGGCCCTGATGAGCTGCTGTTCCCATTTCCACTCAGCTGGCCACTGCTTCCTGGTACTAAACTAGTGGGACTTGGAAGACCTATTTTGCTGACATTGTCACAACTAACTGAGCGGCTAAGGCTGGTTTTGCTCAGACTCAGAGCAGGCGGTGGTTTCAGTGGCACAGTGGGTGATGTGCTGCTGCCGGGACCCATCTTGGATCCCAGTCCACCTTTGGATGACGTTGCCAGTCCCGTCAAACCCACAGGCTTCTGGCTAGCTGCAGAGGCGGCTGGCTTCCCCCCACTGTTTTGTGTTGTTGAGCTCAATTTTGCTGTTGATGGCCCCGCAGAGGATGTTTTGGCTGCAAAAGCTGCCCATCCAGTTAGGCCACTGGTTGCGGAAGAGGAAACACTGGTGCTAGATGAACTTCCTGAAATAACGGCAGATGTCTACAGAGAAAGATAAATATCATGTTAAAGCCATGTATAATCAAACCCTATTGTATATAATACCTTGTATGTGTAACAAACTTGCTTGTTAACACTTCTGATATCAAAGTAATACCTTAGAAAATTTAAGCCATGCCACAAAATTATGCTCTTATGAAGCTAATCTGAAAAAACACAGAGAAAAGAACTTTTCATAGGTAATGGATGTGTTACCATTTGCAAAGCAGAAATTTTTGAATGCCATATTTTTGTTTGGAATTGCTTTTAGATTCGGTTAGTAGCCATAGCAAAAATTTTAAAAATCAGAATTAGTGCTGTAACTTATTGTTTAAAGTTTAACCTAGCTAAGAAAGGCATCAAATTCATTTAGAAAACTAAATCTACACTGAATGGACAAAAATGCTCATACCCTAGATACTCCAAAGATGCCTAGGGTAGAGTCAGAAAATAATTAGTGAGTGAATGTGTAAAAAGAACATAAAAAAAAATCTGTCTACAGATTCTAAAGAACAAACTTTGCTACTTTCACATTAGGTAAAAATCTACTTTGTTCAAATTAATTTTGAATCAAACTACTTACTGACACTATCTTCACAGTAAGAAGTGTTAGTTTCACACATAAGTAAAGGCTTATAAAAATAACACTCTACTTTTAAAAATTGTTATGATATGCTTAAAATATTATAATTTAGAACTGCATTCTGAATTTCTAAAACAATTTTAGTTTTTACCAAGGCCTTGAATATTGTCTGCATGTGAACATCTTTAAGCAACAGAAAAGCAATCAGATTAGAGTGCTCTAGAATTCTTGTGCCTATAAGTCCAGATTCTGTCTATGTGCTCTGAGAAATGATAGGCTTCTTTTTATAATAACATCAAATGATAACTATCTCATCAGATTATCCAAACTTTACATAAAACATAATTCTGGGAGAAATGCACTGGGGTAATGAGAAAAAAGCTAGTCAAGGAAGCAGAAGGATGTAAGCGCATCAAGTTTTTAAATTTTCAGTTTTAAATGATTTACTTTTTCTCCTTTCCTTTCTGTTAAACATAAAACTGCCTGCCACATGGATACACGACTTTTCAACAAATTTCACAAAAGGAAATCCATTTAAAGTAACTTATGAAATATAAACAAGAGAGTAAGTTGTATATGTTTTGCATTTTATTTTAATGGCTTGCTGTTGCCTGGTATTGATTTTCAACAAAATGACAAATGGTTTATAAAACTATCCAGAGACATAGAAGTAACATAGCAAAAATGGAGACCAAGTAATTTCTTATTATTTCAGTGTAGAAAATAAATTTCCCACATATTTTAAACTAAATTCTTTTTCATTCTAGTTAGAAAGCCATTTCCTTTTTATATGTAAGTGGAAACAAAGTTTTCTTTTCATATGAAAAATGTACTCATTTTAATCAAAAATACCAAAACCTCTCAGTCAAAATGACAGCTGAGACTATTTGCCATAAAGTGATTTCATGCTGGATTTCCTAAAAAGAAACATTAGTAGTAACATGGTTAATACAAAAAAACTACCAAAAATGAGTAAATAAAGAATATGGCAACCCTAACTATATTTAATAAATTAGTTATTCTTACTTGTTTGTCAGTTCCCAAGTTTCTATATGACAAGACAATAATAGATATACCTTGGATACCAACTCTTCTCCAGTTACCTTAAAAAAATGATCGGTAAACAAAATGATCTGTGTCTTTCTCAGAGTACTATATACACGCTTTCCCAGCATAGCAAGGTGCTTGAGCTTGCTACTTACAGCTCTTGAGCAAAGCTGTCATTAGAATTTTCTGGGATCAATCTTGGAGAATCTGGGGCGAATATATTTGTTTTTCGGTTTTTAGTACTATGTTTATTGGAACATACAACTCAGTAACAGTGTCCTTTTTGTTACCAAACTAGATTAGACAAGTATTTTATTGCATGACGTCATAATGCTAAAGTGTTAACAGTAATGCAGTGACGTGAAGGACGCAAATCTGGAACGAGGAAAGTGATGCCCTTGCTAGGCTGTATGGTCCCTTTGTGTAAGAAGTAGACATTTCATGACAATAAAGAAAAGAACAAGAGAAGGAAAACTTCTTCAGGAGCCAAGGAGCAAGGAGATAGAGCACGAAGAAGCCCAAGGAGCAGAATTGCTGCCACTGCAAGAAGAGGAATTCAGAACTTAATGCAAATTCCTGATTAAATAAAGACGTGATTGTGGATGATGGCAGAAGCGCTGTACCTTGACTTCTGTCCTCTTGAACGCTAGGAAGGTGGTCTCTTGTTTGAGCTTTGTTTCTGGTTTCTTAACCAATGGATCCTTGACAGCTGGGGCTGCGGACACCACGGCGGGGGCTGGCTTCTGCTGGGGCTTCTGAGTTTTCTGAGCCTGTAAAGGTCAGTGAACAAATCAGATACAAAATCTTCATTAACTGTATGAGAAATATAATAAAAATTTATCATAGGACCAGTTATAGATTGGAAATAGAAATGAAATTTTAAAAAAATAGAGATTGCTTGTCATAGTATTAATAGTTTTACAGGTTTCATTGGTTTTTCAACAGTAATGGTAATAGTAAGCATTAGAAATCACGCAGATTAGGGGTGGTTAAATACCACTTTAACAAGATAAACCCAATTGTTTTTAAAGGAAATTCTCAAGCTATAATTCAGCTTTCCTTGGTGCAAGGCTTTGGCCTACCGCCCCCCCCCCCCACAACCCCATTCCAAAATGTGTGGCTGCTCAAAGCCCTTATAGAAAACAGCACAGTATTTGCATACACCCTATACATGCCCTTCTATAAGCTTTAATCATTTCTACATTATACCAAGTAGGATGTAAACCTATGTGACAGCATGCTGAATTGTTTGGGAGATAATGACCAAGAAAAGAGTGTGCGTGTCGCGTGCCAGTGCAATTTCCCCTCTTCACCCTACAGTCGGTTTAATCCAGATGCTGAACCTATGCACACGGCAGGCCAACTGTGCGTGTCAGCTGGGCCCCTGAGCCAGCCTCACTATAAAGTTTCCCGTGCCTCATTAGAGGGAACCAAGCACTTCCTTCTCAGGGCCCAGACAAAAATCTCTGGTTTCTTCAGGTGACTCTTCCTTTATTGAAACAAAAACTACAGTCTTACTTTGATGAATGTCGATTTTTTTCCTTTATTTTTTAACTAAATATATTCTCTTATGAACTCTATAGTCATTTATCATTTAGTTTTTTTGCACTTCACAGGTGGGGAATAAAAGGTGCATACGTAGCATGAAGCAGAATTTAGGAACATTTTTCTGACTGACTAGAACTAAGATTAAAGCCTGACTCACCTACTACCCCGAGCTACACTACCCCAGACAAAAAACATACACTTCTCAAAGCCTTGCTCTCTTTACCCACAAAATGGTGCCGGCACCGTCTGTCTAAGCAGTAGGTCCTGGGCATGGGTTGCAATCATGTAAGAGTTTAGCACAAGTCTGGCACACGCTGACTGCTAGGAACAGCAGTTACCACTTATTCCTCATCATTACTTGCGAAGTATAAGGAGATGGAATGTAGAAGAAGCTCGCCACCCTCCTGACAGCTACCCTATAGTCATCAGAGATCCTCATAGATCCACACAGCACTACACCGGGGGCTTACAGCCGGACCTGAGTGTTGACTGCAGGTACTAATATATTATCTCCTCTCGGCTCACAGTGAGAACAACGGAATTAGAAAGTGACCTGTCCTGAGCTCTGCTCTGATGTTATGCCAAGGAATGAGACCTGGCCATCCTGTGAAATGAGTCAACTATTTAATTGGCAAATCAGCTAAAGACTAACTACTATAGCTGAGAAGGAAATGCTTAGAAACAGAAGAGAATGTTCACAGCATGTAGTGTTTGGTGTCATAGAGTGGGGCGCTGTAGAGTGAAGCACTGGGATAGAGAGGCAGTAGGTCAAAAGGAGAGGAACCATCCATTTATGCACCCTAAGGAGTCTAACCTCACTGCGTGAGTAACTGAGAGCCCCTCAGAATATTGTGGGAGATGAAGTGTCTTTTATGTAATTCTAAATGTTCTTGAAAAGAAGTAAAGAAACAATTCTTCCTCCTCCTCCTTTCCACCACCTCTCCTCTTCCCCTTTCCTTCTCTTTTTTCAGTACTAGGGGTTAATCCCAGCTTTTGCCCCAAGATCGATCTCCAGCCCTTTTTATTTTTGAGATAGGCTCTCACTACAGTAAATTGCTAGGTTTCCCAGGCTGGGCTTAAACTTGCGATTCTCCTGCTTATTACAGGAGGAACAGAGGAGAACGGAGAGGTGATCAGAGAGGAATGCATATAAGATGGTTTGGTCTTTTGGCATAGAAACATAAATCACGCATGCATACTGTATACACAAACAGTTAAGTAATAAGCTTAAATTATTTCTTTTTCAAAGTGTTAATGTCCATATATTTATCTTAAAAGCACTTTATCAATGAAAAAGCATCAAAGACGATGTAAAACAGCAAACTGTGATTCCCACCATTCTCTTCATCTGCCGGGTGCATCGGGCGCAATACCACACCAGGCGAGGGTCATTTACTTCCTTGTCTGTCACTTGGGGCTTGTGGCAGTCCTGGTGGTAGAGATTGTGGCACTCTTGACATTCCACTAACTGATTACCTGATGCCACTGTCATCTGTCTAAGAAAAACATACCATTAAACATCACACATTCTCGGATAAAACAGTTCAAAGGTATTGCAGGGTTGTTTTGGAAAAGCCCTGTATAATAAAAGTAAAAAGAAAACCAAAGAAAATAGTGAACCTCAACACAAACCCAGCACGAGTGCTTCACGTCTCTAACACTTACGCTCAGCCATAGACACATCAGACGTCCGCAGCTGAGCTGTGTTCTTGGACTCTTTTCTTCCTTGCAGAAGGCAGGAGACCGTGACTCTCCTTTGATGGCCGAGGGCACTTTTCTACTATCTCTGTTACACTCCTTAGGCTAGGCGGCTGCACAGTCTTCTCTCTTCATTAGGAAGGAGTTATCTGAAGATGGGTCTCAGCCTAACTACCCACAGAGCCTAGCATATGGCTCTGCAGACACAGGGTGTTTGACTAATGTCTCATCAGCTGACCAGAATGCAGAAATACAGCTATCAGGAAGGTGGAAGTTCTGATAGCACAAAAAGCAATCTCCACAGTCTTAGATTATCATACTAAGGCTTCTGAAGAAGGACTATACTTACTACTTCTCTCCCCATTAACATTCTACCATTCATTGATAAATGATAACTTTCATGGTAGATAAAGGTTAAAGTAACTGCATACATGCAAAACCCAGGGAGTCACAACCACTGCCCCTACTCGGAAGCACACCCTGCTCACAGCACAACGACTCCTCAGAAGCTCCCAAAAGCCGAGTTACTCAGTCCCAGTGAACCAGGATCTAACATTTCTGAGGCAAAGAGCACCAGAGATGGCAATCTTTTTTTTTAAGTCAGTGAAAACCATTAAAAATTAAGACTAGCTAGCTCCTGACGTGATGGAGTTTAAAACCTAGTTATTTTTCATTTCAAAACTGCATCTTCTATTAAGCAGAATTAGCTCTTTTTGTAATTATGCCTCTAAATGTTAAAGCATCACTCAGAATAACTCACATTCCTTTCATTTTTACTATCTTTAGAAAAAGATTTAATTGTGTTTTAGGAAATATATAAATTAGATTTAATAAGTGCTATCAAAAATTCAGAAAAAAATAGCAACATAGACTTCTTAAAAGATGCAAATGAGTCTGTCTGCTAAACAGATTCCTCCGCACTAAAGAATAACAATACTGTCCCTCTAGAACCCAAGAATGCAGAAAACAGATTAAACAAGTGGTAGTCAGGGCTGGGGTGCAACTCAGTGGAAGAACATTTGCCTTGTGTGAACAAAAACCGACAGCAACCACAACAACACAACAATACAAAATCCACAGCCACAGTCAGGAAGATAAAATGTTCCACAATTTTCAAGATGTTGAACTGTTACATGGGAAGTTCATAAGACATAATCTATTTCTTCTGCATGCCCCCAAAATACAAACAAATTAAGAAAATGCCTCATAATTGCAGTGACTTTTTCGTGGGAGGGAGCTGTTTGCTGTTTTTCAAAGAAATAATGGACCATGTGGCCAGGTGCGACTCACCTACAAACAACACAGGCCAGTCCCATCTCCATGGCAAAGTCATCAGCGCTTGTTTCCTCGAAGCTGGAAAGGTCAGCGATAGCTAAATCCTTGCTGGTCTGGACAGTGATTGGAGAGGATCGCGTCTCTGGTTTCTCCAATCTAGGTTTCTTGGGAATATCAACCCCTTCAGTGATGTCTGACTTCATCTATAACAAGTAACCAATCAGAAAAAGGTAATTAAAAGGGACACAGCAGAATAAATTACACATCACCAAGGGAAAGAGTGGACAGTGTGCAATGACCAAGTACATTTCAGGGTATTTTCACAAGAGTTTGAGACAGATGTACACACTAAAGATCTGTAGAACAACTGTATTTCATTTATAGTCCGTATGTTCAAAAAAGCTAGCAAGATAGCAATAAATGTATCAGAACAGCTTAGTATATATCTATTTTTCACTTTGTTCTCTTTTCTACCTACTATGGAATTTTCAGAAGTTCAGTGAATTTTCTTTTATTGTCTTTTTTTTTTTTCCTAACAAGATGCTTTTAACTTGAGAAATCATAACATTAACACATTTTAAATTTTCAAATTATGAACTACTATTTAAAAGGTATTGAAAACAAGTAATAATAAGCTCTCTATCAGCCATCCAGAATTAATACATTGCCACATTTTCTTCCAAGCTGATTCTGGCTTCTTTAAAGTATAAGTATTCTAGATAAACCTGTTAGATTGGCAAACATTGAATTCTGCTAAGACTTGGAGGATGTGCAATTCTTACACAGTGCTCTGTTGGTAAGAATACACACTGAGCACTTCTGCTCAGAACAGCAGCTTAGCACAGCTGAGGGATGCTGAAGATGTGCACCCCCTATTACATGCACTTATAGGGTACATCGCACAGAAACTACTAACATGTCCACACAAAGACATGCACAAAGCCGCTCAGATACATTGAAGTTCAACTGTAGTAAGACAAAGCAGAAATCACCCAAGTGCTCATCAGCAGGGGGACAGATAAACTGATAAATTCATAGGATGAATATTACATGGTAGCTAAAACAAATATTTAGATCCACAGGCATTAACATAAACTTCAAAAACTTCAAAAGCACATTGTTAAGTAGAAAAACAGTTACCAAAGGACATAAATACATAGCAGGATACCATTTGTGTAAGTTTGAAAGCACAAAATAATATTCAGTAGTTTGTGAGAAGCTATTGCTTAGCAAAAGGAAGGAATACATGGGGTAATATACCCCACCTTTATAGTAAAAGTTATTAAAGATATTTTTAATGCACTTTTCATTAATTGCTAAAATCTTAATTAATATTTGTAGAAATCAACCAAAATATATAATCTAAGAATTATCTATGGATCTATTACAGTTCTTGCCTTCAAAAACAAAGCTCACATTTAGTCATTTACATCTTTGCTCTTTCTCTTTTTGGGACAAGGTCTTGCTATGTAGTTCATGCTGGCCTTGAACTCATACGGATCCCAGGCTGTCCTCAAACTTGCAGTGATCCTCCTGTCTCACCCTCCTCAGTGCTGGGTGTGTGCTACCATGCCCGGGTGTTCTCCATTTTCATTTCTTTGGTTTTATATCCTTCCACATTTTATCTTTACTTCTCAATAACCATCCCAACAAGAATCCCTGAGGTATAAAGTATACATTTAAAATTATTATACACAAAGGGCTCAAATATTTGATAATGCTTCAGTAAATGGTTACTAAAAGTTTCTAACTTTTACTCACTTTTCATAAAGTCAACATTTATGGCTATTAAAATTTTTTGAGTGATTACTATGTGCTTATATCTAGTATATAAAAGAAGTACACATAGAACATGCTTCCTTTGTGCCCAAAGAGCAACTGACTTGCTTCTTCATAAACTAAGTTAGAATAAAATGTTACTTTGTCAGCAGGCCTCTTCTCAGCCTCTTTCTTGGCCTTTTCAGTTGAAAGGACTTTGCCATTGTTATTGCCGGGAGGAAGAGTAGATGATGTTTTGGGCTCTTGCTTAATAGAAATAGATTTTGTGTTCGAAATTTTGGGTGGTTCCACATCCTAAAGGATGAAATAAAAAGATACCAGTAATTACTCAGACAATCTACTAAATGAAAAAAGAACACACACTAAATTTAAATAATTTTAAGCTGAAAAGGAAGATACCATGTTATGGCCAGTGTAGCATACTTTTTGATATGGCTGCACTGAGAGGTAGCTGCACATAATTGTACCTATGTAAAGTGCAGAGCCTATAAGTTTTAACATGGTACTGCCCCTGCTACCGACATGGAGGGTGCATCTGGCATGGACTTCTTGTGGCCCTGGCATGGGGTCTGGGACTCGCTGCGATCACAAGCTTCTGACTAGGACTAGAACTCGCCACACTATCCCTCTCCTGCTTCTCAATGAGGTCCCCAGGTCCCCAGGCCAGGGTGACTTGGACTTTTAGGGCTAGAGCTGTAGAAGGGTTGGGAAGAAAGTCTTAATAGGTATCAGAGAGAACACAGTACACACTGTCATAGGCCTATTATGTTAGGTAGATAACTATGCCAGCTTATACTGTATCTACACAAAAATTATTCTTATTTTGCCAATAAAAAGAGGTGGGTGCTTCCTTACTGTAAAAGGAAGAAAAAAATACATGTATCATAGGATCATTATCACTTGAAATTAATGATACACATAAAAAGTGCATGGCATATAGAAAATGCTCACAATACATTACTTATCATCACTGCTGACTCTACGAGGTAGGCTGGGATTTTAAAAAGGGTTCTTATTGCAAAACTTGATTCTTATCACACAAAGCTGCCTGCCCTTAGACGCTGTTATCATCATGACTACAGCTACACAGTTCTAATTCAGCCAAACCTCTTTTTCCCTGAAGTTATCCTACCCATATCTAATTTACTTTGTTGAAAAGTCTGTACTTTATTATTTTTTGTCCTTAAACATTAGAGTATAACTAAGGTGGGGTTACATTCAACTGTTTTTAAAAAATTCTGACCATAAATAGCTGGAAATTGAAGTAAATCATAAAGAAGATGATTTTCATACAGATCAGGAAGTAGAAGAGAACATATCCATATCCATCCATCCATCCATCATATCCCGCCCCCCCCAAACTGACTGTTCTGTGTGGTGTAACAATTCTCTGAAAGTTGCTCTGGAAGAAAATGAAAGAATGTAACGAATGTAACATTTTTGTGCCACAGGAAGGATGATCACTGGCTACTTCTGCAAAACCATCCCCAAGCTTTCCCTTCCCACAGGTACCTTTTGAGTTGGACGGTAACTTGAATCACTGCCCCGAGCCAAAGACTCATCAAGCAATGCTTTTAGCTTTTCAGCAGAATCTTTACTCTTTGAATGTAAGAAGCCCAGTGCTTTCAAAAAAATAGGATCAAGTTCCAAGTTCACAGTTGCAGCCATTGCAAATACCTGGGAGAAAAATAAAATGAGAAGAAAGTAATTTAGAGACAATATGCAACTACCTATGTCACCATTTTATCTATTTTGTTCTTTTGTTTGTACACTGACAGATATCGTGCACAATGTACAATTTAAAATGTCCAAAAAGTTATTACCGATAAAAAGTAAGCTTCTTTCTCATCCCTGTCTGTCATAATCTAATTTTCTTTTTGCCCCTCCTGAAGCCACCAGTATTGTCAGTTTTCCCTGTGTCCACACGGGAGGCAAAGTTTTTGATGCAGATAAGGTCTCCTTGTTGCCCCTAGCTAGCTGTTCTTAAAGATGTGTGTAGCGGGGCTTGGGATATAGCTCAGTGGAATAAGCGCCTGCCTAGCAAGTGCAGGGTCCTGAGTTCGATCCCCAGTACCGCAAATTAAAAAAAAAAAAAAAAAAAAAGATGTGTGTAGCTTCAGCACACGGAACGTGACTGTGGTTAGGTCAAGCTTACTGTACACCAAAACTCCTTTTAAATCTTTCCCTCGCAAAGGCAAAGATGTAGTGTGCTTGTGAATGCAGTGTTACGGGGTCACCGGAGGGCAAGGGTTAAAAGGTGCATTAAGTGACTGGCTATGCAGTCAAGCTGCGGCTTTGATTTCAACCCTTTCTCCTCCTCCTTAGTCCTCTGCCCCAATCATGACTGGCTCAGAAAATATATTCAACATAACCTTGTCACATCACAGTTAGATTGCAATATCTCATGCACTAACCTATTTTATAAAGCAAAGGCTCTCAGGGCTGGCTCCACAGACCCTACAAATATCCCACAGGACCCACAGAGTTCTGTGTCCCAGGAGCTCTGGGACACAGAAGGTATAACTGAGACAACTGGAGACAGGCATCAAAGGCTTTTGAAATTTGCCAACATTAAAAAGTTTTATTTTCAGTTAACACCAATGCAATCAGGTGGTTCTACTGGTTGTCACTTTTTCAAATGCTTCTCCAGGCAAGGAATTACTAACATAAAAAAAAGTATTCTTTGTATTGAATCCTTTGATCAATATACTACTATTTGAAATCCTCTTCTATGCTTGAGGTTAATATTATAATAAGGCAACACACTTGCACTGGTACAGTTAAGGATCTGTCAGCAATTCCACAGTAATCTCATACGTCCGAGGCTTATAATTAAAACTTGCTCTAGGGTGAATCTTGGCCTGTGAAGATGCAGGCTGAAAACAGATTGCATATTCCTTCCCCTCTCATCCCTTTCCAAATAAGACAGGACACGGACACACACACACACACACCTAGGCTTATTTTGAGTTTCCAAGAAGGTATTACCTGTTTGATAACCTCAAAATTATTGTCCAATTCTGTTTTTTCTTAAAACATAACTTCCTCAGAGTACCATCTACTTTTGTGGTTTTTTCCCTTTATTCCTTGTTTATACTGCAGTTCCTTGGTCTTTGTACCACTATTCCACGAAAATGCTCTCCCAAAGGCAAGTCAGTCTTACGCAAATCTAATAAATACTATTTTCACCTTCTATTTCTTTCCCAGTTTTCTTTGTAGGCTGCTCCTATTCCAATAAAAATGAGACTGTCAAGGGTAGAATCGGGTCTTTTCTAGTCTCAGCCTGCACCGCCCCCTACAACTGTCCTCCAGACCGGCAGCACAGCACCCCTGGGAGCAGTGAGGCGGTGGCCAAGTCGCCCCCACAGCCCTTCTGCAGGAAACTCGGACCAGGCCCCAGAATCTGTGTTAAATCACCAGGCAATTCTGATCCACTCTATAGCTTAAGACCTACTGCCCTAGAGGATGTGATCTAGTTTTTTAAAAATTTATTTTATTTTAAAGAGAAAAAAAAAGCCCCAAATAACAACAAAGACAAAACCAAAATAACACAAAAACAATAAAAATGATACAGGATTTCAAAACAAGATGATGGGAATTAACAATGGTTGTCATATTACACATTGCTATCTTTAACGAAGTTGCTCAGATTACCAGCGCTAAGAATGTAAGATTGATCAAACAATTACAGAGAATAATTGGCCATGGATAAATTTATCTCTGCAGCCCATTTTTCTCTTCCAAGATCTGCCTGAGAGATTGGGGCCACCTATGGAGGGAAGAATACGTCCCTTACACAGCCATTCATATCCTCCTATCTCCTAGCTAGTTCCTCTGGAAATCCCTTTTTAATGTATTTACCCTACTGCTCCCACAGAAAGCCTCGAGTCAGCTCTAACCTCCTCCCACCCTTTAAATTGAAATCCACTTACCTTTTCTAATCATTTCTCATTCCACTCAAGACCATTCCACTCAATCACCACCTATTATCTGGTCCTCAAAACTATTCTTGTTTACCTCCCAAGTTTTTCATATCAATCACTTATCTGAAATATTTTAATCACTTCCCATCGTCTAAAATTCTTACATCTCCAATGCTCTACATAATTTGGTGTCCTGCAAAACACTTAGAACAGTGCTGGCTCAAATGTCCGCTCTATGACATGCCCTGGCCACTTGAATAATTTCAAGTCCCTGATGTATGCCTTTCTTTCCTCAGTGCTTTGGTAGCAAAAATGTTGTATCTGTCTTAGTCACACTTCAACTCTCGGGTTTTTTACTGTACGTTTCCTCAACAAAAATAGAAGTCTTACTGTTACATGGCCCCAAAGCATATTCACTGGTAATAGGCCTCACAGTGTTAATTATAGAAACAATGCCTGTTTTTCTCATTAGAATGTAAATGCCACAAGAGCAGACATAGGCTTGCTTTTACTGACTGGTTAACTTATGTTTACCACAGTGCCCGGCCGGCGGAGGGTACTCAGTAAGCACAGGCCAACTAAATACACATCAGGTACGCCCACTTTCAGAAGCCCTGTTCTTTGGGCTCATTTAGGCTGGTTTTCCTCTTCTGTCTCTGCTGACTCTCTCTGCCCATCTTTTCATCTCTGTTGTCTTGGTATTGTCTATTGGATCTATCTTTGCCTATCTTCTTTAGATCTGCTACCATTGTTTCCCTCGGTAACAGTATACATACTATGTCTTCAACTATGATGTCTACGCAAACGTCTTTGTATGTGCTCCCCCTTTAGCTCAAATCCCATATTTCTAATTGTTCAGTAAACATCTCTACCTGATTGCCCTAGCAGTATATAACTTAATTTAGTTATATAACTAAAATTGAGATAATGGCTTTTCCTGAAAAGTTCCTTTTCTCACACTTTATTTCAATAAATAACAAAATTCTATTAATCAGGCCTAAGACCAAAATGTTTCCCCAGCTGTGCCTTTCCCTACTGGTTCCATCCAATCATTAGGGCTCTCCCGCGGACTCTGACTCATCAACATTGTGCGCATGTCTCATTTTCAGCTGCGCGGATGCTGCTCTAACTCTCAATTAGGTTACCTCAATGATACCAATAATCTGATTATTGTCCTTTACTTCAACACCAGTCATAGTAATTTTCTGAAATCAAGTTTTGTTCTTTTTCGTTTTCATTTTCTTGTTGCAAAGTTAAGACTTCCCATTATGCTCAAAATACAGTAAAGTCCAAATTTTTCAGCCTCACATTTAAGAAGATTCATTTACTGACAAAAACTGTCACTAGTTTCCCAGATATTCCTTACGGCAGTGCTCTTAGCTGGAAAAACATTTTTTTTTTTCTGTTTGAGAAGCCTTTACCCTTTTTCGTATTTCAAAATCCTCTTAAAACCCAGTTCAAATATAATATCTAATTAAGACTATGATAGCTACTGAGCTTTTTCACCTCAAATCCTATTAGTAAGCTCTCTTTCTAGTATATTTTCTAGTGTTTTTTCATGGTACCAGGACTTTCTACGCTGAAAAATACTCTTTTTTGCACAAGTTTCACACTACCCATAAAACTGAGTACTTTAAGGGCCGCGGGGAGCAGCTCATATAATTCTAATCACTTGCTGGCTCACTTCTGCAAAAGGTGCAAGGGAAACAGCTTCCTACCCTTAAGAAAACCAAACATCCAAAGGAAAAAAAAAAAAACCGTTTCAGGATTGAGAAATTGTACTGTAAAATGCTTACAACTACAATACCCATTTCTTAATCTTTCACCTGACAAACAGGGTGTAAATTCTTTGAAAAGGGTCTTTTTTATTCTTGGTGTTCACTGCCGTTTCACGAATCCTGGAAATTTGACAGGTCCTTAAATATTTATTGAATGGATGAACTAGGTTTCTACTTAAATGTCACTTTCTGGGCTTCCGTGATCTCTCCAATCGAAATTGAGTATTCATATATAAATACATGCATTCCCTTCTATCTCATTTTCCACCGTACCTACTCATCTCAGAATGAGTCTAAAGTTGATGCTCCAAATGTGCCCGAGATAAAGGAACCCCAATGTAGTCCCAAACAGCCCAATCTTAGGACTGCCACCTCCTAAGAGCTGCGGGGGGCCTTCCTTTCCCGTTTTTGCAAGCTTCTGCAATCCTTCCCAGTCAACATTCTTTCAAAGTCCCTCCACGCAGTGCCCGGGCCTGTATTATACTGATACCTTAGGGACAGGCCGGGGAACGCAGGGCAGGTGATTCGGGCACCGATTCCAACGCGATCCGAGCAAGAGAGAAGCCGGAAGCGACGGGAGGGGACTCAGGGAAGCACTGTCAACCTCCGATCAAAGCGAGACACAAGAAGGGCCTCGCACAGGATCGCAGAGATGACCGGCGCGGGGGCCAGGGAGGCTGGCTGTGCCCTGAGGACGAAAGATCGGGGCGGGGTTCCCAGCCCCGAAGCCCCACGCCGTGCCCTCACCAGCGTGTCCCGTCCACAGAGCCCTCGGAGATTTAGTCCTTGCTGAAAGCCGGGGGCAGCCAGGTGGGGATGCGTACCGCCCACACTCCAAATTATTAGAGTGGTCCTCGGGCAGCAAGGAGTCCAGGATCTCACGGGCTGCACACCCTCTGCCCCTCGCGGGACCAGAGAATCGCAGTGTGTCTACGAGCGCACCGCCGTTTCCACTGCTCCGCTAGCCTGCAGTCCGCGCGGAGACCGCCCCAGAACCGCTCCCCTCGCACCCGGGTTCGGACGCGGGGAAAGAGAGGTTCCGGCTTGGCAGAGCGACCATAGGAAGTGACGCAATTACTAATTTCCGGTCCGCCGGATTATGAATGAGTGGTGGCGCGGTTGTTTTCCACCCGAGGTGCCCATTTTTCTGTCTTGGCCCCTCTGGAAGCCAGGGTTCCGCTGGCAGCAGCTCCCAGGAGGAGCCTCGGATCCCGGCTCCGGGCTAGCGGGAGGACGCTGGTGGCCACCGTCGCCCTCCCGAACCCTCCCTGCCTGGCCGTGCCTCTGCGACCAGGTAAAGAGGGCGCTCGGCCCGGGTCCCTGGGCCCCGCGACCTGGACCGGAGCGCGCTCACCAGGTGTCCTCTGGCCGCGGCTGCGCGTGCGCGGGGAGGGCTGCAGTCCGCCTCTGACCCCCCTCATTCTCACGCTTACGGCCTGAACCCCCGATGCAGCCGCTGTAGCCGCGCGGGCCTGTTTCCCCAGCCAGTCTCATGTTCCCGCTGCTGACAGGGCTGTGGGTAGTTTGCAGTTCATTGTAGTCACAAGACCTCTTTTCCCTCTCTCTTTTCCTTCTGACACTTGGATTTCCAGTGTGACCCTTCCTAGTTGGAGCAAACACTGTGTGAACGCTGCAAAAGACTTGCTTCATCTGGGGACGTTTGCTTATGCTACATTGTCAAAGCAGTGTTCCTCCAGGGTTCTTTACCTATATAGAAAATTTCCTTGTGTTTAACTTGGATGAAAATTTCTGAACTTCTAAAGTGTTCGGCCGTTCACGTACTTTTCATCCCAATTCCCCTGGTTTTGGGACTAGGGGACTTAGTATTTTCCTCTTTATTCTTAATGCTATACATTCTTGAATGTCAAGAAAATGCCAACATTTAATAATATATCTTGCGCTACTTTGAGAAAGAAAGTGGTATATATACATCTATAGTAGTCTTCCAGGCTTGTCTATAAAACAGTCTTTACAGGAGAAAAGGTAAAATGTAGCAAGAAGTAGCAATGTGACAATTTAAAACGTGTAAACATGGTCATTTATAGATTGTGAAAATAAACGTAAAACACAGCTGAGTTATTTACAGACATTTAATAAACATTAAGTTGCATTTTTTAATTGCCTGTTTACCAGTGGTGTGAAATGATTATTTAGTATGTAAATAGCCTTTCTAATTAGCAACAACTTAGCAAACTTTGAAACAAATTCTGGATCTTAGAAAACTGATACAACTGTTGTGTTGTTTTAAATACTGTATTCAAAGTATTGAATTCTGTTATGATTAGTACTTGCACTGCAGAAATTTGGACCATTTAGATCACAACAAATACAGGTATTGTTTGCTGTGGGAATTTAGTGGTGTATTTTTAGGTGTTTTTTTGCCGCTGTTTCTAACATGTTAGCATTTCATACTGCACATCCCTGTTAATGATGAGGTCAGGCTCAGCTGTGTGCCCTCTGACTCCATGGCAACAGATGAGTCCCTGATTCTCCAGAGAGGTTACACACTTGTTTTATGACTAAAGTTACAGTAAGCTTTTTACTTTAAAACTTCCTCTACCTTCTTGCTCAGATAAGACAATAGCCAATTTTAATCATAAGCTTATGTCCTCTGGCGCTTAACTATATCCTGCATTACATAAGGTAATGAGCTCTGGTAAAGCTCAGTTTTCTTTTTTCTTGTTTGATCTTTAGTATTGAGTGTTAGCTGTTATCTCCAGGGAACTGAGGTTTTTTGTTTTTAATCTATGTTATTGTAAAAAAAAAATCGGATGAGATTTGCAACAAAATAGTTCTGATTCAGGAAAGCTATAGGACCTAAGTTCTAATATTCAAAATGTTGAACAGCTAATATGAAGAGATTTTAAACAGGTTTTAAGCTTTAAGACAAGTAAGTTTGTAATTTTTCATACTGTCTGCATATTATTTATAATTGGTTAATATGTATGTGGACTTAAAATTTCACATTTATATTCCACTTTTTTTTTTATTCTCTGGCTTCCAGGCTTAGTTAAAAGTATTTTTCAATATCTGACGGACAAAACTTGTGATCATGAATCATCCACCTTTCGTAGGGAGAAATTTGGAAGTATAAAGCATAATTTGGATTTTACAATTTAAAGTTTGTGGATTTAAAAAATATTTGTGGATAAAGAATTTGGGCATAAATTATAAGTGAATAATAGAAACCAAGGACTTAGCTAGCCCAGTAGGGATGTGTCCTCTCCTGACCCTGGTTTGAATACCCAGCACTTTCAAAAATTAAAAGTTAACATCAGTAGTAGCATTTATTTAGGGACTTAGGTGACAGTCATTGTTCTATTCACACAGCACACTATTATGAGGCACTATTTTTTTATTGTACTTATTTTAGAAATTAGGTAATTATGGTAGAAATTTTATAGCAACTGAGAATCAGAGCAAGAGTTTGAATTTAGTCTAGCTGAAGACGCTGCGCTCTTACACATTACTTTATAATTCTTGTGTACATAACCACTTGCTGTGTAGCTATAGAATCTAGGTTGTTTTGCATAAATACCAATTCACGTAAAACTTAGAGTGCTATTTATTTATTTAGAATAAGTTTCCAGGTACATTTTAGGTGTACATAGTGATCACATTCATTATAGGGAATTTGTTCCTGTACATGATATAACTCGATTTTTCCCTTCCATTTCTTTACCCCCCCTTCAATCCTTTTTCCTTTTCTCATTTACAAAAGCTTTTTTCCATTTTTCCCATCATTTTTTCTTTTCCCTTCCTTCCGTGTCCCCCTTCTCTGGTTCCTCTTCCCATTTTGAACATTTTCTTCCTATTTGACTATATCTATTATTCATTTTTGTCCTTATTTACACTTTTGGTTTCGCATATCAGAAAAACAGTGCAGTATTTACATGTGTTCGATTTACTTCACTTAAGAGTATGGCCTCAAGATTCATCCATTTAGCTAGAAATGTCTCAAGGTTATCCTTCCTTATGGCAGATTAGTACTCCATTGTGTAAAAAAACCACATCTTCTTTAACCATTCATCAGTTGATGGGAATTTGGGTTGTTTGCAAGATTTAGCTATTGCAAATTGTACTGCTATGAACATAGGTGCACATATATCACTAGTATGATGGTCTTAATTCTTTCATAAAGACACCAAGAAGAGGAATAGCTGGGTCCAATGGGACCTCTAATGCTAGTTTTTTGAGAAATCTCCACATTGATTTCCACAGTGTTTGCACTAGTGTACACTCGCACCAATAGTTCCTTTTGCCCTACTGCCCTGCCGGCATTTGTTATTGGCTTATTTCTTTCTGAGGGTTTTGTTCTGTTTAGTTTTGTTTTGCTTCATTTTGGGTTTTGGTACCGGAAATCAAACTCAGAACTGTGTGCTTGCCAGGCAGGCTCTGTGCCTCTGAGCTATATCCCCAGGTACTGGTTGATTTCTTGATGATAGCTTTTCTTTCTGGGGTGGGATGGAATCTCAGCATTGTTTTAATTTGCATTTCTTAAGTGACCAATGATGTTGAACATTTTTTTCATATGGAATTTGCCATTTCTATGTCTTCATTTGAGAAGTGTCTATTTTAGGTGTCCATTTTTGCTTTTGTTTTTGTCTTTTGAGATAGGGTCTTGCTGTGCAGTTTAGGCTGGCCTTGAGCTCACTTTGTAGCCCAGGTTGGTCTCAAACTTGAAACAATCCTCCTGCCTCAGCCTCCGAGTCCTGGGATTATAGGCGTGCATCACCACGCCTGGCTATCTAGGTGTCCATTTTTGTATCCAGTCTTTGAGTTTGGGGCAGGTCTGCTTTTTTTGAGTTCTTTATATATTCTACATAATAGTCGTTTTGAGGAACAGCTAGTAAAAATTTTTTATCACATTGTAGGTTTTCATTTCACTCTATTGGTGGTTTATCTTACTGTGTAAATGTTTTTTAATAAGATGACACTTTCATCTTTCTTTGTGACACTTCCTGTGCGATTGGGCTTTTGTTCATAAGGTCTTTGCCTAAACTCAGTGTCTTCAAGAGTTATACTTATTCTCTCTTCCAGCAGAGTTAGTTTTTCTCTTTTAATATTTAGATCTTTGATCCATTTCAATTTTAGTTTAGTACATGGTGAAAGATGTGAGTCCAATTTTAATCTTCAGCATATACAAACCAGTTTTCCAGCACCATTTATTAGAGGCTATCTTTCTTCCAGTGAAGGTGTTTGGCACCTTTGTCAAAGATAGGTTGGCTAACTATGCCTTGAGTTATTTCTGCATCTTCTAATCTGTTCCATTGATCTTCAGGTCTGTTTTTTTTTTTTTTTTTTTTTTTTTTTTTTTTTTTTTTTTTTTTTTTTTTTTTTTTTTTTTTTTTTTTTTTTTTTTTTTTTTTTACCAGTACTATGTTATGTTTATCACAGTAGCTTTGTAGTGTAATTTCAAGTTAGGGATTGTGATGCCCCCTGCCTTGCTTTTGTTACCAAGAATGACCTTTGTTATTCTAGGTCTCTTCTCATTCCCAATGAATTTTAGGATTGTTTTGTCTAATTCTGTGAGATATACTGTTGGAATTTTGGTCAAGGTTGCATTCAGCCTCTTTAGCAATTTTGGAAGTATGGCCATTTTCACTATATTGGTTCTTTGTACCCAAGAGCAAGGGCTATCTTTCCATTTTCTGAAACCCTCTTTAATCTCCTTTTTCAGGATGTGTAGTTTTCAGTGTAGAGGTCTTTTATTTCCTTGGTCACATTGTTTCCTAAGTATTTCTTTCTTTCTTTTTTTTTTTTGAATGCTATTGTGAAAGGTGTTCTTTCCCTAATTTCTTTTTCAGTGAGTTTATTTGTGTACGGGAAGGCTGTTGATTTTTGAGTGTTGACTTTGCATCTAGTTACACTACTGAATTTGGTTATTAAATCTAGAAGTATATTCATGGACTTTTAGGGTCTTCTCTGTATAGTATCATGTCATCTGCAAATGATAATTTAACATCTTGCTTTCTTTTTATTACTTCCCTTGTCTAATTGCTCTGGCTAATGTTTCCACAACTATATTGAATAAGAGTGTTAACAGTGGACATCCATGTCCTGTTCCTGATGTCAGAGTGAAAGCTTTCAGTTTTTGACAATTTAGTATGATGGTGGCTGTTGGTTTGTCATAGATGGCTTTAATCAAATTGAGATAAAGATCATCAATCCCAATTTTCTGAAGGTTTTTTTTTTTATCATGAATGGGTATTGGACTTTGTTAGATGGTTTTTCTGCATCTATTGAGATGATTGTATGGTTTTTGTCCTTGGCTCTGTTAATAATGGTGTATCGCACATATTGATTTGCATATGTTGAACCATCTCTGCATCCCTGGATGAATCCTACTTGGTCATGGTGTATAATCTTCTAGATAATTTGCTTTATTCTGTTTGCCAGTATCTTACTGAGGATTTTTACATCTATGTTTATTAGTGAGATTGGCCTATAGTTCTCTTTCTAGATTGGATCCTTGCCTGGTTTGGGTATTAGGGTAATGCTTACTTCCGGGAAAGAACTTGGGAGTCTTGCCTCCCTTTCAGTTTCATTAAAGAGTTTGAGAAGTAGCAGTATTAGGTCTTCTCTAAATTTCGTATAGAATTCAGCAGTGAATCCATCAGGGCCTGGGCTTTTCTTTGTTGGTAGGCTTTTAATTACATCATCAATTTCATCACCTGATACTGGTTTACTTAGAAGTTTTATATCCTCTTGATTCAGTTTTGATAATTCATATGTATGTAGGAATCTGTCCGTTTCTTCTGCATTTTCCATCTCGTTAGAATACAAGTTCTTGGGGCCGGGGATATAGCTCAGTGGCTTAAGCACCTGCCTGGCAAGTGCAAGGTCCTGAGTTTGATTCCTGGGACAAAAAAAAAACAAAACTTAATAGAATACAAGTTCTTGAAGGTATAGATGATCTTCCACAGGATCTATTGTGACTTCACCCTCTTTATTCCTAAGGGCAGGGATTTGAGTCTTTTTCCTGTTTTTGATCATGTTGACTGTTCGAACCTGGTGGCTCTCAGTGATCCTAGGTAAAAATGGTGGTGGGATGAAGAAAGTAAGAGAAGAGATGAAAACTGAAATCAGGTGGAGCTCTCTCTCTGAATAGGAGGACAAGAATAACAACAGTAAGGGTATTTATTTATACTTTTGACAAAGTTAGTATCACAAGACACAGGGTTGCCCTAGCGACTGGCATGGACGTTTTTCTCAGGACTAAAGTATTTCCAGCTTCAGCCACTCCCTACATGTTGACTATTTTTCAATTTTATGTAATCTTTCAGAAAAGCAACTTTTTAATTCACGTTTGTGGTTTTCTTTAGTCTCCATTGCGTTAATTTCTGCTCTGATCTTAGTAATTCTGTTTCCTCCCTTGTATGATCTTTGGCTTGACTTGTTTTTCTTTTCCTAGAAGCTTGAGGTTCAACATTAAGTTGTTTATTTGAACTTGCCCTGTTTTCTTCATGTGGGTATTCACCACTATAGATTTCCCTTGTAGGACTGCTTTCATTGTGTCTCATAAATTCTGGTATGTTGTATTGGCACTATTGTTTAATTCACATAAAAATTTTTGTTTTCTTTATTCACAAGTTTGGGGGGCTTCCAATTATAGTTTTTTTGAATCAGCTGATCACAAGATGATCTCATTTCTTCACTTACATTTATACTTAAGTTGGCCTGTAAAATAGATGTACTAATTTGCATGAAAAAGAATGATGTTATCAGAGTGAGGCTTACAGCAAGATAAGGTAGTCAGTAGTGCTATTCTGAAGAAAGTGATTATTGACGTTCATTTATAGATTTATTGGGTATCCATGCCATGAGCTAAAAATTGAGTACTGCTAAGCACTGGAGATAAAATGTCAGGTGTTAAGTGCTGTAAAGAAAAATCCAGGTGAAAGTTATAAATATTTAGCTGCAAAAATCTGGAGTTGAATTTTGAGCCCCAAACTTTCAATTCCACCTATTTTTTTCCCAGCTTCTTAAGAAGTATGCTTAGCTGGGCATGGTGGCGCATGCCTGTAATCCCAGCACTCAGGAGGCTGAGGCAGGAGGATCACTGCAAGTTTGAGGCCAGCCTGGGGTACATAGTGAGACCCAGTCTCAAAAAAAAAATGCTTATTGTTTTACATTTGCTGTTCTGTATCTTTTTGTATGTGTTCATGTGTGTGTTTTCACATGAACATGCACAGAGTGTGGTTGTTTTACACAACTTAGCACTCATTTCTCTTTTCATTATGAAATGTTTCAATTTATCAAAGCCAAGATCATTAATTAAAATTAGAAAGCAAAAAGTAAATGCCTAAATATTAAACCTGTGATTAATGCAACATTTAAATGTATCTTTGAAGCTTCCTGAGCAATGAAGCTAACGGAGCGTCAGGATTTTCTCTTGACCTGTTTGTTCTTGTTGTCCTGTCCAGGGAAGGGATGTACTCTGGGTAAGCCTGTCCAGGTCTTGACATTGGCTGTAGTGTAGCATGTGGCGAGGTTGAGAGAAAGAGAGCAGTGATACTTCTGTGCTTGGCAGGAATGTCATACAGAGTAGCAAGGGCTGTGCCCCAGAATCTGGGAGATCTAGAAGTCCATTCTCTAGTACCTATCTTCTTAAAGCTGGTAGTGTGCAATTAATGAACTAAGGGCTTCTCAGGGTACAAAGAGAAGGAAAAGAGGGAAGAGAACTAAATATTTATAGACTGATCAAAAATTATGTTCTCTCTTGAGAAAGACACAGTGTAAGCAAAAAAAGATACCAAATGCGTACAGCTTTAGTAAATATTTAATACTTGTTAATACATTGCAGAGACTGGCTGGAAAGTAAGCTTTTTAAAACTCCAGGATCATTGGGTAACACTTGTAATCTCCAAGAAGAAGGCAGCATATATATTGAAAAATATATGTTAAGAATGAACAGTATTTTGCATTTCTATTAGGCATACCATTAATTTTTAGATTTAACCATGGGAAGTTCCTGCTATTATTATTTTGTTGACATTTAATATTAAATGCTCACAGTGAGAGGATTTATAGAGAATGTATAAAATCCAGGAGTTCACAGAGAATGTGTAAAAACCCTCGGAAAGTGGCAATTATGTTTCTCATCTATCTTAAGTGATATAAAATAGCCTAACATTGTTTCATGTTTTTTGAAAAGCATTAGCAGGACTGGTCTCTTAATTACTATTTCCTAAACTGCTAGGCAGGTGAAATAATTGATCATGTTTTCCTCAAAATTGTCTTCTTTGAAGTACTTAGGGATTTTCTTTACTTTATCTCACTGTCAGGAGAGTGAGTCAGAGGATTGGTAAATTAATTAGCTAAAGATTTCTAGGGGAAACTCTGAAAAGCAACTACCAGCTCCTAGGCAGTGTTTGGTTCTTTTTTCCTGTGAACTTTAATAAATAAATTCCATCTCTAGTTAATTAAGCTCAGAGAGAAAATGGCTTCTGAGTTAACCAGTCATTGTTTTTAAATTCTATGAAATAAATGTCCCTCAGATAATCTTTTTAAAAGGTAATCATTATATAAATCTGCTACATTTTGATAAAAGAAATATAACATTAGATTATATGTGTTATCAGGAAGTTTTCAAAGGTGGTACTTTACTAATTATATTTTTTATAATGGATTATAAGTGCTTTAAAAAAAAACAGTTGGGAACCAAGAAACTTAAATAGTGATGACTCTTGCTTTTGATTAAAACAGTACAACCCAAAAGAATTTACAGTTGTAAAAAAAATTTAATATGTTGAAGGTTCCCTAAATGTTACAGGTTTACTAACATTTCAAATGCACATCAAAGACAAAATTGCATGGGTGCTTTTTAAAGGCTTTAAAATACTTTTTTCTTCTAATATGCTACCTTCCTGTCATGGACTTCCCGGTGAATGCTTTTAAAGAGTGCCATCTAGTGTCAGTTTTGGAATTATGATTTATGGATTGGAATTGGGAGATACTGGATCCGGGACATGTTTGACCTAAACATAAAAACATAATAATTCATGAAAACCTTAAAGGAATAATTTGACCTCAAGAGTATGTGTGTACATCTTTAAAAGAACCAATGTGTGGACTCGTGCAGCATTCATTTAACAAATGGTTCTTCGTTATGTATAAATAGAACAGGCCCTGTTTCAAGCATAGCTGTAAACAAAAAAACCCCACTCTGATGGAGTATTCTGACTGGGGGAGACAAATAATAAAATGAGAAGTGGGTTACAATGTTTGTAAGTGCTGTGGAGAAAAAGTCTCGAAGGGAATGAAAAGATTTTCTCAGGGAGGGTGGGGTTTGCAGTATAAAAGTATCCTGGGACAGTTACAGTAGGGAATTGCTATTGTATAAAGAAGTGACAGGGTGAGGAGTGTTCCAGGTTCTGGAAAGACCAAGTGGGAGGGCCAGAAGTGGGGTTTTACCTAGAGTTTCAGGTAATTAACAGTCTGCTTTGGAGTGGGTATGAGCAGTGAGCCATAGGAGAGTTAATGAGATGAGCTCAAGAAGCATAGGAGGAGGAAGATCTTTGTAGGCCAAGGTTGAAGCTTTGGTTTTTCTAAGAATAGGAAGGGAGGGATTGACTTTGAGCTGAACAGTGGCATTTCTTCATTTTTAATAGAATCACCTTGACTGCTGTGTTAAAAAAGACTAAATGAGGAAGGAAGGTGGCAAGCAGAATTAGGAGGTAATTGCTGTACTACAGAGGAGGTGGCTGTGGCTTGGACCACAGTGGATGCAATGGAAATGCTATGAAATAATCAGGTTGTGAGTGTATACTAAAGACAGAACCCAAAACGCTGTTAATGGACTGATTATGGGGAAAAGGAAAATAAGGGTGATGAAGAGTGCAGTGTAAGAAAGCAGCAAGACCTGCTTATTTTAAAGTCAGTAAGTATAAAACCCACCCCCTGAAGCTGCGTAACTGCACAAGGTGGAGGAGATTTTCCCTTTGGAAGCCATTTTACTCTTAATGAAGAAATTCTTATAACATCATTATCAATCACAAATTTTTACTGATTTCTAGAATAGGCTTCTAAAACTCTAAATTATTCATTTCTAAGGCCTGTAACCACATCATTTTCTGCTTTAGGTGACTCAGTGAAAGAAGAAAATGAAAGGCATTAAGAAAAGTCTCACAGAAGAGTACCTATACCTGGACTTTTCTCATCAAACAGAAGGTTGCATTCTTCCTCTTCATACATCTGTAACTTTATTTTTGTTATCATACTGTGACTGTAGAATCTTTAAAGTTTGCTTGGTCCTTGCCAAAGAAGGTACAGGCAGTTCACCACCAAGAGATGTGCTGTCCCAGGACATTGAAATCCAGCTTATTTCCAGGCAAGAGCTTCCACCAGTAGTCCAGAATTGCCGTTTACCTGCGGTAGTGGAACAACCAGACAATTTTTGTAGAGCAGGACTTGCTGTTGTACTGAGACACATAATCCAGAAATCCTATGAAACAGACCCTTCCCAGAAGGAAATTTTGGAACTTCTGGGCTTTAAAAAGACTTGTTTGAAAGCTTGTGCTGAAGTAAGTATAAAGTGTCTTTCTCCGCTGTTTTTAAAGTTACAAAGTAATAGTAATTTCCCTGAACAATTATTTTAACTTCTTGTTGGGCATAAAATGTCATTTATTTTAAAAAGTCCATAGTGACCAATAAAATACTTGAAGTTGTCCTTCATATGTATCAATATTTCAGTGTAACACTGGGAAATAAGAATTTAAGATTCAATTTATGAAGTTTGGAGACATTACTCTTAGAGGATGATTTCCTTTTTATCTTTTATTTTATTTACATTGAGGATTTTTAGAGTTTTACATATAAATAGGATTCAAATAGCAATGCTTTGGAAGCCCTGCTTTATTTATTTATTTTTTATGTAGCGGGTGGAACTGATCTGAAAGGCTTTGAGAAGTGATCATTAATTCAGCAAAAGGATACAGAAGGGGAAAACTTTCATTGCCTGCTGTTTTTCCTTGTAAAGCACTGTAACGTTTCTTGATACATAGCACAAAAATCTAGCCCACGGGTGATTTAGCTCAGGCCTCAAATTCTCCAAACCAGTTTGAGTTCCAGTAAGACCATTCTTTTTCTTCAGGCCACCTTGAGGTAAGAAGTCCTTCAGACTTGCTTTGTCTTGCAGGTCAGCCAGTGGACCAGGCTGTGTGAGCTTACCATCCCTTTGGCTATTGAGAATTTCCTCAGAGAGTCTTCGGAGCAGCCCACAGCCATCCCTGTGGAAATCCTGCAGCTGGAGAAGAAGCTGAGTGAACCTGTGAGAGTCCACAATGATGACAAACTCCGCAGGCAGAAGCTGAAGCAGCAAAAGGCAGCCGGCATTGAGGCTGCTGTGGCTAAGGGACAAGCAGAGAGCTGCGTCTGTCCTCAGGAAGCCTTGGAAGAGTCAGACTCTGCGTCCCAGAGTCTGGAGCTGAAAGTGGCATTCTCGAAGCTCGCTGTGCAGGAAGGGCCAGCTGCTACCAGCAGGGAGCCTTCCCACATCCGGAAAGCCAAAGCCTCTGACCTTCCTCCTCTGGAGCATGTGTTTGCAGAAGGACTTTTCTTCACCTTGGCAGATATCGTGCTCCTGCCCTGTATCCACCACTTTCTGGTAAGAGGTTACTTGGCATGTGTATACTGTCATGTGTTTGTGTTTGGGTCAGTGAAATTGCTTAGGTTTGAGGTCCAGTTCTACTTCTTTATGCTTCTGGGCAAATTATTAATATCTGCCTTCATTTTTTTTTTCTGCAAAGTGGAGATTATGCTACCTCTCTGCTCTACTTTGGATCTTGACCATTTCCCAAAGGCTTCTGTATTGAAGGCCTGGGCCTCAGCCTGTATTGCAATTGGGAGGCGGAAGAACTTCCGGAGGTGGGACCTAGTGGAAAGAAGCCAGGTATTGAGGTCCTGCCCTTGAAGGGCCCCTTCTGCTCTGTGTCTCCATCTGGTGAACAGGTTTCCTGCACCACATGCTCCTGCCATGGTGTTACATGCTGCCACAGGCCTAAGCAGGGCCAGGTGACCATGGACTGACACCTTAAAACCTTGAAACCATGAGCCAAAATAAACCACTTCCTTTCTTACAGATTTTCTCCAGTATTTTGTTATAGTGATCAGTATAAGGAATAAAAATAATTAGTAAGACCTTTAATTTTGAGTGGCTACAATGTTAGCAATTTTTGTGGTTATTTGAATTGCTTTTGAGGTTACCTTCTAATACGAGGGCCCAGAATTCAAGGAAAAAAAACCCCTAAACCTAAAAAAAAAAAATCTTGTCAGCTATATTTGATAGTCACCTAAAATAGTAATTCCATTATGGTAGATATTATCAATCAGACAGGTTCTGTCTTCATCTTGTGTGTGTCCCAGTTCTCATTAAAAGCTATTCTCTGCTATGGGAGAATGTAGATGGGAGTTTCTTTCCCATTTAGGGAGAGCTATCTATCTATGTTTATCTCCTTATATATGTTTATGTGAAGAAAGAAAGAATAGAGTAAAAATAATACCGGTGTGTACCCGGAAAGCTAGCTTGCTACAGCCTTCAGTTGGTTTCCAAGAGCTGCGTTTTTCATGCTTTGAAGCATTTCACCCTTTCCCTTACTGAGGAATCAGATACCAGATTTCATTCTCATTATAGACCACTACCACTTCAGGCATCTGTACTGGTAGAAGAGACTTAAATGCAACTCTATACATTTAGAGGCCAGTACTTCATTAATGACTTAGGCAATGTGGATCAGTTGCCATTTCTTAAAGAACCTTCTGTTTTCTTCAAAACTGAAAACAAGACTGGCAAAATAATTTCAGAATTAAACAATGTGAAAAAAGGGGGAGATGCAGGAACTGTGTAGGTATTGATTGGTGCTTTAGATGTCTCATGGCTTGTGAGTTCAGTGTCCACAGAGGCAAGTGGGGAGAATACATTGATTTTTTTCATAGTCAAGTGACTTGTAGATTTAGTTATCACTGGCTCATCCGCTGTATTACCAACTTCAGTCACTGGAGCACACCTTAGTATTCATTACTTCTCTGAATAGCAATTTATTTTTAATTTTATAAGAATTGAACCAAAGTGGCATACCCACGCATTCTTTGGAGAATCTTAGTGAAAACCTGTAGTGTGTGTCAGGCAGTGTGTACACACTAGGAGTACAGTAAACAAGACAGATAAGGTCCAGGCACTCATGGTGTTAATATTTCTAGTAGAGGAAGACAGAAAGAAACCAGTAAACAAAAAATATTTACCCAAAATAAGAGAAACTTATATATGTAGCCTTTTCTATGCTTTGTGACATTTTATATGTAAATTAATCCTTAAAATATTTTCCTTTATTGCTTTGTAGTTTTCCTGGGTCCCCACATTTTGTTTCAAGAATTTATTTTTCTTTGCCAAAGCTTTGATGTTATTTCTGTTTTCCTCCTTTAAGTCATTCTGGGTAATGCAGCCATCATTTTAGTGCACACGGTGGCTCTGCTGCCAAGCCTTTGCACTTGCGTCAGCACACACTGAGGTGAATGCACACTGAGGTTCCAGTCCAAATGATCGGAATCAGGATCAAATGAGTGATTGTACTGAAGGTACTAGGTTTGGATCAGAAGCCCAGAACTGAACCTAGGGTCAGAGTAGGTAACCAGCTGCAGCAGTGAGGTCCTAGACATGAAAGAGCAGAAACAATTTTGCTAAGCTAAGGGTTGGATATTCAGAGGTCAAAATGAGAAGGATTAAGGAAACTGCCCTGTTCTGCTAGATCCAATGAAGCCAAAGATGCAAAACAGTATCAGACTGGGTGGCTGAGGTATTGTGTATAAATCTGTTCCAAGCTTTTCAGCAGGTTTTAGCTTGCAAAATTACTCCCTCATGGCCCAGAACTCCTTCACAGCAGCAGCCTTGAATACCATCTCCTATGGACTGTTTTAGGAATAGATTAGAAAGGAATAGATCAGCAAACACTTCTATTGCCTTCCTCTTACCTCATTTGCTGGAATCATCTTGTTGGTCATATATCAAGCATATAGAAGTGGCAATAAGTAGTTTTACGAGGGCAAAATGTTTATGCTCTAGTAGCAGGAAATTATATAGTTGTTCTTTTGTTGCTACTACTAAACAGGTACACTTTGGTAGAACTAATTAAAGAATTTTACTCCAAGGAAGATACCGTTTTTCTAAAATTCTTTTGTAATTTGAATACTTAGGGTTTGTTACATTTTCACGTATATACTTGACTTGAATTTATCTTTATTAAGTAAAGTCATTCCTGTTTTAGACATTGATTTTTGAGCAGAAATATTTGTGTAAAACACCTTTTTTGCTGTCCTCAATAATATAAAATTGTGAATGGAAAGGGGACTTATTTACTGGCATATTTCAAAATCATAGATGCCTCTTAGTTTGTGGTACATTTCCATACCTGTTTCTGTACATCGTGTCCTTAAGTACTTTCACTTTTAATCCATGCATTCTAGTCTATGTGTAAAAAATGCAGCACTGGGATTATTTTTCCATTTAATACCTTAGTTACTATTTTTTTCTCTGCCTTCACTGCTCGCCTAAACCCTTGTGAATTATGGCATGTTTGCATGAGATTAGACATGATTGAGGGGATGATAGAAAGCCAGCAACAAATACTTTATATAATAAATGATTGGAAAAGAAGGCAGAGGAGATATTTTACACAGATGTGACATCTTTCTTTGTCTTTTTACTTAGACATGTTTTTCTGCCCCTTATGACAATTAACTACAAAGCCACTAGGTTTTCATTTTATGCTCTTGCTAGAAATAACTTTTAAGCTATTTCTTTAGGAATCTCTATTTTCTTGTCTTTCAACAACTCTGATATTTGTAATGGTTTTGATCTTAAACCTTTTTTGCTTCTTGGTACTTGGTTTTTATGAACAGATTTTTATTTGACAGTTTTCACTAACTGTGTCTTTAAAAACATCTTTAGTAAGATGAATGTGGCTCAGAAACCCCTGAGCTATCTGGATGATACCAGAGTGGCCTAGTAAGCCAGTCAGGTTGGGTGATCTCTTATGCCAAGTAAAACTCAAGTTTGTCCTTTGTTCTCTTTTCCTCTTTTATTTTGTGTACATGATGGGTACTCTGATAATTTCTTTTTGTCTTTTTAAAAACTCTAATGTGGAGAACAAGGAGTATAAATCAGTGTAGAGTGTTAGCTTAGCTTGTGGTCTAAGCCCTAGAACCACAACAATGAATGAATGCCTCTGGTATTGATTTCATAACCTTCTAATGGGCCATAAACAGCAATTTGAAAAACACTAATTTAGAAGTTTGTCTGAAGATATAAACAAACTCTTGATCATTTGATCGTTCACTCAAAATATTATTTGCAAGGCCGTGTTTTAAGTGTTCAGAGTATTCAAAGATGGTAGGTACTGTATAACCTCTGGCCTTAAAATCAACTGCTTCTGCTTATTTAACCTTAAAGCCCAGTAAAAATATGCAAACTATATGTATGTATGAAGTTCGTTGAGCATTTTCTGTCCTCTATGGTTCATGCTGTAATGCCAGTTTCCAGATGTATTTGTTGATATTTTCTGTGGCTTGTTTATTTATCTGTTCCTAAATGTAAGTCTTAATCTGTTTGTGACATTAAAATGGTTTCTATGGAAACAAATTCAGTGCCTCTCAAAGAATCAAGGACACTAATTTTGAAAGAAACTGGCTTGGTTATAATACTAGGGAGAAAGCATCTTACCAAAAGGAAGAAAAAGATGTGATTTTTTCATTAATAGTGGCTTCAAAATTTTCTAGTATAATAAATGAAAGCCTGGTTTCGGGGCTGCTTTCTGACAAGCATCTCTGAATGGTGCTGCCGTTGTCCTTGTTATTAGTGGAGGGCTTCTTCAAGGCTGGGCAGGTGCCTGAAACCGCAGACCACCAAACCCTGTCCACATGGTTTTTCCTTATGCACACTAACACAGTTTAATGTCTAACTAAGCACTGGTGCCTTCCTGCCATGCCTGAACAGGGCGAGCCAGCAAAGGTAGCATGCATTTTCTTTTCCCTCACAATTTCACAAGATTAATCCTTACCTTAGATCTCAGTGGCCTCAGCATACAAATTTTTGTTTTAATTATGTCTAGAACTTTTCACTTTTCACTTAAAGGAAGCCCCTATGGCCTCTCTTTGGCCTGTTGAATTGCCAGCACCACCACTCTTGCTTGCGTGTGGAGATGACCTCAAGTCCTAGTGACACCTGGTAACCAGATGGCTACCAAATATGCGAGAAGCTGGTGGCACACACAGCATGAATATGACGGATGGGGTGATTGTTGTAAGATGATGAGATTACATCTCAGTACTCAGTCGTTTGCAATTTAACGCTTATGAACTGTTCTCATAGAACTTTCCATTTAGTATTTTTGGATCGTAGTTGACTGGGTAACTAAAACCTTGGAAAACAAAGTCATGGATTGATGGAGAGAGGTTACTGTAGTTACCTTCTTAGTTCTAAATATTGATAATTTCACTTTTTGTTATTTTACATTTAGTGACATAGTCTTATCTTACTAGTATCATTTTAATCAATTTTAATGATTCTGAATGGTATTTCTTTATTTTAAAGTAAAAAAATTCACACAAAAAATGGGAGTTTAGATATGTACTAAGAGTGCAGACTAAACTCCATATTTCTCCAGTGAACTGCAAAATATTCAGTGAGACTCTTTAAAATGTATCAAGATTATAAACGGTGGACCTTAAAATACAGTCATTTTAAAATGTGACATGATTTTCTTTAAGGAAATCAACACTTCAACTTCTTAAATTCTTCATGAACAATTTCAGCTAACTTCATAATAAGTATATATAAATGTGTTTGATACACTACTTTCTGTTTAGTTCTCTATGTTCTGTATGTTGAGAATGTATCAACTGTAATGGGGGCCAGGGATGTGGAATGTGTTCTTGGTCATGAATTATAGATTTGAAGAAAGGTGCTTAGAGAGTAATTGTCGAAGACAGTGAAGCATCCACCAAGTTGGCTGTGGCAGTCAGGGGTGTGGTGGTGCAGCACTCTGGGAAGCTGAAGCAGAAGGATTACAAGTTCACACCCAGCCCAAGCAACTTCATGACTGTGAGACCCGGTCGCAAAAGAAAAAAAATGTCCACTGTCTTAGTTTTGTCTTGTTGCTGAGACAAAATACCAGTGCCCAAAATGAAGGGAGGAAAGGTTTTTGAGCTCATAGTTTGTAGAGGTTTCAATCTGTTATCAAGTGGGTCCAAGGCAGGGTGGCCTGGCAGAGGGGCATCACAGGGAGCAACAGTTCATGGTGTCAGAAGACAGCAAAACAAGCAAGCAAGGGGGCTTAGTAGCATCTTTCCACTCCTTATATTTTGTTCACACTGCTGGGATTAGGGCAGTGCCAAGCCAATCACTGGACTGATTTGTCATCACAAACCTTCAGTCCTAGCATCGTACATACTAGATCCAGCTACCTCAGAAAAAGGCCTATGACTGGATGAGGCTTTGGGGGGACATCCAGACACAAGCCATAACATCCACCGATGAAAGATGATAGACAAATGCATGCAAGATGTACAGTTTTCCAAAATGCTTTTTAGCTGTAGCCCCTACCATAGACATTTAGAAATGTCATTATGCACATTGATTTTCATTGGAATTCTCTGATACAGTCTCTCTCCTTTCCCTATTGAGTGTTGATTTTTTAGCTATCATACAGAGGTGTCACAGCTCACCTACAAAATATCATGTTAGTTCCTTCCCAGTTTGGGCAATTATAGTTAAAGTTGTTATAAACTGTGAATATAAGTATTCAATTCTCTGGAGCATAAATATGGCATTGCGCAGTAAGACTATGTTAAGATTTATAAGGAACTGCCAAACTGTCTTTCAAAAAGGGCATACTGTTTTGCATTTCCACCATCATAGGAGGAGAATTTCTGTTCCAAATCTGCATTATCATTTGGCATTCTCAGTGCTTTGAATTTTCATTTTTCTAATAAGTATGTGGTGGTCTCTCCTTATTTTAATTTAGTGACATTTGATGATGAGCATTTTTTCATATATTCTGTTGCCATCTGTATATCTTTCTGTGTGTTTATTCAGATACTTTGTTTCCTTTTTAATTGGGTTGCTTCTTATTGATTTGATTTTTATATTATGAAGTGAATGATAAATGCATCATCACAAAAGATGTACAAATGGCAAACACATCAAAAAAGTTAAACATCATAAATAATAGGAAAATGCAAGTGAAAATCACAATGAGTTACTACTGCATACCCATAAGAATGACTAAAATAAAAATAACAGTAACAAGTATTGACAAGGTATGGACAAATGGGTACACTGCCATTGAGAGTACAACATGGTATGGTCACGTTGGGCAGTTTTTTTGGAAGTTAAACGTACATTTACCATACAACCTAGCATCTTGACTCTATAATATGCACTCCTGAAAATGAGAAATACTTCCTCATAAATAGAGGTACATAAATATAGGTAGCAGCATTATTTATTGTAGCCAAAAACTAGAAACATGCAAGTATACATCAACTGGTAAATGGATAAGCAAAATATGATAAATCTACACAGTAACTTTCACACATAATGAAAAGAAACTGCTGGTAAATACACAATGCTAAGTAAGATAGACATATTTATTTTGTCATTTCATTTATAAAAATTCTAGAAAAGGTAAAATTTTAAATATGGAAAACAGATTACTGGTTGCTTGCAACTGACCTTGTAAACAGAAATTGACTGCAGATGGTCACAAGGGAACTGTTGGGGTGCATAGTGACCTAGAACTGTGTTGTGTAACTTTTGTGTAACTTCACTACCCTTAAATGTGTCTATTTAATACTGTATAGCTACTGCAATACAGCGGTTTTAAAAAAACAAAACCATATAATAATACATTTTATACCTTTTCCTACCTAGGTCATTATCTGCAAGAAACTTTCTGAGAGGTTGACAGAATTTCCATTGCTAGTTTCTTGGTACCAGAGGGTTCAGGAAGTGCCAAGAGTAAAGACAGCAGCTTCTAAATGTGGGATCCAGTTTCTCCATTTACCAGAGTGGTTGACTGCTCCAAATGAACACTATCCACACTTAAGTGAAGCCCCAAGTGGAGAGGATCAGAATGATCCTTTGTTTATTGGAGGACCGAGACCAACTATGACCAAGTTAATGGTACTTAAATTGTTTTATTATAATGTTATTTGAAAAATTCCATGTGATAATGTCTCTGAGCACCCTACCCCAGTGAGTAGTCAGTTTTGAGAAAATCTGTTATAAATTTTATCCACAACTCTTACATTGTTTTTACTAATTAGTAGTTCTGATAGTCATTTTTGCATTTAAGTAAAATATAGTAAATTGGAGAGTTTTAATACTATGTGTCTTTGGAGTAAAGTAAATCACAATATATATTTTTTAAAAGTATTTTTCTTAAAATATATTTATATTCTGGACATGGGCTAATATATATCTGGTCAAATGTGTTGCTTTAATCTGATATTTTTCTATTACAAAGTTATGGTCTTAGTCCTTTTAAGCTTGAGATGATGATTTGAAGTTAAATACGAAGGTGACTATCTCAACTTAATGCTTTATCTAAATGTATGATTTTCAAATTTTTGAGGTTTTTATGAATTTAATGTATTTTCTGTTAATATAAATAATGAAACATAATTTGTTTCTCATATAGTACTAACTATAAATTTCACCAGTAGGCTTTCTTTTCCTGATAATTTGAAACAGTCTGCAAAAATGTTTTCCTTTTATTAAGATTATTTGAATATCTCTTAAATAAAAGAGAGTTCATAAAATGATTGAATATTCATCTGAGTTGCTCAGGAGAAATATTATTTTCCTCTTTGGGCTAGGAAGTATTTGAGATCTATAGTGACAGAAAGTTTACTCATTTAGAAATGCGCAAGGAAACTTTAGTAGTGATTTACCAAACCTACATGGCATTAGCTGAACACTTAGCCTGTTGCTAACATTCATGTAGGTTGGTTTCAGCAGTCAGGGCATGTCTGGGTGTTGGTGTCTTGATCAGGTGGATGCACTGCTGAGGGACTTTGATTTCCCTACTGAGTGGATACAGGCTTCTCTGGATGATGAAATGTTCTGAAATACATAGTGGAAATAACTGTAAATATTATAAAAACAACTGAATCTCATGTTTTAAAAGAGTAAATTTTGAGATTTATAAATAATGTCTCACTGTAGTTGTATTTCTTAAAAGATCCAATGGTAGAAGTGAGGAACAGCAAGATCAGTGTGGCTAAAGTAGTGTAAAGGAAGGGGAAGAGGGGCAGATGATATAAGAGAGATATGTGTCCTTGCAGAGGCCAGTGAGTGCTCTGGACTTTTAGATCTATAGCTGTGTCACTGGCCTTAATAAAGGGGTATTCCTACTATTTTCTTCAGGACTTTAACTTGTTTCATAAAGAAAAATAATCTCATTAACTGGGCCAAAAGATCAGTGCTGAATTGTCAACAATTACTCCTCCCTTTTTCTTTCTGTATTTTTGTTTTATTTTGAGATGGGGGTCTCCCTTGTTGTCCGGGCTCACTTCAAACTCATGGGTTCAATCCGTCCTTCTCCTTCAGTCTTCTCTGTGTTGGGACTATTGTTACACACCGCCATACCTGGCTGAAAGTTTTACGTAGGTTATTCCTACACATAAAAATACCAGAACGTGGTTATCGGTTGAGGGGGACATAGGCACAGAATGTAATGGGAGGGGTCTGTGAATCCATGTGTATGTCATCTTGCTATGAAAAGAGCCTGAAACTTTTTTTAATACATTAAAAAGTGGTCCTCCTTAAAAAGTTGGG
This sequence comes from Dinomys branickii, assembly GCA_004027595.1. Lineage (NCBI taxonomy): Eukaryota > Metazoa > Chordata > Mammalia > Rodentia > Dinomyidae > Dinomys > Dinomys branickii. Next base: position 217,002 of record PVLD010000012.1, read on the forward strand.
ATCCATTTGTTAAGCCAGAGGAATCTTTTTCTAGAGACATTAGCGTCATTGATAGCCTGCTGATAGGGGCAGTGTTTTAGGGTGTGTGTGGAAGTGGTAGGTTTTTGTTTCATGAAATACAGCAAATAGCTTGCACCAGTTTTCGGATATGTTGTATAGATGGACCTTGATGGACATGTACAGTCCATTTTTTGTAATCTTTGTGTGGATTATTTTTTATGAAGTTTTATCTTGAGGTGACTTTATGATACCAGTGTATTTCTAAGTGTCTCATTACTTGTCTGTGTTTTCAGGGAATAATTTTAAAATAACATTACTTCCTACTATTTCAGTATAAAAAAGCATTGTATCAAAAACCCCAATGTACATTTTTTCATATAATTAAATATTTGGGGTAATAAATTATTTTTCTATTAGTGCCCCTTCATAATAAAATAGAAAATATAAATTTGACCTTCTAAACAAAACATGATTTTTATTAATTCATTAATTTGAAAAGAGACTATTTTCTTTTCTAGGAAAAAGGCATTGAAGTGATGTTTTCTCCCCACCCCTGCCCTATGTGGACCCTTGACTGGAACAGTCTTCCTGCTGCAGTGAGCCCAAAGGAAGGTGTGTTTTCCTTTAAATTTTACTTAAAATCAGGTCTGTCTTCCAATTGTCTAGTTCTTTCTTTGACTATACCTAATATTCTAATGAAGGTAACCACTAAATTTTCATTTTTATTGCGAAAAATTTCACATATTCACATCGCTCAAATTTAATGTTTTCTACATTTTCCTATATTCACTTCTTCTATTCCCTTTTTTATTTTCTGACACATTTTAAAACAAATCCCAGGTAATATATCATATTTTAACACGCACAGATAAAAGAAAATGATATTTTAAACAATTATAATGCCTTTATCACACCTAATAAAAATTAACAAAACATTTGTGGGTCATCTAATAGTCCATAATCTATTTTCCCCAATTGTTACAATATTGTTTAAAATATTTTTATTGCTTGGTATTTAACTAAATAATTATATTTTTATTTCTAGAAATTCTTTTTGTTTTACTTTTCAGAACTTTTTCTTTGTTCATGCTTTTGTTTCCTATTTTCTATATTTTTATATTTTATGTGTACTACTGATAATAATTTATATTCATAGATGTCTAATTCTTTTCATTTTTTTCGGTTGATTTTTTTTCTGGCCTTTTATTTCCATGTGAATTTTGTAATTTTAGACTATGAGCTCAGTTATGGGTAACATTGATTTGTAAGAAACTTGTAGTGTTTGGGTTGATGCTATAGTCCCACAGCAAGTGTTTATATTTGCTTATGGCAGGCTCTCAAAGTATTAGAACTTGAAACCATTTTGCAGTAGTTTTTCACCCTCAAGTCTATTGATGCTTACTATCTGGAGCTGAGATTTAAACAGGTAAATTATTTTTTATCATCTTCCATTTTTATTGTATAGTACTTTCCTGAGTTTTCTCAGAGGGAATATAATTTTTTTATGAAATTTATTGACACAGTTTAGATATCCATGATGTTTATATTCATCATAGGAAATTTGTACCTATGCGTGATATATTTTGATTCCTCTTTTTTTCCCAATCCCCTCTCCTCTCTACAACCCTTCCTCCTCTCCCTGTTTATAAAGCGTTATTTCCATTTTATCCTTTTAAATCTTTTCTTCCTTTTTCCCTTCCTTTCCCTCTTCCCCCATACTAGTTCTTTTTTCCTTTTGAATAATTTCTTCCCATTTCACAATATCTATTGTACATTTTGATCCTAATTTACTCTGTTTCTTACATCAGGGAGACAATACAATGTTTACACATGTCAGTCTGATTTATTTCACTTAGGAATATGGTTTCACATTGCATCCATTTACCTAGAAATGCCTCAAATTTACCTTCCTTTATGGCAAAATAGTACTCCATTATAAAAAAAAAAAAAACCCACATCTTCTTTATCCATTCCTCAGTTGATGGGCATTTGTGTTGTTTCCAAGATTTAGTTATGACAAAGTATGCTGTTATAAACATGGGTGCACATACAGTGCTATGGTTCAATGTTTTTATTTCTTTTGGAAAAATGCCCAGAAGGGGAATAGCTGGGTCGAATGGGACCTGTAATGCTATTTTTTTTTTTAAACAATCTCCATAATGATTTTCATAGTGGTTGCACCAGTCTACTACCACCAACAGTGGAGAAGGGTTCCTTTTTCCCCACAGCCTCTCCAGCATTTGTTATTGGTTGATTTCTTGATGATTGCCATTCTTTCTGGAGTAGAATGGAATCTCAGTGTCATAATTTGCATCTCTCTATCAAACAGTGATACTGAACATTTTTTACATATTTGCCATTTGTATTTCTTAATCTGAGAAGTATGTGGGCATCTCAGATGCCCATTTTTGGATTGGGTCTTCTAATTTGGAGATCTGACCTTTTTCAGTTCTTTATATGTTCTAGATATAAGTCCTTTTCCTACTCCATGAGTGCCTTTGCACTCTGTTGATTTCTTTCATTGTGCAAAAGCTTTTTAATAGGATAAGATCCCAGTTGTTGATTTTTGAATTATTTCCTGTGCAATCAGGGTTTTGTTTATGAAATCTTTGTCTATACCTGTGTCTTCAAGAATTCTTCCTATTCTCTCTTCTAGCAGATTCAGTGTTTCTGCTTTAATATTTAGATCTTTGATCCATTCCAATTTTAGTCTAGTAAATGGTGAGAGACATGGGTCTAGTTTTACTATTTGGCCTGTATAAAGCCCGTTTTTGCAGTACCATTTATCAAAGAAGCTTTCTTCCAGTGAATATTTTGTCTCCTTTGTCAAAAATGAGGTGGCTGAGTGTGTTTGTTGTTTCTACATCTTCTAATTTGTTCCATTAATTCTCACATACATTCTTTTGGTAGTATCATGCTGTTTTTATCACAATAGCTTTGTAGTATAATTTGAGGTCAGAAAATGTAAATGCCCCCTGCTTTGCCTTTGTTACCAAGAATTGTTTTTTCTATTCTAGGTCTCTTCTAGTTCCAAATGAATTTTAGGAATGTTTGCACTAGTCCTGTGAGGTATGCTAGTAGTATTATGATTGTAATTGCATTAAATGTGTGTAACAGTTTTGAAAGCGTGGCCATTTTTACTTGTTCATTCTTTCTAGGAAGGAAGGGATTTCTTTCTAATTTTTTATATTCTCTTTGATCTCTTTTTTCAGAGTACTGTTATTTTCAATGTATAGATCTTTTACTTCCTTTGTGAGATTGACTCCTAGGTATTTCATTTATTTGGATGATATTGTGAAGAGTGTGGTTTCCCTAATTTTTCTCTCTGTGAGTTTGTTGCTTTTTGAGTGTTGATTTTGTATCCAGCTATGTTACTGAATTTGGTTATTAAATCTAGAAATCTTTCTTTAAAATTTTTTAAGAGATAAAAACAATAATTCAATATTTCAAAGCAAGATAGTAGGAGAGTAACAACAGTTAATACATTTTGTACTGTTATCTTCAAAATAGGTGCTCAGATTATAAGATATAGGTCTGCAAAATTAATCAAACAGTATAGGCACAAACCTTTCCCTTCAGTGAACTAGTAGAAATTAGTACTTATAACTATCTTAATTATCTTGTATGTATGTATGTGTGTGTGTATATATATATATATATATATATATATATATATATATTTAACTTTCCTTTTCCCCATCCCAGTTTCTTTTTATTTTTGAACAGTTTCTTCTCATTTTACAATATCTACTGTACATTTTGGATCTTACTTATTCTTTCAGCGTCATACACAAGGGAGACAATATGATGTTTACACATATAAGTCTGGTTTATTTCACTTATGATTGTTCTCAAGTTGCATCCTTTACCTGGAAATGGTTTATTTCTGGTTTATTTCACTTATGAGTGTCCTCAAGTTGCATCCATTTACCTAGAAATACCTCAAATTTATCCTTTACAGCTGAGTAGTATGCCATTGTATAAAAATACTATATCATTTTTATCCTTTCCTCAGTTGATAGACATTTGGATTGTTTCCAAGATGTAGCTATTACAGATTGTGCTGCTATCTATGTGGATGCACATATGTTGCTGTGATAATGATGTTTTTAGCTCTGGGAAGATACTCAGAAGGAGAATAGCTGGGTTGAATAGGACCTCTAATCCTAGTGGTTTTTTTTTAGCAATTTCCACAGTGATTTCCACAGTGGTTGCACCAGTTTATACTCCCACCCACAGTGGAGAAGGGTTCCTTTTTCCCAACAACCTCTCCAACATTTGTCATTGGTTGCTTTCTTGACGATAGCCATTCTTTCTGGGGTGAGATGGAATCTCAGTGTTTTAATTTGCATATTTTGAATGACCATTGATGTCGAACTTTTTAAATATATTTATTTGCTATTTGTATTTCTTCATCTAAGAAGTGTGTATTCATTTCAGATGTCCATTTTTGGACTGGGTCTTTGAATTTGCAGGGCTCTGATTTTTTCAGCTCTTTACATGTTCTAGATATGTCCTTTGTCTGTTTTTTTTTTGCGGTACTGGGGATCGAACTCAGGACCCTGCACTTGCTAGGCAAGTGCTTATTCCACTGAGCTATATCCCCAGCCCATGTCCTTTGTCTGAAGGACAACTGGCTATAATTGTTTCACACTACAATGCTCTTTTTTTTTTTTTTTTTTTGGTGGTACTGGGGATCGAACTCAGGACTCTGCGCTTGCTAGGCAGGCACTTATTCCACTGAGCTATATCCCCAGCTACAATGCTCTTTTTACTCTGTGGTGATTTCTTTTAGTGTGCAAAAGCTTTTTAATAACATGGGTTTTATTCATGAACTCTGCCTATTCCTGTGTCTTCAAGATTTCTACCTACGATTTCTCTTCCAGTAGAATTAGAGTTTATGTTTTAATGTTTAGATCTTTAATATATTTTGACATTAATGAATGTCATAGACATGGTTCTAGTTTTAGTCTTCAGCATGGACCCAGTTTTTCCAGCACCATTCATGAAAGAGGCTGTCTTTCTTCCACTGAGCATATTTGGCCCCTTTGTCAAGGATAAGGTGGCTGAGTGTGTTTGTAGTTGTGTCTGCATCTTTTCATCTGTTCCATTGATCTTCAGGTCTGTTTTTTTGCCAGTACCATGCTGATTTTGTCACAGGAGCTTTGTAGTTTAATTTCAGGAATTGTGATGCCTCTTGCCTTTCCTTTGTTGCCCGTAATTGCTTTTGCTATTCTAGGTCTCTTCTGGTTCCAAATGAGTTTTAAGAGTGTTTTCTCTAGTTCTGCGAGGTCTGCTAATGGTATTTTGATTGGGATTGCATTAAATCTGTATTACACTTTTGGAAGTATGGCCATTTTCACTATGCTGGTTCTTCCTACCCTTGAGTAAGGGATATCTTTCCATTTTCTGACATCCTCTTTGATCTCCATTTTCACAGTACTGTATTTCTCATTGTGTACGTCTTTTACTTCCTTTTTTTGATTGATTCCTAAGTATTTCATTTTTTGGACACTATTGTGAAAGGTGTAGTTTCCCTAATTTCTCTTTCAGTGTGTTGTTTGTGTACAAGAATGCTATTGATTTTTGAGTGTTGACTTTGTATGCAGGTATGCTACTAAATTTGCTCATTAAATCTAGAAGTCTTTTGTTGGACTTTTTTGGGGTCTTCTACATGGAGTATCATGTCATCTGTGAATAATGATAATTTCACTTCTTCCTTTCCTATCCTTATTCCTTTTCTTCTTCTCTCTCTTATCTAATTGCTCTGGATAATGTTTCCAAAACTGTATTGAATAGGAGTGGTGAATGGACATTCTTGTCTTGTTCCTAATTTTAGAGTGAAAGCTTTCAATTTTTAACCATTTAGTGTGATGGTGGCTATTGGTTTGTCATAGATGGCTTTTATCAGAGTGAACTAAAAACCATCTATTCCAATTTTCCATAGGGTTTTTATCATGAATGGCTATTGGACTTTGTCAAACATTTTTTCTGCATCTATTGAAGTGATCATGTGATTTTTGTGTTTGGCTTGGTTAATATGGTATATGACATTTGTTGATTTCTGTATGTTGAACCATCCCTATATTCATGGGATTGGTCCTACTTGGTCAGAGTATATAATGTTCTTGATGATTTGCTACATTTTTTTTGGCAGTATCTTATTAAAGATTTTTGCAACCATGTTCATTAGGGAGGTTATTCTGTAGTTTTCTTTTTTGGTTGAGTCCTTGTCTAGTTTAGGTATCAGAGTAATACTTGCTTCCAAAATCAGCCTCTTGAGTGCTGGAATTACAGGTGTGCACCACCACACCAGGCTTAGTTTTAGATTTTTCTTTCTATTTCATCATCACACTAGATAAGACTCAATATTAGTATACTTTCTTACTTTAAACAAAATGCTCCAATGAGACAGTATTTATATTGAACTTCTTGGTATTGAAGATATTAAAAGCACATCAAAAGAATGAGATCAAAGGTTCTTTTTATTCCCTCACGTTTCTGGGAGAATTTCTCAAACGTAAATGTTTTTCATTTCTCCAAGTTATATTTAGCTGTGAAATTCAAAGCCCAACCGTATTTAACTCAGAACTCTACAAATTTATAACTGTTTTCTCTTTTGTCAATAGTAAAGTTTCCAACAAGCATTTTGTTGTTTTACCAAAGTATTATTTAAAGTCTTTATTTAAACTGTCATGTAATCTGAAGTTAAGTGCCTCTAAAGGATAATACAAATAAACATGCACAGAATTTACATTAAATGGTTTGAAATATAATAAAATTACATAAGATTACAAAGAACAAATTTGTTAGTGGACTCAACTTACGAACTCCATTTTTTTATGCGGGCTGGTTGTAACTTGAGTTGGTTGTAAGTCAAGACTTCTTCCCGTAAGAAATAATGGAAATACCCATAAAGTATTTCAAATCTCCCAAAACACTCCTTAACTAACCTTTTGTTAATAAAGAAAGAGTTGTGTCATGTGCATAATTTACCACAAATACGAATAATTTCTTAGTGTGTTAACTGAAAAGTTATAAAATGTGCCTCATTTGCCAGAAACAATAATTTCATACTGTACTCACCGTTCAGGTTGACATCTTTGGCTTGCAGGATGAATGATGGTTATTGTTTGGAAGGAGAATATTCTTCCTTAAGAACATCAGGAATCTGGCTCTCTGGTGTCCTTTCTCTCTTGAGAAGAGTCTGTAGAACACTAGGACCTACTTCTGTCTCACTAGGTCTCAGCCTTTTCAGAACTACAAACTGGTCAAAGGTTGTCTGTTTCTGTCTTTTCTTTAACACTGTTCTGTTGTATGCCATGACATTGTCATTAGGCAAGTGAATGCTGCAGTTGGTTTTTTCTCTGTCTTCCTGGAAGGGTCTTCTGTGCAAATGTTTGTAGCTCTGTCCCTTTTTACAGTGTTTTCTTTATTTCAGAAGAATAACCTTGCTACGCTGATTGTTGATATTCTTCATCTTCTTCAGAAAACTCCTCAGCTGCCACTCTCTGTTGTTCAGTTAGAAGTTGCTGAAGTTCCTCTGTAGACAGTTCCTCTGAGTGTTCCTCCACCAGTTCCTCAATATCACCACCTGTGAGTCTGTGGACTCTGCTATAGGGACAGTGTCATCAACCACAGGGTCAATGGAATGCTCAGGCTTCTCTACACAGCCTTCAAAGTCTCTTTCCTGTATAATTTTAGGCCACATTTTCTTCCAGGCAGATCTCAATATCATTAGACATTGAGCCAGGATTTCTCAGTTAACCCCACACAGGAAAGCTTGTTGTAATGTTCCTTCCAGAACTCTTTAAGGGTTAAATCTTTATCTGAGACCATCTGAAAGTCCTTCACAACAGCTTCTTGGTGTATAGCTTCTCAAAGTTGGCTGTAACCTGCTGGTCCATAGGCTGCAGTAGAGGAGTTGTATTCGGTGGGTGGAACTTGACTGAGAGCCATGGGAATTCTTCTGCCAATTCTTCTTCCAACTGTCATAAGTGAGCAAGAGCACTGTCCATGACGAGGAGAGCTTTGAGTGGTAAACCTTTGTCCTCTAGATAATTCTTTGCAGTAGGACAGAAAGCCTCCCTGATCTATTCAGAAAAAGTACTCTTGTTACCCAGGCTTTTGCATTAGATCGCCACATGACCTCTAGCCTATTTTTCATGACTTTATGTTTTCTGAATGCTATAGGAGTCTCAGAGTGATAAACCAAGAGGCTTTATCTTGAGGTCACCATTCACATTGGCACACAGCAAAAAGGTTGTCTTATCCTTCATAGGCGTGTGGCCCCTCTGGCATTTTCTTATCTTCCTGGATAATGTCTGTTTCCTGGGCATTTTCTTCCAGAAAAGTCCAGTTTCATCACAGTTGGAAACTTGATGAAAGCAAAAGCAATTTCTCTGTGTCATCATTTTTTTAATATCAGGACTCGAACTCAGGACCTCATACTTGCCAGGCAGGCTGTGTGCCACTGAGCTATCTTCCTGGCTTGATTTTTTTAGGGGGGTACCAGAAATCAAACTCAAGACGTTGCACTTGCCCAGCAAGGCACTGTGCCACTGAGCTGTATCCCTGGCCCTGTGTCATCATTTTGAAGAAGTGTGTCATTTTCGGCAGCCCTCCTATCAGCACTCACTGCTTTCCAATGCCTAGTTATGGTATGAATCCCAGTCTTGATTTAAAATTGTGAAACCATGCCTCACTGGCACGAAATGTTTCATCATTATCACTCATTGCTGGATCGTCCATTATAAGATCTGTGTTTATAGCCTTAGCCTTTTCACATATTATGCTTAGATGGGCTATAATCTGCCATCTTTTGCTTAACCTTTTTACCTTGTCTGACACTGTTCATCATGACTTACTAATTTGAGCAACACCGTTAGCAACACTAGCTTCCTTATACAACTCTTTTCTCTGGAAGAATGTCGAGATGGTGGATTGTGACTCGCTGTACATATTATCAAGATTGGTCACACGAACACCACTCTCATATTCTCCAGAATTTCCTTCTTCTTTTGGATTGTGATTGCTTTCTTTACCTTGATTTTTTTCCTTAGCTTCTTTTCTAGTTTTTGGGGGACCATTTTGATGGTAGCAATAGTAGCAATTATGTGAAGCAGTGAGTGAAATCATGTCTACAAACACACGTATCTGGGCTCAGACTGTCACTTACATATGTTTTTCTGGCATCATGAATCTTTGTTTACAACCCCACAAGCAGCCAGCATTTGGGTTGTAACTCAAGACTTTGGTCATAAGTTAAACCTAAAATTCTGGTCATAATCCAAGTCATTTGTATGTGAGGCTGGTTGTATCTCAGAAGTCCACTGTATTTGCCTAGTACATAAAAGGAACATAAAATGCTCCTGTTATTTGATTCAATAGTACATTGCTGGTAGGGACATAAAATGGTAGAGCCATTCTAGTAAATAGTTTGGCAGTTTCTTGCAAAATTAAACATGGAACTTTAATTAAAACATGTAAAACTCAGTAATTATACTTGAACATTTATCCCAGAGAAATGAAAACTTATTCACACAAAACTCTACAAACGAATGTTCATACTAAATTTATTCTTATTGGTCCTCAAATCAGAACCAACCTAAATGTCCTCAGTGGATGACTGATTGTTGTGGCTTGCCTCTAGATGTTCCCCCAAAGCCTGATGTTCCCCCAAAGCCTGATGTGCCCATAGGTGGGGGCTTTTGGGAGTTAACTGTATCTAGGGTGTGTGACACTAAATTAGTCCACTGATGGGAGTTAGCGTAGTTCTAGGTATGACCAAATGGACTTACAGTAAAGGGAAGCCTGACAGTGGGTATAGGTGGCACCTATAGGCTTGTAGCCTACACGAAATAAAAGGGGCAGAAAGGAGGCATGCTGCTATGCTGTTGTTGCTGCTGCTGCTACCACCTTGTGCCAGCCTTGTCATGGACTCTTTTTTTCTCTGCGATGCCCTATTGTCATGCCACCCAGCCTTAAAGCTGACTAAAAACTCCACAGACTATAAACTGAAATAAGCCTTTCCTCCTTTAATGTGTGGGTGTCAGGTATTTTGTCTCAGCCATGAGGAAAGTAACTAAGACAAACAAATTAAACAAATTCTGGTGCATTCATGCAATGGAATAGTACTTGGCGTAAAAAGAAATGGACCATTAATACTTGCAGCAACTTGGATGGATCTCAAGGCCATTGTGCTTAATGGAAAAGCAAATTTCAACAGTTTACCAGTGTTTGCTGGACATGGTAGCACATGCCTGTGATCCCAGCTCTCTGTGAGGTGGAGGCAGGAAGATCACAAATTCAAGCCCTGCCTGGGAAACTTAGTGACTTAGCAGGACGCTATCTCAAAATAAAAAATTTTTAAAAAGGACTGGAGCTATAGCTTAGTGCATAGGCCTTGGGTTCAATCCCCAGTACTGGAAAACAAAACAAAAGTTATTATGCTATAATGATTAGTTACAAGTATATGCCATTCTTAAAATAATAAACCTAGAAAGGTGGAAAATAGGTTAATGCTTGACAGAAAACAGTGACAGAAATGTCCTTTGTGTATGGGATGGTTACATGGATATATACATAGCATCAGTCATCATAAAATGATACAATACATTCACAAATTAATGGATGTAAAAACTGGTGAAAAATGAGTAGGAACTGAAGCTAATAGTATTGTACCAACAATGATTTCTTGGTTTTCATTTTTTTTTTAACACTATTTTAGTTGTAGTAGAAATTGGAGGACTGGATGAAATATTTTTGGGACATCCTGTCATTGTATAGTTATTTTAAAATAAAAAGTTATAAAAATAAAAATACGGGGCTGGGGGTATAGCTCAGTGGCATAAGCGCTTGCCTGGCAAGCGCAAGGTCCTGAGTTCGATCCCCGGTACCGGGAAAAAAATAAAATAAAAATCAAAATAAAAATACAAGGGAAACAAAGAATATAGAAATATTGCTCAGCTCACTTTGTTATGCTTATTAGAAAAATACTGGAAATGATTTATAAACCAAACAGTTTTATCCAAAACAAGAGCTACAAAGACATCTTAATAAATTTCATTTACAGTGAACAGCACTGTACTGCTAATATATACAGACCAACACTGACTCTCACCTTTGATAAACAGTCCATTTTGCAGATGCTATTCCCAGGCTCCCAGAAAAATGGTGAAAGTCAAACTGACTCAGCATTATTTAAATTGTTTTATGAACATTGCTTCAGGATAGTGATTACTATAGACTAGAAATAGCTCAAGTATTAAGTTTGGTTGGTAGTTTACACCGGGGCCCCTGAAAACTTCAAGGTCCCTGGATGATGTTTTGGTGACACGTACATTTTGTTAGATATTTTATGCTCATGAGGAGGAGAGGAGAGAAAGTTATTTGCATACTGAAAGCTTAGTAGTATCCAAGTTGAGTCTATATTTGCATTTGATACTGAAAACTGAGACTGAGTATTTTGACTGTCAAAATGATTCAGTTTGAATGAGTTTGTTTTGAGGTTTAAATTCAGCTTGTGTGTATGAAGGAAATAGTTGTATAACATTATACTGCTGGCTAAATACCCTGGACCCACTTTTTTTTTAAAGCAAAGCCTAAGAAAGAATAGCAAGATTACATTCATGTGTTGTTAAGTTATGTTAGAGTCCTCAACAAAAATACATGCAGGACAAGTATCTACTATAGCAGCAGCAATTATTTAATTTAGGAGACATTGGGAAAATATGCTCACAGCTTTGGTACCTCAAATTCACAAGGTATATGGCTCATTTTCTTCTCTCTCTCTTTTTTTTTTTAATCTATTTTGTGAGCCATGAAACCAAATTTCCTCAGGAAAGTACATGACTTTTTTTTTTTTTTAATGTATATTAACTGTGGCAGGTGATTAAAGGAAAAAGTTAAAAGGTTTTTTAGTTTTTCCCCTCTTGGAGGTAGATGTGCTGTAATCCTTCACAGTGTTGTGTTATGCTTTGTTCTCTCTCTGGGGTTAGACTTCAAGAACCCTATTTATAGATCAGATTTTAAAGTACTTCACAGAGACATGATGCCTGATCACCAAAACGAGTTTTAATAGCTAATATATAGGGTGGATTTCTCAGTCCTCTAACAGTATTTCTTTTTGAAACAAAATAATACCGTATTTAAAATGAGGAAATATCTGTATGACTATATACATTTATCTGTATATATACACATTTATTTTAATAGGTGAAATGTATAGTTTAAAAATTATGGGCTAGGGATATAGCTCAGTGGCATAAGCGCCTGCTTGGCAAGTGCAAGGTCTTAAGTTCGATTCTTGTTACCAACAAAAAAAATTTGGAATTGTTTTGGGCTATATACAACTGAACAAAACAAGTATTTATTGAAAATCAAGGAGAGGAGAATTGGATCTCTTCCTGCTTCCAGTAAGCTACTATTTATAGCACTACGCAGGTTTGAAAATTACCATGTGACTTAGTTACTTTTCTCTCATTGCTGAAACAAAATACCTTTCACCCAAAGTTAAGTGGGAAAAGTTTATTTAGCTCAGTTAGTAGAAGTTTTAGTCCATAATTGGCTGGCTCCAAGGCAGAGTGGCTTCACAAAAAAATTCACGGCAGGCAGAAGGTAGGAAAGCAACAAGGGGGAGGACCTTAACACTACCCTTTTGCCCCTCTCGTGCTCTATCTAGGCTGGGATTAGGGTGCTGCCAAACCAATCAGTGGACTGATTTAGTAATCACACAGCCTTAATCCCAGCATCACACAGCGAATCAGTCGCACACTCTAGATCCAGTCACTAGAAAAAGCCCCACCTATGACTGCATAAGGTTTTGGGGGGACATTTAAACATAAGGCATAAGGAAATACCTATATGATGATACACATTTATCTGGTTTATTTTAATAGGTCAAATGTATGGTTTAAAAATTATTTGGAGTTGTTTTGTCTATATATAAGTGAACAAAACAAGTGTTTATTGAATAATGAATGAGTATCAGATCTCCTCCTGTTTCCAGTAAGCTATTGTTTATAGCTCTAGGCAAGTTAGAAAATTACCATTTTAGGAATATTTTAAATTCACTGATAAGGATCTTGGGATTATTCATTCAAAGGTGAATATTATTAAGTATTAGTGTTTTTCAGAGATTATATTGCTTTTAAAGGCTACAATTGGATTTATGTAAGTAAGGAAAGACTTGCTTTTGAAAAGCAGCAGCAGCCAAGGGGTCAAATCTTTCTCCAGTTATTGTAGCATGTAGTTGGGCTGGGGCCTTTTACTAAAGTAAGACTTTCTATAAATAAATCTGGACCCTCATTTCTTCCTATTAGATTTGCAGCAACACCTGCATTTTCTTAGAGCTGGAGCTGTGTACCCACTTCAGGAAAGGACTCTATAGGAATTTCATTTTTTTCTTTGAGATTTTTCTCATAATTACAGATAGTACTATAATGACAGGCTTTAGCATTTTTGAATGAGGCAGCTTTCAGTGAAAATTCATGAACATTGTACATAAATTATTAATGGGTGAATTTTGTAAGAACTCATTTTAAGTAGAGTATAACTTGCTGCTGAGTCTCATGAGGAACAGTGAAAAGCTTTTCCTCTAAAATAAATATATCGGGCTGGGGATATAGCTCAGTGGAATAAGCACTTGCCTAGCAAGCGCAGGGTCCTGAGTTCGATCCCCAGTACCGCAAAAAAAAAAAATAAAATAAAATAAATATATCTACAATAAGTGTTCAGTTTCAGCCTTCCCTGTTATTTTCTAATGAAGATAAAGGAGTGAGCTACAGAAAACATTGATAGAATTATTTGCAGAGTTATATATAAACTATGCATATTTGCACTGAAAACTTTGAAAGGCGACTTCTCTATATAATTAATGCTAAACTAGTTCTGAATTAATTTCATTTTATACATTTGCAAAGAAGTATTTTCTCATATAGTTTATTTCCTGGACTACTTTTGAATATTTCAGAGTAACACAACTTTTAAACTTGAAGTATTTTGATAGTATTAAACTTTAAAGAATTATTTTTAAACCTAAATTTCATAATCACATTTAAGAGATCTAGGGGCAAATAAATAATGAGGATTCTTGTTTTTTTGCTAATGGAAACTAATTAGTGTTATTTGCTTTAGTTTAAATTGGCATCCAATATGTTATTCCAGACAGTTATGATGAAAATCAGCTCAGCTGCACAATGAACTGTTTTCTTCTGTGCTTTGAACCAACTCCCCTCAGTACCCAGACTCATTATTATTTAATTAGGCCAAGTCTCACTGCTGTACCTGAAGCAAGGAAATTTCCCCAGGAGCTATGCTGCAACCACAGCTCATATATACTGAAACCATCTAGCAACCTTAAAATGAATCATCAGACCAGGAGAAAACTTATTCTTACTGCAAGGCAGAAATGTAGTCATAAATACAAACCCACCTTTATTTATGGAGCATAAACATGCAGTATTAATGATCAACAGTGTAGTGTTTATAGGTGCAAATGTTATGAGCTTATTAGCAGATAATTATTGAATTATTTTGTTGGCTCCTATAATCATGTTTGAAAGTTGACCGTGTTCCATATATATAAACGCAAAAGGTTACATCTTTTTAGTTTTGAAAAAGTAAGAATTTTGCATATGATCAAACGAAATATTTTGTAAAACTAGGGAAAACTCTGAATTCCTAGGACAATTCCTTATCTTAAAAACAAATTATTTTATATGAAGGTTTTACTCTGATTTGTTTCTGCAATGAAAAAATAATTTTTGTGGTAGCCTGCACATTGAACAAAGGCAACATTAAAAGCTGTTTATTGGTATGGGAGGGATAAGTAGAGTCATCTTCGCTTTCTGTCTCACTTTAACAAATTTGTTGACTAAATACATCTGTGTCCTTTGGACACAGCCCCTTTTTTCAGGAAAAAGAAGAAAGAAAACCCAGCTATGAGAGGCAATATGAAAGAAAATGACTTAGAAAGTAAGTTTAAGTGCAACTAAATATCGTTAATAAGCAATATTCACATTAATATAGCCATTCAAGACTGTTCAACTTTGACCTCCACTGTTGCACGAACTCTAAATTATATTGCTTCAACTCCCAGTAGGCAAAGCAGGCACCTTTAAGTTGGGATCCTTGCGGATTTGTATAGATAAAGTTTAATTCCAAAGGTGTGTGCAAGGCATCAGCTGTACTAGGACAGCATGAGAACATAGGCTTTGCAGCTGCAGAATCGCTTTGTCCTCTAGGTGTGACTGGAAAGGGAAGCTCTTGAGGGTCAGTCTGCTTGGACAGGAAGTCCTGGGATGGGAGCAGAGCAGTAAAGTACCCTGACTCCGCCATCCTGGCTTCTGCTGGGGCTTCTCTGAGATACAGGAAAAATAAGTGTTCTTCTTACTCTCTTCACTCAAATACCATACTTCTGACACCAGATGGGTAGAGTTTTCCCAGAATGCCAAGCAGTTCTCTAGCAGGCATCAGCTGGGTGTCCTCCAACTCAGTTGAAATCACTTCTGGCTTTAAATAGAGGTAGCTTCAGGTCCTAGGCTCAGTACATAAAATTGCTCTCTGCTTCAGGTGCTGATCTCAGGCCCTAGGCTGTGGCTTGGACTTGTAGCCATCTGGGGTTCAACTAATCTGCAGAGAGCTGCCAGGGAATTGCCTTATTTACATTTACCAGTTTCTTAATAAAGGACTGGTAAAGGATACAAATGAGTAGCCAGCTAGGAGATGCTCAGGGTGAAGTCTGGACTGTCCCCCCCAGAGGTTCTGTCCCTTCAGAGCCAGTCTGGAAGCTCACAGAAGCTCATACTTGGAGACTTTTATGGAGGCTTCATCACACAGGCAGGGTTGACTGTGGATGTCATTTCCAGCCCCTCTTCCATCTCAGAAGCTCTGTCAGGGATGAGAAGATACATACACATCTCGTTGTTTCACACCTCACTAACCAAACCAGCAAGATGCAAGAGAGCAGGGAAATCCACTGAGTAGCCCACACAGATAAACCTTCCAAGCAGAGGGTGGCTGGAACTGAAGAGGAGCTGAAGCTAGCTGGCAGGGTAATTATGGAAGCCTGGAGCCAGGAGAGGTACTAGAGATCACCCAAAATGAGACAATGTGAGTGACCTGAGAGTTTAAGTAACACACTGTGCCACATGCCATAAAGACACTTGATCAGCTCAGTGCAGATTTCGAGGTTTCTATCCATTGTATATAGCAACCACAGTCACTATGTGCAACGTCTGCACAGACCCCTGTGCGTGAGCTGCACTGCTCTGATTGCTATTGCCCAGGAAAAATTAGTAAAGTGTGAGATTTCTTAACATGGAGGGAGCATGGCCATAGAAGAGGAGTCCATCTTGCATAACGTACTTCAGGCCATGCTATAATTTTCCATGAAAATTAAGTATGGTCTGATACCTATTATTGAAAACTGTATGAAGTGACTTTTTAAATCCTGGAGTTGTGAGGAAGAGGGCTCGGGCAGGAATTATAATAACCCTCTTTGTATTATCTTTCTCAAGAGGCTTAAAATTTGAATTTGATTAATTAAAAACCATATAAAATAAAAATATTAAGAATTTCCCATTTCCAAGATGAATTCTTCTCTCTGGTAACCAGAATATGGCTACATTCAGCGTTTTCATCTATCTTCTTGCCTTATTGCTTTTACCATTCTGTTACTGTTATCAGATTATATTACATCGAGTCATTTCCCCCTTTGCTGATGCACCTGTTACAGCCAAAGTATGGGCAGGAGATTTTAGGGACTTGCTTCAGACTGTTCTGATTCTGGAAACTCATGATTGTAATGCTCACTCAGAAATTAAGTATCTTGCTTATAAACAGCAAATCTTGTGCATTTATAATACACATGTTCTCCTCTCCTTGTTTTCTAGGCCTCTTCCTCCTTTCTCATACCCTTGTGTTAGCAAAAATGAGTAAACTCTTAAACCAAAATGCTTGTAGTTTTCTGGGTTCTTGCTGAAGTTCTTATCTGTTTCCAGGGGTAGAAATGGTCCCTGTCATCTGAAGTTTTCTGCTGGGTCTGTGATTATATTTAACTGCAAATGCTGCATTGCACTTAACATTTCACAAGGAACTACATTGCCTTGATTTTCTATTAGAGAGACCCTTGTTAGGTTAACACTTATAGAACATATAAAGTTCTAGGAAAAAAAACTATTTTACTTTAAATGCACCATTTCTTCCTTTTAGGAAGCTAAACTATAATCAAAATAGCACTACCTTTATAAATGCTTTTACTGGATCTTCAGACATTTTCTTTTAATACTTGGCGGTAGTTTGGTAAAGCTTTCCATTTAGTCTCAAACTCCGTTGAAGAATTCAGCTACTATACATGGTTGCCTTATAGGGTTAGCTCTTGAAAGCTTAAAAATTTGAAATAGAGTATAAACCTAATATAAACATCAATTTCAGTGATTCTACATTATTAATTACATATATTTATTATATAGATTTATTATATTTTGCTAAATTTTTTGCAGTTGAATAAAAGCTATTCTCAATTTATCAAGAGCGTAGATATAGTATTACATTTGAAACATCCTGCATAAAGCTTTTTTATACTTCCAGTAAGTCCTGAGAAAGGGAGTAATACTGTCAAAGATGTGACTGTTTTTGCTCTGCATGACACCTATTGCTAAACTGACGTTCAGAAAGGTTTTGCTCATTTATTTTACCATCACCAATATTCAAGACCCCATTGCTTCATTTTACCTATAGGTACCAACTCATCCAGTTTTTAAAGAATCTTGATAGACTAATAGACAGCTCATTGTTTCATATTATTTTATTACAGCATAGTTGACTATTTGAGGTATTTTAAAAATATCTGTGTGTTGTCAATTTGAATGAGTTCTTTAACAAAAACATATTAACCCATTTGAAGGAAGAAGCTCAAAGTACAGAGTGGAGGCTATGCCTCTGGGTGCTCTTACATGTTAAGTGTTGCATTTACTTTCAGTAAAGAAAACAATTCCCTAACCAGCTACGGTCTCCCCCAACAGCCTGAGTCCTTCCATAGCACTGACCAGTAAGCGTGCTGATGACTCCTGTGCCTACCTGTGTCCCTCGAGCAACGAGCTGGAGTTGATGATTATGGGGTGGAAGGGCAGGAACTGTGAGGGTTAGACTGGGCGGTAACTGGAGCTGGAAAATGTAATTCCAAATCCCCTGCACCAAGTCCTCACAGGAAGAAAACAGTAAGGAAATGTAGAGTCATCTCAGTTTAAAATCATCTCTGGAGTTTAAAAATTCGCTGAAAATGATAATAAATAACAGTACAAATAGTATCTTTAAATATCTGTATGGGTTCAGAAATGGACTTTTTTTGTTATGACAGTGAGATTCATATTTTTTTAATGGAAGAGTCAGTAAAATGTAACACATTAACTCCTCAAAACTAATGTTTTGAAACAACTCATAATTATGTCCCAAAATAACAGAGGATATTGTTACTGTCACATCTCCATCTCCTTGCATCTGAGTATCAGTGCTGAGGTTGTAGGACAGCAGCATGTTCTCTGCCTTTTCCATATAGCGGGGACTTGTGCAGAACACTATGCCTTACCTACCACGGTCAGTTATTGAAATAAGCATTTTGCTAAAATTTGAAGATAGGGGAGAGGGGAGAAGAAAAACTAAATCAGGAGAGCCTAATTCACTGACCAAAGATCAGCCTCCTCACTTTAAACTGGGAGAATCTGCTTCAACAGCAGCGTGACCTACTTGGAAGCCCATGAGTCCAGTGTAATGCTAGTAAATTTCTATTGTTTCAGAATTGATGCCTTCGACCCTTTTTCTTTTTAAGGAAATAGATTTTAAAGCATTTTTTCTAATCTCTTGTTTTCTATGAAATTTTGATCTTACCATATGTGTTGCCAACTGCATTACATATTAAGAGTGTAATTTCCATGTTTCTTTGGGCTGGCTGGGTTGGGAAGACTTAGGCAGGGGTGTTGTGCAAGGCCAGAGAGGAGGAGACTGAGTCTTTGTTGAAAAAGGTTGTAAAAGTACCAGCAGATCTTGACCTTGGCCATGGAACACGGCAAGCTCTGGATAAAAATAAAGACGAAAGCATTTGAATGAGAGAACAAAACTAACAAAGAATGAGTATGAGGGAAATTTTAAGTGAATGTGAGAAAGCTAGTTTTATAAAGTAATGCCAGCTGTGAGTGGGTTGGTAAAGTTCAGGATTGGCTCCCTGTGCCCTGAGCCTTGGATGTTAGTATCTATAATCTTTACCCCCATGATCAAAGCCAGTTTTTGTAGTGCTATTGGGTTTTTGTTGTTGTTGTTTTGAGAAGAGCTATTGTTTCTTTTGATTTCAAAATCATTTTGCATGGTTTTAGAATTTGGGTACAAATGACAACACTGATTTTATATATCCCTTTATATTTTCACATTTTATTTCCTAAGTAAACTTTCTGAAGAAAACAGATTTCAGAGCTGTTACAATCTGTTCATTTTCTGGTCTCATAGACATTACTAAATGTCTTAGTTACTTTTCTCCTTGTTGGAAGGCAGCTATGTTCACCACTGTACCACCGATGCTACTTTTCTCCTTGTTGGGACAAAATACAGAGATACCTCAGGTTCACAAACTTAATTCATTCCACGATTCTGGAAAAGTTGGGCACATTTGCTTGTGTTCATGTGGCAAGGATGGCTACAGCTGTGTTTGTCAGCCAGTGCAGAATTTGCAAACAAAAACAAGATTTTGCCAAACACTTCTGTTTGTGAACCAAATTGTTTGTAAACAAAAGCAGTTGTGAACTGAGGTACTATCATATCTAATACCCACAAGTTAAAAGACAAAAGGTTTATTTTAGCACACAGTTTGTAGATTTTTCAATCCATAGTTGGCTGGCTCCATGGCAGAGGAGCATGGTGCTGGAGAAAGTCCCGAGCAGGCAGAAAGCATCACTGAGGCTCTTTTTCCCTTTTTGTCTGTCCAGGACACAAGCCTGTTTGTTGGCATCACTCAACCCAGGTTGGGGATTCCTATTATCCATACCCAGAACTGTGCTAAACCAGTCAGTGGACTAATGTAGTTATACCACATCCTTCCTCCATATTCACATACCCCCAACCCAGCCACCTCTGAAAGCCCCACCTGTGAGCATAGGAGGTTGGGAGGGGTATTTTAGATATAAGCCACGACAGTGAGTGACATCTAAATTACCAGAGGGTACAGATTATCTATTAAACTGCAGAACTGATTTTCCTTAATTTAGTGAGTTTCTTACATTTATTGCATGCAAAGCACTGGTTTTCCTGGCTACTTTATTCTGCAAACCTTTATGTGACTCTGCTTGTTGTGCGTTTTTGTGTTTGTGTTTTTGAGGCAGTCTTGCTTTGCAGTCCCAGCTGGCCTGGGACTAATTCGCTGTGTTGCTTAGGCTGGTGTGAATGTCACAGTCCTTCCACCTCAGCCTCCTGAGTGTTGGGATTAAGGCACACCTCCACACCCAGCACAGATTGCAGTATTTTTTACTGACTCTTTTACCAACACTTTCTTCATAATATGTTAAAAACTTGCAGCTGACTGCTACCTGGCTTTTCTGACCATCTGTGGTGTAGCAATGAAGGAGGATGCTGTGAAAAAAACTGAACCAAAAGCCTGTGGAATCACCTACTGCTGTCCTCACGTGCTCCTTAGCCTCTTTCTGTGTCTGAAATCTGTCATCCTTTTGTGGCCCTGTGATTTGTTACCCTCAATTATCTCTGTGTGAATTTGAAAATTCCTCTTCTAGAGCTGCTGTTTACTTCAAGTTGACAGCCGTTATTTACTTTGGTCCCAGGCATTGGGTAATGATGCCTTCCCCATCCCTACCCTCCCCAAGGAAAAATCCCTGGTGGTTTGGAGTAAGACAGCAACACATTCTTTTGCTTTGCAGGTTGGAAGTGTCAGCATCTTCAGCCTCTGAGCCATATTTCTAGTGCTTTCCCACAGGACCTCCTCATATGGAAAATAGTCTATCTCTGTGTGATTTTCTTCTCCTAATCAGCAGTTCACATTGGGGCCATCAGCCATATGGTGGACACCTGACCGAGGGGACGCATGAGTGGCAGATTGTAGCAGTGGTTATGTATTTTGGCCATCAGCCTAAAACCCTGTATTAAGACGTTCTAATTCAGGCTCTCCCCAGTGTTTCAAGGATATTTTTAGCATTTTTTACACTGAGCCAAAAAAACAGTTTATTTGCAATTAGCTGCTGTTCTGAGTCAATTAACGCAATTGATTTTAAAGGGTAAACTCTGAAGCAGATGGAAAATGATTCCTGGGTGGGTCAGTCCATGTGGGTCTAGTTTGTACCTGGTCTGGATAATATGTTTGACCTATTACTTGAAAGCATGCAGTAGCAGGTGTTGTTATTTTTCCAAACAGCAGTTTGGTCATGTTTGGCAGGGTCTGCCTAGCACAGTGTGAAACTGACATTTCCCTCTGCCAGGTTTGCCATTTACAGTGACCGCTTTCTGTTGATAAACTTTTTCGCCTCTTTTTTACTTGTAAGCTTTTAAAAATTGATTCTCAGTTTTAAATTCATTCATGCTTTAATTTTAGATAAAGTAGTTTAGAAAGTAATTTTAGGTAACATAGATAAAGTAGTAGTTTGGATATTTTTATTCTTGAGTATAATATTGTAACCTGCTCTTGTCTTGTGTGCCTATTACCCCTCTATCTACTGGTCTCAGTATCTTCTTGGGGAGCATTGTTCATTTCTAAGTAAAACTATATTTTAGATTTTGAAAAATTAGTTGATTCAGCTGTGTTCAGTTAAGAACAGACTTAGTTCATTCCAAACAAACATAATGTACCTCACTTAAAAATATATTCTAAAGATAAGTTCATTTACAAATAACTGCTCCAGACATGGTATTGCACACTGTAATCCCAGCATTTGAGAGGCTGACGCAGGAGGATTGTGAGTTCAAGGCCAGCCTGGACTACATAGCAAAATCCTAAAACCCCGTATCATTTTTGTTTTTGTCTATGTTGTTATTTTGTTATTGTTTTTTAATTCTCTTTAAAATCAAAAGAAGAAGTAAAATAAAATAGTCTAAACTACTGAATACATAGCATCTTCCTCTTGTTTACTTAGTGAACAAAACAGATGAACTACATCAAACAAATTTTGGTGCCATATGATACCTGTGACAAATATTCCCTTTGTTGTAGGCAGTTCATCTTAGATATTTCACAAAATAGAGTAGGACTTGTGTGCAGGGAATTCTGAGATTGCTCCCAGAGATCTTTTAGAAAGCTGTCCCTTGTTAATCCACCATGAAGGAAATCTCTATGAGGTTGAGCCCGATAGGAGTAGGAGGAAAGACAAAGGGAATAGCTGTCCTTAAGAATTTAAGAGCTGTGCATTTTCCTCTTCAGGTGGAATTTACATGTGTCTTTTAAGCACATTATAAATTGCTTAGTATTTAGAAAATGCTGTCTCAATGTTATTAACTCATATAATGCACATACACACCTGCTGACTTCTGAACCAGTATCACCACTGTACAGGTGAAAAGCCAAGGAATAAGGAAGTAGGTGATCTGCACAAGGTTACTTCTAGTCAAGCTGGGGCTTACAAGCGTGGTCTCTGGAACCAGACCAGCATAGTCAGTCACACCCTGCTGTCTGCACACAAGGACTTGCATATCATTCTTCAGTGTGCTATGGTGTCGTACATTAAGATTTTAGTGCCAAAGGCACAATTATAGACACAGTTCAATTCTTTTGGAATTTTTAGAAATATGAACTTCACATCTGAAGTGTTCAGAGTCACACAGTACATTAAAATTTTGAATCATAGAGGGTTTAATTTTCTGAGAACAGTTCTCCAATTTTAAATCATTCAAGGTCTTTATATTGCCTTAGTTCTCACTGAATCAAAAAATTAAATGTTTCATTATAATTTAATTTTTACTCAGGGCTAGTTGTGACCCATTGCTTCTGCAGATCACTACTAAAGTTGTCATAGAGTTATTATGGCCAAAGAAAAGAGCCTTGATATATTCAATTTTGGAGTCATTGTGTAGACTTATTTGGTTTCTATCTTACCTGGATTCTGTAGCATTTTGCCATGTAAAAGTTTTTTCTCAAAGAGATTAGGAGGAATGGGTTTAATAAAAACAAGACTGGGGCACAAAGTCCCATCAAAAGTTTAACAGTGAATCAAGTTCTCTTCAGTGGGACAGAATATCTGACAACTGAGACTTAAAGGAGGCCTGGTTTACTTTAGCTCCCAGTGTCAAGATCGTAGTGTGCACATGGTAAGCCGAGTCTGAGCAGGAGCAGAAGGGTTGCCCACCCAGCAGCCAGCAGACAGATGGGAGCAATAAGACAGAAACACACCCTTCCAGGCCCCACTCCAGGGACCCTCCAGCATGGCAGCTGCTGACTTTGGCAGTAATTTTGGAGGTAACCCACCAGAATTACTATCTGTGACAACGGCTGACTTGCTGAGTTCTGAGTCATGTTCTCTTATATCAATAAATGAGCATTTATACAGCAAATGAGGGTGGTTTTTCTTAAAGTATCTACTGAGAATACATTAGGATATGTTTTGTAATCATATCTTTTTAACCTTAGGTAAGGGAGTATACTAACATAACTTTTAAAATACTTTTTTCTTAACCTACGTATAGAAGTGCACATGAAAAGAAATGAAAGGTATAAGCATAGGCTGTCCTCAGGCTGTGTCACCTGGCTGTGTACCACCAGGCCGTTCAGCTATTTCCTAAACCTTATGGCTGGCCTGTTCTTGTGCACCTGTAGCTGCCTGGATCTTTCCTTCTCTAAACTCTTAGTGTTGGGCGTGGGGCCAGGGGAGAAGTCCCTGTTTCATCAAATGAGCAGTTCAGTGCTTATGGTTTGGTTTTATACTTTACAAAATTGTGAGCTTGTTACTGTGATGAGAAAATGACCAATGTTTTTGTTTTCATGAAAGAATTCTATAATTCCTTGTCATTTTTAACATAAAAACAGCTTTTCACAAGTAAAGTGTTTTGACAAGAAATAGAACAGTAGTTTTTATATGCCTGAATCTGTATCGTGTGTGTGTGTGTGCGCACGTGCGCACACACAGGAGAATTAACCCAGGGCTTTCTCATCTATAGCCCTAGCCCTTTTTTTCTTTTTTTGCTATAAGACAAGGTCTCCCCAAGTTGCCCAGGTATAAACTTGAGCTCCTTCTGCCTCAGTCTTCTAGGTAACTTGCAGTAATGCCGCTCAGACTTACAAGTTTTATATCAATGTATTTTTCTATATATGGACAGGTATAGTGTTATTGTTTTGAACATTCTGTAGGTGTGAAAACTTTCTTTAGAATTAGAAAAGATCTTATAGTCATTTTTTTGTTTTGTTTTGTTTTGTTTTGTCTGAGACTCACTATGCAGTTCAGGCTGGCCTTGAGATCACTTTGTAGTCCAGGCCAGTCTTGAACTTGCAATGATCCTCCCAAGTACTGGGATTACTGGCATGCGCCACCACACCTGGCAGATCTTATAGTCTTATTATTAGCTTCAACATTAGTTCTAATCATTCTGTAGGTATGAAAAGTTTCCATTAAAATTAGAAAAGATCTTAAAAACAATCAGTCCTGCTGTATTTTTTACACATTTACTAACACAGGAAAATATATTTCAAAAAAAAGTCATACATTCAACACTTAAAACAATAAAAAGCTTAACTGAAAACAAAAGCTTAATTGATCTCTCTGTAAGTGCCTTAATTTTCTTCCTGTGAAAGCATTAGTCAACATAATTAAATTCACACTAATTGTTTAATAAGCATTCATAAGATAAATAAAATGTCCAACATATGCTGATTTTTACTTAAATGTCAACATAATTAACATATGATTAATGTTGTACTGCTAGCTGTCATAATATTATTTATGACTTACTCTTCCCCTGAGAAAATCATTAAGTAATTATATTATCCTCATATAATCTATTCTGTAAAACAAGTTCAAAACAAAAAACTATAAAGTATGAAAATGCTTATTTTTCTAAAATGTTTTAATTTAAATTAGGAAATTCTTTTATCTTTGCTAAACACATACAAAGAGAATTTGTACTGATTAGAAATCCATTTTTTGGGCTAGGGATATAGCTCTGTGGCACAGTGCCTGCCTGGCAAGTGACAGGTCAGGAGTTCGATTCCTGGTACCACACACAAAGGAAAGAAATCCATTATGTATCATTAAACTATTTCAGTTTAATCTTTTCTATTACAGAAGGAGGAAGTTATTTTTTTAGACTCTCTCACACACACAGCTGTCACTTCTTCCTGACAAGGGACTTCCTTCCCCAGTGCAGGTTCACAGAGGAGCTCACTCATGAGGACAAAGGAGCAGTGGGGATGCATGGATGAGAGGAGAGCAGGATACAGGGATGTGGTTAGCATCTCCACGGTGACCATACTTCAAGGACCACAGCAGGAAGGAGCGGCTGCAGCTTCACCCCCTGTGTCTCCTGTGCCCTGTGGTTTTGGCTCCCTGCCCCTGCCCCTGCCCCTGCCCCTGTGCCTGTGCCTGTAACACTTGCGGCTGCTTCTCCTCGAGCTCCTCAGAATTGTGGTCAGTGCCATGTAGTGGCTTAGTTTATTTGGTTGGGTTTTTTTGTTGTTTTTGGGGGGTTTTTTTGATTTTTCAAATTTTTACCATTCATGCAAATATGTAACTTTTACTATCAGAAAACAGCTTTTGTCCATTTACATATATCATGTATATTTTTTCAGAGCATGGCAGACAGTGGCAGGAGAAAAGGCAGTTTGAAAATCTATTTTGCCTTAACCCTAGAGTGGTAAACTTCATGGGATATGAAGCTTGTGTCTTGAAAGTCCAGCATTTGTATAGCTGTTTTTCTTCTATCATTATTTATTTCCCTTTATTTACCCTTTCTCTGCAGTATATTCTCATAACCTTTCCTTTTATAGCACCTAAGAATAACTTGTTTGACAGTCAGTTTTCTGTGACTTCTATTCTAACCTTATCTCATGTTGGCTTTTCATCTCTAGGATGAGGAAGTCATGTTGCATAATCTCTGGGGCCACCTGTCTCTACTGTGCTGCCACATGCTGTGGCGAGCACTGTTATTGTGTAATTGCTCCCAATACCTACTCTCGAATTCCCACAAACCCACCTTGTTCACAGGTTAATATTCATAGCATATAATGTTCATCATGTCTAGCTCTTTTCTGGCATGAATAAGTCTAAATGTGAATAGCTTTCTTCATTTGATAAGTTCTGGGTTACCATTTATTAAAAGCTGAATAATTATACTTGTCAAACAAAAATTTTTCGATATATTTTTATTCTGCTGCATTTTGAGAGCCAAGGATAATGAGTTGATTTAGAATTTATATGTCTCACATAAGGAAAGTTGAAATGCTGTTGTTTTCTATTTAATTTTCTTAGGTCAACTTTCTAACATTAGTTCCTCATATGCAAACTATGGATTTCTTAAGCATGACTCTTTTTTGTTTCTTGTATTTCTTTGTCTCTATCACTGATAATCCCAAATGGCTTTTGAGCCTTTATCCCATTCTGTTGAACGATACATAGCTTAGACATGTTACTAGTAACCTTCTTAACCCCTTCCTTCTCCTTTTCAGCACAGTACTTTTTAAGTTTGTGCTAGTAGGCTACTGTGCGATTTCTCCTGCAGTAGACTACGCCTCTGAGAGCAGGAAGCAGTTGGAAAGCTGGGCAGTAGAATCAGTCTAGGTGCTGTCATTTACTAGCGGTCCCTACTCTGACAAGTTATCTCTCTTCCTGAAGCTTAGTTTTCTTGTCTGCAAAGTGCAGATGTTACTAGGGATGTCTTTATGTGATGTTAGTAAGGGCTGAATGAAGTCCCACTTTTGAAGGACTTAGTAGCAGACTTGGCATACTGATAAGTGTCCAGTCGTTTCATAGTATTCTTCATGAGACCAGTGGTTTTTATAGAAGTAAAATTACATTGATAATCTCTTCGAATTCTCACAGATCACTCAGTGCTTTGCATATACAATTTAATACACATTTTCAGAAAAATTTAAATGCATATTGTGAGTAAAGGCTTATAGAAACTCCAAAGAGGGACTGCTTAACTCTAAGGTAGAGGAAGACTTGATTATAGTTGGCATTTGTATTTTTATGTCTCAAGTATAATTTCTACAAGTGAAATGAGCAGAAAATGGATTTGAGACTAAGAGAATAGCATTGCAATTTCAGAGAGGTGTTAGCACTTTAAGCTTTGTCTTAATACTAGAGCATAGCCTATAGTGTTCTCTTTAGAATAAGGGTGTCACACGTACAAGCATGGTGAGGGCATGGTGCACATTAGCTGTTGTTACCAACTCATATGTGACTGTGTTACATAACAGAACTCACTTTATGTGTCACACACATAGATTCTTTTATATTATATTGAACGATTTCTGGCAGTATTTCTTTGGATTTTGTTTGCAGTACCTATTTGAAACCATTTATCTTAAAATATTATTTAAACTACATGTTACTTCTCCTATTTGTTTGAAATATGGGATAATACTTTGCAAATTATTAGCTATTGGGTGCTATCAAGTCATTGTTCCCCATTGGTTCAGCTCATTAGAGAGAAAACTAAGTAACAGTTACAACATCTGTAATTGCTTAATATATGAAAACTGCAGCGGTATATATTATGGGAGGTTCAAGGTCACTTTATTTTGATCAAACATATGTCTTGAGTTATAGTAGATTCTACAGCAATAGAACTATTTTTTCTTATTGTATCCTTTTTAAACTTTTTATTTTTATATACTTCCCAGATTTTTGCAAGAATGCTACAAAGAATTCTGAAAAAAGTTTTACCACATTTTACAAAATTAGCATTTTGCAACATTTTCTCTCTGTCTCTGTCTGTCTCTCTCTGTCTCTGTCTCTCTCTTTCTCTTGCTCTGTGGAGAGATTAAACTCAGGAGTATTCCACCACATCCCCAACCGTTTTAATATTTGTTTTGAGCCAGAATCTAGCTAAGTGTCCCAGGCTGACCTTGAACTTAGAGTTCTCCTGGCTTGGTCTTCTAAGTAACTGGGATTACAGGCATGCCTGAAAACAGTGCTCTTTATTTAGATAAATATATCATATTCAGACTGTAAACTTGATCTTTTTTTAAAATGTGTTTTCCTCTCTAGAGAAAAAAAACCTGCTTGATTACCAAATCTGCTGTGCAGATGTTGAATCTAATTATATGTTCCACATTGTTCCTTGCCAAGTAATACATGTTAATAATAATGAATAATCAACCTTGCTCAGCCAGCATAGCACAAGATGCCTTCCATTCTCCATGATGGATAGACCTCGGTGCTTCAGTATGGGGTTCCCACCACCATGGTCACCGTGCCTTACTCATTCACGGTAACCTGCACAGGATGATGAGGTGTGAAATTGACGAGCCTGCAGGGATTTGGTCTGAGCTTTGCAAGCTCGGGAAGAGCTGTCTTACAATACTCAGCTGCCTCCGCATTGGCTCACTGCTTCTCCCTAAGGCTTGTGTTTATGATGATCGGGAAGATGTTCCTAGATAAGTTAAAAAGTGTGCTACTGTATCTGGCTAGCAACCAGATTGCTGGATAAAGCTTCCAGGAAATTTCATTGTCCCCTCCGCCCCAGCTGATAACAGGCAGTATGAGCCATGTGAACATGACTGCACAGAGAATGAGTGGCCAGGGCGTCTGTGTGGGATGTGTGAAGGGAGTACTCTACCTCTGACTCAGGAAATGTGGATGACAGAGGAAAAAATGGACTGTTAGCATCGTTCCTTTTCCTTTGAGGGATCAGTTTGTTAGTGATTCCTACAGTTAACTTGTCTGAACATTTGTTTTTAATAAGAATTAATTTATAATTTATATTCAATTTATGAAATTGATTAGTTGGAGTAGATATAGACTGATTCAGCAGAGAATCTGAGTGTATGGATTATATCCTCATACTTTATTTCAAAAATTTTCATTTGTTTCTGGTATTGTTTTCCTCCTGATTTGTTTTGAAAAGTCAAGATATTCTTACGTTGCTAGAGTATTAGCAGGAAAATTCCAGGGAGGCAGTAGAGACTGATAGATGAAACTTAGCTTTCAAACAGGGCTGTATATTTAAAGCTATTTTCTATGTGTATAATCTCAGGCAAAGTGCCTAGCCTCACTAATACTTCTATGTCTCAGAAAAGAAGAACGTTTGCCTCACATGGTTAAGTAAAGTAGTACACAGAATTAACTTCCTCTCTCAACCAGTGCTTTGATATTTTTGTTAGGCTATAAAGAATGGGATATAAATGTAAATATGACCTTATATTTCATCATGTCTTCCTTTTCTTTCAGCTTCTTGTGTTTAGTTTTTCTTTGAAACAAAAAGGATCCCTGAATGTATTAGCATTCTTAGGGAGTCCTCTACAGCAGAACAGAAGGAAACAAGCAGGGAAATACAAAGACATTTCTGTTGCTAAGGGAAGCCAGAAGTAGGAGATAAGGTATTGGTAAGAGTGTTGAAAATGAAATCCAAATTTTTGCTGTTGTTTTTTTTCCTCTTGGTTGCAGAACAGTGTATCTCTTTATTTACCAGGATAGTCCAGACTTGGGTGACAGGGCTGTAAATCGAGGGACTCTTTCCTACCCATGGCTACCACCATTCTCCAAGTTGCACAGCCAGTCAGAAGGGGTGTTTGTGTTCTGAAACCCAGAGACCCTTTCCAGTAGGACATGTTTGTCAGTGAGACGCTGTGGAAGATGTTTTGCTTCCTTTCAGCGCCAGGTCAGAATCCATGTGCCACTTCACGCCGTGGATGCCTTGTATAAGGTCAGCCCCCCAGTACCTACGGGAGCCACAGGCACGCTGAACAGGGTTTGTGGGGCACAGGCTTGTTGAGAGAGAAAGCAAGGAAGAGGGGAATCTGAGGAGCAGGGGAGAAAAGGAGACAGGCCATGAAGAAAGAAGTCTTTCAGGGCTTTGTAATGAATACGAATTTTACTTCAGAACTGTTTAGTTTTTGTTGATTTTTTTGTGGTGCTGGGAATGGAGCCCATGCTTTGCACGCTCTAGGCAGGCACTGCGCCCCGGGCTCTGTCCCCAGTCCTGGAACCCTTAGTGATTGTTCCGTGCCTTTTGTCTTGATAAGTACACAAAGACAGAGAGTTTCAGAGTTTTCATTTCAATGTCTGTGAAAGAAATTAGTCTTTTTATGTGTATATTATGTCTAAAAAATAATAACTAATTTGGTTAACCTCAAGTAATTTTTTCTTTACTATACAAGTAATCTTATTATTTATAGACCCATGCTGGAACACAAGTTTACTTTATTTATACAGAGCACTTCTCACATTCTCTCTTTCTGCTTGAATTGGACAGTTTGATCAAATTTTGACCTCTCGTGCTCCTAGAGAAAGAAGTTTGGACTGTTTGTTTGGATAAGATTGGGTGTTGCACCTGGTGTGGATAATACTAGATTACATCTTTAGGAAATGGAACTTTTTCTGTTTACCCTTTAGAACAAACAGTTTTCTGAAATGAATATATTAGAGATAGTGTTAGCTTTTGTTTTGCATTACTTTTTTGTTGTTGTTAATTTTTGGTTTTTTACTCTTCTACATAGTGCATAGTACCTTTTAGTTTTACAGAAAAGTAGCTGTCCAGTGCTTTATCCTTTTTTTTCTTCTGAAATTTAAACTTTCTGGTACATGCTTGATAAAATTGAAGGGTGTTTTTGTAGTTAGTGCTGACGTGTGCTTCAAAATTTTTCCATTCTTTTTAGTCAATTCTGGTCAGTTATAGGAGTTAATAAATATGAAGTAAGGTGTATTAAGAACTGGTAGATCAGTCAGACTGCCAAACATAGCAGGAGCCTTGAAGCCATAGCAGGGGAGGCTACCAGAGGTGATTTTAGTATCAAAATGGTAGTGTTGATCTAAAGGTACTATTACCCTATTGAGCACTGACAATGAGATTGAGCTAGATGACCTATAAAATGTCCTTGTAAGTTTCTTGTAAAATGATCTATGTAAAATTATAGTACTACTTAGACTTGTGAAACTTTATTGCTAGAAGGAAACAAATTATTTCCTTAAATTTCCTGTATATTATTCTGGTTATATTAAAGCTTAGTCCAGCAGTTGATTATATGTGCAAAGATAAAACAGTCATTTTAAAACTTAAAAGGCTTATTTGTAACCAATGAGGAAAGCTTACAGTTTCTATGACATAAATCATTTTGAGTTCTAAAATGTGATAAAATATTCACTCTTAATACATATATAAATCTAAATTAGAATTTTTAAAAACGTTCAAATTTATGATGAAGATCATAAAAACAGAAGAGTAATACTGACATGCATCACATTTTTACCAGATGGTAGTCTTTGTAATATTTACCTGATTTTTCAACCTCTTCTAATCAAATGCTACAAGTTAGTTGCCGTAGAAATATTGCCAGTGTGTAACACTTACAACAACAATAACAAATAATTCCAGACTTCTGCAGTTTTAGCAAGATCTATGTTAGGATTTCTTGTATTATTAGCTTTTGTACAAAGCCCTACCTGATCAAAATGTATGCATGCATACATATAAGAAGTCAGTCATTGTTGGGAGTGATACGATTTTTTGAGAAAAAAGAATGCCCTTGTCTATAGGCAATACATGCTGAAATATTTATAGGAGAAGTGCTATGACTGTTTTGTGGTTTCTTTAGCATTACAACAGAACTTATTTAATAAATGCCTTAATGTGCTAATTGGATTAAATTGCAGATAAATTTTTCCTTGATTTCAAATTCAACTTTTGGTTCATATTTACTCTTCCTCATACACATATACAACTTAGGGCTGCCCTTTGCAACGGGGGGCTTATGCCTCAAATCTCAGCACACTACATAATCTTGCTGCTTTGCTCTCACCTCTGCCCCCCGCCCCCAGCCCAGCCAGAGTCTTAGTCTCTGTTCTACAAGTCAGTGAATGGGGTAATGAGTTTGTGGATGTTTCTTATCTGTGTGAGTGATGTGAGTATAGCTTGGAGCTCACCCCAACAGAGCTGTGCTGTGCTCTTCTAAAGTTGGATTAAGGGCTCCCTAAAGAGGGTGTGCCCATTAAATTATAATTTGTATACTTGAATCTTGCACACACAGAATAATGGTATGTTGCTTTGGGCTTTAGTTGGATGAGCCTTACTATGAACAGTGTGAGCACATGTGTTACGTTCCTGTAAAACTGTCTGTGGATTAATTTGATTTGAAAGGAGCTGAGCTGCTTTTCCTGCTAAGTCCGGAAAAGATTGGTTTACACTCTGGAGGTTTTGAGAAATGTACAGAAAAGTAACATCTTATAGTTTAGTCCATATGAATCTATATAATGTTTTCTTATTCATGTACTTGAGATATAAACACTGAAACCATGCAGCACTCTGGAAAAGGCAAAACTGTGAAGATCAGTGGTTGCCAAGGGTTATGGGAGGAGGGAGGGATGAACAGGCTGAGCATAGAGGATTTTAGGGTAGTGGAAGTTCTCTGTTCTGCTGTGATGGCTGGTATGCTTCATTTTATGTTTTTCCAAAGCTGTGGAATTGACACCACCAAGACTGAACCCTAATATTAGATAGACTGGAATCATTTTTGATGTATCAATATGGATTCGCCAATTTTAACTGCTGTGGTTGGGAAGCAGTGATGGTAGAAGCTGGGGGAAGGTTAAGTAGGTTCATGCATGGCAAATCTCTGCACCCTTTGCCCAGTTTTCCTGTGAATTTAAAGCTGCTCCAACCTGTAGTCCATAAACACACACACACACACACACACACACACAACACACCCCTCAATATTTTCACTGTCCTTTATCTGGAGTTACCCAAATATCTAACAACTGGGCCTATAAATACCTTTTATTGTTAAGTATATTCCCATCAGCATAGTATATGTAAAATAAATTTATAGGGGTCTTTTTCATTTCCACAATTTGAGTTGGATTTTTCTTTTTGTTTCTACTATGTTTGCTTTTTCTGTTTATTTTTTCTGTTTTTTAGTGTTTATTTTCTTGCTTGTATATTGTAGTTGACTACTTATTTCCTGGATTGAATATTTAACTCATTTATTTTTCTTGTTTTTTCATAAACATATTTCTTAAAGGTTCCAGGCTTTTTCCTGAGACCTGCTTTGACCATATCTTATAAATATTAATATAGTGTTCTCATTTTTATTCATTTTCTAGTATATGGTTTGGTTTTGATTAATGTGTTCATCCAAGACTTTATGGAGTGTTTTTAATTTCCAAGTATATAGTGTGTTTGTTGTTTGATGACAAGTTTTGATGCATTGTGATTAAAATCCGTAATCCACTGGATGGCCAATTTTTCCAATGTTTGTGGGCATTTAAAAATGTGTATTTTGTTTTTTGTTAGACACAAAACTTACATGTGTGTATATATAAATAAAACAACTGAGGTTTTTGAAAGTTCTACAAGCATTAGGTCACGTACTACTAAAACATCTTTTGAACTATTTGCTAGCTTTTCTACAAGCATTAAACATGTAATCCCCTGGAAACAACTGGCAAAATTTGAGGACACCTGTGTGTGCACATGCCCTCAGGGAGATTGTCCCTTCTCAGCTCCAGTCGTGTGCTAATATTGGAACACATGCGCACACCCACCCACACATCTAGAGGTCACTTTACCCATTTAAGCAGTCACACTATATTTTATTGATGAAACTGTAAATTCATTATATAGCTTCCCACTTTGAAAATAGGCTATTAGTCTTTCCTTTTTTGCTAAAATTGTTCCATGTGTTTTCTTCTTCTGTTCCTAGAAAATTCACTTGTTGCCTCCCTATAGAAGCTAGCTTTCCTCAGTGTATTCATTTAGCCTTGAATTCTTTTATCTGGTATTAATATTTCAACTCATTTTTTCTACCTTTTCACCTAGAATATTTTTATTCATCCTTTTTATTGGCCAAGTACCCAGTGGTTGATCTCATTTAGGCCATCTGTCTCTTTCTTTGATTCATTATGTTTTCCTGCTGTATTTAGTTTTCTTGTTTCCTAAATTTGCTAGACTAATGATATTTTCTTGCTCTTCCACCCCTTATTTTTGATACTGGATAGAAAGGCCACAAACCAAAGGTCTTTGGGCCAGATTACCACAGATTTATACTCATCAGCCCACATACCTACTAAAACATATTTTGAAGATATTTGCTAACTTTTATAAATCTACAGATTTATACATGAGATGAGATTTCTGGAACTGGCTACATTGCTTGGATATACATTTAGTTTGGATTTAGGGACTGTGTTTATGTAGTTGATAATCATTTCTATGCATGGAGGATTAGTCTCCAAGAAGTTCCCACAGCCACTATGCTGAGCCCATTCCTTCCCAGGCAAGAAAAGCTCCAAGCTGCCGTCCAGCACAGTAAAGAGATTGATTTGGTTATAGAGAAGGATTCAGGAGGAGTGATCAGGAGATGTGTGGTATGTAAGAGACTTTTGCTGAGTGCAAAGCATAAGACTAATGAGTTGAAGACAAATTCCCTCAACTTTATACCTTTCCTATTTCAAAATAAAAAACTCTCTCCCATCGCAAGTTAATCCCATCATTAAACTCACAGTCCCATCCCTAGCCCTGCATACTGTCTTAGCGTCATACCTTTTCCTTCCCATGTCTCCCTCCTAAGTCTCAGAGCTTAGATTTGGGAAAGCAAGGTCTACCCTCTGTCTCTCCTTGTCACTTCTCATGTACTTTCAACTCTGCAAAGCTTTTTGCTGTCTGCATCACTTTACTAAATAAAACTCAGCAGCATAGAGTCACCATTCCAAGGGTGACCTCACCTCTGTCAAATTCCTGGCCACTTCTCAGTTCTGTCCCTGACTGTCTGCAGATGCATCACTGCTGGGCAGCACAACACTTGTCGTCTTCTGCCCCATCAGATGCTCTCCTGGTTCTGACTTTCTCTCATCCTCTCTAACGTTTCTTCGTTTCCTTGCTCTTGCCTTGTTAACATTCCGTAGCTTCTGTCGTTGGCTTTTCTTCTCTTCTAAGTCCTCATCTCTGGGACATTTTGTTCTATTTCATGGCATCAGCCACCATGTGTGCTGATATTTCCCACTTCATTTTCTCCTGAGCTCCTGACCTGTATTTCCAAGACATTTTACACTTTCTAATTGCAAGTCTCATTGTAACAAACACTAACCACGCCCAAGACTGAACTCAGCCTCTCCTCTTCCCATACCCGCCACTCCATTCCTGTGCTCAGTCCTTTCTCTTCAAACTGTGCTCCTTTTTGAAGA
Source organism: Dinomys branickii (assembly GCA_004027595.1). Lineage (NCBI taxonomy): Eukaryota > Metazoa > Chordata > Mammalia > Rodentia > Dinomyidae > Dinomys > Dinomys branickii. The sequence continues at coordinate 252,317 of PVLD010000012.1, forward strand.
TGACAGTGCTAACACCTAATTTCCCAAATAACAAACATGGGAGTCATTTTCAATTCTTTCTCCTTTGCTCCATTTAGCTATTCCACTTTTTAATATATTTTCCAGTTCTTCATCTCCTTTCTCTTCTCTCTGGCCATCACTTGGCTGGGTGTAGTCACCCATAGGTGTCACTCTCTGGTGTTCAACCTCCTCTCTCATCCTGCCTTCCCAGTCCAGCCGCCCAGCCAAGAGCAAAGCCACTGTGTGCTTTTGCACACTCACCATGCAGCTCTGTTTGAAGATTTGTTCTTTTCGTCTGTCCCTTTGTACTGTTCTCGTGTACATGGAGACCAGTACTACATCACATTCATCCTTGTGACCTCCAGGGAATATCATAATGCCTGGTCTGCTGGAGAAACTGAAAGCGAGAGAAAATAATTTCTTAATTGGATTTCACAGAAGCTTATGAACTCTATTTTTTGTGTTTATATAAAGATTTACAAATCTTACAGTTTCTCCTGGTGTCACTAATTTCTTGGGGACTTTTTAAATAATCTCAGTTTTGAAGTTTATTCCAGGTGTGGGCATGAAGGAAAAGTAAAAAAGTATCAGTTTTATTTTTGTAAAACAAAATAATGAATTTGGTAAATTCGAATAACATAAAATGTTGACATATTTTACATTTCTGCACACATAGGCAAAGCAAGGAAGGAAATATTTACTATTGATTCATAATAGTGGCCAAATAAATCCAGTAGTCTGTAAGTCTTCACCGTAGTTAGCTCTGTAAGTTTGCCCCAAATACAGAATTAGCAACTACTGAACTGTTGCTCCTAGAAGAAAGTAGGGTTAAATGCTCAAACACATTTGATAAATACTGGTTCATTTACTGTGAACTCATGGCCAACAGCTCTGTAATCTGTGCCTGAACAAAGTGTATCTAACACAGAAGCTTTCTCTGTTGAGCACATCCCAGCCTCCTTGCTCTTTGGAGCACCAGACAGCATTTCAGCATGCAGTGACGTTGTAAATAGCAACATCACAGGCACCCGTAATAAACCACAGAAAGGACACTTGTGTATAATGTGAAAGCTCAAACAAGAACAGAGTCACGTGGGTCATGCTCGGCTGGGGACATATGTATGGCGTTATTTAAGTCACTGTTCTGTGCGTGTGAACAAATGGCTATGAAGCACCACAAAGACACAAGTGTCACAAGTGAATTTTAGTGAGCAGGAAAACTCACAAGTGCAAAATCTACTAACAATGAAGATTTGTTCTTTCCACGCTAGGCTTTGGAGATACCAAGACAGAGTGAATTAGACTTTGTTAAATTATTGGTGATTATGTTAAGCGTAAATGACAAAGGCGGGATTCTTCTTTCTTATAAGTTTGTGAAGTCATAAAATGACTAAATAAAGTAACATGATCTGACTTTATAAAATTGAATTAAGAAGTAAATAATTACCTAGTATGAGTAATACGACTCCTTATGAAGTTTGTCAATATGCTTTCGCCTTGATACATCCTTCTGTTGTAATGAGCTTGCTGTTTTCTCTGACTATATTTTTAATGAAAAGAAAATTTCTAAAGAATTATGATGGGAACACCAATTTGAAGTAAAGTAAATAAAATTAAAAGCAAACTTTTGGTGTCAGATTTTTTAAAAGACTGTCAATACCAAAATTACACAAAGCCTGTCATTTTTGGTGATAATCTGAGTTTACTTTTATACCTTTTCTTTTAAAATTTCCTCTTCCAAGTGCCATTCCATGGGTGCTTCCAGTTCCTAAGCTACGAAACTGACAGACTTACTCAAATGCCCACTTTTCTCCTTGCTAGCTGTGGTGTGTAGGCAAGTTCTTTCCTTCTCTGAACAGAGCTTTTCAGCAGTTGTAAAGTACAGAGGGTGAAAAATATCCCCATTATAAAATGAAGACAATGAGGTATAAAATTTATTCTCAGTTAAAAGTGAATAAAGAATAATTTTATGAGAATGAAATAAAATAATATATAAAAGATACTTAGATTAGAGCTTAGCATATTGTGATGCTGTGTTTATTTGCTCATTTTTCCAGATGGGGGCTATTTACTCTAAACATTAAATACTAGAGAAGATGGTTCTGTTGCCTTTACATGAAAATGCAGCTACCAAAGATTTGCTACAATTTTCCACCTAAATATTATTGTACTGTGTGGGATGTAATGCTGAAGGAAGATCTGAGGCCAGCCTGCCTCTTCTGTACATGTTATCTTGCTTGGGTGCCTTAAAACTTGAAAGTCTGTTCAAAACCTTTCACCTTTAATTTTTTTTTTTCTTTCCAGGGGCTGGGGGGCATTTAAAGGCAGTACCCTTTGTGTTAATTTTGCCACAGCAGATGAGTTTCTTCAAATATAATTTTTATCTGTCTTCTATCTTGGAAACTTTCCTTCCTTCAAGAAAATTTGTCTTTTAAAAATTTCCTCCCATTTTTTTTCCTGATGTTCTCTTTAAGAACACTGGTTATGCATAACTGATTTTTCATTGTCTCTTTGCCACATTTTTTTATATCTCTCTTGTCTTTAAATCATTTTTCTTTCCCCATTCCATCCAAGTGGCATGTAAGCAAGTTCATTCCTTCTCTGAGCAGACTTTTTCAGCAGTTGTCCAAAGCTTTTCTGTGTAGGAATTCTGCTTCACATTCTATTGAGGTGTTTACTTTAACTTTCAAAGCTATAATAACCCTCCACTCTGTGAAAGTCATTGTGTGTGGGGCTGTGTGACTGTATCTGTGAGCCAGGTCAGTCAGGACATCTCTGGGCTCTTTAGAGCTGGGCAGAGACTGCCCTCAGGCCCCAGTGGGTGGATGTGAAGGCTAAGCAGCCTACATGTTCTGGTGAAAACCTGCATGTACATAAGGTGAACATTTGTCTGGGACTATGCTATGGTACTGTATTTCTTACAATAGCACTATCAAGCAGTATTTACACTTTACACTTTACAAAGGAGAAAATAGATACTCAGATTTGGTAACAAGAAAAAATTAGATAGGTAATGAATGGCTGAACCAGATGGAAAACACCTAAACCTTTATTCCAACTGTAGTACCATTTTATCTCAAAGAGCAAGACACATTTCTCCCAAGAAAAGCTCCTATTTTGTCTTTCAATTATAGTTGATTTTTTTCTTGTTGGCATTATTCTGAAATTTCACTGGCTGGTCTCCAGGTCTACAGGGAGGAAACTGAAAATAGAGAATGTGAGAACAAACATTGAAAGCAACAAGAAGCTTCTTTCCTCTGGCCCCAGAGTAAGAAGAGTAAGACTACAAAAAACAGGCTGAATTTACTACCCCTAATAAAAGTTAGAATATGCATCGGTAGCCTCTGATGGGGATATTATAATACAATATGTAATTGACATTTTAAAACATGATTTGGAGTCATTAAGGAAAGATTGCATTATATTTAAGTTTTTGCCAAAAAATCTAAGTAATAACTGACTTAAGAAAATGCAAACTTATAAAAAATATTTTAGGTTAGTTGTAATTGCAGAAAAATGGAAACATCCCAAATGCCTATGCACAGTAGAGTAGATGCATTATATTGTAACTATGATAAATATTGTTTATGTATCAGTATAAATGAAACTTGCACATTATTAAATGAAAAACACATGCTAAAAATAACGTACAGAACATTATTTTTAAAAAAAATTTAGAAATATTCAGAACTAAATGATAGAGACACATATGATAAAACTAAAAAAAAGCTAATGGAGTGATAAACGCAATTCAAAATAGTGGTCATCTCAAGGCAGGGAAAGGTAAGAGACGTAGCATTTATAGTTTATGTTTTAACACATACCTCAGTTCATTTTTATCATCATTATGTGTAACTCACACATGTTTAAAATTTACTGTGCATAAAATATATAATGACAGGTATTTTTGTTAAGAGGGGTATTCAGGGATATACAGGATTCTGATCCCAAACCGAATTTGAGTAAGAGGTGAATTGAATTCAGTGGTTAGGTTGAGAAAATTCAATTTGGTTCTCATCTAATTCTGTTTAGGTCCAGAATCATGGAAAGATTTAAGTTTGTGAACCAAGGTACCACTGTATTTTAGGTCTCTAGAAAGATTTAGTAATAAGAAATTTTCTAAGATGTCAAGTAGGTGAATCATTATTGATATTAAACAGAATAAGACATAAAAATATGCTGTCAGGATGTTCATGTAAGAAACAATATTCTATTCATCTAAAGAAACATGTTAGAGTTTTGAGTAGTAGTACACATAATGTTTTATGAGAGGATTATTTGAAAGAGAAGTCTAGTATTCTAAATTTCAATATGCTCTCTGAAACATGTCATCTAAAATTTGTGATGATTTAGATTAATGAAAAACAAAATTCTGTTGACCAAGTGTTGCATTAGGTTCTAGAGAGAACATGATATAATGCAGAAGTCTTACATGTCATGGCATTGAATGTTGAGCCCCTAAGGTGTTTTAGCAATTTATAGTGCCATTTTGGTCTCCTAGTAATCATGACTCAGCATCTATACAATGTAATATTATTTTATTATGTGATATTAACTTTATTTCTCCTTTATATTTAGCTAAGTGTTTATGTATGTTTTGATTCATGTTACATAGGTAGTAAAGCTAAATTATTTTTGTATTTCATTTCAGTATAATTAAGAATACATTATAAAATATTTGTTATGAAAGGGATGTTAGAATGGGTAGAGTTGAGAACAAAACAAATCCACCCACATGTGATGATGTGAACACATTTTCTAGAGCATTCACATTAATCTAGAAATCCCAAAGAAAAGTTACATAAAGATTTAGGAAGTATCATGTATTTCCCTAATGTGTTTACATTTTAATTGCATTATAACCCACAATTAACCATCTAATGTAGATTGACATGTGTGATTAAGAAGAAAAATCTATTAACTTTCCTGTGACATATGAATAATAAGATTCACCTTCCTTTTGGTTAGAACTAAAGTGTGTATATTTCAAAGATTTTGAAATATTTTCCACTGAAGCTTTTTTTCTATACACAATAATTAATGTCATCTGCACTTTGGGGAGGGTATATACTATTAGATTCTGGATTTGGGGATCTTTTTCTTTTTAAACAGGTGATTTTGGAAAAAAGAGTACAATGTAATGCCTTGTATCGGGGTCCTGCTTTATATGCAAAATGCTTACTTTTCCTGGAAACTAATCTCCTTTTTAAAAGCTAATGCTCCAAGCAAACAATGTACCTTTTTCAGTACTGAATAAAAATGGGTCAGGCGGGAATTAAAAGACTGGCACTGCATGAAAGTGAATCAAGGAAGTTTCAGTCCTTTAAGCTCCTTCTTGTTATGTGAGAATTCATCAATTGCTAGTTAACCGAGACCCTATACCTGCCTCCCCTTCCGTGCCGCCCAGCAAGTGAGCCTGTGCTGTTCCCGTCGGTGTGAAGCACTGTTTTCACAGCAGTGCTCCTAGCCCTGTGTTAGATATGTTCTATCAGTGAGCATTGTGCCCGTTTTGCTTCATCTGTATTTTAATCAATAAGGAAACAGACTGACCTGTATCATCTTTAAAACCTCAGGTTCTGTGTGTGTTCCTCAGTTTACTTCTTTGCTTCAGTGTGGTGATAATTGTTATGGTGCCTTTAATAGCTTTTCATTAAAGTTCAGGTTTACCGAAGTAAGCCGGGTGTGGTGGCACAGGGCTGTAATCCCAGCACTTGGGAGGCTGAGCCGGGAGGATTGTCGCTAGTTCAAGACCAGCCTGGGCTACAAAGTCAGCTCAAGGCCGGCCTGAACTGCATAGCAAGACCCTGTCTCAAAAAAATAAATAAGTAAGACTAACGGGTTTACCAAAGTATGTGCTCCAAAAACGATACTGAATGTCTACTAGGTACAAGGACATACAGATTTGGATAAAGTTAATGAGTTTATTATAGTCTCATTGGGACCTTTAATATAAGACCAACTTGGATAACCTCAGAACAAACGTAATGTCCGCTCATTCATGTTAGTAACTATGCTACCCTGGGAAAGTATCTGAACTTTTGAACCTCTTTTTTATTCATACGTTTTTATATAGTTTTACATAAGAGATTAAATGCATACATTTTATATAGTTTTACATATGTAATTTTCAGTTAAAAAATAAGATAGAGTGCCTACCATAGTTCTACCATGTAGGAAGATTCGATAAGTGGGTTATATGCTTAGTACTATTTTTATATTTGTCCATTTAAACATGTTTATTTATTCCACAGTATTTTCCTAATCTCAACCTATCAATTATAAAAGAAACTCAAGCCTCCAAATTTTTCATTTAAAATCACAGGAATTGACTAAATGAGTTCTAGGAATTCCTTCATCTCTATGGTTAAACAGATGTTTGTGTAAGGAAATGAGCCGTTAATACTGTCAGTCCTTAGTCAGGATTTTCTATATCAATTCAGCACATACAACTCTTTCATATTCTGTCTTCCTTATTTCAAATCTTAGTTCACAGCAAGAAAACAAGAATGCTTGGGAAGAGTTTCTACATATCCTGCTCCCAGCAGACCCACACCAGCATCCCTGTTCATTACTGTGCCTTGGATCTCTTTCCCTCCTGTCTTCATCAGCTTTTTGTTTCTCCTCACTCATGCCCAGCAAATAATAAAAATGCCAAAATGCCTTTCACTTTTAAAATCCTTCTATCCCATTTATCCCTGCACTTAGCACCCCATTTATTAAGTCCCTATTAGTAGAAAACTCCTTAAAGTTTGCATTTTTATCTTTCCCAATCCTTTTTCAAAAAGTTACAAACCCACTTTTAAAAAATTGCGAAGTTAGTATGGCAAATACTCACATAGCTTTCATATCAACACAGCTTCTTTGTCAACTTTTACTATTTTATCTTTGCTTCCCTCTTTGTCTTGTACACATTTTGCTGAACCATTTGAGTTCTTTGTAGACATGGCAACTTTCACCCCAAAATACTTAAGCATGTATGCCCTAAGACCAAGTGCATCCTCCCCCATAACCACAACCCAGTTTATTTCTTCCAGCAAATTTAACATTACTGCAGTATTATTGCTGGACACACTGCCCACATTCACATTCTCCAGCTGTCCGTACCCTGACTCCCTTTCAATAGCCAGTAGCCAAGCAAGGGTTATGTTACTTTTAGTTGTCATGTATCTTGTCTCCCTTCCTTAGGACCTTGGCCTTTAATTCTTATAACATTGCCATTTTCAAAAGAGTGTATGTGAGGTGCTTTATAAAGTGCTCCCAATTTGGATTTGTGTATTTTCTTTATAGAAACTATTGACAAGTCTACAGTAGAATCACTTAAATGTTTTGGCCCGCATGCTATGCACCTGATGTACCCTTGAGCACATGGGGAACCCATGATAGCAGTGTCAGGAAAGGTTTATGAAGTTGTTTGACCACTTGCTTAGGATTGTGTCTGTCAGATTTCTTTATTGAAAAAAATCATAATTTCCTTTTGAAATAATGAATAATCTCTGGAAGCTACTTTGAAACTCTTTTGTTCCTCAGTAGTTTTTCAGCAGTGGTTACTCATCTGTTGATGATTCTTACCCAAGTTGAGTATTATCAACTTTGTAAAGTGTGCCTTGCCTGTTTATTACTTTTGCTTCTTTTCTTGACCCACTTTTAATCAGGCTTCACTATCATTCTAACAGCTGCTGCTGCCAAGGCCACCAATGATTTCCATTTACTAATAACAAACCAGTTTTGTTCCTTAGTGTATCAGCTGTGCTTGACAAAGTTGGTAATTCCCTTCTTTAATTACTGTCTGTGGTTTGCCTGCACAGAACCAATAGACTGAAACATGTCACACTGACTCCTTGTCAATTTCCATTCCAAGTTCTTCAGCTTCTGAACCTCTTAAAGTTGAAAAACCTTGGGATTTAGTCTTCTTAGCTACACTGCAGCTCAGTGCATTGTAGTTTGTTTCTTTTAACTGCTCATGCCCAAAAGCATGGGAACATGCGTGAGTTTTCTCTTACTTTTACCCTGTATGTCTAAATCATCAGCAAATTGTATCAGCGTTATTTTTAAAACAGAACAAGCCAAATTGCTTGTCACTCCCTCCATTGCTCTGTCTTTAGACTCCAACTGTTATGTCTGGCCTTGACTGTTGAATGAGCATCCTGCATCTACTCTTGCTTGCCCATAGAAATCCTTTTTAAAATGCTCATCACATAATTTTTAAATAATTAAAAAGCATTAATTCACAGTGTAATCCAGAGTTTCTCCATAGATGATGAAGCTCTGTATGCTTGGGCCCATGATTCTTCATCTTCTTTCCTGCCAGCTTCCTAGTCACTCAACACGCAGTACTTGTCACTCCTTCTATCTGGAAGACTCTTCCTTCAGATAATCCTTGCTGCACTCGGATCTCAGACGTCGCCTTCTCATCAGATGAGCCTGTCTAAAATAAGTCTTCTCTTCTTTACTCTTTGTCTCTCTAACTTTTCTTTCTGATGTGGTTTGTTTGTGTGTTTTGTGTGTGTCATCTGTCTACCCCCCGTATGCTAGGGCAGTGGGCCACTACTGCATAAGCAGTTCCTAAACGGTACCTCACTTGGAAAATGTTTATTGAATTAATGATTGAAATCCCCTGTACTCTTCTATTACTGCTGGCAAGGAATGAGGTTTTTCTTTTCACATTTACAGTGAAAATCTTAATTTTTTAACTGCTTTCTCCTCAAAACATTGCTTACAATTTTTCATAGTGTAGTTTAGCAGAAACATGCTTTTGTGAGTTGTATAGATTACTAGGTTATTTATAGTTTCCCTTCTTACTTTTAATCCAGTATATTGTTCTACATTTGGATATGATCCCTTAAAAGGCAACCCAAAATTTAATACACTAATATAGTGTTATTTATTTTATTATAAAGTAAAGCACAAAGTTTTTTACTGAATCATTCATTTATGAACTTCAAAGGGCATTGGTATGCCAGTATTTATTTTACTGTCTGACATAATCTTCTAGGAAGTCTACTTGACTAATGAAGGGAGATGTGTTGGCTTCTTTTTATTAACTGGAAAGTAAAAGCTAATAACATGTTTATAAGATTAAGCTAATGGAAGCTGTTGGAAAATTTCATCCTACCACCGTCTCCCTGGTGTTTTATGTTCTATTTATTTGGTTTCTGTGCGTATCATGGATGTAGGGTTTAAGTAATGGGAGGAAATATATAAGTCCTCAAGTGTGGTTTTAGAAGTCACCTTAGAAGTCACCAATATATGTAAGTCTATTTTTAGGATTGAGGACTTTCCCATACCTATTCTCTGGGCATGCAGATGTGTGGGGGTTACTTTTAAATGCCTCATACTGTCATACCTGTCTCCCTAACAGCAGATGATGGATCTCAGGGAAGATAATAACTGAGAACTTAGGAATTTGGGGTTTTTTTCCTGAAAATTTTAATTTAAGACTTTCAGGATGTAGTTGCTTGTAAACCGAACCCATGGACAAGGGGAGCCTGCTGTCTATCCGTTTCCTAATCTGCCCCATAGTGGACCTCATGCGTTTTTCACTCTCAATAGTTCATGATATCCTGAGAGACTAGTGGTTGTTCCATAGATGGTTTGAATTTTTTGGAAGAGTGGTACTCCTGACAAGATGCACAGTGTGTTTAAAACTTCAGAAAGCTGGCAGGGTGTGGTGTGTCTAGGAAACAAGTGATAGTTCCAGCTCATCAGAATGATGAGTGCAAAGGCACATAGGAAGTGAGCTGGACCCTCTAATGAAACCCCAGAATAAGAAACCTATCCTACAGGCACTGGGTGACTTTTAAGAAAGTCAGTAGCATAAGTATTGTTATATTTTAGAAAGGATGAGCATGAAAGGGTAAGAATATAGGGTAGTTTTTAATTAGAAGATCATTGCCATAGCAATAAGTAAGAAATAGTAAATGTGGACTGAGGCTGTGTCTTTGCTGGAGGAAGATGAACAGATGAAGGATACCAGAAAGGAAACAGATTTCATGATGGAAGATAAGTGTCCCAGCACCTTGGTCAGGGCTAAGTATGCCATAGTTGCTTTTAAAATATACACAAAATTAATGAAGTACTCTGTAGGGTTGTACTGAAATTATCAGAGAAAAAGAGGGAGGACTGAAATTTTCAATTTAGGACAGCAAGTTGGTTGCTGTCCTCCCAGGCTGTGGACCTGCAGGCTCAGACCTCTTGACTACTGCAGTTTCAGCATAGCCTCCCTGTTTGAGATCTGGCATCTGCTGTTACTTTGAGTAAAATGGGGCCACCCACACGCACCTACGAGGCAGCTCTGCCTCCAAGTCCTTCATATTTCTACCTTTTCCTAGACCCAGTTGTCTAGACCTCTGCTTAATGCTACTGCTGCTAGGTACTGCCCATGAAATTAGACCTGAGTGGATGTGAGTATTTGCTCGTTTTGGGCCTCTTTTGAACACTAACTTGCATTGCTTGCCATCTACCCCTGCTGTACTTGGTTAGTTACCAGAGTCTTTTTATTTCTGCCATCCCTTGCTGCTGAGATCACAGTTGGACCCACAGGTTTAGGACCCTTAGAATGAGAAAAAGTGTAGTGGGCCTAGAATTCAAGGTGTTTATACAGTACCTGTGGAATTCATATGAATATCACTGCCAGATGTATTAGATCTTAGGTGCAATAATCATTCCCTATTTTGGTCATTGGCATAGTAGCCATTTCATATATTCATAATACCCTAATAAATACTATTTAATGGTAATAATCCTTACAGTATGTGACAATCCTGTGCTGTTGGCTTCTTTGGATTAAGAAGCATACAGCAGGTTAGTAAAGCACAGTAGATGTGTGTGGATGTGTCCTGGAGGAGAGGCCTTGGGTAGGATTTGTGGTCTCTGACCTGTTTCTCTTCACCTGACCCCCTGCGCTGCTCCCTAGCTGCCAGGGACTAAACATCTTGACTCTGCCTCACCCTTCCAGCATGGTGCTTCTGCCTGGAGCCTGCCAGCCATGGACTGAATCTCTGAAACAATGAGCTAAACTAAACCTTTCCTTCTTTAGGTTATACATGTCAGGTATTGTGTCTCAGCAACCGGAAAGCTGACAAACACGAGGCAATGTTAGGACACTGCATTGTGTTGGATAAGTTACCCCTGCAGAGCTTAGTGCCTTACACACAATTAGAGATTTGATTCATAACTGCACTTGAGATGAGGCTTGGTGGAAAAGCGTGTCTGCTCACACAGCATCAGTGAGGAAAGGTTGACTTCTTAAAGCATGGTGCTGTATTTCAAGAGCAACTTGCTTTTTTTAAAAAGATAGTTACTTTCATCATTGCTGAGACAAAATACCTGACACCTACAAGTTAAGGAAGATGTTTAGGTTGGCTCGCATTAGGAGTTCCAGCTCTTGCTTAGGGTGCTGGCTGCAGCCCACAGCAGCACGGCAGAAAGCCTGGGCAGAGGAAAGCTACTTATGCCATGGCGGCCGGGAAGCAGAAAGAGAGGCAAGGAAGGATCAGGGAAGGGAGGTAACCCTTCCAGGTCAGGTCCTGACTAGTGACCCACCTTTTCTGACTAGGCCCCAGCCCCTAAGCACAAGACAGCTATGGTACCTCTACATCCACTCGCTTTCCAGAGGTCCCACCTGTAAACTGAGGCATCAGGGCAGCATTGAGATATAAACCAGAAAGCAAGTGGAATCCACTGGAAATGGGGAAAGATTGCTTCTGTTTTACAGGCCAAGTGTGTACAAAGCTCACATTCAAGGGGCTGCTGTATCTCCTTGGGGGATGCTACATATAAACACAATGTTAATGTTATCAAGGGATCTGAGGCCATGCCACTAGACATAAAGCATCTTGTTTTTTTTTTAAGCAAAATGAAAGATGTGAATAAAATTGAACAAGAAAAACTATGGATCTAATCATAGTGAAAATGAGAATACAATGCACAAAAGTGGCTGTCTCTAGTAGGAAAATTAGCTCTCTTTGAGATGCAAAGTATGATTTAACTTAATTACTCTGAAGTATGCCAAATTGGAAGCCAGAGGAAGATTACTCAATGCCTTCAGAAAGTTAATGAAACTCTTAAAATACCTTCCTATTGTTAACTTAAGCCTCTGAAAAAGAAGAAAAAGAAACTGTTTTCAGTTTGGTCTGATAGACAACTTGGAAGATACTGTGGGCTTTTTTTTTTTTTTTAAGGAAACCAAAATACCAGAGCAAAGTAATGTTTATTTTGTGTGGTATAAGTAGTATTTGAATAGAATGGAAATATATGTGTTCAATGAACTCTGGGTTTTGGTATTCTAGGGTCAAAATGTTCATTTTAAGAGAAAAATTAGTAGAAATAAGGTGATTTTAAAATTTTTATTATTTACTTTGAGTTCTATAGACAGAGCACAAGCTTTGACTGTAAATAAGATGCTACATTTTCTGCAACTTTCGTCCCTCAAATCAGCATCTTGCCTAAACTTTTTTAGTTATCAGCTTTTTAAAAGATGCCTTAGAGTTGGATATGGAAGGGTTTAGAGGTGCAGGCTATTTTTACTTACCATCTGCAGAACTGTAACATGAAAGTTCTTCCCAGTCTATTTCCATTTCTTTCTTCCTGCGTAATCCGATTTTGTAACAAATCGATTGCTCAACCTCCATGTATCACTTTTTAATAAAATCGAAAGGTTGCTACAGTTGCATGGTAGGGAGATGGTCTCTTTCTGGAAAAGGTATAATCAAAGGTCAATGCATTAAACACAGTGACTTATGAGACCTCTAATACCGTATTCCAAAGCACTGACTTTCAAAATTTACATTGATCCTCTTTACTGGCATGTTGTTTAAAAATTTTATTTAAAGGAAAAATTGGCAGAAAATGCAATTATGACTGCTTTTGAAGAATTAATTTCCCTCAGATATAATTATTAGGGAAATCACTTGTTTGCTTACTAGAAATCATCTCACTTCTTTGAACTCTCAGAAATGAAACACACCAACACAGATTACAAAATCACAGTCTAAGTTTTCTTAAGAAACAACAGAGCATGTTGGAAAGAAGACTGAACCTGGAGCTGGACACTTTTTGTTAGTGTTCTAGATTCACTTCTTAGCAGCCGTGTGTCTTTGACCAAGTGCTAAGTTTGAGCAACTTCAAATTTGGTGTTCTCATATGTAAAACAAAAGAAAATGTTTTTCACCCTGTAAGTCTGACAGTTTTGAGGCTGGGTGATACATCATCTGCTTAACCACTTTCCTGTTGCTAGGACAAAATACTGGACACTGGCAATTTAGAGGAGCAAAGTTATTCTGGGTCATAGTGTCCAAGGATCCAGGCCATGGTCACCTGGCTCCAAGGCACAGATAACACTGGCAGAAGGAAATTGCGCACTTCATGACGGCCAGGGAGCAGAGAGAAGGGAAGAGCAGGGCCACAAATATATACACCCTTCTGGGTCACAATACCTTGGCTTCCCTCTTCTGACCAGGCCCCACCTCCTAACAGGACATCCAGCTCCAAATTTCCCAGTGGACTAATTTACTGATAAGTACAGTGTCTCTATGATATACTTCTGAATGCGTGAGACTTGGGGTACATTTTACATCTAAACCATAATATCAGCTGTGCAAGCGCTTGGTAAATTCCAAAGCACCATAATCAGAAAGTCTTATCATTCTAAATGATTTTAGAAGCTTTAGTGAAAGATGTATGGATTTTTGTAAGCTATAGTTGTTAAAATTACTTTAAAATGCATTGTACAATGTAGTTTATAAAATACCTTTTATAAGCTCTAATGTAATGTCTTACAATAAGCAAACAAGGTATAACTTCATTAAGGACAGAAAGAAAATGTTACATATTTCTATATCCCTGACATTTTCTAAAATGGTTCTGTGCAGGCAGGTTTGTGTGTTGAATGATTGACTGAGGAAGATATTTATGAAGTCATAATTTATTTTTTAGGAAGTGTACAGTAGCCTCTTTCAATATTTTTAGTTTTCGGTGAGTTATACCATAATTACTCAGTGCTGTACTGGTCTGTATACAGAATATCAAGGTAAAAACTCTCTCACACTGCAAGGCTGCTGTTGATTTCCTGTGCTAAATGTGGCTATGAGAGTGGGACTGGGGAGCTCAGAAACCAAGTACCCACCGCTGTAAGAGTCCCATTGCCAGGAGGTCAGTGCAGTTGAAAGGGTGAGTGATGCTATCCCACAACTGGCTTTTAAACACATGAAATTGACTAGCTTAAATTTTTATTATTTCCAGCATATTATCTCCACAGTTTAAGACAAAATCTCCCTAAAGCGGAAGCTTTGTGTTGCTGCTCATTTCCATGCACCTTCCTGGGAGTTCCTTGAGAATTCTGTTTCTGCCCTGTAATTTTTGATATCTGTTTACAGTTTTAAATATCTGCTCTCTCATGAGAGTTTTCGGAAACTTCCCTCTCTACTTAAAGTACTAGCTCATAGTTGCCTTTTTTCACCATTTCAATAAATGCAGGCATAGCATTGATTTATAACTTGTTTCTGTACTTTGCACCTGCATAATGTAGCATGCTGCCTTGAATGCACTATATATTACAGTAGAAGAGAAAATTTATTTATTAAAACTAATACTGAGCACCTATTATGTCTTCTAATACTCTTTCCATTCAGTTGGCACCAATTTCATGTTGTTACAGGAAAAATAACCTATATCTATTCTAGGAACACAGAGACGATTTCAGCTCATGGTTCTTTTGTGGGGAGATGTAATAAATTTTGCCTAAGTATCACTTTGTAATAAATATTTTTCGCTAATTGATAATAATAGGCTTATAGTAGAAAATATTAGTTATGTTTAGGTACTAAGGTATTTGAAAAAGTAATTATTTCCTCTTCTCTTTTTGAAGATTATAATCATTATTACAAAAGTAGTGCACATTTCTAAAAGCAGCCTGACTGAGGAAAGGTGATGGGGTTGGTTCCTGGGGTTCTAAAGCAAAGATCCAAATAAAGGGACCCTGTATAGAGGCGCTGACTTTGTATGAATTAAAGCAACTGTCACTTGTTTAGAGAGGCTGGAACGCCAGGGATGTACAGAAGGCAGCAAAAAGTGACACTGGCAAATTAGTCAGGGCCCAGATCGTTAAGGTCTTTGTTTTCTCCCCAAGCAGTCAAGCTTCTTTGTTTTTGTTTTATATATGTACATTTTTTCATAAGGCAGAGGGGGGCCTTAAAGCTATTTAAGCAGAGAAGAAATATTTAATGGTAGACTCTGAAGAGACTTTAGTGATACAGTGTACCAATGAATCATACTGTCAACCTGCCTGGCATAAAAGCCTCTTGGAGAGATGGTTGGATCATGTGCACTGTAGTCCTCAGTGGTTTCATCCACATTAAGAAAATGTTAGGGCTGTCCATAGCTAAATGTGCTGTGAGTTGCAGTAGGTGAGCTACTGGGGCTGTGCCTTTGGAAGGCATATCTTTCACTGGAATTCTTCGCACATTTTCCTTTCTGGCTGCCATGAAGTGAGCAGCTTGGCTGCATGCACCCTTTACCCTCCTGCCTCGGAGCCAGTTGGCCATGCACTGAATCTTCTGAACCATGAACCAAACTGAACCTGTCCTCTTCTAGGTTGCAGGTATTGTGGGTATTGTGTCCCAGTAACGGCAAAGCCTCCAGAGAGAAAGAAGCCGGTGAGCACAGCACTGGAGGAGTATTCCACTGGGAGAGGAGCCTGGGAAGGAGACTTTGATGTAGATTCCAAGATATGTCTTAATCTGGAACACCAAGGTTCAAAATGACTCAATGAGTTTGATTGATTCTATTCCATTTTAATTGAATCCATTAATGCAGTGAGCATCAGCTGAGGTTGAATGCTCCTAAAAATTTTAGGAAAAATCTTACCTACTTTAAAGACATATATTATGCAGAATAAAAATGACACAAGCTAGCATTATAAGAGAACATGTTTACTGTGTAATGTAAGAATTACAGTGCTATTTATTTAGATAAAACTAATCTCTAAGGGACTCACTTTAAATATTAGAGCAAGGCTATGTTTTCTGTAGGACGTAGAGAGACAGTTAATTGGCAATGGCCTTTCCCATCTGGTACTGCCGATAAGTCCAGGTCCACCTGCTACCCTCGCACCTCCCCATCACTTCCTAATTATTAAGCTCAATATGGTTTCCTTTAAATAAACTAGATTGCTGTGGACTTGTTTACCAGCTGGGTCGGTCTGGTAAATTTCTGTTTTAAACAGAAATTTCTGTTTTAAACAGAAACGGCAGTGCTCCAAGTCTTTGTGAAGTCTCCTCTAAAGTCTCAACAATAGTACTTCTTCAGCACACATACCTTCTTAGGTGCCCTATTAGGGCCTTGAAGGCAGGAATTGCTATTCACACAGATGGGTAAGTGCTAAGCATGTTGTAGGGACCTGGCAGCTATGGAAGCCAGAAAACCATACCTGCATGGGGCCTAGGCTCACCTGCCCATTGCCCTGTGAGGCAGGAGAAAGGGGTGTTCACCAGCTTGCCTGTCTTGTTGCTGCTGAGCCAGCTGTTTTGAAAACATTCAAATGTGTGGCTATCACCTTACCCTTCCCTGTCATCAGCCCAAGTAGTACCACCTGGTCTGTTCTGTTGTCTCACACCTCCCCTGGAAGAGCAGCATACTACAACAGTCTCTGGAGGGAATTTGCTTCTGCTCTTTTGATTGTATAGCTTTTCAAGCAAAATCACGTTTTAAAAATCTCTAAAGCATTCATTTTAGTAACTTCTTTATCTCTGTATTTAATTGTATATATATATTTTCAAAATTCACAGGGTATGGTTTTGCAAAAACTCAATGCTTTGAAAATAGAACATCAAAAGAATTTCAGCAGTGAAGTCTCATATGTATCCAACCCAACCATTTTCATTCTTACAAGCAGTTTAACATTGCAAGGTACTTTGTTGCGTTAGGCTAAGAAACAGGTTAAGAGCTGCCTGATTTTGGACACAAATAATGAGACTGAGTGGGTGGCCTGGCTGCACATGGGCACCTTTTCCACTGAGGTTCTTTTGTATTATTTGTTGTTCTGGACCAAATGAAAATGCTGGTCCTTTAATGTGCCTTCTCCTTGGCTTCAAAATGAGCTTCTACCCTGTAGAAGGGTAGAAGGGGTCAAAGTAAACGATACTAAAGTTATCTAACCCACTATTCCAACTTGGATTAGGGGTGCCATTGCAGATGGACATCAAGAACAAACTCCCTCACCTAGGTTAAAACATTCTGTTCTTGAGTTTCTTTGCACCTAAAAAACTATACATTTTAGTTAAGCTAAAAGTATATTGTAATTGCTTCTAAATGATGTCTCAGGCACAAGGATACTGGATAAAAATAGAAAATAGGGTTTGATTTTTAAATTAATGCATATCCAAAAATACCTTTTTTTAAAAACCTTGTTTGACTATATTTGAGATTATGATCATGTTTGGAGAAGCTTTATAATGGTTATAAACCTAGAATGGAAGAGGAAATGCTTTATTATAGGTAATTTTTCCTTAAAGCGTTGGGACATCTGGCTGCCGTATTTTTAGCTCAAACTTTGTAATAACAGTCTCTGTATTCACACACAACCCTAGAAATACCTCTGTGCCATACACACACACACACACACACACACACACATACACACAGATACAGTCTTGCAAAGAAAAGCAATCTTTATCAGCATTGGCTTTAGAAACAGCCCTAAGGATTTTAAATTCTAAGTTTCTAATAGAAATATAAGCTTTTCTATTAAGCACTATATTCCATTTAATGAATTTTCCTTCCTGACTCTGGTTCTTAAGAAAAAGATAATTCCTTTTCACTTTTGTTTACAAAAATTCTTTGGCTAGGATCTACTAGGAAATCACAAACAGAGCAAAACCAGAAATGTCTGTGCTTATTCCTTGCCTTGTGGTGGCTCCTCCTAGTAGCAGAATTTGTGATTTTAGTTCTCCAAAGAACCTTGAAGGACTTTGGTTTTGTCTTGTTTTGTTTTGTATTCTTTCTCCCCCCTCCCTCCTCTTCTCCATGTTTCCTATTTTTCCACCAAATTAAATCTACATTACCATAAAAAATGAGGCACATCAGGGTAAATAGGGGATGGATGGGCAGGAGGGTTATGAGTGCAGTCTAGTGAGCTGTTAGCTGTGCAGTGTGTGTGGAGGGGCAGAGGCGACCACAGTGTGGGTATTGCTTGTCCTCTGGAAGGTTTGCTGTAGAGACTTGGTCTCCAGGGTGGTAGGCTGAGGAAGGAAATAAAACCTTTAAGAGTGGAGCAGCGAGATTGCTGCGGCACCACCTCAGGAGGGAGTACTGGTCTCCTGGTATGAGCCCTTAGATGGGCAAACCATTGTAAAACCAATGCTGAGTCTCTCTCGGCTATTCTCCACCACCCATTAGGGGCCCTCACAACAGCCAGTATGCTGGGTGCACTTTGAACCTTTAAAATGTAGCTAAATAAGTCTCTTTCTCTTTTGAAGTAGACTGCTTTGGGCGTTTCATTATGATGATGAAAGAATGGACTTAATACAGAGGCATACACTGTAAGGGTCTTTCCATTGTACTATATGTTTGAAATTTTTCTTAATAAAATCACTTAGGAGAGGTTACCCTTACAGGGTGGGATTACAGGGTTTTCACTTGATGTTTAATTTTTTTTTTTTACAATTATTTCATTACAGAAAAATGTAGATAATTCCTTTAAAAGCCACATTCAACTGTCTTCACAAATGAAGCCTCAAGACTATTGACTTACAAACTCTCTATGTTTGAACTTCACTTTAGACTCTACTACATAATTGCAATTGTATTTAACTGTGTAACAATGGTATCATTACAATAGGGAATTGCTTATATAAGGAGGGTGTATAGTTAGTGAAATGCTGTGCAGTGTTTGGAGTATACAGCATAGACAGAGCTAGTGACAGGAAAGACATTCCTAGTGCATTGTATGCTGAGTAGAAAGTTAAGAATGATGAATATAACATATATGTGTCATATATAAATTTATATATGAAATATATATAAATCTTACCTTTGAATTATGAGATGATAATTTTCTATTTTGTCCTAAAGTAAAATTTCTTAATGTTTTTATTCAATTTAGTAACATAAAAAAGAAAGAAAAAGTAACATGCTATTTTTCTGATAAAATGGACCCAGAAGATCCTCAGTGTCTTTTAAAGATTTTTTTGTCAAACCACTGTTGTAAAGAATGCACTTGAAATATGTGAAAACAAATAATGTTTTCATCTTTCTGAAGATATTTTTGTGGACTTGACTAGTGGCTTTTGAAGTGAGGTTAAGATATTTTCATGCTGTTGGGCCCAAGGCATTGCATAGTTGGAAATGCCCTATCTTTAATCTATAATTGCATTACATTTCTATGTCTGACTCATGAGGAAAGGAAGCTTCACAGCAAAAAAAAAAAAAAAAAAAAAAAAAAAAAAAAAAAAAAAAAAAAAAAAAAAAAAAAAAAAAAAAAAAAAAAAAATCCAGAAATTTACCATTTTAGCTAAATCTCTGTAAGTAGAACCACCATCGATACAGTGCAGACAGTGCAGCAGCCATGGTGCAAGGTTTCCAGATGGCCTCACTGAAGAATTTAGGATTCCAAAGTGTGCCAGTTAAACACTAGAAATGCTTTTATTTATGTCACATCTTTCTACAAGGAGATTTAAGGACTGTATTGAAAGTACACCAACTTTGCTATGTATGTCTGACAGCGATAAAGGGAGATAGATGATAATTATTGACTTTCTTTCTTATCTAGCTAAAATTTATTGCACATTTTGCTTATGATCCTGAATTAATGTTTCAGCAATTGTTTCCACTCACTGGAGGACATTTTATTAAATTAGGCAAATCAAAAGTAAAATAAGCAGAAGTAGAATTAATCTCTGCGTTCCAGTCATCTAGTCCTCTCATAGTCAATTATATGAAGTTTGTCACATTCTTCTGTGTGTGCATATCCTTCTCCTGTGCCCTAGGAGTCTGTTCCAACAGTCCCTCACAGTGTATAATGTTTTCGCCATCTCTTGTCTTTCCCAGGCCGAATGTCCAGTGACCGAGCTTTGAGGAAGCAGCAACAGCTAAACAACCTTGTTTATGTGGTGATGAATCAGGCCAAACCTGGTGACAGAATTGTGGATTTCTGCAGTGGCGGGGTATCACATGTCTGCTTTTATCTTTTCCAACATTGTGTGACTTTTCTGTATCCCATTCAAATTCATGTTTTTGTTGTCTTGGAATGAGCAGAAACCATGGGGACCAAAGTTAACTTCCTTCTTTTACTGACTTTCTCCAGGGCCATGTTGGAATTGTTCTTGCTCACATGCTGCCGTCATGCCAGGTAAATTCTAAATAATAGATAAAAGGAAACATTTTAGCTAAACACAATTCGGTTAGCCATGTCAGGCTTGTCCTGCTCTTAAGTTCCAAGTCGCTCACCCAAGCCAAATATGTGATACAAGCATTTTCTTTTGTCTTTGAAGTAAACTTCTAAGGTCAGAATCTTATGGGGGTAAAAAAGATAAAATACAACCACAAAACAGTTAATGTGTTAAATATTTTTTAAAATAAGTAGCTTTTCCACTGTTAAATAAAATAATTATGATTAAACTTACTTAATTTTCAACATAACTATGTCTAGAAATACTAGCTTCTGAAACACACTGGCATGTTCCTTTGGTATTCTTTTGATTTGCTGCATCAAAATTATAATAATAACAAAGATTTTGGGAAAAGAAAAAACCTAAACTTACTGTATCGATTCTTCAAATGTGTTTCTTTTGTTCTCATTCAATCATTGTTCGTATGGACATCACTGTTAGAAATTCTAAAAATGCAAATACAGTTTTAATCCTTGCTTGCACTCAGTAATGTAGTTTTACACATGATCACGTTTTAGTGGCTATGTAGTACGTTTTAAAGTAAATATACCACAATATATTCAGTTGTTGACACTGTTGACGAGAAGTTTGTACTGAATCTCCCACCATGTGAAATTGATTCCCTACAGTGGCCATCTTTTAACACAAAAGTCATGGGAGGGAATCTTCTTCCTCTTTTTTTTTTTTTTTTTATAAACACAAATTTAGCTGGAACAGAGTCCAAGCTGTCTAGAAGGTGTGAACCAATTATACTATTTTCAGAAGAAAAAATGTGACAAACCAGTACACTAATCAGAATGACACATAAAAGAATGATTGGAGATGGGGTATTCTCTTTTCTTAGACTTTGAAGACTAAATAAACCAAGAAAATTTAAGAGAAGAGGCAAGTATCTACTTTATTATGAAAGAAAATAATGATTTCATGATAAGGAAGAAGAGCGCTCATGGAGTAGAATCCTGGCAAGGCAGAGTCAAGGATGTAGTCTCTTTTTTCCCTTTCTAATAACTCTCCTGGAAAGTTAGATAGGTTGGGATTGCAAAAGGCATTGGCTAAATAGAGGCTGGAAAGCTTTCAATACCAAATGAACTCTAACAGATTTTATAAAACAGGGCCCAGGATTTCCCATGAGGGCAAGCGTAAGGATAAAGTAGGAACTAGAAATGATAGGGAGGAAAGGGTCTTCACTTCTCATGGTTCCTGTTGGAGGCTCCTAACTTTTCCCTGCCTTCTGCCTTTCCTCTCTCAACCTGAATTTCTCTCATTGCAGCAGCCAGAATCTTCTTTTATCATAGTGCACTGTCCAGCTCCCATTACCTCTCTACCCTCTCTACCCTGTTTGCCCAGCCCCACTGTTACTACTGCACATGGCCCAGCGATGCCAGTTTTCTCAAGTCTTCAAACATGCCACACTCTTTCCCATCTGGGCCTCCATAACGTGTTTTTCTCTACCTAAAATAAAACACTCTTCCTTCCCCTAGCAAATTTCTGTTCATTTTTTAGACCTCAGTTGATATGTTAATTCCCATTGAAAACCTTCCAGAGCTGCTATCAACTCTGGGTTCTCCATTATACATTGCTTGTCTCTCATTAAATACTATTACAGCTTGATGGTGGCGGTACATGCCTGTAGTCTGAGCTACTTGGAAGGCTTAGGCAGGAGGATCATGAGTTCAGGGCCAGTCTGGGCAACTTAGTGAGGCTCTTTTCTCAAAAGTAAACCACACAGAAAAGTACTCATCACACTCTGTGGTTGTTGCTTGTTTCACTGATAGCAAGTATTACTCATTTAAGTTTCAGGGATTCAAGAACCTCATTCGCCTTTGTACCAGGGTAACTAGCATAATTCCTGGCACAAGGCAGAGGATCACTGCAGTGTATGCATGTTATTAAGGTTATAAAATACAGTAATAATACTTTGTGCTGAAATCTGAATAATGTTACTGAATGTACTATTTTTTTCTGGGTAAAATATAGGTTATATTAATAGAAAACAAAGAATTATCATTAATCCGTGCTAAGAAGAGAAGTGATGAATTAGGTTTAAGCAACATTTGGTTCATTCAAGCAAATATGGAGTATTTTGCAGGAATGTTTAATATTGGGGTAAGTACTCAAGCAATTTCCATTTCTTTATATAAGTACAAAAAATTATATGCCCTACTATAAATAAAGGAGATAATTTTACATTCTTTCCTGAACAAACAAGTCTATCACTTTTTATATTTTACCTGTAAAATAGAGCATATGATTATTATTTTACTCATAGCACTGCAGAGATAACATTTGATTTGCTGCTGAGGAAGAATGCTACTTCCTTCACTAGAGAATCTCTACCTATATACAGCTTTAATTTGGCATAAATTTTGTGGTAGAAGTTAGAGCTTCTCCCATGAAGCAACTGGGCCTGTGTTACCAGTACACCAGGTGGCAAGAGACAACTGTCATTTTCCACCTCGGGACACAGGGCCCCTGCCCTGCACTCAGGTCTGTCACTTATGACTTACAGGTACAGACCTTACTCTGACATAGTCTTGGCACTTCTGATTAATAATTCATGAACACCAACTAAAAGTGTCTTTTTGAAAAAAAAGTACATAATATTTTTCTTTATGTTTCCCTCTTTTTATAATTACATTTGTCAAGGCATAAAACACATGAATTAAAATTACTTAGAAAGCTAAACGAAAATTAGATTCACTCTCAAGGAAATAATTTGCATAGGAATGTAATTGAGGTGTTGTCTCTGGATAAATCAGATGAAATGAATCAGTGGCTACAACTCTCATGTTAAACAGGATGCGATAAAAATAGGGGGCTACAGAGGCAATCAGAATAACTGAGCATTGAAAATACATTAAATTATATCAGCCACGATTGTGTGAAATTTTATTAAGAACTTTTTTGGCATTTAACTTGCTTAACAAATACTTTTGCTGTTCTTTATTAGATATGAAAATTAATGGTATAAATAAGATTTTTAAGGAGCAGTTTTAAAGTCAGGATCAATTATTCTCAGGAATTTTTAACAAATGATTCATACATGAGAATTTAAGCACTTGCTTAAATAGTGAGAATCTAAATAATTGTTAGTTTATCTCCATTAATGCAACAACCTATACAAGCAAAAATGAATAGATTTACTAACTTGCTAACCTAATTTGATTTGAAATAATTAAAGGGAACAAGTCAAAATATTTTCAGTCTTTCTTGTATTAAACTCTTTCAGTACCCATGGTCTGCTACACTTCTGCATTTAAGTTTCTGATTTATACTGTGCCTGTTTGAGAAATACAAATGCCAAATAAACATATGAAAATACTTAAAGTCCCTGGAAATTAAATCCATTTGAATTTAAACAACTGCATTCTTTTTTCTCTTCAAATCTGCAAAAATTTTAAAAATATTACTCATGGACTGCGAGGGTCAGTGAGATAAACCTACTGACAGCCTCATTTACATGATATTTGCAGTGGTTTGTTAATGACATGAAAAATCATTTAATATGGTAAACAAGGTAAGAAGCAAGTAAACATGATGTAAAGCATGGATTTGGGAACTAAAAATGTAGCTCAGTGGTAAAGCACAAGCCTTGGGTTCAATCCCCAGTAAGAGAAAGACAAGGGGGAAGAACACAAGAAAAGACAAAAAACAGGGAAAACGGTATGATTTTACATCAGGTGACTGTGTGCACACTGCATGACTGTATGGTCCTGAGCAACTTATTTGAGCTATCATTCTTCCGTTCACCTATCTATAACATGGTCCTAAAATTCCTCTCAGAGGATGTGGCCACCGTGTGTGTGAATGGAGGCAGGCGCCTGGCCCTTAGGACGTGCTCCATACCCAGAGCTTGGTCCTCCTCGCAGGATGATCTCAGTTCTGAGAGAACTACATTACAAAGCAATGGGAGTAAACTGTGCTAATTGGTATTTTTTGAAGTTGTTGTGTTTTTATAAAAGATTTGCAAAACATCCCACATTTAACATACTTTATGAATAAAAACATATGAGTAATAAAGATTTAGAGAAATAAATACATGATAGGTGTATTGGGCCCTGCTAAATCTGTAAGTGGAAATAGTGTGCTAGGCAGTAGTCAGTGTGCCAGCCTATCATCGCAGCTCAGCAACACTGTGCTGCTGATTGGCTGTTCTGTCTCACGCAGTGGGCTGGGCACCAAGGCTCCTGCTGCCTCCACCACACATCATGGATGAGTCTCCCGAGGCATGTGACCGGCCCAGGAAAGACCAAACTGTGAAATACTGTGTCGTATTTACACTATCACAGAGTCAGAGATCGTAAGCAGAGCCATTGTTAAGGATTGTCTGTATTATTTCCTGCAAAACAAGTATTTGACTATCATAGGAACAACCTTGCATGAGCTTACCCTGATTTTCATTATAATGATTAACAGCATCCTGAGGAAAATATAAAAATCTTTTCTAAAGTAAGAAACATCTGTCAAGGTTTTTAGGTTGTTTCTATTTCCATGTATATAGCTGTATGACCTAGATATGAGTATTATTATACATTTAAATGATCACTTTTCAATTGTAAAAGTATATTTTTAAGGCTGTTTTTAAACGCAGTCTATTCTTATTTTCTTGCTATTATTACCTTCTTTTTTTTCTAGGATAAATAAGTCTTATTACTTTAAAATTTTATTTTAAAAAATTAAATACTTTAACACTTAATTTCTAAAATAAATCCTAGTACTCATTCTCTCAAACAGTGATCCAGATACTTTATTCTCAAATGACGTGGAAAGGGCCATGACTGCACAAAGTGCACACTTTGCACTGAATACAAGAACTCCATCAAGCCTTATCAGCCACCAAAATGTTTGAATTGGGGAATTCCAACCATAACAAGCACTGGTGGATTTTTTTATAGTGTTCACTGTATATCACAATCTCAAAAAATTTTTTCAAGTTATTTTTATTTCTTTTGTTATATTTTACCCTTAACAATTTTTGTGTTTATTTGTGGCTTAGCAGTGTACAGAGTACTTAATTACAGGCTCATTTCTAAATATGTCTGTTAGTATACAATTTAAAAAAAATATGCAATTACAAGCATAATTTACATTTGATGAGTAATTACATACCCGGTTTTAAAGGATAAGGAAGTAGAGAAATTATTTGTTCTGTAAACACAATTTTTAAAACTCATTAAGGCAAAAGAGAAGATTGCCAAGATGAAAATGGCAAATAGACATAGTTCAATCCCTCATCTCCCCCAAGAAATACAAATTACAATAGTAAGAACAGAAAAAGTAGTCTCTGATAAACTAGTGAAGGCTCTACACCTTGAATCATACAGTCTGAAGTGTGAAGGTGGAAAGTAGGTTGAAGAAAACAGTGCTAGATTATTGCAGAGTCAGTGTCTTGGTTACTTTTCTCTCATTGCTGAGACAAAATACCCAACACCCAAATTAAAGAAGGAAAGGTTTATTTAGCTCAGAGTTTGTGGAGACTTCCATTCATATGACTGGCTCCAAGGCAGTGGCATATGGCAGAGGGCAACAGTTCATGGGAGAGCGCAAACAGCAAAAGCAGCAAGAGCAAAAGGGGGAGGAGCAGAAAGAGCAAGCCTCTTTCCCTCCCTTGTATTTTATGCAGGCTGCCTGTGCCAGGGTAGGTGTAGCACTCACTCCTATAATCCCAGCATTGGACCATGAATCAATCAAAAAGTCTAGAAGCCCACTCCATAACTACACAAGCCTTTGGGAGACATTCAGATGCAAACCATAACTGGCAGGAAGCAGATCAAACTGAAACAAGGCTGAAATCAGGCAAGATTACTGGGAAGCAAGTCACTTCGGGATGTCTGAAACCTTGGAGGAAGGGAATGAAGAGGAGCTGAAATCATAATTAAAATATTATTTGAGATTCCTGTCCACATCTCATATAGAAAAACACCTCTTCCCTGCAAGAAGCAGGAAGTTTATTCCATGAATATACTAAGCCACAGAAGCTCCAAATACTCGGCTAGCACTTAGGAGGCAGTGGCAATGTGCTATGCTGAAAACAAGAGCGGTATGGAAACTTTGCCCTGCACTGTGGACCTCTCCTGTCCCCACCTGACTCCCAGTGCCAGAACCTCAGAAGCCAGATTCATTTGCTCCATCAACAGTGTTAAAAGCACCTCTTTGGTGGAAAGAGAGCTATCTCCAGAGACAGGAACAGAATACTATAGGTGTAATTTTTTTAAAAAGCTACCTAGCTCTTTGCCAACCTAATCTAAGGTGTCTAGCCTTAGTCTCTCTTTCAGAACTTCCAGTCAGCTCTGGTGATTCACTAATATGAACCAGCCAGCTGAAAATGGAAACAACCCAAGTGGAATCTAGAGGCCAAAGCAGGAAAATGATAAAGGGTCTTCTTCAGGGAAAGCTCAGAGACAATGCTGAATATTACATGAATGCAACAGGACTAGAATGGAAAAGATTGAATGGTTACAGAATAAGACAGGGTTTCTTGGCAGTTAAAAATTTGTTAGACAAAATAAAAATAAAGAGAAAAATGTTAAAGTGTTAAGAAAGAAAATGGAGTCACTGTAACGCGCTTCTGTAACCTGGTGCTCTGGGAGGTTGATGCAGGAGGATTGCAAATTTGAGTCCTTCTTGGCCAACTTAGTAACATGTTTCTCAAAATAAAAAAGGATTGAGGATGTAGCCCAGTGAAAGAAAGAAAAAGAGTGGTGGGAGGCATGAAAGGAGAAAGATCAAATGTAAGTAAGGCCAGGGACAGGAAGGAAAGGATATATAAGCTGTCACGTGAAAAAACAGAATAAAGAAAAGAAACAGCTGGAAAGAAGCAATTTTTAAAAATTTAGACTGAGTCCAAGAAGCCAATCAATACCTTAGTGATAGGAGGATCAGAAACACAGAATAGATAAAGGGATAGGAGGGAAGATATCAAAGAGTGAATTTAAGAAAAAATATGTATTGATCAAGTCAGGGGAATTAGCATTTCCAGCTCCTTGTCATTTCTGTCTGGAGGCTCTGTTCAAGATTTTCCAGTTCTCTCTGAAATATATAATATGATATTGTGACCTACAGTCAGAAATATCAGTAAGAAAAGATATTTTATTTGATTTTTAAAGGTTATTGAAAAATTATCTAAACCAAAGTACATGGTGAAATTTCAAAACACCAAGGATGACAAGATTTTCAGACCGGTTTCCACAGAAGGGAAAAACAGGTCATTAACAATAATTTGGAATCACAGTGCCACTATAGGACTCGGAATTACAATGTTTCTTAAAGGTAGTGAGGAAAATGTGTGCAAAATACTAAAGGCTAATTTTCAATCTCAAGTTCTATACCTAACCAATCCACCAATCAAGTATGAAAGAAAATAAAATTTCTACATCCTCCAGCTCTCAAAGGAATGGACATTATACGGAACCCTGTTCGATAAACTAGTTGATGTGCCCAGGAGAACAAGAAACAGGTAAGCAGGGACATCCAAGAAAGGGTGAAAGAAGCCTTTGTCTGGTGGGACAGGGGCTTTAGGATTGCAGTCGAGCTGTAGCCCAGGAAGCAGAGTTCATATTTTAGTCAAAGGGCAGAAGACCCAGGAAAGATGTCTTCAGGAAAGAAAACTGAGCGATGCTTTGTCAGCTTTTACACACTGGAAAATTGCATTGTTGAAAAAGGACAGAGGCTATATAGTGTGGATAAAAATGCTCATCTTGTATAAGAGACATATAATAAATATCTAATATTTACAAATCAAGATAGCAATTCTTTTTTTTTTTTAAATAAAAGTACAAAAACATATTAACAAACAGACACCAGTTAGCATAAAAAATAGTACAATCACAACTAATCTATAGACAAGGTGACCTGGTCTCAACAGTGGTTATTGTTTTATCCATTGATATCTTCGAAGTGTAAATATATGAACCCATATGCAGACATGCAAAGTTAGTCATACAATTAATCCTCTCAACAACAAAAAAAACACAAAAACCAAAAATCCAAAGACAAAAAACAAAACAGGTAAACAACAACAATACCAACAACAACAAAAAAACCACCCATAGTTGCTGCTTTGCATATTGATATCTTCGAAGTGTATGTTCAGGCTAACACATATAGACATACAAGATTGATCAAATAACCTGTCATCAATTATTCCTTAGCATTAAGTGATATAATACAATAGTAGAACCATGTTAGCCTTCCTGCATATATGTATATTCATATATACATACATAATTTTTGTCTCTTTCTTTTCTCCTTTCCCTCGACCCATCTGTTCTTTGTTTTTGAACAGATTTCCTTCATGTCTCTTAGTTTATATTCCCATGAAGATAGCAATTCTTTAATAGCCGGATTTTTGTTCAGGATTGAAGGAGTCTGTACAGAACAAGGCTCTCTACATGTCTTTTAGCATTACTTGAAGTTTAAAGCTGTTTGTGTGTAGTATTACCACATGAAAACCTAACAAAGCAAGTTTAGAGATCATTCTGTTCTCATGTTACCAGAAGGGAGTTCCAGAGGGAAAGAGGGATATAGTTCATGTGAGAGCAGGAACTAGAGTCTAATCAGTGACTGTTCCCTCACCACATCTATGAGAGCGTAAATAACTGAGATAATTTGGGTTGCAGAGAGACTGAGTTTAAATCCTAGTTCTACCATTTGTGACCCTAAGCAGCCCCTTCTTCCCCTTGCTGAGCTTCAGATTCCTCATTTGTAAAATGGGGGATAACAGCTGTAAGCATAGTTCGATCTAGGAAAAGGCTCAATAAAGTTAAATGAGTCTCAATAAGTAAGGACAGGGAGCCTATCAGAATCATAAATCTGTAGCTTTGGAGATATCATTAAAACATAGGTTTATTACCTGTCAAAGTGTGCCTTCTGTTCCGAATCAGCATATGCTCTTCTCGGAGAATCATGTACGGTGTACTCTTCATTCTCGGAGAATTCTGCCCATTTGTGTACAGTCTTGCCTTATAAACTGCTGGCTGAAAGACATGAGGGTGAGGGATGATTTATTTAAATTACTGCTGCATAGATGGAAGATATGAAAATTGTCTTCAGTTTTATCGTAATGACTTGCAAAATAGGTTAAGAATTATACTTAGAACATTTATGATGTATAGATAAATTGAAACAAGCAAATATATGGGAAAATTAATTTATAATCTGTGAATTTTGCTATATATATCTAGATTGAAAGTGTTTATATTCACTTTAGAATATGCATTACCTCAGCCATAAGATAAGTTTATAACTTCAATTTTTATCTTTTATAGGAACTCAGTATATATACCAAGAAAGGGTAGATAATAGGAAATTCATAATGTAAGAACCAAATATGAGCCGGAGATGTAGCTCAGTGGCATAAGTGCCTGTCTGGCAAGCTCTAGGTCCTGAGTTCAATTCTCGGTACCATCAAAACAAAACAAGAACTAAATGTGTGACTAGCACATAATTCACTTTTTCCCCTCATAATTCAGAGGTGAACCTAAAGGTGATACACAGAAGCTCCTTATTTACAAAAAGGGGTCTCTAGGATTATGGTGGAGCAAGACCTGACACAGTAGAAGAGTATGAACCTTGGAGTCAGACTTAGATCCACTGAGTGTAGTGGGAATGTTAACTGGCAAGGTGATGTCAGACCTGTTATGGGGAGTGGAAATAATAAGTGCTAGTTACATGTTACACTGAAAATGAAGCAAAGCATTACGTCAAGAAAACATCTATGTCACGGTGACATCTGCATCTGGCATATCCTAAATACATGCTAGTTACTTATGATGTTGGAATTCTAGAAAGTTAATGAGCAAGTGAGATAAAATGAGAACAATATATTTATGAAGCATAGATATTGAGGACTCAAACTGGCGCCCTCAGTTTGTTATGTGACCTTGGATAAGTTACTTCACCTTTCTGTGCCACAGTTTCTGCAATTTAAGTAGTACCTACTTGGATATTTCCACATACATGTTTACAGCAGCACTAATCCCAACCACCAAGAAGCAGAAGCAGCCCACGGATCCACCGGTGGGTGAATGGGTGAGCGAGATGTAGATACATACATGATGCAGCCCTGGAAAGAAAGAAGTTCTTGCATCAACTTGGGTGGATCTTGATGGCAATGTGCTAAGTAAAATAAGCCAGTTACAGAAGACAAATACTTTGTGATTACTTATACGAGATATCTCCAGTAGTAAGACTCATAGAAACAGCAAATGGAATGGTGGGTACTCTAGCACAGTACTGGTGAGTCTCTTAGAGCTTGCAGTGGCACTGACAGCCCGCTGCAGCACACATGCCGTAGCGTCACCACGCTGCACTGGAACATGACGAAGAAAATGAAAGAGTTGTTCACCAAATAGAGAGCTTCACAAGGTCGGGGAATTCTGAGGATCTGTTTTATCACAGTGTAAATGTACTTAACGTGCTGCTGAGCTGTCCACTTAAAAATAGTTAAGAAGAACAATTTAATAAAATTTAACTTTACTACAATTTTAAAGGTCAAAAATATATACTTCATAGTTGTGTTATTACATGAAAAGCACTTAGTATGATAAGTTCTCCATTAATACTATGAGTATTTCATTTTTCATGACAATACCATGTACTTTTTTTATCTCTGTTCCTGTCACTTTACTTTTTGAAATCTTTTCAGTCCTATCAGGCCCTCTGCAAATCCCATATCCTCCAGAAGCCCCTACCTAATTTTCTCTCATCTGAATTTCTCCTCTCCCTGCTTTGGTGTTTCTGTTTGTGCTCTCGGTAATGTCGCAGCACATTTGCTGCATGCTTCAGACCTTTCTGTACAGCTCTGTGCCTTTCCTAGGTAGTGCTTTGCTCTGTGTTGCCTGGCACAGGAAGTCACACATGTTAGAACCAGAACTCAGAGTTGTGTAAACCTGTACAAATCCCCATACAATTTAAACCTCTGCAGTTAAACAATTGAGTTCATATATCACATACTTTAGAATTTATTGTTGCTGTTGACTGAACACAGAAAAGGAGCTATATGTTTGACCCTTTATTCCCAGCAACTGGCATCATATTCATATAGAGGAAGTGCTTAGTTATTATTGAATGAATGGTGAATGAATAAATTGTTCAGGTTCTGAAACTATAAGTGGTAACTCTAGGCCTTTAATGATCAAGAAGAAAAAAAAAACTGCTCCACAGAACTGCTCATCTTCACATTGTCCACCAGTGCATTGGGAGGATCAGCACCATGCATGGCACTTGGGCATTTGTTAGAAGTGCAGATTCCCAGGCCCCTCCATGGCCTCTGCATCAAATTTCTGTTTCAATAAACTAAGTCCTTATTTGATTGCACATTCAAGTTGAGAAGCACTGCTCTGAAACAGTGGTCCTTAAACTTTAGAATGCATTGCAACAACATGCAGAAACACTGAAATGGCACCCATGATTTAGAGCAGATTTATTTATATCAGTGGGCACTGATCAGGATCATTCTCAGAATATCAGGCCCTAATCTGTGGTAGCCTAGGGCTTATATGAGATAAGCAAGCAGGAAGTACACAGGCAGAATGACTTGTTAATTGGGGATTGATTTATACAAAGTGCATCTTGGTGAGCAGCTGTATATCCCAGTGACCAGCCTAAGAGACAAAAGCAACAGGAACTGGAACAGGAACTATTACCTAGGCAACTAACAAACTGAAGTACACTGACAGGGGCAGGGGCATTTTCTGCCCCAGCATAAGAGACTCTGGTGTTAGCATACATATATGTTTATGTATATATTTCCCATTTTAACTTCCAGCCATTCTTGCTTCCTGCTTTTTCCCTCTCCTGGGCAATTTTGAAGGAAATCCAAACATCATTTCATTTTATGCATAAAAATTTGTGGAATTATCTCTTAAAAATAAATAACAATCCTTTAAAAAAGAAATACTGGGGCTGGGGATATAGCTCAGTGGAATAAGTGCTTGCCTAGCAAGCGCAGGGTCCTGAGTTCGATCCCCAGTACCGTAAAAAAAAAAAAAAAGAAATACTGTCCAACAAATGATGCTGGAGCAACTGGACATGTCTCTGCACAAAATAACGTAGACATGGAGCTTATACCTTTCATACAAGTTAAGTCAAAATGAATCATAGACCTAAAGGAACGTTGGATCAAACAATAAAACTTCTAAAAGATAATATGGGGAAATCTGAACAAACTAGATGTGGTAATGATTTACTAACCACCAGAAGCACTAAGAAAGAAAGAATTCATTGAAGTTAAAAACTTTTTCTGCAAAGACATCCTTGAAACGGTAAAAAAGGCCACAGTGGGAGAAAACATTTTGCAGAGGACATATGTAAAAACTGATAAAAGACTCTCAGCCAAAATAAACAAAAGACTCTTAAAATAGAGCTATCAGAAACAACCCAGATGAAAAATAGGCCAAACTGTATCAGACACCTAACCAAAGAAAATACAGAGCTATAAGCTTATGAAAAGCACCATATCATATATCATCAGAAAAATGCAAATGAAAACAACCATGAGTTGTTGCTATACACACATTAGAGGAGCCAAAGTCCAGAACACTGACCACACCAAATGGTGGAAGGAATGTGAAGTGATACAATCTTTCATTCAGTGGAAATGCATCATGGTACAGCCCATTTTGGGAGATAATTTGGCAGCTTCTTGCAAAACAAAACATACTATTACCATACAATCCAAGAAACTGTTCTCATTATTTACCCAAAGGAATTTAAACTTTACATCTACTCAAAAACATACACATGGATATTCATAGCTGCTTTATTCACAGTTGCCAAACTGGAATTGGGCAGGAGGTCTTTCAGTAGGTGAGTGGGTAAACTGTAGTCCATCCATATGATGGGATATTACTCAGCACTAAAAACACGTGCCATCATGCCATTAAAAAGACAGAGAGGAATCTCAAACACATTACCAAGTGAAAGGAGCCAGGAGAAAAAGGCTACATATTGTACAGTTCTAACTGTGTGAAAAGGCAGGACTATAGAGACAAAAAGATCAGTTGTTGCCACGGGTGGGGTGGGGTAGGGTGGGGTGTGGTGAGTAGACAGAGGCACAGAGGATTTTTAGGACAGTGGAAAGACTGCTTAATACTGCAGTGATGGACGCCTGATACACACTTGTCAAAACCCATAGGCTGTACATCACCAAGACCAAACCTAATGTGAAATATGGACATTGCTTGATAATGCTATCTCAATGTAGGTCAACTACTTTTAACAGTGTCCTGCTGTGGACCAGGCTGTTGATTATGAGGAAACCTACACTCACAGGAGAATATAAAGGAGACATGAGAAATCCCTAACTTCCTGTCAGTTTTGCTGTCAACTTAAGACTATTATTTAAAAAAAAATCTTGGACTTAGAATATTACTGTGTAGTAGAGCATTTGGCTAGCATGCCTGAGACCCTGGATTCTACTTCCCACGCTACCAAAAAAATTAATACTCTTTTTTAAAACCAAGGGAATAACCACAGTACCATTTTCTATCTTAAAAACAATGTTTAAATTTCCCTAGATAGGGGATTTTATTTATTTTGATCATTATTGAAGGAAGCATAGAAATTAAAGTTTTTAAATATGAGACTTACAGCGTAGAGTCTACAGGCTTTCATCTGAACTCATTTTCTGTTTATACACTGACAAGTTACCAAAAACTAGACATCTTAAAATAACAAAAATTATCTGACAGTTTTGTGAGTCAGAAGTCTAGGTCTTCTCAACTAGTTTTTCCATTTAGCTTCTCACAAGGCTAATATCAAAGTACTGACTGGACTTTTTCCTCAAGGTCCTGAGGTAGAAGCTATTTTGAGGCCACTTAGGTTATTAATTATGAGACTAAGGTTCATGTGTCCTGCTGGCTCTCAGCCAGGAGTCCTCCTCAGCTTTTAGAGGCTACCCATATTCCTTGGCTTGTGAACTCCTTCACCATGAAAACCTGCAGTGAGGTGCCAACTGTTTTTAGTAGCTCAAATCTCTTTTACCTCCCTCTTCTGTCTTATCTCTCTAAATTCCTCCCAGAGAAAATCTGCTTTTAAGGCCTCGAATGCTTAGAATAAATCCACCCATACGGGCTGGGGGCGTAGCTCAGTGGCATGGCACCTGTGTGGCAAGTGTGAGGTCCTGAGTTCGATTTCCAATTCCAAAAAAAAAAAAGAAATCCACCCCTGTAACCCAGGATAATCTTGTTATTCTGAAGACCAAACTTTAATCACATGTGCAAAGTCCTTTTTGCCCTGTTTGTAGGTTTTAGGAACTAGGCAAAGCATCCTTAGAGGATGGTCCTGCCTAACATATCATTCCCGTCTATTTTTATCCTTGTAGTTAATTTGTTAACAAAATACTAATGTTTTCCACAACCACACTTTTCAAGGCCACAACTTGCAGGCATGGTCTTTCTGAGGAAACCACAAACTTTCACATCTGTTTTTGCTCCTGATTCCCACTGAAGATTTGACTAAAAGCAACTAACACTACTCATGTCACAGCCTGGGCTGCTTTGAATTTTCTTCCACCAGATCAATCAATCTGCCTCTCTTAATTTCACTTTCCCATAAAGTCTCGGGACATGTACAAAATGAAAGCAAATTTTCTGCCAGGGTATAACACATGATCTCTACTCCAACTGCCAGTAAAGTCCTTTTTCCCAACTGCAACTTCCCGAGCCTGGGTTTTCTGTACGCATTCCTGTATTCTGGTCTGAGCTCTGACATGAATCACCTATCAGCACTGGTCACAACATTCTAGAACTTGCATAGCACACACCTCCACAAACCACTTCCGAAAGCTTCTAAACCACCTACTCAGGTACAGTCATAGCAACAACCTCACTCCTGGTACCAAAGACTGTCTTAGCCACTTTACAGTTGTGGGGACAAAATACCAAAACTCCCAGCTTAACGGAAGAGAGATTCATTTGGGGTCACAGTTTCAGTCGATGTTCGGCTGGCTCCAAGACCGAAACAGGATGGTGGAAGGGCCGGGCAGAGTAAAGCCGCTCAACTCATGGTAACTAGGACACAGAGAAGGGAGGAGCTGTGAACAGGAACCCTTCCAGATGACACCCAGTGACCGCCTCCAACCAGGGCCCACCTCCTAACAGTACATTTAGCTGTTCCCTCAGCGATGGATGAATCCGCTAATCCGTGCGATTAGTACCCCATGATCCAGTTACCATCTAAACACATGGGACTTGGGAACATTTTAGATCTCAACCATAACACACTACTTGCACACTACTTAAACTGTTCAAATCTCTTACTTTGCTATTACATTATTGAGATTTTTTAGAAATTTGTTGTATATGAGGTTTATTTACCCTTTATGATATAAATTATAAATCTTTTTGCTACTTTGTCATTTGTCTTTATGGTTTTGTCTTTTTGCAATTTAAAAGTCATTTTATTAAATTTTTATTTTGTCAAATTTATTAACATTACCCCTTATCATGTGTGGATATTCAGGATCGTGAGTCCCGATTCCCATGTCTAATTTTTTTTTTATTTTAAAACTCTGATCCATTTGAAGTGTATTCCCTATGTATGATATGAGGAAAATATTTAATTTTTACTTTTCATGTGGCTGTCAGGTTAATCCAACATCCCTTATTGAAAAGCTTGTCTTTCTTCCCTGGTTTGAAATGCTACTTTTCTTGCATCGTACTCAAATGTTTCCTTTGTATCTCTCATTACTTGTCTATTATTTTTGACCTACATTTGATGACAGTGGGAATTAGGAGTATGGGATGCAATAAAATATTTTAGACCCAGAATCCATCAAGTAAACATTTGAGTTAGTTATTTTATTTAAGTAAGGAAAGGAAACGCTTTTGCATGTATGTAGCAAGTCAGATGTCCCCGTTTTTCTTCATTCAGAGCCACAAGCGCCCTGATGGAATTAGCATATAGGGTCATGCTTCCAGATCAGAGCTCTGCCCCTCAGTGGGCAGAAGTAGCTGTTTGTTGTAAGCAAGTTCTTGTTTTCTCCATGCTCTCCTTTCTTCCCTTATAAACTGTGGGTCATATGCTCCTTCAGGGTGGTGGTGAGCGTGCGTGAGTGTGTGGTATTCCCCACATGGTGCCTGCACACAGGGGCATACGGCCAGTGTCTGTCCAGGTCTCACTCCCTTCAGCGGGGAAAGGCATCCAAAATTCTTACCATGAGATTTTTCTCCTCTGCTTATAAAAATGAAGATTGGCTTCATTTTTTACTCTGCAAAGCTGACTAAATAAAGGCGGCAAACGGAAAGTAGGATCTTTATCCCGCACTCCCTGGCAGTCATGCTGCCTGCACTGGATGGCACCTCCTCAGACTTGCATGTGAGACAGGAAAGGCAGGTTGCTGGGCACCAGGGCCGGTGGCTGAGCACTCAGTGGCCTGTTACGGGGCTCAGAGATCTGTCTTTCCTCTTCTCAGTGTACTATTGCTTTTAGCTTTTGAATGCAAAACTGTGCATACTTTATAATCCAGAAGCTTCCAGGAAACTTCTCCTTCAGTCTGAGAGCTCCTCCCTACCCTGAAGTGGTGAGACACCTCCCTAGAAGGGAAAAGTATGGTTAGTATGGTCTGTTTAGAATAAAATCAAGATCCAAACATTTTTCTGGCAAATGTTGCCCACATCTGATTTTTCTTCTTAGAGTCCCAGTTTGTCTTATTTAGCCTAATAATTTTCATAATTGACTATTTTAGATTATGAATATAAATACATTTAAGGATATGTGCTTTGAAAATATTTTAAAATTATTTCTGAGTTACATTTATTTTCCTGAATTATTAGAGCCCCATTCATTGTTCTGATGTACAGTTTCAGTCTTCTCTTTAAAATAAACCCTGGGCAGTAGTTGCTATAGCTCATCATTCAGTGGTGAAGATG
The DNA here is from genome assembly GCA_004027595.1 of Dinomys branickii. NCBI lineage: Eukaryota > Metazoa > Chordata > Mammalia > Rodentia > Dinomyidae > Dinomys > Dinomys branickii. The sequence goes on from PVLD010000012.1 coordinate 289,569, forward strand.
ATTATATGAAAATAATATGTAGTGCTGAGAAAGATGCTGCATTAAATCATTCATGCACAATTATAAAAGTGCCCTCAGATGCATTTTTTATTTCAGTTTTGCAAAAGCACTTGATATGTCAGTACTGTTAGCCATAGTTTACAGTTGGAAAAATAAAGGCCTAAAGAAGCAAAACTTTGAGGAGCCCCAGGGCTCACGGCAAACTGGAACTCTACACTAGAAATCATTTCAATTGTAGTGTTCTCCCCACAGTACTATAACTAAACTAAACTCATAGTTACCCAGTGTGCTAGTTGAGAGAGCCATGTATATTTTTTCTACAGCTTATATTGCGTTTCATTTCCCATTGAGTGACTCTGATGGTTTCATTTGCAATATTCCCTCTCTGATCTTTCGACCTTGCTTAATTTTCTTAATACAAATAGCAAAGTAACCATTCGGTGTGTCCAAATAAGGATTATCAAAACTATTGTAGAGTGATGCCTTGGAAACTTGGAATCTCCGGGGGACCAGTCACAAATTGTTTTAAAAGGCACAAAAGCTGCACTGTTGTCTACAGGATGTAATGTGAGGGTCTGGTTTTATCTTCCAGGTGGCCTTGCACGCCTGTGGCGTGGCAACAGACATGGTGATTGAACGCTGCATCAAAACCCGGGCTTCCTTTGTCACCTGCCCCTGTTGTTATGGTTTCATTCAGAACACCTCGAAGTTTAATTTTCCAAAAAGGTGAAATTTCACACTCTTACCTAAGACACCAATATATATAGATAAACCAGTGTACAAAACTTGTTTGATGTAAAGCTACAAGGAGCTTTCATTTTGAGGCCACTGACTTCCCACAACGCCGAGTACTGTTGATAAATGTTATGTGAAAGAGCATCTCCTCCACTTCTCTCCTGATTTTTCTCCTGCTCCAGCTCTTGCTGAAGTTGGAAGCAAGTCTGTCTAGGAATCAGTCAACTAGAAGTCCATCCACTTCAGAAACTCTGTGTCTTCTAAATAAAATTAAAACCATCACTTCTAAGAAGCAGTAGAATACAGTGGGGACATGTTCAGGACCTGATGGGTACTTCCCAGGTGCAAACACTTGTTCCTTACCATTGTACAAATTGCTTAACCGCAGGCGAGTTACTTTTTTTTTTTTCTGCTTGTGTTTCTCATTTAAAATGAGGGTTAGAGTAGTAACAATGTACTATAGTACCACTTTTTGTGATAATGATATACATAGTACTTACAAGTGGAATAAAGAAAGTGCTCAATAAATGTGAACCGTTGCCAGAAACAGTAGTAGCAGTAACATTTTTAAGTAGTACTGTGTTAGCTTGGCATCACAAGACAAAGTACCTGAGATAAACTACTGAAAGGAGGAAAGATCTATCTGGGCTCATGGTTTCAAGTATTTCAGTCCATGGTCAGTTGGCCATTGCCCTGGGCTGCAGTGGATAGACCCTCATGGTGGCCAGGGAGAGAGGAGAAAGGGGCCAGTACAAGGCCTGCTTGTCCAGGTGATGCTCCCAGCGGCCTGCTTCTTCCAGGATAGCCACATCTACCAACAGCTGGTTCTGCTGTGAGCTTCACTGATTAATCCATGTTAGTTTTAGAAAGACTGCCCTATAGTATGTCCAAAAACCTTCTTAATCAGTTACATGGTTATTTCTAGGCTACTTCAGAAGATTTCCATTAGAATGTATACGTAAAAGTCTCCTTTATAAGTAAAATACAAATAGTAGCCATCTTTTTGTTTTTTGTTTTATTCTTATTATAATTCACAGCTAGTTGAGAAAAAAATATTAAAAAGCAAACAACAAAATATAATTTAAGGCTTATTCAACCATTGAAATCCCATTTTATTCTAAATCTATACTGATAAAATGTATATTGTTGCAGCTTATTATGAAAATTTTAAGTCTAGCACTATAAAGATTCTGAAGAATGTTAATTTCACTTGTTCAGCTTCTAATTTAAGTGATTTAAATGTCAATTTAGTTTTGACTTTTTCATGTCCCTGTAGATTTGCTGACATTTCCCTCCCTGGGAACTAATGCCTTTAGAAAGTTGATTTCTTTGTGCATTAGACCTCTCTCAATCACCAAAGATAGAATCAGGAATTGATAAAGTGTTTCTAAAATATATGGAAACAAGTACTCATTTCCAACAAGATAATCAACACTAATAAATTTAGCATCATATGTACAGGTGTATGTCTTTGAATGATGTAATTAAGAGTGAGGGTTAGAGCATACTTAAGACAGTGTTTATGGGATGTATGCTCGCCTTGAACAGCTGTGGTAATGTTGGTCTCCTGGTATACTTGTGCCTTCTGGTTCTGATGTTTTGACATCCGGGTACATAAGTTTCTGGCAAGTATGACTTTTTTGCCTGCAAGCCAACCAGCCCAGAGCCCTTACCCCCAGTGCTGCCTTTATCCCGTCTTGTACTTCTGCACTGCTGACACCTGCCTAGCACTGAGGGGACTGATGTCTGACAAGAAGGGAGGTCTTTCCGCTCGGGTCATCAAACCAACAATCCTGCGTCTGCCCTCTGCTTCCTTGCTGCTACCAGGAACTTGCGCTTAGGTCCCTGGCCTGTGACTAGACTCCCGTTGCCCTCGCTGGCCGGCGCCCTGCGTGGCGTGTGTGGCCCTTCTTCCTGGGACTGCTGAGGAGCAGAACCTCTTTGCAGGAGTGACTGCCTCCTAGTCTCTTGGCCTCGCTGCCCTTCAGTAATTATCGGACCCCCAGAGTGCCGCACCAGCGTCCCCTTGTTGCAGTGAGGGCAGGAGAAAAATAATAGCTGTGCTTCTCTTAACAGTAAACAGTCTGTGAAAGAAATGCTTTAAATTTAATAACACTGACCAAATGCTTTTACATTTTTATACATTTCAAATTGCCTTATACTTAAGGATAGCATTTTGTATTCGTCAGATATAATACACACATATGTCAATTGAGTATGCTTCATTTTTAGAATGATGACTAATTTTATTTTTTCTATTTCAGTGAACAATTCAAGAAAACTTTATCATACAAGGTAATTTTAAAAAGCTCTAGATGTCTTCCTAATATACTGTATCCTTTCTTCACATTCTCCTCCTCAAGTTTCTAATGGAACATATGCTCCATATGTGGATTTGTATCATTGTGAGCATCTAACACGGCTCTAGCCTGCTCTGAGCAATCCAGATGGACTTTTGCAATGGTTGACTGGGTTAGTCAAGGACCCTCAATAGTTACCCTCCTTTCAGGATAACCAGTTACTCCACCCTGGTGGATGCTGGCAGAACGTATCAAAGCCCAATTCTGAGAAGAAAGACAGTTTGATGCCCTGGCAGTAAGCAACAGCCCATCACTGTCACCCTGACTCCCTGAGGCCTAGTGCCCACAGGGCAATAGGTATGGACTGGTGACTACAGGGAGTCTGTATGTTTTCAAGGCTGTGCACTATAAAAACAAGCTTAGAATCTTGAAAAGAGAAAAATTCTTCCGTAAAGGTCAGATAGCAAACATTTTAGATTTTGCTGGCCACAAACAAATCTCTTCACATTCTTCACTATTCTTGTCATTGTTGCTTTTGTTAGCTTAGAACCCTCTTAAAATGTAAAGACTCTACAAACTTACAAGCCATCCCTAAACAGGTCCCAGCTCCTGCCCCATCAATTGCTACCCCAATCTGGAGCCAAGGCCAGGCATGTCCCTGACAGGTGTGAAAGAGCCAAGAGAAAACTGTCTCCCAAAGGAGTCCAAGCACAGGGCGACTCCAGGCACCCACCTGGGCCACGCACCTCCCACCGTTCTGAACATCACTTGCCTAGTGATCGTGATAACAGGGTAGAAAGAGGGGCACTAACAGTCAAGAGAAATACATAAATAATCCCTGAAACTTGATAAAGTAGCCTGGATTGTTTTTTCAGTCAATCCCACTTTTTATACAGCCCCACTAAAAACATAGTTTCATTTTAGACCAGCCCCTACATTTCAGGAATTTTACCTTTTCCACCAGCAGTGAAATAGTGGAGTACAGCATCTCAACAAAGGTTCTTTCTTCCACCTCAGAAGCTGTACCCCCTTGCCTCTCCTTTTTCCTTCCTAAAGGGCACCCCACCCGGCCCATTCCTCTGTCCGAACATGTTGGATATTGCTGTCAGATTGTACACTGTCACATCCTAGGACATTTAAGATTTGGGAAAAAACAGTAGGACTCCAGAAACTTTTATTTGCCTACAGTTTGAATATAGGACCTCAGCTTTCTCTCACACGGCTCTGCCAATGAAGTACGGAATAAGTTGGAAAAAGCAAAAACTCAATTCCTCTTTTTCAAACTCTCTTCAAGCACTGCTAGTAAACAGTGAGAGAAGGTACGGGGAAGCAGCACTGAGGAGGTGGGCCGCAGTCTCACTGGCTGGAAAAAGAGTGTAAAATTCCCCAAGAGTAGATGGGGGGCACACAGACTGCTCCAGAGAGCAGGTACTCCCCAGGGTCCCAGCTGGCGCATCCTCTTCCTCCTACACCTCAAATCTCATTTATCCCTACTGCTTTGTAGAGAAGTCTTCACTGCCAGATTCTGGGGCGAGATGATGCATCACGCTTGCTTAGCTTCATTTCGCTCCAGCAGAATGTGTGGAATGGTGGGTAGAACAAAAGGCCCAGATATTTTTGAAAAACATTTGGGAAATGTTTTCCTCTGCAGTTAAGTTTAGGCAGGAATCTTTCTGAGCACCTACTATGTAAGATGCCCTCTCGGAATTTAGAAAAAAAAAAATACAAACAATTGGATAAAATAGAGTGAGAGAATCCTACCTGCCTGAGGTTGTGATTGACTTCACTATCAACAGTGAATCTTGACTTAGAAACACCACAAGGACAGCGGGCATGCTTGCATTTGCCTTTTCTTCACATCACATTACTCTATAAATTCTTCTGCCCCCTTATTGATGCCAGTTAGTTTGAGGAAATTTAGTAAAAAATTCATTCAAACCATTTCGTTAATTCCCTATCCTTTGCCATTATATTTTACAGTGAGCATTACAATTTTTGAAATACATAAAAGTTGAGACAAATATATCCCTGCTTTAAAAATTACCACAATCATATCTCTTACCTTATTTGTGAAATTAGAGGCTTTAAATATCATGTCCAACCTCCTGAGGATGAATGCTGAATCTGAGTTATACCTGTTTGCCAAGCCAGCAGGAGCCATCACCTGCACCGGTGAGACCTGCAGCTGTTCTGAATGAGCAGTGTCACAGGAGCCTGGCAGTCCTTTCGGCTGTGCCTAACCGCTCTCCTTGGGCTACTTGCAGAGTTAAGGTCATCGACTCTGATTCCTTACAGCCTTTTCCCCTCCATTAGTGAAATGCTTCCTAAAACTGATAGGCAGAAGAATCCTTCCTTTTGCACAGGTCTGCTTTTGGGGCTGTATAATGGCAGAGAGAAATGGGCTTTCTGGAGCCTTGCCAGTGAGGTTAAGCACGCCAGGCTGCCCTTCCGAAGGGACTGGATGCAGGAGGCTGATGGAAGCCCAGAGTGCCCCGCACTCTCCAGGATCCCCAAGGACCACAGGAGCCACAGCCCTCAAGCTGCACGACTTCCTTTCCCTTGGGTGGTACATGCAGCCACATAGCTTGTCTTCTGGGAGCCCAGATCAAGAGATTCCAGTAGATTTTACAAAGGAAAAATGTAAGTGAGCTTTTGGTCATTTAATTGAACATACAGTAGCCATAAAACATCCTGTTCCATTTTGGCCAAAAGCAATGGTGCAGTGTGATCCAGCAGATCTTCTGTGTCAGCTCCTAAGAACTACATCTGAAGAGCAGTGTGTGTGAAGGGTGGAATGATGTGGTACCATTTTCTCAACCTGTGTTTTCCAGAAGTACTATTTGTATAGTATTGTACTCAGTTAAACAATGTGAGACTCCAGAAAAGATGAGGTCAGTTTTTTCTTTTCTTTTTTTTTTTTTTTTTTGGTTTTTGTTTGCTTTCACAACTTTAAAGGAAAAGATTAAAATAAACATGTATTCCATTACCTTTCCTTTTAGGAACACATGATTCTGTGCAGGTTTGCAGATCAGACAGCGGTCCAGCTTCCGCCCCAACGGCGGCTCATAGGTGCGTGTTTTCATGGGGCAGCCATTGCACAAACTGCACATGAACTGCCTAGAAGTGGGCAGATTGAGTCTGGCTGGACAAAGCTAGTCCTTGAATCAACAAAAGATAGAAGTTTGCTCTGCTCAGGAAACTTAACCCATATTGTAGAGAGCATTGTAATTATAATAACATTTCATCGTTTGGGTTAATACCTTTCGATACATTTTCAGTGTTTGCACACTGAAGAGAATAGCTTTCTTATTGTTACGAATCGTCTACAGGATCTATCAAAAGGCACAAAAGAAGTTAATAAAGATGGGAAAGGCCATTGTGCGTGCCAAAATGAATGTACTGAAAAGGTATAGATGATGTTTTCTTTCTTAGAAAAAAATATTATTCATCGAGACAAATATATTCAACATTTGCAATATTAAGCACTACTTAGAAGATCACAGAAGCATTTCACATTTATGAAGTATTTGATTTATGAAAGACTTTAGAAAAAAAGAAGTCACATTTAGAAAAAGATCCCAAACTGCCATTGTACATTTAGACACTGAGTTACATACCCTCACCTAATATCTCAGTAAATGCACACAAACGTGCTTATGGGGTGCATACCGTCACTTACATTTAATGATGAGAGGACAAGACAAAAGGTTATCTGAGGCTCTTGTGGCAGATGATGGAGCCACACTGTGAGCCCAAATTATCTGCTTCTAGACATGAAGCTCTTGCTTGCCTTTGCAGTACTGCTTCTCAGCACACTGGAATCCCCACTAGAATCTGAAAACTCAGAGCTTAAGGTCAATAGGTAAAACCAAATGAATCCTCAGAATTACTCAGAGAAGCCCCACATTCAATGTTGTCCTTGTGTCCTCCAGAATCCCAGCTATCCTGTTATCATCCAGAGTTACTGGAAAGCAGACTATTAATTTGCTGGGCACAGGATAAGTATCAGTTTGCATTCAGAGCCACGTTGCATGTGAAAGATTAACTTTATACTTGCAAGGCAAGGTGATCATGACAAGATGCTCACACTTGGAGAGACACGGCGGCCCAGAGCAGGGGCTGGAGGGGAGGTGCTGCAGGTGAGGAGGAAGCAGGAGGGCAAGACTGAAGGGAAGTGGCGAATTGGTTCATACAGAGCCATAGCATCCATCACATGTCTGCATCTCTGCTTCTCACTGCTACTTCTATGCTCTGTGAATACATTTTAGAAAGTCTCCCAGGCCTTCAAAGGTAGATTACTAATAGCTGAGTTTTAGTTGTAATGACACTGAAGCATGTGAAAACATGAGTTCTCGTATATAATGAAAAAGAAAAACTAACCAGACTGGGATCAAAGCCAAGACTAAATGAGCTGAAATACAAGCCCAGGGTGGGTCCTGACGGAATGTCGAGCATCCCACTCTGACCTAGAATATTGCGATTGAAACTAAAAGGTAAATGGGGGAAACATTCACAGATATTCTGAAAGAGGATGACATTTTGAGGGGGAAAAGAATGTCAGCCATAGCTGTTGATAATCAGGAGGTGATTTTCCTTAAGTGGAATTCTAGACATCTCCTTTTATATAATGGTTTCTAACACAGTTCGTTGTTTATGGCACAGCCTTTTCAAAGACATGCATAACATCAGAATTTTAAATCTGAGCCTGCCAGTTCTCGCCTACTGAGTTCACCTTGCACAGTTGTTTTTTCTATGAAGAAGAAACAGAAGTTTTCTATTTCATTTACCTGCCTTCACTTCCAAAGGCATTTTAGTATAGCAGTTTCACTGTTCCTCAAACAAGTTACTGTATTTAAAAATAATGTTGAGAGGCTGGGGATATAGCTCAGCAGTGCCGTGCTCAGGTGCTGAGTTGGATTCCTGGTACCCCCCAAATAACAATGTTTCAGCACTGTTATAATTATTGAGGGAAAATCAGTTCTGCAGAGTCTGTAACATTTTCAAAGAGGATGAAGAAACTTACATGTTGAATTCAGAGCAATTGAAAGTATGGAAATAGGCCATGCTGCTACACACATTCAGCGCCAAATCCTCCTTTTCCTGAGCTACTTTTCAAGTTTGATGCTCATGTTTGCCAAGAGAAAACAAAGTAAGTACTTTGCTTGCTGGTCAGGTTTCCTCTTTCATTTTTGAAAGATTGCAAGAGATATAGAGCATCACTATTTTGTAGAGATGGGGGAGGTCTGAAAAATTAAGAGTGTATCACACTTGGTATTACTGGGCTACTTGAAATAATCATCACACAATGTAGAATTTCCTCAAATATTTTCCATTTCTTATTTCTTCATAGTCCAGACAAACTCCAGGTAGAAAATACCTTTCAGATGACTCTTTTAGGTATTCTCAAGAACAGATTTTTTTTACAGTTTATAAATGATGTAATTTTATAAGAACACAGAAGAGAGCTCTTTAAGGGGCTTTTAACCAAAGTAGAAAATAGAATCTGCAGTTCTAATTTGAGATTTACTTATAAATACAGTTGGAAAGGGTAGCACTCTTTGTGAGCACAGGTAAATCTGCAAAATGTTATGTGTTTGTGACCACGTTCCCTCCATATTGATCAAGAACTAAAGTGAAAGCAGGCAAACATGACTTGGGGTAAACAGCCTTTCCACAACACTTGGGGGTTTTGTCACCATAGACAGACATCCTTAGGCAAACTGAAATTGCTCTCCTATCAGAAGAGCGTCTCATGGTGCCATCTTCCTGTGTTTCAGGAAAACAGTGCATGTGCCTGGTGGATTTGGACCGAGCAAGAGCTGCAGAAGAGCACGGCTACTCTGTCCAAGTGATATCCATGGAGCCGGAGAGCTGCTCTCCCAAAAATAACATGATCGTGGGGGTCCCCGTTTAGGATGTGACGCACACATTTAGGTGCCTTGCCATTGGCCTCAGTGAAAGCCCAGGGACATCCAGGAGGCTCCTCGTATAACCAGGAAGCTGCATTAGCCATCCTGAGCATGCTGTGCTTAGGATGGGAGCACTGGGAAAAAGGCCTGGGAGAAAGGCTACCTGCAGCGCCTTATAAATGTCCTTACGCTGGTTGTTAGAGCTGCTGATTTTCACACTGAGAGCACCCTGAAATCTCAGCTGTCAAAAGAATAATACCAACAGAAGGCCAAGTACTGGAGTAGCAATTTCCTACTCAATTCATAACCTTTTCCTGAGCTTGCCAATGTGATATTCAGTTCCAGATAATATACTTGCAGCCTTTATTTTATAATCACTGAGATAGTCACATATGGAAACCGAAACTAAACTGTGAGAGTTTTGTGTATTTTATATTTTTAATAATTGTACTTTTTCTATTTTTTTTAAGTCCAGAAAGGTATAACATAGTTACTTTTAAGCTGGGGTTAGTTGAACTTTTGTATATCACTTAATATACTTGTTTGAAGTTAAATCACCAAACAAGATCATCCTGGGTTCAAACACTATATGAAGAGATTATAATTTCAGTAATTTTCACACTATTGGGAACATGGAACTTGGACATAAATTCTAACCAAATAGTAAATACAATGATTACTTAATTCAGATTTATAAAAGGTAATTTGGAATCCCAGTATTTTTAAGACCCTAGCATACATTTTTTGAAGATACAAAACCTTATTTGAATAATTTGCCTGCATTTACTTTTTTACCAGCCAGCATTGTTACAGGTAACATCTCCTCACTCACGTGCTATTTACTTAACTTTACATGTCCTGAATCATTCCATTTAGGGTTTTACTGGTTTTGGTATTTCCACTTCCTGTATGACCTATGTCATAAGAAGAAAAGGGTTTGTCCATCATGCAGGGTTTAAATATAGGAATGACTTACAGGGCAGTGTGGATGGGGGAGGGAGGGTTGTAGTTTTATCTCTCCTAACATTTAAGGAAGTTAGCCCTTAGCCCTGAGAATTTTAGCCATTTGTACCCACAGATACAGCATGCTTTTTATCCTAGGCTTTTTTTTTTAATTGAGATGTACTTTATATACAAAATAATACTTTGTTTTCTTTTTGCGGTATTAGGGATCAAACTCAGTACCTTGCACTTGCCAGGCAGGCACTTGTGCCACTGAGCTACATCCCCAACCAATAACACATTTTTAAGCATTTCATTTGAAAGCTTTGGCAACTGTATATACCCACACAATAACCACCAAAAGAAAATACATAATATTTATATTATATATTATAAGATACATGTACTGAGAATATTTTCCCAGCCTGTGACTTACACTTATTTTCACAATGAATGTTCTGATTTTGATGACATTTATTTTCTTTTATGGTACCTATTTTCTGTGTCCTTTCTAATAAATTACCTAATCTTAAGCTTAAGGGCATTTCTCTCTTTTTTTGGTAAAACTTTATGGCTCTATCTTTTTACATTTATATCTATGATCTGTCTCAAATCATTATTCACATATAGAAGTAGGCATATTTTAAGGGATAGGTAGTTATTTCAGCATTATTGTTAAAAAAAATCTTTTCCTGTACCCACTGAGTTGACTTGATACCACAGGTAAAAATCAGTGGGTGTTGTTATAAGTTTAAATTCCTAGCTTCTCTCGTCTATTCCATTAATCTGTCTTGATTGGGAAAACTTTATACTAAATCTGAAAATCTGGCAGTTTGTCTTCCAGTTTTCATTTTCCATTTCCTGGATTATTTTGGCTATGGTAGACTCATTTTATTTTTACATAAACCTTAGAATTAGCTTTTAATTCTCCCTCCTCAAGAGAAAAAACCCCACTGGGATTTTTAATATTTTCACTTTGTATCAATTTAGGAAAACTGAACAGCTTAACCAAAATGGATTTTCTAACCTTAACCATAATGTGTTGTCTCAGTTAATTTTCTCTCGTTGCTGAGACAAAATACCTGACACCCCAAATTAAGGAAGGAAAGGTTTGTTTAGCTTACAGTTTGTGGAGGTTGCAGTCCATACTGGGCTGGTCCCAAGGCAGAGTGGCACATGGCAGAGGGCAGCATTCATGGCTGCAGAACACAGCAAAAACAACAAGCGCAAAAGGGAGGAATGCGGCAAGCAGCCTCTTTCCCTCCGTTATACTGTATACAAACTACATGCCCCAGGGCGGGTGTAGCATTCATACCCATAATCCCAGCATCAGACCATGAATCAGTCACAAATCCTAGAAGCCCACCCCATGACTGCATGAGGATTTGAGGGGACATGCAGACACAAACCATAAAGTGTCCTTCCATGTATTTGGGTCTTCTGTAAATTTCAGCAGTGCTTTGTAATTTTCAATGTCCAGGGTTTATTTTATTTATTCTTTAGTGGTGCATGTGCTGTTAACTCTGAGCCTTTTTCCTTGTGGTTCACAGTACCCAGTGCAGCCTCTGGGTATCATGGTTGAGGAGGAGAGAAAAGGACCTTGCCCTCCACTTGGAATCTACTTGCTGGGCTGCACTAGGAATCCATAGGGTGCTGTGCTAGCTCTGGGATCCTGACTTCTTGTGTAGATCTCTCCAAAGCCTCCTCCCAGCCAGAGCAAATAAAAGGGGCTGCGTGCAGGCGGCAGGAAGATTGTTATGTGGACAGGAATCTCAGCCCGTGACCTGGGCTCACCCCAGCCTTTCCATCACAGGCAGGCTGTGCCCCTTGCAAGGGGTGTAATTGTGTTAGAAACCAGGCTCCTCTTTCCTTGCCTTGAGACTGACTCAGAGAACCAGGGGCGTGATTATCAATGGCTAAACCACTTTATGTCTTATTTAGAGAGACAGGTTCCAGTTATGTTGGAAATTGAAACAGTTTCAGGGCACATACATAAATAATTAAATACCTAGTCTCATGCTAAAGATTTTTTGCTGCAGGCCTTGCCCACTTCATGGTTCACAAAATTGCTGTTACTAGAATTGCACATACTGAAATCAGCTTTTCTCTTGATTTATGTAAGGAAATTCTAGATATGTACCTGAGAAGGTATCATAGTAAAGAAATAACAAGAAAACAATACATTTTAAAGTTACAGTCTTTTAAAAACTAGCAAAATGCTTTGGAATTTTTTGGTCAAATTTTTTTAATTACTCAAGAAATGTTTGTTGTAGAACAGCAAGAAGATGTGGCTAAACAAAAGGACAAAACGTAAATCTTGCCAAACAAAAAGAAGACAAAAAATTAACTCAGCGTGTTAGCACTTTGTTGCATGCCTCCCTAGCCTTTTTTCTTTTTTCTTGTCTTTTTTGGTGTATTTTCTGAGTATTAAACCCAGGGCTTCAGACCCGATAGGGAAATGCTCTGCCTAACAGCATCCTGAGCCCCATTAGATCTTACTTTACTTACACACGCACACAGATATCTTTATTGAACAAACACTAATAGTGTCAAACTTAGTGTTTGCTAGGCACTATTCTAAGCCTTTTACAAATAAGAGTTCATTTAATCTTTTAAGTCATTTCAGCCACACAGTGACCCAACAAGCTAGATGCCATAATCCATTTTATAGAAACGAAGTCTAGGGTTCCAAAGCAAAAGCAGAACTGGATTTGAACACAGTAATTGGCAGAGCTAATATTCCAATTTAAGCTCTGAGGCAATCCTATCAGGACTGCTTGGGATAAACTATCGTAGCAATATCTCAGTGCATTTACATAAGAAAGATGGATTTCTCTCTCACAGACTACATGCATCTATATTTCTGTAACTGTTCCACATTATTGCCTCACCAAGACCCAGCCTGATGTAGCATCGTCTATAGCAGTACAACGGGTTTCATCGCAAGGAAAAATGGGCTGGCAGACTACCAGCAGCTGTTAAAGATTCAGACCAGGTGTGATACACATTACCTCCCCAGCTGTGTTGGCTAGCTAAGGTGGCACACAGCTCTGAGTTGAAAGGGAACAGGGTGGCCTTACCCAGTAATACAGTGGCCCAGCAGCAGTGCAGTTGAAGGAGAAGGGAGGAGGGAAGGAGCAAAGACAGAAAGGCAGACCATCTTCCAGTTTAGACAGAGATCCTGAATGTCCCGGCCTTCTGCACAGCTTTCTACTGAGTCCATCGACATGAAGGAAGGCATGTTCCAGGAGCATTTCTGGTTATTGCTCTGCGGGCTTTGACAGTTACTCTTGGAAAGCAATTTTCCCAAAAAAAAAAAACGCCCAGAGTTGTTGTTTCTTGTTCCAGAAGGATGGCAAAACAGCAAATGGTGTTTCAAATTTGTAAATTCTGCCTCAAATATGAAAGTGCTTGATCCACAGTGCCAAACAGTCCTTCCAAAGGTACAGGTTCACATCTCCCTAGGGATACATCAGTATTTCCCTACACTCTTAGTCAACGCAGGAATTAGCAGATTAAAAGAACTTGGCCAACTTGATTGGCAAGAATTATTTTGCTTTTGATTTTCATTTTTTAAGTTATATAGTTCAATAGTTTTTCATGTGTTTATTGGCCATTTATATTCTGTGAGTCACCTGCTCATTTATTTAATCAACAAATTGATAGAATTTTGAGAAATTGTGTTTGTGTTCTTTGCTTATATTTCATTTTATACATTCATCTTTTACATAAATTAGTAAAGGTTTATGTACAGATCAAGGGCATATTGATTACATTTTAAAGTAGGTTTTTGTTTGTTTTGCTGGTATAAATTTGAAAATATACATGTGCTTATATGTGTCACTTTTCCTTGTGGTTTCTGCTTAGAAATTTTTTTTCTACCCACTGTTTTTTTGAGACAGTCTCATGTAATTCAGGCTGGCCTGGAACTCACTGTGTAGCTCACACTGGCCTTGAACTCATGACAATCCTCCTGCCTCAGCCTTCTGAGTGCTGGGATTACAGGTGTGTGTACCACCACACCTGGCTTCCATTGATTTTTAAAACTCGTATATTTGATATTATACTTTTTGATAGTTTTCATTTTTCCCATTTAAATCTTTAAGCCAGCAAGAGTTTTTTTGGTGAGTGATTTGAGGTAGAAATCTAATATTACTTTTAATGTTATTCATTACTTTATACAAGACCAATATAAAAAGCTGACTTCTTCCTATTGATACCTTCATCATATACTAAGTACATACTTAGCACTTTCTTCATTTTTACTCTGTTCTTATATCTGAACTACACCCACTAAATTACTGCAACTTCATATTACACTAAATGAAATGTATTCATTAAATATTAAATCAATTTATATTAAATTTTGTTAACTGGTGAGCTTTTTTGGTTGCTAATACTTTGTCTTTTATAAAATTAATTTTATTGGTACACTTTTGTTATATGTAATAATCATACCTACCATAGAGAATTTGTATCTGTACATAATATATATCAGTTCTTATTTTCCCCATTCCCTTCCCATTAACATGTCCCTCCCTCTTTATTTACAAAAGCTTTGTTTCTATTTTTTTCTTTTGGTTCACTCATTTATCCTCCCCACCCCCAATTCTTCCCCTTCCCATTTGAACACTTTCTTCCTACTTCCCAATGTCTGTCATCCATTATGGTCCTTATTTATGCTTTGGGAGAAATAATACAGTATTGAAACATAGGTATCAAATTTATTTCACTTAAAAGTATGATCTCAAGGTGGATCCACTTACTAAGAAATGTCTGAAGTTTATCCTTCTTTATGAGAGACTACTGTCCTTTGCATATTCAAAACCATATTTCCTTTATTCATTCATCTGTTGATGAACATCTGGGCTGTTTCCAGATTCAGCTATTACAGGTTGTGCTACTGGAAACATGGGTGTGCATATATGGCTGTGGCCTTTTGCTTTTGACTCTGGAAGATATTAAGTGGTCAAATAGAACCTCTAGTTTGTTTCTTGAGGAATTTCTATACTGATTTCCACAGTGACTGTACCAATTAACACTTCACCAACAGTGGAGGGGAATCCTTTTCCCCATACAACCTGACCAGCACTTGTTATTGGTTGATTGGTTATTGGTTGATAATAGCAACTCTTTCTGGAATAGGATGAAATCTCAGTGTTGTTTGAATTGCCATGAAATGATCAGCAATGTTGAACATTTTTTTCATATATTTATTTGGAGCTTGTACTACTTCATCTGAGAAGTGTTTCATTTTAGATGCCCATTTTTAGATTAGGTCTTTAAATTTGAGGAGTCTGATTTTCGTGAATACTTTATATATTATACATATTAGTCCTTTCTCTGAGGAAAAGCTGGTAAAATTTTTTTCCCATTCTGCTGGTTGTCTCTTCATTCTATGGGTTTCTTTTGATATACAAAACTTTCTGATATGATGAGAACCCAGTTGGTGATTTTTTCTTAATATTTCCTGTACAATTAGAGTTTTCTTCATAAAGTCTTTTTCTACACCTATGTTTTAAAGAGTTTTACCTGTTTTATCTTCCAGCAGATGAAATGTTTCCATTTTTTATTTTAAAAAACAAAAAACAATAAAATAACAGCAACATAGACCAAAACAAAACAACATAAAAACAATAAAAATGATACATGGTTTGAAAACAGGAATTAGGAATTAACAGTGGTTGTTACATTTCATACTGTCATGTTCAATGAAGTTGCACAGATTATCAGATGTAAGGATGCAACATTGATCAAACCATTAAAGAGAATAAAAAAATAATAATAAATTAGAGCAATTCCTTTCCCTTTCACAATATCTATTGTACACTTTTTACTCTTTCAGGTTCTTACACTAGGGAGATAATATGTTTACACATGTGGGTCCGATTTATTTCACTTATGAGTATGATCTCTAGTTGTGAGTTTATGTTTTCTATAATTGCTTAATACTCCATTGTACAAAAATACCACATCTTTTTTATCCATTCCTCAATTGCTGGTCATTTGGGTTGTTTCCAAGATTTACCTGTGACAAACTGTGCTGCTGTAAACATGGGTGCACATATTTCACTGTGATATGTTTTTAATTCTTCTCGGAAAATACCCAGAAGGGAAATAGCTGGTTGAAGTGAACCTCTAATCCTAGTTTTGTAAGGAATCTCTACACTGATTTTCACAATGGATTTGCCAGTCTACACTCCCACCAGCAGTGAAGAAGGGTTTCTTTTCCCCACAGTCCCTCCAGCATTTGTTATTGGTTGATTTCTTGATGATAGCCATCCTTTCTGGTATGAGATGGAATCTCAATGTTGCTTTAATTTGCATTTCTGAAACAACCAATGATGCTGAACATTTTTTTCATATACTTATTTACCATTTGTATTTTTTCTCTATATATATTCTAAATAAAGTCCTTTGAGGGACAGTTGGCTAAAATTTTCCCAGTTCTTGAGTTTTTTTACTCTGTTGGTGATTTCTTTTGATATGAACTTGAATAAGATCCCAGTTATTGATTCTTCGAAGTATTTCCTGTGCAGTTTGGTTTTTGCTCATGAACTGCCTGCCTACCCCATGTCTTCCAGTAGATTTAGTTTTTCTGTTTTAACATTTGGATCTTGATCCATTTTGACTTTAGTGCATGGTGATAGACATGCGTCCAGTTTTAGTCTTCAGTGTGTGGAAAGCCAGTTTTTCAAGTACCATGTATTAAAGAGGCTATCTTTCTTCCAGTGAATGTTTAGCCCCTTTGTCAAAGATAAGGTGGCTGAATGTTTGTAGTTGTGCCTGCATCTTTTTATCTGTTCCATTGATCTTCAGGTCTGTTTTTTATCAGTACCATGCTGATTTTATCATAGTAGCTTTGTAGTATAATTTTAGGTCAGGGATTGTGATGCTGCCTGCCTTTCCTTTGTTGCCCAGGATTAACTTTGCGGTTCTAGGCCTCTTGTGTTTCCAGATGAATTTTAAGAATGTTTTCTCTAGATCTGTGAGGTATACTAATGGTATTTTAATTGGGATTGCATTGAATCTTTACAACAATTTTGAGAGTATGGTCGTTTTCACAGTGTTGATTCTTCCTATTCATGAGCAAGGAATATCTTTCCATTTTCTGAAATCCTCTTCAATCTCTTTTTTTCCCAGAACTGTAATTTCCACTGTATACATATTTTACTTATTTTGTTAGATTGATTCTGAAGTATTTCATCTTTTTAGATGCTATTATGAAAGGTATGACTTCCCTAATTTCTTTCTGTCTGTTGTTTGTGTGCAGGAATGCTACTGATTTTTGAGTGTTGACTTTGTATCCAGCTATGCTACTGAGTTTGGTTGTTAAATCTATAAGCCTTTCAGTGGAGTTTTGGGGGTCTTCTATGTAAAGCGTCATATCATCTGGATGTCCAATTCTTTCTCTGTGCTTAAGAAATTTTCTGCTATTACTTCTGCAAATTCTTTTTATGTCATTTATGCTGACACTTGCTGTTTCATTCATACCTATTAATCTTACATTATTTGCTTCGTCTTGCAGCTGTTGAATTATTACTTTTTGGCTTCTTGTTATTTTTAAGAGATCCTTTCACAGGCATTTGCAGCAATGCTGTCTTCAAGGTCTGAAAGTCTATCTTCAGCTTTGTTCAAGCAGTTTTGCCAGCTTTCAGAGGAAGTTTTAATTTCCTGGATATCTGTTTGAATCTGTTTCATGCATTCCAGTTCTTTCCTATGTTGTTCATTCAAGTTTTCCATTAATTTATTATGCTCCTCTATTTTCTTTTCTATGTCTTCTTTAGATGTGCTAAGTAATTCTTTCATTATTGTTGTCATTTCTTTTTCTACCTCAGAGATTATTTCTGATCTGATGTCTTCTATGGCTTGATGGAGTTGTTTCTTCAGTTCAGCTGCTATCATTTCAGAAATTTCAGGTGTATGGCTTCCAAGTTTGTCTATGTCGATATCTCTTAGACTTGTTCTGGGAGGAGTGGAAGTCTGCAATTGCATTTTGGTCCTTTGTTTTGTCATTTTCAGAGATCCAGCAGTTCCCTGGAACTCAGCCTCACTCCTAGGTGAGGCAAGGACCCACAGGTCCGCAGTGCTCAGTGTGGCTCTCTTGATGGTGTTTGTGGGTGGGGTGTGATCCCCAGTGCACCCACAGCTGTCCAGGGCTCATCTTGGCTCCCACTCAGGGGTTCCCAAAACTGTCTGGGTTTCAGGCCTTTTTCCACTTAGTAGTGGACAGGTCATGGTCACCAGGGTTCCAGACACTGCCTGGGACCCAGTGTGGTTCGCATGCCCATGGGTAGGGGGTGAGTGTGCAGTCACTGAGGCCCCTAATGTTGTATGAGATTCAACTTAACTCTCCTGAGGGTGCAGGGTGGGGGCAGGGAGTGGCACCCAAGGTCCCTGAAGTTGTCTGGGGCTCTGCCTGGCTCCTGAACTGTTCAGGCAGAGGGGGGGCCAGCTCATAGGCATTTCCAAAGCTGTCCAAGGTTCGGCTCAGCAATGGTGGAGGAAGGGCAGGTAGTGGCCCCCAGGCTCCCGAAGCTGTCTGAGCCTCAGCCTGCCTCCCAAGCTCGTAGGGGAGGGGCAGCGGCAACTCACAGGCATTCCCGAAGCTGTCTGAAGTTCAGCTCAGCTCCAGTGGGGGTGGGGAGAGTGTCCCCCAGGCCCCTGGAGCTGTCTGGGCCTCTTCCTGGCTCCCAAGCTTGTGAGGAAGGGGCAGCAGTGGCTCACCTGGGTTCCCAAAGCTGTCTGGGTGGTGCTATTTAATTTCCATGTGTTTATGAAGTTCTTGTTTCGTTTGCCATTGATTTCCAATTTTATCGCACTATGGTCTGATAATATGTATGGCATAATTTCAATTCCTTTGCATATACTTAAGCATGTTCTGTGAGCTAGGATGTGGTCTATTTTGGAGAATGTCCTATGTACAGCTGAGAAGAATGTGTATTCTCATGCTGTAGGGTAAAATATTCTGTAGACATCTACTAAGTGCATTTGTTCAAAACTTTGGTTCATTTCTAATGTTTTATTGTTGTTTTTTGTCGAGTTGATATGTCTTTTTGTGACAATGTGGTGAGATACCCCAGTAGAGTTGTATTATGCTTATTTGATTTGTCATTCCTGTTAATATTTGTTTTATATAGTTGGGTGCACTGGTATTTGTTGCACATATATTTATGATTGTTATCTCTTCCTCTTGGATTGTTCCCTTTACAAGGATGTAGTGACCTTCTTTATCCCTGTTATTCAGTCTTTGCTTGAAATTCACTTTGTCTGCAAATAGAATAGCTGCCCCTGTTTTTTTTTTTCTGGGTTCCTGTCACATGGAGTATGATTTTCCATCCTTTGACTTCCAGTCTATGAATTTCTTTTGAAATTAAACATATTTCTTGTATACAGCATATTGTTGTGTCTTGCTTCTTGATCCATTCTGCCAGTCTGTGTCTTTTGATTGGTGAATTGAGACTATTAACATTGGTGGATATCATGGATATGTATTGACTTATCCTTGTCACGTTATTTTCCTGTTGTTGACTCCTCCTCTTTTTCCCTTCCTTCCATTTAATTGTTCACCTTGCCTGGTGGGTTCCTTCTATTGGGGTTCATGGAGTTGTAGCCCTTCTTATCTCTTTCCAGAATGCCCTTCAAAACATTTTGGGGTGCTGGTTTGGTGGTCATAAATTTCCTCAGATGTTCTTTGTCATGGAAGTATCTTATTTCTCCATCAGTGTTGAAAGATATTTTTGTGGGGTATATCAATCTAGGTTGAAGATTATTTTTCTTTAGAATTTGAACTACTTCATTCCAAGCTCTCCTTGACATGAAAGTTTGTGCTAAGAGGTCAGCTGTGATTGTGATGGGCTTTCCTTTATAGGTGATTTGTTTCTTTTCCCTAACAGATTTTAAGATTCTATTGTTGTGTTGAGTTTCTGGAGTCTTGATTATGATATACCTGGCTGTAGATTTTTTATTATCATGGCTAATTGGAGTTCTATATGCCTCACTTAACTGTATGTCAAATTCTTTTTGTCTAGCAGGGAAGTTTCTGCCATGATGTCTGTGAACAGTTCTTTTATATCATTTGTGCTATCTTCTGCATTTTCATTGACTCTGATGATTCTTAAGTAATTCTTCTTTGCCTCACCTAGCAGCTGCTGGATTGACTTCTCATGGTCCCTTGCTATTTTTAAGAAACCTTTCTTTTTATGATTGCTAACTGCAAGCTTGTCTTACATACCTGAGATCCTGTCCTAATACTTGCTTAATCTTTAAATGCAATTTTTGTTCTCCTGGATATCTTCTCGAATGTACCTTATGGATTCCATTTCTTTCCAATGCTGAGTGTCCATGGCTTCCATAATTTTCTGTGTATCTGTTCTAGAGTCACTATACATAACTTTCATTGTAGACACTATCTCTGTAGTTATCTGAAAAAATACTTCTGATTTTTTTTTTTCTAGAGACTCATTCAACTGCTTTGTTGTTACCACTTCAGGGAAGCCAGATGGGTGGCTTTTGGAATGTCCCACCTCATTACCTCCTGGGTTTTCCTTTGGTGCACTGTATGTCCTGGCTTGCATCTTGTTTAAGTGTCTTTTCATTTTCTTTTCCTTTTTCAGTTTAATTCGTGGGGTGATGCTTGTAAATTGCTGTGGTGGGTTGCTTTATTGCTAGTATTCAGAACCCTGAGGAAATGACTACTTCTCTGAAATATCTTCCAGGTGTAGCTCATTTTGGGGTTTTGAGTCTGTTGCAAAATCCTATGTCTTCAATTTGTTCAGGAAGTTGTTACCTATTTGCCCCAGACCCTAGTTCTTTGGCACTGTGCCACAGTACTTTCTGAGACCCTTAGTCAACCTCATTCTTGGAACACCAGAAACAACAACCGTTTAGAACCATTATGTCACTTTTGGCCATTGTGGCACCTTCAGGAATGACAATAGCAGTAAACATGGCTCAGAAAATGACAAAATAAGCTAGCCATTAATTTGCCACCTTTAAACATATGAACTAGATTGGTGGTTATATAACAATATCTAAAAGAAAACAAATTATATGCAGGATACCAGTCCCTAATATGTGAATTTTGCCCTCAGGGGTTAAATTTTAACATGCATTAGGCAGAAGTAGAAGAAGAGGAAAAGATCAGAAGTAAGGAAGAGGGCAAAGGGGGTCACACTAACTTTGAAAAACTGGTGCAGAAGACTGGAGCAAAAGAGAGAAAGAAGAAATAAAAAAAAAAAAACAGAACCATAACTGCAAAGAGGCTAGAAACCATGTTCACACTCATATAAAAATAAGATGAAACAATGAAGAAGAAAAAAAAAAACAGAACAAAAAACAAAACCACAGCAACAAAAACAAATAAGAAGAGAGAGAGAGAAAAATTCCACTCCCAGGCATGTCTCTATTGTCACTGGTAGACAACTTTTGGAGACAGAGCTCAATCCATGTTAATTTATCCCAGCAATCAGCAGTAGCTTTTTGGCGGCATAATGTATATAATCTCAGTGAACCTGCACCTTCTAACCAAGACCAGATTTATTTGGCCTGCAGCCATCAGCACCCTTTCCATGGTCCTGAGCCCAGCTGGGAGCCACCAGATGGATCCAGCAGCTGCTCTCAGTTCTGACCTCAGCCAGCCCCTTTGTAAGATGGGTCCCAGCCAGTCACTCTCTCACATGGGACAAATGAGCCCGCACTCACAGCTAGCTAGTGCAGTCCTTCATCTCCACCGATCCCCTCCACTGCTGAGTCTCTCCATGGAGGCCTCTGGGATTATTACTGGTCACTGTGGGTCCACAGGTTTGAAATGCTTCTGGTGCAGTGAGCCCTGTCTTAGGGAAAAGGCACTACTCCTCCTTCATTAAAGTTTCTTCACTCCACAGGCTTTCATTCACACTTCAGATCCTTCTTAGGTCCAGGGGACTTGCTTTCCTCCTTCTTGTCTTACTCACATTGCTATATTCCAGCATCCGGACAGCAATTCTCAAAGAGGCTCTTTCTCTGCTGCTTGCCACTCCATCTTGATGCTCCCTCAAGAATTTTCAATACCTGGATTGTTTTCTGTTAACTCCTGGGAGGGTTACATTTTCAAAGCTTTCTCTCCCTTTCCTTTAGTCTTTATTGGGGCAGTTACTTAGCCTCTGTGTGCAGACTTCACCCAACTCTGGAACACATTGTCTTCCTAGAAGAGGACAAACTAAAAGGGATTCTTGTTGCATATACTCTCAATGGGGTTATTAATCTGGATTTCTGTTTTGATATTTCATGGATTCCATTTTTTCCCATTGTTGGGCATTCGTCATATCCGTCATTTTCTTAAGGTCCTCTATTTTTTTTTAAACCTGTATCTTTAATGTCTTTCGTTTTGATTGTCACTTCTTTTTGTACCTAGCAGAAGACTAAATTTACCGGTCCTGAAATTTAACATAGCATAAATCAGATATTATGTTCATTGCTGTCACCTGACAAAAGCATTTGTGTCCAAATACAGTGACCAGGCCCAGTTATTCTGTCACCTCACCATACTCTTACATTTGTATGTATGTTTCTGATGTCTTCCTCACTATAGTAAGTTCAAAGCCATCTGTTTGTCCAGCATTTTATTTTCAGTATTTAATTCAATGCCAGGAATAGAGTAGGAACTCAACAGACATAGAATGAGTCATATTATTTTTGACACTTTATCTCTTATATTTCATATTGGCTTGGTTTGTGTTGTTTCTGTTTTGTTTCATGTCTTTAAAACCTATTTGTCCAAATCAGTGCTAAAGTATGCTAAGCCACACCACTTGCTGTCTTGTGTCATCTGAGTAGTGATTATGAAGAGGATCCTGGTCAGTTATTTGCTCTGCTCATGAAGGAGAAGGCAAGAGAGAATGAGCCCAAGCTAAAGTGAGGATAGAAGGTTCTCAACAAATGCTGGTTTGATATTTATCATTGTAAACCTGTCTCAGCATGCAGCATGGCTCACACTAGGTACTTAGTATTTGTTGAATGAGGAATGCTGAATGACTGTCCAGGAACTAAAATAATAGGATGTAACTCTACAGGATACAGAAGTGTGAGAGGGTGTTATTGCTTTGTTATGAAAGCATCTTCAATAGGAAAGGGAAGCATGCCCTTTGGATTAGTGCATAATACCTGGGCTCACTACCTGCCTGTGTCTCAGTCAGAGGGAACATGTGCAAAGGTTTGGAGTCCTGGGCACTGATTCTCCTGACAGATGTTTTCTCCTTTGCAGGTAGCAGATAACTCAGTATACATGTAGAATATACCACATATTTTGTTGAGAACAGCAACTTCATCCCTTAATAATTTCTCATTAATCAGGACAAATAAGCCAGAACTTCTTGGGTATATAAGGAGAGCCAGCCTCCAACTAATAGTGTACCATGGACAGTTAAAATTATTGTTTATGTACATAAACAACTAGGAATTTACTAAGTGTAAATAGTAATCAAGTCCTTTTTGTACATAATTAGGTTTTCTTCGCCGAAAATTTGTCAGTGGTTATCTCATTTCTTTCTCTGATTTAAACCTCTTATTTATCTTAGGTGTCTCATAAATCATCACACAGTTGACTGAGTTTCCTGAGCCTAAACATAGGTAGGTACGTTACTGGGTATACAGCAATGGGGCCTCCTGCTGCAGTGCAGAGCCGTGACATGGATACTCCGATTAGCTTGCAAACTGACTGTGCAGGGCCACGTTTGTTTCTGAATTGGGAGTAATGGTTGCTTGAGGCAGCATCTGTGTGTGTATTTGGGGAAGTGAAAGGAGATTAGAGGGGAGAGAGACACAGTCCACCCCAATTACTCTAACTCAGTTCTCTCCTCTGTCTTAAGAGTGCGTATTTATTTTTTCTAGAATTGTTTGACAGAAGTAATTCATGTAGCCAAATTCTTTATTTCAAAACCTTTATTATATTAAATTCCTAAATCTCCTGAGAGATTCAAGTCAATCTGATTTTTAAGATACGCAGAACAAGAGCTTGGACCTTCTTTGACAGTAAATCTGTAGTGTATTTTTCTTATCTCACCCAAGGAAATTCAATTTTAGCCACATTCCTTATGCTACATGTAAGATCCATCTCAGGTTCTTGTAGTAATGGTAAGAGACAACAGCTATGAAGGGATTTTCCTTGCTTTAAGTTGGAATGGACTTCAAAAGCACTACCCTTAACTTGTGTTTATTATTGTTTGTGGAATAGTGCTGGAAATACCACTGGACTGCGTGATCCCCATTTTCCTTTTTGAGTCTGGCTTCCTGAGTCTTTCGGCATTCCCAAGGCTCCCTTCCATCCCACCACAATGTCCACCTTCTCTGCTTGGATGCACTGCTGAACTTACCCGTGCCCTGGACAGAACAAAGAATGTCAGTGGCTCTTGAGTCATCTAACGCTGTTAAGCCTGGACACCTGGCAGAGAGACGCACTGCCTTTTTGTGCTTTCTTGAAATAGTCTTGACTACTCATACCCATGTGCCCTTCCATCTAAGTTAAGATCTGCTTGTCATGTTCCATGAAAAGCCTTTAGGAATTTTTATTGGAACTGCACTGACTTAGAGATAAATTGGGGAAGAACTGACAATTATCATCTATCACCTTCTTACTCCTGATAATTGTATATACAAATAGGGTCATCTCAATCAGTTCAATCCTGCTAGAAATACACTTGGTAGTTTTAGCAAATCTTTTTTCAAATATCCATTGATCATCTGTTTTTTTTTCTCCATTTCATGTTTTCATAAGGCTAACGGCATTCATATATTTTCTAATGTTAAACTGTAATATTCTTGGGAAACCTAAAATTGCTCAAGATAAGTTTTTCTCTAGTTACTATTTTTAACTTTTAATTTTAATTTTATCTTTTTTCATGAGTCTGGTATAATCCTGATCTGTTTTGGGTATCAAAATCAAGGTTATCCTAGCACCATTAACTGGAAAAATATTTTTTCTACTTT
The DNA here is from genome assembly GCA_004027595.1 of Dinomys branickii. Taxonomy (NCBI): domain Eukaryota; kingdom Metazoa; phylum Chordata; class Mammalia; order Rodentia; family Dinomyidae; genus Dinomys; species Dinomys branickii. Next base: position 314,419 of record PVLD010000012.1, read on the forward strand.
CTAAAGGTGTTTTTATGAGATAAGGAGCATGCGGGGGTGATAGTATGGGGGCTGAACACAGAGAACACTGAGATACATTGCCAGCCATTTTTATTTTATTCTGAAACAGGATCTCACTAAGTTACTAGTTACCTAGGCTGGAATACCTAGGTATTTCCTACCTAGGCCTTGACTTTGTGATGCTCCTGCCACAGCCTCAAGAGTATTTAGGATTATAAGCATTTACTACCATGTCCAATGGGATTATCTTTCTAGAATGCTTGATTCACTGGCCTGTAAAACCATGTAGTATCTTTGGGATTAGGGGAATAGGAGTTAGATTGTAAGGTACTTATTATGTTTCCTTGGAGATTGTTAGTATATTTCAATTCTCTGTTTCTCTTTGACTACTTTTCAAAATTGTTTTTCTAAGACATTGTCTGGGTTGACTTCTTTATTTTTTTATCTAGGATATTGATTTTTAAAACTTTAAAAGAAGCCTAGGCTGCTATCTGACTTTGAAAAACACTGCACATTCTTTTAACCCTACAGTAATTTGTGTTCTCGACTAACTCATGCTTCCTGGACCATATTTCTAAATTTATTGCCTCAGACAACTGAATCACCTGACCTTCCTAGAGCCCAGATAATTTAGAGTCATCCCTTTTTCTTGATATGCCTGGGACTTTTTCTTAATAGATCAGATTAGCCTGACAGTGTCTTTTCTTCATGAAGACTGGCTGGCAGCAATCAGCAAGGTACGTGCAAGTTGTGTTTTTTCATGAATTTTCAAATGCACAGACATTTATAGAATTTATAGTCATATCGCTGTAGTTCTTGAAGGATTTGACTGTAACTTTCAACAGGAATATTTTTCAATATTAAATTTTAGAAGCACAGCCATACAAAATACCCAACAGAATGAGAATTTGAATAAGATTTTTAAATATGCATGCTGTCCTTGGAAGGCACAGTAGAACCCAGGCACAGAGAAGCTTATACTGCATCCTGCATCCTTGTCTCCTAGCTAGAAAATGCACAAGAAGTTTATATCACTAGTGAGAAGGCGCATTGATAGCTTTGATGATGGGCCAAGACAGTTGAATGCCTGTCAGTTGCCATCAGATGCAAATTAAAAGGTAATCTTCAAGTGTGATGGGAAGGGAGGAGCATCTCAGTGTGTTTACGTGTGTGTGGGTGGGTGGGGGGTGTATGCAAGAGTTCCCCAGTTCATAGCTACTCTTGAAAGAATTGAAACATAGGTGGTCAAACTATAACACAAGGGTCAAAGCCAGCCCACAGTTTACTTTGACAAATAAAGTTTTATTGGAACACTGCTGTGCTCCTTTGTTTACACTTTTTCTATCACTACTTTTGTTTTACAAATGCGGAGTTCAGTAGAGAGTAGCCCCTAAAATGAAAATGATACTCTTGCCTTTTACAGAAATAGTTTAGTGCCCCCAAAGTAAGGAGCATAACACATTTTTTGTCATGAAGAGGCATAACCATGGGTGTGTCACAGCCGGTTTTATACTTTACAATATTTCTATTGTTGAAATATTAATTTTCATTTTATGACTGGCCTGACTCAAGGCGATCCTCTTGCCTCGGCCTCCCAAGTCCGGGATTACAGGTGTGCACCATCACAATCTTGTCTATCTTCTTTTTTACTGAATACATTAGAATGCAGGTATTGATGGAGGAAAGAAACTTATGAGAAAGATTATGACTAATTTACAAGTCAAACAAGGGGTGGCTGTTCTATTGCATCCTAGAGTTAAAACCACTTAAATGTAGGTGAAACTTTCTTTACCGCTGAATGTATAACTTGGTAGCATGAAGAAATGGAGTTTTTATTCACTTAATATTGGTAAATTAACAATCTGGTATTATTTAAAGGGAAATTGAGTTGTATAACCCTAGGAAACAGAGAATGCCTATTTATAGCCAGGCATGGTGGCTCATACCAGTAATTCCAGCACTGAAAGGCTGAGGCAGGAGGACGACAAGTTTGAGCCCAGGCTGGGCAATTTAGTGACCCTTTCACTAAATAAAATAAATAATTAGAGATCTGGGGATGTAGCTCATTGTGAAATCCTATGTTCCATCCCCAGTACACACACACACACACACACACACACACACACACACATAAATGTCTATGTGTAAATCTTAGCACCCATAGATCATGAAGTCAATTATTTCATCATGATTCAAACTGTTCTACACTAAGACAGGTAAAATTTTAAATTTCCTTACTGAGCAGATAAAATTAATAATAGAAGTCAAATCAGACATCTCATTTATTTGTATAAGCAACCTGAAATTTCACTCATTTTAAATCAAATGATTTTCTTCTTTTACAGATGTCTACAGTAAGTGAATGAACTGCCTGAGTTAATTTGTTGAAGCTTCACCCCATACTACACATGTGCATAATATATCAAGGCTGTGCTTTCTTAATATCTATATTTCAACCTAAGACAGGTGGGGACAGATGTGTAGATCTATAGACTCTATGTGTGTGTGTATTTTAGAATAACTATTTAAAAACTATGGGGAAAAGTAGGAGCATTTCTCCGAGTGTGAAACTGAGTTCATTCAAAATAAAATGCAGATGGTCCCTGGGAACTATCATATGTTAGTGTACGTTCTGACATGGAGTCTCTCAGAATGTCCTAGTTTCCAGAGTTGCCTGGAAAGTGTTTCAAAAACAGATTACTGGGTTCACTCTCAGCTCATCTGAAAGGATGGGATGGGACGGACAGGACCCTGTCAGCTCATTGTTCATCGCATACCATCATTTAACCCCAGGCCCTCAGTGATCGTTTGCTGACTGGAAGAACCATCAGGTTTTCTGGAAATGGAGCCCAGAAGCTTGAGTCTTTAAAAAGGCTGCGATCTTCCCCAGACGCCCCTGATGACCGCCCACTTCCAGAAACTGTGGTCTCTCAGCATTCTGGGCCTGGAGGAAGTGTTAGTCATCATCTGCTTCCACCAAGTTGTTTGGAAATCGAAGAACATAGAGTCCAAGAAATTAAATAACTTGTCATATATAATCATAATATTTTCATTTTTAGCAATACATTTGTGGATAAATGATGACAAACAATGAGGAAATGAGGCTGAAAGACATGGTTTTTACCAAAAAAGGTGAACGATCTGACAACTTGGCCTTACAGACCAGAGGAGGCCCACTCCATGCGGGCTGTGGGCACTGAGAAGTCGGGGCCCCTCAGGGCTGGCTCCCTGGGCCCCTGGGCCCATCCCAGGAGACTCCCGCCCAGCTCCTGTCTCCCCTTCTGGCCGCCACCCAGTCATGCCGAATCCTGGAAGGAGAGTGTTTTGCTTTCACTTAAAGTCTTTATATTGGCTTTATCTTCTGTGTGAGTTTCTTAAATCACCCTCATCCCTGAAGTATAAATTAGGCAAAAATAGTGGTAGTTTTTCCTCCAGAAAGCTGCCAATAATTTAAAATTTCCTTGTTAACATGATATTTTGTGCAAACACATCAAAAAATGTTTAATACCTCACCTCTTCCCTCTGCCTACGCATTAGCATGATGAGAAAATATTTGTGGCTAGATTTTCATCAGAAAGTAAACATTTATTCACCTAGCTGTTACTCTCCAAGTCATTTCACCATGTTTAAATGGAATTTGCTGCAACTCACGGTAATTCACATATCTTTTTAAAGGAACTTAGCTGCTAATATTGTCTCAAACAAACATGTTGGCATCCTTTCTAAAAATGCTAAAAGGCAAAATGTAAAACCTTCTGGAAATGATCCTCAGTCTTTTTCAAGAGTGTATGTTGTCTTAAAAACTATAAGCAGGGATAGTAATATTGTACTTATAATAAGCATTGGCAAGTCATATTACTGTGTACTAAGCCTGATATACAGAGTGCTCCATCTAAAAATAGGACACATGTAGGCAAGTATGTAAACAGGTATGTGTAAATATTCATGTCAGAGCATATAATAATGTGTCATAAAATAATACCATATTAATGCTATCATATGATACATAGTATTGATAGTACATTTGCTTAAACGTTTAGAGAGGATCCCTGAGGGGATGTTCATGGTGTTCTGGGAGGTGCCTGCCTGTGCAGGGACCATTTCTCCTGTTATTTGCCAAGAGCGCAGGCAGTGAAGTTGCCCCACCTAACCCAGGCAGGGCAGTCTCATCCCCTCTGGCCAGTGATAGGTCCCAAGGCACAGGTGACTCCGAGCTTGCGTGGAGAATGTGTATGAGGAAGTCTGCTTGGGTGTGCACAGGGAGAAGGCTGGTTTCATCTTTGCCCCTTTTCTTCTTGGAAGTCTTTCATTTGGAAACGTATCCCCAGGAGCTGTGTCAGCCACTGGTGACAGTGAGGTGTGACACTGCCCACACACTGGGAACGGGGCATGGCTTTGCTTGTCACTACCCTCAAGGCCCTGTAAGTCAGCAGCAGCCACTGTCTATGGGGCTCAGTTCCCGCTGGGCAAGCAATTGCAGTGGCCTGCGTGAGGGAGGGCACCATGTGCCCAGAAGGGGAGCATGGGTTACTTTCAACTGTGGGTCCTTTGATGCTTTCCTTTTTCTGCCATATATGGGCAATAATTTGAACCTAACAAAGCAACTTATTTTGATTTTTTTACATTATTGCATTTCTGAATACATTATTGCATTTCCGAAGTTGCATTTCTGAATAACTGGTATAGTACATTAATTTGGTGTTGATCTGATACATTAATCTGGTGTTTGGTGGGAACACTGATCTTTAGCCTAGGCATTCCTTGCATCAATATACTATCACTTAGTTTTTCAAGAATAAACTAGTTTTTGTGTGTTTTGTTTTTGAGACGGGCCTCCCTATGTTGCCCAAGCTGGACTTGAGCCTGCAACCCTCCTCCCTTATCCTCATGAATAGCTGGGGTTACAGGTGTATACCCTGTTTCTGACTGCTAATTTTGAATTTTAGCATCATTTTTCTTTCTTTCCAAACTATTCATGAGCATCTGTGTATCTCCTAAATAATGTATAGAGTGAACTTCACTAGCGTCAGTGTGCAGAAGGGCTTAGTGTGCATGTTGTGACCTGGGGTGTTTCACTTGTGAGCACTTGGGTAGGGTTTTAGAGAGCATACTGTGATTGGGAATTTCACCCATACTGTGATTGGGAAGTCTTAGTGTGCACGCTGTGACCTGTGGTGTTTCACTAGCATGCACTTGCGGAAGGTCTTAGCTTGCATGTTGTGATCTGCAGTGACTGTCTCAAGCACCACAGTTTCTTTCTGAAGTCCTGGTGAAAATACAGAGTTGGTTCTTTACTGGGCCTACGCTGAGCAGCACACATTCCTCCCTGGGAGCTTCACTGGCTGGGATGAGGAAGATGATCAGAAGGGCCAAGGACACTGGCCCAGGCATTCACCTTGGCTTTTCAAGAAAAGACATGGACCTAAACCCCAGCGGATGCTTCTATCGGCTGACAACCATGACCCGGGAGAAATTTCTAGCCCCACTCAGAACGTGAGTATGGAGGGTTTCTGGAGACAAGGTGTACTGAGGAGTCCAGCATTTCCCTCCCATTTCTTCTCAGAGCTCTCCCATCTAAATAGGGGTCTAGGAATTAAGCAGAAGTTGGTGCCCTGTTGTTACTGCATGTAAAAATGACAAACTACAGCACCACAAAACACTTACATCCTGGTCCTTATCAGCAGTGTTTCGTGCAATGGATACCCAGGAAGAAATGAAGTGGAGTGGGTGATACCAATGTCAGTCTTTTTTTGTTCTGAGACAGGGTCTCCGTGTGTAGTCCAGCTGGCCTTGAACTTGCAGCAGTCCTCCTGCCTCAGCATGCCAAATGCTGGATTACAGACATGCAGCACCACGCCTGGCAGTGCCAGTCTTAATATTGCCGTACTAAGGACATTCCCCAGTCAAGAGTCTAAGATCGTGATCCCATTTATTCATGGATTTATAACACTGCTTCCTATACTTATTCCATCACTAAGAACTGTTGAGTTTTTTCTCAAAGTTCTTAAGAAACAATCTCACTTTATTTTCATCTCCGTGGACACATAACTGTGACACTGTCTCTTCCAGATCTTTCCCAGATCATTGTATACACAGCTGTGTGTTAAAGACCTTGAGTCATCATTTTGTTCCATACCTAAGATTTACTGGTAGAAACAAATATGTGGGCAAGCAGGCTAAAAAACCATTTCATAACAAATGATGGACTCCCTGTTTCTCCAGGGAGATATTCCTCATCCTGACTTTTGGTCCTGCACACTTTTAGAAATGCAGATGTAACAATCATAGATCTATTTAGAATATTTAATTAATTTCAGTATCCTCATTCCTTAAAATTACAAATATAAAATTATACATTAACTTAGACATTTTTCCTTACTATCTAAAGAACAGAATTATTGAAACACTCCACAGGCAGCTGCAACATCAGTGTATTTCCCATCTTTAGAGCTACATTTGTCATGTAAAGGGAGATAGGGTTGTGCCTTCTTTCTGGGGAATTTGTAAGAGCACGAGGATTAGAGGGGTGTTTAGAGCAAAGTGCTGCAGAAAAATGCAGAAGGAGACCGTGAAGGCCACGGTGCTTTGAGGAAAGATCTTCTGGGTACCAGCCCAGGGCTTGATGTCACCACAGGTGGTGACATTTGCTGTCACAGCCATATGAATGTGTGATTTAAATACTTACAGCCCTGACTGAGCATACAGACAACCCTGTATCATAGCAGTTCTTTGAAGCCCTCGCTTTTTACCCAGGTGGTTGACTGCAAATAACTTTGAAGCCTTTCCTCAGTAAGAAAATTTCCAGAATCCCAAAATGTATACTAATGTTCCTTCCAGCACACCTTCAATTCTGTCAATCTTAGCATGCTCAGAAGTAGAAGAGCCTTTGTGTTATTTCCATAAGGAATTCAAGATCACAGCGATGCTTCTGAGTCAACTTTAGCTATAATAATTCAAACCTAATGAGCGTTTACTGCACAAGGCTGTGTAGCCAATATATTCTAAGCTATTTTCTCATGCTTTGCTAGGCTTTACAGAGGAAAGCAGGTAGTCGCAAGGGTACCAAGAACATAATTTTCTAATGATGGCGTGAGAACATTCCAACCGCCCCCAGCTTGCTCATACATACACATACGCTCAGCATGGAGCTTTGAAATTGGATTGTGCTATAGCTCATTCAAACACGCATTTTCCTCAGCCCTGGACATATATGCTGTGAATCTACAGTACATGAAGCCATCCGCTGCAGGGTATGGTGGAGAGCGAGTGCTTTGGAATGGCCAGGTCTGGGTCAGAGACCAGACTCTGTCTCTTAGCAGCTCTGCAACCTTGGGTGAGTTACTGAAGCTCCTTAGATCTCAGGTTCCTCATTGGAAAACCAGGAATAATAGTAAACTACCAGGACCATTGCTCTTGCAGGAAAAGTGACTAAAAACTCTGCTTGGTTATCTAACTTCCTTTCTCTCTCTACAAGGCCAAAGAATAAGTGCAGGCCAAGTATTACTGTCCATTATAAATACGCTTTTCACTCTCTGTCTAAAAATGTTGTCTTTCATTAAAAACCACAATTGCATTTAAAATAAGATACACTCAAGTATTAAAATAGTGTAAAAGTATCAAATTTTCTTTAGCTTTGGGCTGCAAATTTCAACCACTAAATTATATGCAGGAGGTTACTGCAGGGGATTCACACATAAAAACCCTAATACAGTAATATAGTGACATCAAACTAGATTTCCAAAACAAATCATATAAACTTCAAACACAGCATATAAAATCTAAATAATGGATACAAATTCATTTTTAAATCTTCCCTGAAAACCTTAAGAAAATTTCAAGTTTTAAAACTTTCTCCAAAAATGTGCAATTATACACTCAGATGATTTGTTTGCTTGAGTAGAATGAGCAGCCATTTAATTTCAAAAATTCATGCAAACATTTTAGCATTTAAAATATTTTACATCCATAATTTGTTGTGAGAACTCTCCACCATGATTCAAATTTGATTGAAATTTGAGAATGGTTATCTTGCTATTAAAGTATCCTGCTGTGAGGGATAAATCCTTAGTCTAAAAGCTGGGCTCAGCAAATTGAAGCCACACTAGCTGACCATACCCTCAAAGCCCCTTCTGTCCGGCCTTAAATCCAGTCTCCCCATTCTGATCTTGTGGGGGCAAGTGGAGTTCTCAGTCTGGATCCTGGCTCATCAGTGTACTTCCGCTCAGTGAAGCTGTCAGAGGAAAACTACGCTGCCCTCTGCTGAATTCGCTAACAGTTCTCACATAGTCTCTGTCAAGCTCCTTCACTTCAGCTCACTTTAAAATCATAGAGAGGAGCATGAACGCTCTCCCTGATGTGTCTCGTTCTGTCGGTTGTAGAGGCACAGCTTCATTGGCATTTGTCTTAACAATCTTTGGTGAATGTTCAAATGTGTCACTAGAAGTTTTACTTCAAATCCAATTGACTGTCACTCCAAAGGTGAAGAGAAATTTATGAGCTTAGTCCCGATTTGGTGGAGACTAGTGTACTAATGTACAAAGTGTCCCTTTTAGAATGGCCACTCTTTTTGAGTCCTCTCCTGATCTGTGAACTTGTCCTTCCAGTTATTCAACATTTTGTAAGGAATCCAGGACAATGGAATGCTGGGTCCAGATCCCAGGGATTGGAAACACATTTTACACATTTGAGATTTCTTCCCTGCCCTCCCCCAACCCCCATGCTGGACACTGAACCCAAGGCTTTGATGCTGAATTTTATATCTGGCTCATTTTTATTTTTGCTTTTGACACAGGGCCTTGCTAAGTATTTAAATTGTCCAGGCGGGGCTCAAACTTGCCATCCTCCTGCCTCAGCTTCCCAGAGTGCTGGGATTTCAGGCTCCCTATCTCTTCTTTAAGAATGCCCCTCTTCTCCCAACCAGAGCAAATTCAGTGATGGCTTCTATGTTTATACCAAGTAATCCAACCCTCTCTGACTGGGGAGAAGCTGGACCCAAGGGCTGAGAATCTGAGTTGGCAGCCAGGTTGCCATGCGAGCGCAGATGAGGGACGCGAGGTGAGGACAGCTCCTGGAGGCCATGGCTGGAGGACGCCAGATAGGAGTCTCAGAGACGCTGGACAGCAGAGGAGAGCTCTGCAGCGACTGGCCACCCAGAGCCCAGCTGGGAGTCTCATGCCCGGGAACCTGGCTGTCCTCACCTCTTATTCCAAAAGGCACTGCTGCACAGACATCCTCCTTTACTTTAAGCAGCCAGATGGGTTTTGTTTCTCTCAAATAAGCCCAAGGCAATGGGCAGCCCTAGAGCACTAAAAGCCCTACCAGTCTCACTGCACCCTGGGCGGCAGGTATTGGATAATGCCGCCTTTGAAATACCTCCAGCCAAGATTTGAGTTCCCTCTTTAGACATGCGGGACATTTAAAGATGATGTTAATCACAGCATCAGATGAAATATAAGCCGCCTTGGAGTGTCTACTGTCATCTTGTGATTCAACTCCTCGGAAGAGCAGTTGTAAAATTTACGGCTCCCTTTCCCTGTGCCCTACTCACTTCCACGTAAAGATGCTTCGCTGTCCTTGATGAAGGAGAACAGGAGTAACCTGGTCCCACCTTCTCAGTACCTAATTTCCTGCCCTTCCTGAGCAGGGAGCTGCCTCTTGCCACCGCCATCTTCTTTCAAACACCACTAAGAAGCTCAAGTGGCTTTGTGTTTTTGTGAAGCCTCCACTAATTCAGGTCCCAGCACAGGACCATTTCTGTGGTCTGATGTCTCCAGGTCATCTACCTTCCACTCTAGGAAGCAAAGCAAACCTCAAGTAAACTTGGGGACACTGAAATGGTTCTTTCAAAAAACAGGCGAATGGAGAATAAGTGGTGAACATAACTGTGTAATCAGGTGGCTCGGGGATGCCACGCACGTGGAAGTGAGTTGCACGCCGACTTGGATTAGATGCTCCCTGTGGCCAAACAGGAGAGCACGAAGTGTCTGGTGTTCACTCGCCTTTTCTTAGCTTCTGTACAACCTGATGGCTCACAGTCAGCCTGTGCGCTAGCCTAACAGTTGTGAATCGGGGGCTTTCCCGCTGAACACGAGCTGTCACTTCTTCCACTGCTGCTTCTGCTAATGTACAGGTGGCGAGTGTGCTGTGCACAGACGCAGGCTGTGTCACCTCCCCGGGTGTCAGCTCCGCCACTGCAGTGCTGTGTGACCTCCAAGTTCCCTAACACCTGTGCCTCAGTGTTTCTATCTGTGACACAGGGTAACGCTTAGCACCCACCTCACAATTGGGCAAGGAAGTCTGGGCTGTTTTAAGTACTAATAATGGCCGTTGTTACCACAAGATTGTTGTTGTTGTTATTTGAGCAGTCGTTGGCTACAAGGCACAAGGCCAGGCAGTATGAACAGGAATAGAAAGTCTGTGGCCAAATCTTCCCATCAGGAACATACTGTCTGTGCTGATGACACAAAGGAAGGAGTTGGGGACAAGGCTCGGAGTCAGGTATGGAAGTGGTTTGTAGGGTTTTTCTTCATGTAGGCAAGTGACTGAATTTCCCCAAGTCTGCTTATCTAAGATTGTGATAATAATAGTGTTTACTGCACCATAGCTACTGCAAGCTCATTATATATACAAGGCATAATGGATTCTAAGTGCCAAACAAATATCTGCTATTGTCTTCAAATAAAAGACATAAAGATTCAAAAGTGAGGAATGCTGCCTCAGTTTTCCCAAAGTAGTGGCGGGGGAGACAGAAACACAGAATAAAACAAAGCGCAGTTGACTTCCCTTCTCTGTCCTGGCCCCCATGTGAAACCATTCTCTGAAATCACCACCTTGGGAAAGGAGGGGGGAACGCGGTGTGTAGCTTTCTTTCCTCTGTGCCTATAAGATCTTGTCCTCTGTTTCAGAAGCTTTGTCTAGGTGTGGTTTTCTTTTGTGCATCCTGCTTGGAGTTCACAAAGTGTCTTAAATCCACAGCTTAGTATCTGAGAATGACTTGGGGAAATTCTCATCTATTATCGCTTCACACGTATGTTCCGCCCACTCTCTCTGCATGTCTAGGACTGTGACTGCACGGGTCCCTGACTTCCCACCTTTCATGAGTCCCTCACGCCCTTTCATGTACTTTTCATCCTCGGGGCTCTCCGTAATCAGCAGATGTTTTTTTCCAACTTCTCCAGCTCTTCTTCACTGCTGTCTACTCTGTTAGCAGAGCAGGTCATTGACTGCTTAGTAACCAGGAGCCCATTTTCAGTTCTAGAAATGCATTCATTTAGTTTTCCCATTCTCAGATCAACTTCTCCATTTTTGTTTTTAATTCCTTGAATATATGAATCACATTTTTAAAAATTCTGTTGGTTAACTCCAGGATCTATCTCCCGCCAGTGCGAGGCCATTCTTCTTGTCCTCCGCCCCTCTTTCCCTCAGTCTTGTCTTCTGCCTTGTGTGAGGCACCTTTGCTGTGCACTGGAGGTTGCAGCAGAGCAAGCTGAGCCCCCAGTCCAGACACGAAGAGCTATCCTCCAGAAAGGCCCTGCGCAGTGCATGCTTGGCAGGTGGCAGAGAACATGGTCACCCCACTGGGTCTGCTGAGGGCTGGGCTAGTTTCTTCTGACTCCCCCCGAGGTGTTTCCAGGACCCGCCCTCCGTGGGCAGCTCTGAACACTGATTATTTCTCCCCACATCCCACACAGAGCTTACAGGCTCTGCGTGGCACTACCTCTCAGCATTCACACCCAGGCCTTTGCACTGAGCTGCATCCCCAGTCCTTCTTATTCGTTCATTTTTCATGTTGATGTAGGGTCTCAATGAATCACCAAATTGTGCATCTGGGCTGGAATCTGTGATCCTCCTGCCTCAGCCTCTCAGAATGCTAGGATTACAGGATCAGTTCAACACTCCTTGTCCACCATCTCTAGAAGCAGAATCCTTCCCTATATTTTTGATGTATGTCTGATGTTCTTCATATGCCAAGCAGGGCATAGATTTCTATCAAAATAAACAACAGAGTTCCCAGTTGCCTGCCATGCTGATGTTTGCTAGAGAAAGTGGAGTTTAGAGGCACAGAGAGGTTAATGGGGAAATGTGGAGACAGCTCTACAGAGAGCACAGGGCTCCCTAGATGGATGCCAGGGCCGATGCCAGCTTTCCGGGTGTAAATGCACCAGCAGCACCTGAGGCCTACACCCTTTGTTCCTGACCTTAGGTTTGAATCTCCTGTGATCTGGCCCCTCCTGCTGTCACTTTTACTAGTTAAAAAGAGGCATCAGGATAAAAAACCCAAATGGACAGTGCAGTGTAGTTTTTGTTTTAAGAAAACTAAGGCAAATCGGATGCTTTCAGAGATGAGAGCAGCTTCAGTCGTGGCCCTGAAGGTGAATACACCAGGGCGTAGGGAGAGAGGTGCCTGTGCAGTGATTTATTGAAAATAATACATCTCTCTCCCGGACTCTCAGGAAGTGTGAGCTGGCTGTGCCCGGGACTGCTGTGAGCAAAGGAGCTGAAAGAACTCTTGGCCTGCAGGGAGAACTTGGCATGAGTCCCAGAAGCGGGACCTGGGCGTCCGGTGCTGCCCAGCCCCTCCTTCCCTTGAGAGTTGCATTGTGGTGCTTGCATCCATGCAGCGTTAAAAATAGTAAGCTTTTTAGGTCTCTAATTCAGGGGAATCCCTCCCTCCCTGGAAGTTTTCTCTCAAGCCAGTTATTCCATAGGCAACAATTCACACCTGTGCTGAGAGACGACAGGAGCCTCTGCTTATGGCCTCTGTCGTAAGAGGCGGGAAGCCTTGGTAACCAAAACAGACACAGTCACAGTCACAGGGCTGTGAAGCTCCAGCACCCACCCCCACCTCAGGTGCTGCAGACGGGGAGTTTGGTGTGCTCTCGAGCCGAGGCATAGACTGTGACGTGGTGCACAGGTGCTGGAGTTACCCTCCTGTGGCTGCACTGACTGCTCTTACACCTATGAGGCACTGAATGTCTTTGGGGTACCAGGGCAGTGTGGAGATGCCGTTGTGGGTTTACTCATTAAGTTCCTGCAGTTAATTCTTCAAGACTCCTGTGAATCTTCAGAGATAACACCCATATCTAAGGTCCAAAGACGACGAATTATCTGTCAGAGCTCCACTGGTATTTATGAGTGGGCTGCAATCTGCTAATTGGCCAGATGTTAAATACTATTTATTCTGTTCTAGTTTTTTTCTTTATGGTAAATTCTTCAAAATTATACGACATGCCTACATCTGAATTTAGAAAAATGAGATAATACCTCTAAAGGCATTTGACTTCTTTGATGAAATTATTGTACAGATTAATTATAGGCAATATACACATTTTCTTCAAGAGAAGACATTGTAGTTACAAACATTAATCTACCAGTATCCTCCGGCTCTTTGATTTCAGTGAATTTTACACCTGGAACCATTTGTGCTGGAGACTGAGGTTTTGCGCATTCAATAGACCTCGTAGCTTCAGCTGTGCAGAAAATGATATTGAGCTTTTTCCCTCATGGGACAGAACAACTGAAAGTCATTTTAATTGATTTTGACTATAGTAAAGAATCTTCCAACAGAGAATTGTGAGATCCTGATTTAGGACAGACCACCTATTTTGTGGGAGACTGTTTTCACTATTCAGAGGGTGTGAACATGACTTTATAAAGAAGGTGAGCAACATATAAAGAAAAGGCAGTGCAATCAGAAAGGTAAAGATTTTCCTTGGGAAGAGAGCTCAGTATTAGAAGCAGGAAAAATGGAAATTATGGAACACCAAACAGCGAAGCTGGAGCTTTGAAGTCCATTAAATGTTAATAGTAGGGGAGCTATATTTTTATCTTTTTATCTACTGTTTATTTTAGTCCTGTTTCTATCTAGAATAGAGTTGGAGAAAAGCTCTAAGAAATGACAATATAAAGTAAGATTTATAAAAGAGACAGAGAAAAAATCCAAACTTTGACAAATGGGGAAAGAACACAGATGCTAACCGACCCCAAGAGTTCAAATGACTCTTGTGATAGAACTGAAATATGAGTTTCCAGTAACCACTTTAACAAAAAATGAGGACCATGTTTAGATCAGTTTTGGGCACATTCTCCCTTGTTAAAACAGCACCTTTGCTTGCATTTTGTGAGCCAGCATCCAAATACCGCTATCACTATGAAGCCAAGCTCCTGCCAGAATTTGCCCTGGGATGCACATTCTGTGGGTTTTGGCAAATGTATGAGGACATGAATTCACACTGCAGTAGTGTAGCATACAGAGACGTTTCCCGGCCCTGAAATGCCATTGTTCTCTACCGGTCATCCCTCCCACTAATCCTGGAAATTTTTTCTTCCTCCCTCCCTCCCTCCTTCCCTTCCTTCCTTTTTTCCTTCCTTCCTTCCTTTCTCTCTTTCTATCATTCTTTCTTGTTCCTTCCTTTTCTTTCTTATCTGTCTTTTGTTCCTTTTTGTTTTGTTTTGTTTTTTGAAATAATGCCTCCCTCAGCCTGGCCTTAAACTGACTGCGTAGCCCAGGCTGGCCTCCAGCTCACAGTCATCTTCCTGCGTCAGCCTCCACAGTGCTGAGATTACAAGTGTGCAACACCACACCCAACATTCTGATCTTTCTTGCTCTCTCCATAGTTTTCTTGCATTCTCTTGAGAAGACATAAATTTTTCTCAGAAGAGACAAAATGTATCCTTGGCCTTAAATTCTATAAGAAACTATCTTAAGGCATTTAGACACATCAGATAACATCCACAATACTCTCTCAGTGTCAGTACAGATATTATTTGATTCTTTCTCATAACAAACTCAAGTTCAACTCAGTAAGAGAAGAGTTCCATCTGGAAACTAGGTTTCAAGAGAGTAACTTAATCAAAGATCAGTGTTCAGGAAACTGCTAGCTAGTGCACACCTTGCCTCGCCCAGCTTCCATAAGTAGTGTTTGTTTTTAACAAGGGTTTTTGTACATGCTAACACTTTACCTGAAGGTGTGGTCCTCTGTGTTCTTTGAGGACTGATTCATGTTCCAAAGACCAGCAGGTAGACTGACAATGGATTGAGAAGGGTGGAAAACTGAACTGGTACTTCCCCCATGTGGCAGTGGGATGCAAGGGTATTTTAGGCAACTTTGAATTAGTGCAAAGCTGTTGATAAAAGCTTGGTTGAGATTAGAGATTCCCAGTACGGCATTCCGGAACCAACTGATGGAAGTGTTAGCCAATGCCTGCCTTGGACTGGACATAAAAAGTCCCAGTAGAGAAGAATTTAATTCCTAGCAGCAATCTCTCTGCTTGAGGAAGTGATCAGCATTTGCTGAGTGCTCACTCAGAAAAGAAGTAAGTTCACTGGATTCTTGAAACCAAAAACAATGCCATATATTCAACTAAAATTTCTCATTTTCCTCCTTGGCCTTCTGGGAAAATACATTTTCCAATGTCCTTGCGGTTAACTTGGGGCCATGTGACTAGGGAGTAGCCAGCTGCACAGCTTGTGCCCTTTGTGTCACCATGTCACCTTTCCCTGGACCTGTGGCCACAGGAGTTGCCAGGAAAGGAGGGACCCCATCTGGAGTAGCCATTCACTTGCTGAGTCCTGTGGCACCTGCAGCAGGCCTTGCACTAGTGAGAGGGATTTCACTGTGGAAGTGGAGGCGTTGTGTTACAGAAGACAGCACCATTGCACCTACCTCTGGGATACCAAAGATTTGTTGTCAGCATGAAAGAATCTTCCCGGTTTCATAAATAAAAATCCAAATCAAAATTTCTTTACCATTTGTAGGTCAGTAGGAGACAAAAATATAAAATACAGAATATTTTATTACTCTTGAAATTGCTTTCTGATTTGTTGGTCGGCCATTCTTATTTCAATTCTCTCAGTAACATTAGAAGAGAAGCAAAGCCTATCAAGTGAAGTCTTCCATTTGGTTTCGCAAAAGAATTTGAAAGTGGATAAGAAACACCCGCAGCAGGAATTATGCCAAATATTTAGAGTACGAATTTATATAAACAAGCAACTTACTGAATGTTCTTATTTTTTCCAGTAGTTTTTTATGTTTCAAGGTGGGTCTCTGTTGCCTGAGGTAGCCTCTGACCCTTGGACTCAAGTGATCACTTGAGTGCCTGTCCCGGCCTTCGAGCAACAGGCACACAATATTGTGGGCAGTTCCCATAGATTTCAAATATTTTGCTTTAGCTGTATAATGAAAACTTGGTCCCTTACTTTCAAAAAATATTTGTTTATATGTAATTGTAGCAGATAGTATGTCTAGAATTCCTTAAAAATATAAGCCCCTTCACCCCATTTCTAACCTTAATAAGAATTTTCCCACTAATTCATCATTATATGATATTTTACTTAGTTTTGAGATCAAATCTATTATGAATAACTTTATTAAAAACTCAGGTCTCATAGCATTGGCTGCAGGATGTGCCCCGCCCACAGGGGGTGTCTTTGGTGCAGGACAACAGGCTCAGGAGAGACTATCAAGGTGCATTCGCACCTATTAACTGCAAAGGGCATGGGCAGCCAGGTTTCCAGGACGTCAGTGTCAGAGCTCTTCCTCGGGGAGCCTCACTCAATAGTGTGGCTCAGGTGTGAGATGCAAAGCGCTGGACACAGGTGTGAGGGTGCCAGGTGGGAGCGCCTCCCCATTCCAGAGCACGTCACGGGCAAGCATAGGCGCAGTGCACAGGCTTCTGGGGCATGCGCAGGAGAGCCTGGGGCCTGACCTGCTCTCCAGTGGACCCAGCTCTCCCTGTCCAAATGCAG
Organism: Dinomys branickii; assembly: GCA_004027595.1. Classification (NCBI taxonomy): domain Eukaryota; kingdom Metazoa; phylum Chordata; class Mammalia; order Rodentia; family Dinomyidae; genus Dinomys; species Dinomys branickii. The sequence goes on from PVLD010000012.1 coordinate 331,166, forward strand.
TTTACGCATAAGGGAGCCACGGACCCGCAACTTAGATCATGTTCTACCTTATCAGGTTGCCAGGGAAGGCAGCTAGGAAGTTAGAGTAAGGTCCAGTTCTCAGCACAAAGGGAAAGGCCACACATGGAGCTATTCTCACCTGGACTGGAATGAGCTCTTTCGATATATTGATAAATCAGTCTTGCCATGTTTGCATCTGAGATGAGATGTGTTGTGTAATTTTGTGCATATGGGAGAAGGCTTCTACCCCTCCCCTAGGTTTAAGTATCAATGTCTTGGGAATAATTTGTAAGCATGTGTGTGTGTGTGTGTTTTGAATGAGTTTAAATACTATGGAATTATCTATTCTTTGAAGAGTTGAAGGGCAGTTCTTAGCTTACCTTATTTCAGAGTTATTGGTTAGGTTAGGTTTTTTAATTTCCCTTGAGCTAATCTGTTATATATTAAGTTCACTTTCATTTTCTCCTGTGTTTAAATATTTATCTTTTGTATCTGTATTTAGATATTTGTTCAATCACTTTCTCTTGCTAGATAAGCTAATGTTTAAACACTGTAGTAGGTTTTTTCACTCAAGAATCAACTCTGATGTGAATTTACCAATTCTCTTGCTCATTAGCCCTAATTCATTAATTTATACTTTCACTGCTACTGATTCCTTTTCTGCACTCTTTGTTTAGTTTATGGTTCTCTTTCTAACCATTTTTGTCAAATACTTTGTAACTACCACTCTCTTTTACTTAGTAATATGAGTTGAGGCTATGAATTTTCCTTTGAGTTCAATTGTAGCCATACACAGAGGTTGTATGGATAATGTGGGTTTTGTCACTACTTTCTAGATATTCTGCAACTTTACTTGTCATGTCTAATTTTTTTTTATCTGAACATTGAATCTAACTTCTCACATCTCCAAGTACTCTGGTTCTGGAGTTGTGTCCTTTTTTCTCTGGGGCCAGTGCTGTCTCTCTATGCACCTATGTCCTTTAAAACCTTCCTTACTAGACCGCACATCTCCCTCCAGGTACTGCCCCACTTCTCTGTCTCCTTTTACGGCCCCATTCCTGCAGGACTGTGACATGTGTCTGCCTTTCCACACTTCTTTGTCTTTTCACAAGAGCAGGGTCACATGCTCATCCTCTGGAACTGCTTGCATCAAGATCATCAGAGCTGCCTCCTTGTCAGATCAGATGGCCACTTACCAGCTATGAGCTGCCCTAACATCTCATCAGCACTGGACACCTGTACCCAGCATCGTTTAGTTCTTTTGGGTCAGGTGAGTAGCAGAGGTTGGAGCTGTTTCCTGACCTGGAAACAGCCTCTCCATGCTTTCCCCCAGCCTGAAGTGTTACGAATCTCACTCAACATGAGAGCAGAGTGGCTGCATAACACAGAGCTGCCCACCATGCTCACCTCTGACTGTCACGTAATAAGAACAGAACTTTGATCTCATTCAAGTCATCAAATTTGAGGGGCTCTTTGTGATACTGATTTTAATCTTTTATATTACAGGCAGAGAAACTGGTACCAGAAGGGACAGGACATCTCAATAGGAACCTACATTTTCTAATGTCCAGGCTAGCATGCAGTTGAGCAAGGCGTCTGTTTATGCTGCCTGTGATGGGACATCAGCGAGGGGCAACACCACCCGACCGCAGTGACGCAGTGTGTCTAAAATGCAGCATGCCAGGTGGAAAGCTGGTGACTCACTATTCATACAGTTGTTACCTGCAACATCTTGGAAAGCACGATGCATATCCATTCCAGGGGGTTGTAAAAAGTGACAGTGTTAGTGTGTTTTGCTGCACCCTGCTTTTAGTAAGTTACCATAAGAAAGTTCAGGTCTGAGCTGTGTGCTTCATAAGCAGAAATGGAAGATGAGAATGTTCAGAAATTTGGGGCTTGCCAAAGTTGAGAAAGACAGATTCCTTTCTGTCCCACATGTTAATAAAAATCTGGGACCTGAGCCTCCTGGCAAGGGTCAGAGAAAGGGTGCTATCCTCCCAAAGGACCCTGTGACCCCAGGGCCTCTCACAGTGGCCTCCACTGAGATGAAAGAGTGAGGGCAACACAAGGAGGCAGGGAAATAAAGCTGAGGAGCAAGGAATAGAACGAGCATCGGCTGTGGTTTTCTGCATAAGGAACTGACTGGAAGCAATCAGACCAGAAGACTGTTGAGATTTAAGGAGGTTTTAAGGAAATCTAGTCACCACAGAAAGATTGAGTCTGGCTGGAAAATGCTTATCTCTTGAAGCAATACCAGACATTCATATTTTTGCAAGAGGAAACTTGTAAGTAGTATAGCCCCAAAGAGGGCATATTCTGTACTCCCACAGGCACTGCTGCCATGGCCAGGGAAGATTACAAAGTGGCTCCTCTAAATAAGCAGGGTGACTTGGTCAATTTCCTGTCACTGAGACACAATGCTGGACACTCACCAGGAGGAAAGGCATATTTTGGCTCCTGGTTTTAGACCATGCTTGGCCACCTCCAAGGCAGGAAAGGTAGGGTGGGAGGGTCTGGTAGAGGAGAGTGGCTCAGGACATGGCAGCTAGGAAGCCAAGAGAAAAGGGAGTGGCCATCGTGGCGTGCCAGGCACTCTGCCTCATCCCTGGAGCTCCGCCCAGCCCCTGGGGCATGCCAGGTACTCCACCCGGCCCCCAGGGTGTGCCAGGCACTCAGCTCCACCCCCAGAGCTCCATTTGGCCTCCAGGGCGTGCCAGGCACCCTGCCTGGCCCCCAGGATGGCCCTGAAGACTCGCCTGAGCCTGTGGACATGGACGCACTGACAGAGCCTGGCAGTGTGCTGTGTAGCCCCGCCTGCCTGACCGGATACCCAATGTCTGTGAGGGCTTGCAGGGGCGGGGGGGGGGGTGCTTCTCCGCCTCCTACCATGGCAGTTTGTGTACACCCACATATTGTACAGCACATTTGGAAGCAGCCAAGTCTCTTCCCAGGGTAGGAGAATGAGGGAGTAGATAGACCAAAAGTGCAGTTGTTACCAGTGGGAAGACCACTGACGGGGTGGTGGAGCAACAGAAGTGGAGCGGAGAAGGCTGAGTGACTGAATGAGCCATCGTCTATGTAACTGAGTGATGGGGTGGGGATGACAGTATGTAATGCAGTATCTAATGGTGGCCCCCTACTATTTTCTCTGTAATCTGGTATTTCCTTTATTGTTTTTGTGTTAACAAATGCAAAGACAACACTATGTAATGCAGCATCCAGTGATGGTTCCCTGCTGTCTCCTCTGTAATTCGGTATTTCCTTTATTGATTTTGTTATAACAAATACGAAGATAACATTATGTTATATGGAATCCAGTGCCAATTCCCTACTATCTTCTCTATAACTTGGTATTTTCTGTATTGTTTCTGTGTTATTGTGGGTTGTTTTGTCTTAAAAATAAAATTAAAAAAGAAAAAGAAAAGAAAAAAGAAAAGAAAAGGGAATAGCCAGGCGGAGATGCACCTTCTAGGTCAGGCCCCGGGGACCACCTCTTCCCACCAGGCCTGACCTCAAAACAGCAAGCCAGCAGTCAACCTCCACTGCTTCCCACAGCTCCGCACCCTCAACTGCATGAGCCTTACATGTGTCTTTGATGGAACATCTGTGTGTAACCCCTAACACAGGGTGACCCCACTGTCTGCCCAAGCACTTCCTCCGCCGCCAGAATTCTTGCCCAGCTGAGAGTCAAAAGTGCTGTGAACCAGCTGCTGTGAGTGCCCTTCGCTTAGAGGGGTTTTCCAAAGCATAATCCTGTGTCCATGTCACCATCTTACATGCGGGTGGGAGCAATGGTGTGACGATCCATGCCTCTGACACCAGCTGTGAGAGGCTGTTTCACACTGGACAGAGAAAACGGCTCTTGCTCTGCCCTCTGCGGGACTGCAACCCATCCCCGCCTCATTAGGTCCTGGTTCAAATGTCACCTGTCCAGAGGTGGCCAAACCACCCCATTGCACATCACAGGCTCATCACTTTTCAGTTGCCTTAACCTGCTTTATCTTCTCTTCATATCTTTCTCCTTTGTAGCATGGCCTTGCTCCTTGCCAGAACAGAAACTCTCAGGGCAGAACTTGATCTTTTCCCAACACTTACACGCAGTGAATACACTGTAGGCTCCTGATGAGTATTCACTGTGGGAAAAGAAAACTAATTATGGGCTTATAACTTCCACATGTTTAAAGTTAGGTTTGTTTGATTCTATTTTGCTGTTTATTCACACCAATGACAATATAACCAGTGACAGTTAATTGTGCATGAGAAAAGTAGGGATTCTACTTATGAGGTGGCACCACATGGTGGGACCCCACACCAAATTTTGTCATACTGGGTGAGTAGTTATTGCTAATAGCAAGACATTCAATCTCATTTTGCCTGTTTGTTTTAGGACTGAGATTGTGGGGCTGAGGATGTAGGATGTAGCTTAGAGTGCTTGCTTAGTATGGGTGAGGCCCTCGGTTTGGTCCTAGGTTTGGTGTCCGGCACTTGGAAAAATGCCAGCTCTTTCTTTGAATGATCACTGGTGGTCATAAGTGCAGGGCAATATCCAGCTAGACCCTGGGAGTCCTGCAGTCTCGTGTTCCAAGATTCAACAAAACCGGATAGAATTAGGTCCCACTAAAGGGAGAAGCTAACGTTCACCAGTCAGAGTTCAAATCAATCCACTCCAGCCTACGTAGTACTCACTGCCCTCCTGCCTTGTGCCAGGCAACGTGGGCACAGGAATGTGGTGACCAGAGGCACTGCCCGTGTCCTCCTGTTAGACGCTATCTCCTGGGACCCAGAGTGGCCAAGAGGCAGTTGCAGCATGGACCCTCAGCAGCTCCTGTTGGTGGGTGCTAGAGCAGTACAACCACAAACATCAGCCAAGCGCGGGTTAGAGACGGCTTCGAGGGTGGGGAGTGGACACCAGCCTAGTGGAGAAGGAAGACCAATCTGGTGTCTGCAGGTGGAAGGAAAGAGATGAGGAAGGAGGCAGGGAAGGGGCCTTGTACTTCAGATGCTCACTCCGTTCCCACCCTCCTCCCTCTTTCCTTCTGTGTCAGCCCTTTAACCTGAGGCTTAGCCCCTCCCAGTCATCCGGGGCTCTAGTCTGGCTTGTCTGTGAATCCAGTGCAGAACCAATAAACAAGGCAAACAACTTCGAAGTAGCCAGTGGGGGCTGGAACCAGGCCTACATTACATTTACAAAAATTTGATTTTCTGCCGAAAAAATATTTTGACTTCTACATTTTTGGACTTCATTAGAAGGATCTGAAATGGATGACACCAAGCTGTTTGCCCAGAATAACGTCCCCAGCCTGAACTGGCATGGATGTTTCCTGAGATTAAAATAGAAACGTGTTTTGCTAATAGAAAACAACTTGGAAATCAGAGTCATTTAAGTTGGAACCCTTGTTTTTCCTTTACTGGCCAAAAATTCCTATTTTTACAAACACTAAGAGATCAGGATAGTAAGGTCACTGTGCCACAGAACTTTCCACTAAATTCGAATTTGCAGAAATCTCAAAAATAAAAAAAAGATGGGGAAAGCTGCGTAATGTAGCAACTTCAACCAACAAACATTTACGAGCACCTACTGTGTGCCTGGCCCTGTTCTGAGATCCGAACAAAGTACCTGCCTTCGTGGGACGTTCACTCAAACACAAAAAGAGCACACACTTCGGAGATAAGGAAATCACCAGTAGGAGATGCACCGGAGAAAAGATTAAGTAGAACCGGGCCGCGGCCACTCCAGGAGCAATCTCAGGTAGTGTTCCCGGGCGAGGTGACCTCTGAGCACAGACCAGACCGCGGGAAGCGAGGAGTGAACCGTGCGCAGCTCCGGGACAGGGGTGGGCCCCCGCGGTGGCCCCATGGCAGGGGTGGCCAGCAGGGAAGAGGGCCACGGGGCGGCGGTGGGGAGGAGGGGTCGGCTGCGCCCACGTTTCAACAGACACTTCAGGGCACCCGCCCTTTTTACTGGACCACGGAGCAGTGCTGCTGCTGTGCTTTCCAAGGATCCCCCAAGACCGGGCAGCACAGCGTCCCGGCGCCCGCAGCTGGGGGCGGAGAGGACAAGGTCTGCGCGCTTCCGCGGAAGGCGCCGGCGCCCGAGAGCGCCCTCGGGTCTGTCACGAAATTCAGACACGAAATCCGGTGCCCCGCCGGCTCTGCGGGAGAAGCCTCGTCCGCGGCTTCGCCAGGGCCACGTCCTGCCGTGGGGTCGCCCGCAAGCTCTGCGCCCCGCAGGGAGCGGGGTTCGCCCGCCGCCGGTCCCGCCGGGGTCCGGGTCCGGTCCTGGTCGCCGTCGCGGGCCGGTCCCCCGCCCGCCCAGGTGCCCGCGCCCCGCCCCGTCCCCGCCTCCCTGGGCGGCGCCGCCCCTGGCGCGAGCCGAGCGGGGAGCTGAGGGCGCCGAGCCGCAGAGCCGCCCGCTCGCCCGCACCATGCCGCCGCTGCCCGCGCTCGCGCTCGCGCTCGCGCTCGCCGCCTCGCTGTCCCTGCCGGTGGCCGCCGACTTCGACGGGAGGTGAGCGGGGAGCGGGCCGCGCCGGGACGGGATGGGGCGAGCGAGGCTCGGAGCCGGTCGGCCCCGGCTGGAGACTCAGGACCCGGGCAGCCGCGGCGGCCACCCCTCCAGGTGCCCCGGGGGACGCACACGGGTGCGGCCGCGGCGCGGGCTCCCGGGACCGCTCGCCTCGCTCGGACTTGTTGCGGGGCGCGAGTGAGCGCGCGATTGTGAGTGAGTGAGCGTGCGTGAGTGAGCGTGGGCGCGCGTGTGCCCGTGTGAGTCGGTGACACGCTGCCCTGCTCCAGGCCCACCCGTGACAGGTCCCGCCGCCCCTCGCGGAGCCCGGCCCGGCTCCCCCGCCCCGTCTGCGCGCAGCCCCGCGCCCCGACGGTCGTCCCGCCCCGGGACCCGCGACTCCGGTGCTAGAAAGCGACCCCGCGAGGAGAGGGAGGTTGGGCCCGGGTGGCGAAGGCAGGTGAGGCGGAGGGAACGGGAAGTTTAAGGAAAGGGTGAGCAGCCAGAGGCCAGGCCTCTGATCGGAACCCAATTCAGTTTCTAGGAGCAGTTCCTCGTCCAGCTTGGCCATGTTTTGCGTTTCTTGCACACACATTTACAAGATAGGCTCCGACTGTAATGTAACTTTAGAAAGGTGATCACAGCCAGTTCAAACGGTTCCCGTCTTAGAGGAAAAAGGCATTTATTTAGGTGTGAATCTACAATTAGCAGGTGATCGAATCTGCATCTTTAACTTGCTACTTTCCTTGGGCAGGATTCACATTACAGAGGAAAACAATCTATTAACGTGAACGGTGGGCGCAGGCGTGCTTCAGCCCCGGGGAGAGTCTGCCCCACGCACGTGAAGCACCTCGGTTTCATTTAGATTTCTTTTCCTAGTGCTTACTCGCTCTCTTCCCTTTTCCTTTCCTTCCTTTGGTGCAGTGTTTTCCCCGGCCCTGCTTCCTTTGGTTCTCAGGAACCTCCTCTCTTCGTATTTCTTCCCGTCTGCCCTGACTATGGGGCAAGAATTTCTTCTGCTTTGACATGTCTTTTATTATTTAATACTTTTCAGTTTATGATGGATCAGTCAAAACTGGTTTTTCCCCCCACCTAGTAACAGGTGTGAGTCTTTGAGGAATCTGTTTCATCTCAAGCCTCAGAAACAGCCCTGTGAATGGCAGGCTTGAGGAGTTTTGGTTTTAGCTGATGCTATTTCTAGTTAGGAAAGGCTCTTGTTCTTTTTCCCTACCCTTGTGTGCTGGGCATGTGTGTGTGTGTTGGGGGGGTATGTGTGTGCACTTGCATGCTGAGTGTCAGATTTGAGATTAGATCATAGCAGAACTATTCCTATGTCTTTAGCCTTAAATTTCTATAAGCATGAAAGAGTTGTAGGAGATGGTTGGGTGTGGTTTGATTTCTTCTAAAGTTGTTTTCAATCTGCAGTGTCTTTATTTATGCTGTTGTTTGCGTGTGTGGTAGGTGGCCCAGGCAGATCGTGTCCTCGATTGGCCTCTGTCGCTATGGTGGGAGGATTGACTGCTGCTGGGGCTGGGCTCGCCGCTCCTGGGGACAGTGTCAACGTGAGTATCAGCCTATGGACCCTGGTTCCTGGGAGGGGGCTTCCACCTGGGCCACTGGGGTCACATGTCAGACGTTGGCCTCATCTTCACAGAGCAGGGCCTGGTATGCCCATCTGTTTCGGGTGGTAGCTCAGAGTGCCAGGCTCACCTGAGCCACCCTCTTTCCCTCAGAGAGCCGGGGGTTCATTTCCAGAGGTCCTTAGGACCCCGGCTCCTGGGCTGCCACTGTGCTCACTTCTTCCTTTGCTCCAGGCCCTGAGATGGAATAAGGTAGAGTCTAGACACTATTTACACTAAATAAACTTGGAACCTTAGAAACTGGGAACTCCTAAAATCTCCACCACAGCTATAGTGTAAAGTGGGCTATATATAAATTTTTCCTTTGAAGGGAGGGTGTATTGACAGCGTTCTTAACGGGGCACCCAGTGTAGTCAGAGAAGACCTTTGGAAAACGTCATCTGTAAGTTTGGGAAGCAATCAAACTCATTTAATAAGTACCGAACCACAATAGTTTCTGGTTTTTTTCACACTCAAAATAGATATTATAGAGGTAAAATATAAGAGCTATATCACAAATGTTTGGAAAATTTGTTTGCAAATTTTACCTGGCTCTCAAAATTGTGGATAGAAAATGATTGAATAAATATCCAGGGCATCTTTAGGGAGTTGGGGCACAGGCAGAGAGATGAAGGGACCCACGCTGGGTTGCACTCTGGTCTCTTTATCCTTGTGAAGGAAGCAGCTCAGAGGACCAGGGTAAGGAGTTAAGACTGAGCTGGCAGAGGACGAGCCTGCTGCAGAGAAGTCTGGTGGGTAAACCAAGGCCAGGAAAGTTAAGCTTCCCTCAGCTACCTTGATCTTTGAAAATGCTGGTGAGATTCATCCTCCCTTTTGTGAAGGGCGGGTGGTGATAGGCACAGGATGGCTCTGGTTGTTCACACAGGCTGGTGTCTCTGGCAGGTTGGAATGGGATGGTGCTGTCTGTTACTCTGTACAAGCCAAGAGCTTGGCCCTCTGCCCTACCTGGCCTCTGCTTCTCTGTTAGAGATGGGGTCCCTCTAGTTTCCAGGAAGTGAGAGAATGAGGCAGAGATGCTGTCCTTCTGCTGCATGGTCTGTTCAGTAGTGTTTTAAAGGAAAACGGCCTGAAAGGAGAGCTATACCTGGAGGAAACTGGTCTTCTGCCAATTAGATCAGAGTGTCAGGAGTATTAGCATGGCCAGAGGCCAACAGGTGTGGAATGTGAGGAACTACCGGTGTAATAACTAAGAATATCCTTGCCTTGGGCTAGTCCATAAACACCCTCCCACTTGAAAAGCGGGGAATCTCTGCAAGAGTGGAGATAGCGCCCTCCTCCTTGGCTGCCTTAACTAAATGTTGAAGTGCCATAGGGTCCTGCAGGCGCCCGGCCACGCCAGGACCGAGCTGCATTGGCCGAAAGCCCCGGGCAGCAGCGGGAGCACCTTCCTTTCTAAAGGCAGAGGTTGGGGTGCACAGGCTTCCTGCCAGATGCCCTGAAAGGAGTCCAAGGGAAACACTCTCTGGATCTCTGGCAGGGAGGTTCCTTGACTGTGAAATTCCCCAGGTAGCACCTCTAGTGGCTGCTGTGGCGTTCTGTATCAGGTAGTGAACTCTTCCCTAAGAGGTACTTGCTGGGCAATTCAGAATTTAAATTTACGCAGAGACCTTCTAAAATTACAAGCATATTACAGAGTTTTATCATTCAAGAGATTACCTAGTGTTTGGCTTTCCACATAGCTTTCCCATCAGTCACAGGACACTTTCAGTGTGCTTGTACTTTCATTTTGTTTCTAAAAGAAGGCAAAATGGTCAAATGTAGCGTCCGCTGGTGTTTGTCTCTTCTCCCTTGTTACGCCGCAGTGATCTGGGAAAACTGCAGCGCGGTATGAGGTAATCATTGAAACGGTCATGTTATAAAAGTGTGTAAAACGATTTTGCACAAATCACAGTTCTTGGCACTGAATCGGTACTGTATGTGGGCTTGGCAAAGTGAAAGAAGTGGAAGAGAATATTGCTGCTGCGACAGCACTGGAGGAAGGATGTGTCTGTGTTATCAGACTCTGTTCTTGAGCCAGGGTACTTTTTACACCGATACTGCCAAAACTAAAAATGGTTCCAAAGTTCTTTGTGTTTCAATAAAATAAGACTTCTGTAAATTGAGCAGGGGCCAAACGATTTTTACCATTAATAACATTGAAAATGGCAGGTTGTACACATGACTTCAGAGACATGTGTTCCTACGTGTGTCTTACTTTTCCAGAATCTTAGATGGTCCAAATGTCTCCATCGGTTCAGAGTTCTGCCTGTCTTTGTTTTCATATAAACAGGTCGAGGAATGTGGGGTCAGAGGTCAGCCCGGAGGGGTAGAACAGCCCTAAAAGAGCTTGTGGGATGAATGGAATATCACCAAACGTTCCTGATTGTCTTTGAGAGAGAGTTTATGTAATGAACAAGCGTATCAGGACATATATTCAAGGAAAGTGCCCTGCTATTCTGTAGCAATTAAATGTAGTAATGGATTACCAATAAAAATTGCCCACAACAGCTAGTAAATTCCATGTGAAAAATAATTCTGGCTTTCTGGCCCTTCCACAATCAGAGCGTTCTTTCTGTGAGAAGCAGGCTCCCTTTTTATCAAAGGAAGCCTAGTGCTCTTTTCTGCTGAGTGACTCACATTGGAATTTTCCTTAAAAATAGCACAGCAAAGCACAAATACTGCCCCCCCATGCACAAGCACTGCCCCCATGTTTAGCATCTCAGCTGCTCCTCTCGAAGGTGTGCACATGGGGTACCTTTGTTGTTACTTGTTAGATCTTATGCCCTCGTGCAGCAACCCCTGGGTGATTTGATGAGGCAGAGCCCTTGTGAGAGGTTTGGCTCCATGCTCTGATATGGAGAACTGAGTGTTGTGTCTGCTCTGGCTGCTGCCCTCCTCTCGGACATGCGTGCAGAGGCCAGTGTTGCAGGACAGGAGAGCTGCTGTGTGCCCCTCTGCTCGCTGAGTCTTACCACAAAGCCACATTCAGCCGGGGGGGGGGGGGCCTCCCTCTTTCCCCTGAGAATAAGGAAGGACAGATTCCAGATGCGCAGATGGGCTCGGCATCCAACCCCACTTCCTGCCTCTCTGGCCCAGGGCTCTGCCCCGGTCTTCCTGCCCTGCGCGGCCCATTCTGGAACAGGTGCGTTGAGTTGACCCAGGTCCTTTGCAGGCCCAGCTTTGACTTCTGTGTCTCTGTTCATTCCTTGTTCTGTGACCTTGACTCATAAACTCATATATCTCTTGGATATAGAAAATCCCAAACTCAGTTTTCTAACTGTCTTGGGCTTTACTTTTGTTGAATATCAACGTGACTCATTTTTTTCTTAGTTTTAGTTTTTCTTCATGCATGTTTGCAGTACCTAATGACTATTCTCTCTCTGAGGAACAGTTCGGGCACAGAAGTCATCTCAATTCTCCTTCCCTTCGCTTCCTCTGCCCGCCCCCTTCCTCCGTTTCTTGGTCCCCTTCCAACCTGCAAAAGGTCTATCTTCCCTTCCTCCGTTTCTTGGTCCCCTTCCAACCTGCAAAAGGTCTATCTTCCTGCTTCCTATTGTCTTTCACTTTGCTCTTTAATTTACTTATACTGTAGGTTTCTCATTTAAGAGAAACCATGTTATGTTTAAGCTTGTGTGTTGGATTTATTTCCTGTAGCATTATGGTCTTAAGGTTCCTCCATTTTCTAAAAATGATTCAAGTTTATCCTTGTTTGTGGCAAACTAGCACTCCATTTTATATAAATACCACATTTTTTACCTATTCATCTGCTGATGGACATCTAGGCCGCCTCCAAGATTTAGCTCTTGTGAGTTGAATTGCTATCAGTGTAGATATACATGGACCACTGTAATATGAAATAATGTCTTTAAGTGTTTTGGGAGGGGAATAGCGTGGGTGAGTGAATTTCTATCTTTAGTTTTTTGAGGTATCCCCATGCTGATTTCCACAGTGGTTGTTCCAGTTTGCATCCTGCAGCTCTTTATTTTTTATTCATGTATTTATTTTTCTTTCTTTTTGATGTAGGGTCTCACAGTTCAGACTGGGCTTGAGCTCACTTAGTAACTCAGGCTGATCTCAAACTTGCAACAATCCTCCTGCCTCAGCCTCCCAAGTGCTGGGATTACAGGTGTGCCCCACCATGCCCTGCTGCAGCTCTTTGTTGTCCAGTGGAATTTCCTTATTATGTCCACACACTGATGGTTACGTATGTATAGCACACAGAAGCTTACTGTCTCAGAGACTGTCGCAATATATTTTTGATTTTGCTTCTATAACTTTCTGCTCCTTAACTTTTCTAGGATCTTAGTGGCACATTTCATTTCATTGTATTAATTACTTTTCTCCTCCTACCAAGAGATTTCTGTAAGAGAGATTTCTCAGATGTGTATATTCTACTTTAAAAGCTGTGTATGCTATGGAAATAATTCTTAACTAACTGCACTAGATAATTCACACCCCTTGAGGCCAAGTCCTGGTTTTTGTGTCTGATTAGCTGACTAGCATTTCTTAGCTTACTTCATAGCAGGTTTTCAACATGCATTACGGCCCCAAACTCCATCCGGGAACTTCCTTAATGGAGTGAAGTATCTGTAGAACCGGGACGCTTCCTGTCTCTTCCTGTATGGCTGTCTTTCTGGGTACCTGGAGATGTGGCTGAATGCGTGACTTAGTATAATAGCATCTTGTTGAAAACACTTTCTAGGGATGTGAAGAAAAACTCAGAATGCAAGTAGTTCCGAGTTTTAGCAAGACTTTTCAACTTACGAGTTTCTGGCCATCGATGAACAGTTTGTGGTCTCTGTAAATGCTGTGAAGTAGGGTGGTTTGAATCATTTATCCTTCAGGCCAGGAAAAATGTAGGTGTCTTGTTATGTTTGGGCCAGAGATCTGAGAAGGCAGAAAATGTATGCCTACAGATTCACTTTGCTTTTGTAGTTCTGACTTCCAGTTCCTCTATTTCTTCCTTACCATTAATAGGAGTTGCAGCTTTACAAATGCCATGTAAAGTGAAAATATTATTTTTTATCAGCTTTAGAAAAACTTATGGATTAGTGAAACAGGAAATTATGAAATAGTACTTTATGTAGAAGCTATTTTGCAGTGGTCAAATAATTATAGTTGGAGAGTGTGTACTACTGGCTAATTGTGAATTGGAAAGATTGATGAGTAAATCTAATTAATTATTATCTAATTATTTCTGTATCTCAAATGACAAGGATCTTAGTTTCAGCAGAAAATTTTGGGTGAGATATTTAAATTTCACATTTAATTTCTTGTATCTGGGTTCTGAAATAAGTCTTATGAAAGGAACGTGATTATTAAATTTTTGCTAGCATTGACTTCTCATCCCTAGTCACAGAATTATACAGATTATGTCTTACTTTGATTTGTTGAGTGTACAATAATTAGATAAGTTAGACAGGGGTGCTGGGAGGGGCCCAGGCTGTAGACTCCACAGGCGAGGGCTCTTCCACTGTGCTCGAACCTCCAACCCTAAGTGAGAGATTTTGGACTCAGCTTTCAGGGCCACAGGCATTGCCTCCCCACAGAGTGACAACTCTGAGAAAGAATGCCTTGTAGTTAGCAGCTATGGTAGTTTCTTTTGAGCATGAATTTGTATTTCAGATGTGGAGTGACTTTTTGTGTGTGTACAGCGTGTGTCCCCAAATGACTGGGAGTCACATACAGCAGATGCTTGGGAGCCAGCACAGCTTGCTGGCCAGACCCCACCTGTCTTGGTTACTTTTCTCTCTCTCATTGCTGAGACAAAATACCTGACACCCAGAATTTAGGAAGGGAAGGTTTATTTAACTTACTGTTTGTGGAGGTTTCAGTCTATATTTGGCTGGCTCCAAGGCAGAGTGGCACATGGCAGAGGGCAGCCATTCATGGCGGGTGAAAGATAGTAAAGCAACAAGAGCAAAAGGGAGGAGTGGCAGCAAGTGACCTCTTTCTTTCCCTTACACTGTATGTAAACTGCCCACCCCAAGGCAGGTATAGCACTCATACCATAATTCCAACACTGAACCATGAATCAATCGCAAGCTCTAAAAGCCTGCCCCGTGACTGCCTGTGGTGTTGGGGGAACACCCAGACACAAACCTTAACACCACCCATCAGTGGAGTTGCGCATCCTCCCCGTCCTGAGTTCAGGAGCTCTCTCCCCTATTTGGGAGGAGAATATTGAGTCTGCTTTTCATTGTTGGGTTGTTTTGGTTTTGTTGAGATAGGAATAAGAGCAAGGCAGATGATAGTCTTACAATTACTGGAGGCTGTGCACCTGAGTCTCCAAATCCTTAGGCGGGGAGGTTTCTGGTGGAGATTGCTCAGCTGCACTTGCCCCAAAAGGTTGTGTAAGAACACCAGGTACGTTGAGTAACTTCAAGTGCTCTTGGAATGCGGATACCAGGCGAGGAGCAGTGCTGAAGAGGCCTGACCTTTTCAAACAGCTAATTTTTGAGTATGTGTAGCCTTCAATGTTAGGTTTCACAGGAATTACTTTATTCCATCAATCTTTCTCCTGATTAAAACTGACCTTTGTTGTAATAAATAAAACTGACCTTTATCGTAAATCTATTTATTCACTGTCTCTACAATCCACCAATTTCCTGAGGTTTCCTCCCAAAGCTAACCTGCTCGGGTCTTAACCCTACTGGATTACAAGCTGAGCACTTCTCCAGCTCGGAGCCCCCCAGATGGTCAAGTCCAACTGCTGGATCTGGTTACACACCTGTTGCTGGCTGGGTGGGGAACAGCCAGGTGTGCGCTGGGATTGAGCAGGCACCTGTGACCCAGAGACTGCCTCTGCTGCTGGGCAACTTGCTGATCAGCTCCCAAAGCGCGACTGTGCTTTCCCACCCAGCCATCCATGGAAAGTCTGGTGTTTGCACTGCTGTCTGTCTGTGGAATTCATGCTCTCTGCCTTTTGAGTTGGTGGAGTGAGCCATGTCCTGAAGTGTGACAGTGAGTGACATGGGGACACCATCCGGTGGCCTGCAGTGAGCAAGGGAAGTTGGTCCACACAGGGCCTGGACCGTGCTTGGGGGCGGATGCGGGGCCAGGAAGAGGGCTCCACGGGCTGGCTGTCTCTCCTCCCTTCCCACTGGCTACAGGCGCTTCTGTTCTTTGGCACTAATTTTGTGCAGGTTTTAACATTTTTCCTTTTATCCTTTCTAAAATATTAATTTTCTTTGTAAGAGAAAATATATTTATTCACTGTCTCTAGTACTTGGAGAAATAGACAAATACATATTATCGGGATTTTTTTGTCTGCATATCTTTAAAAAAACATACTCTGCATACTCAGTGGTAAATTCCTATACAGCTGCCCCGCTCCCTACCCCTTTTATGCAAAGGAACGATACTGTCTACACTGCTCTGTGTCTTATTTCTCAACAGTTCATCTTGATTTTTCATCATCTGCACTTGAGAAGCCTCCTGACTTTTTAATAGGTTTATAGTATTCCATTGCACGGCTATACCATAACTTAACCAGTCTTCTACTGGTGGACCTTTGTGTTGGTTGTAATCTCTTGCTAGCAGAAGCAGTTCTAAAATAGCCTTGGTCATAACATTGAATATGTCATTTTGCGTGTGTTCTGGTGTTTCTGCAGGATGCATTTCGGTATGTGGTCCAGTGGTATACATATCCCTTTGCTGTTTTGATCAGTGGCCAATGGTTTCTTTACTTGGGAGTAAGTAGATTAATGTGGGTGACAGGCAGTGTTGACCCAAAGCTCCAGCAGCCCCATATCCAGAGTCTCATCTGTTTCTGCATTCAGGATGCTCTGATCTCTACACTTGCCCCTGCATATCTGTTCTCATTTTTAATGTTTCCCCTTGGACCAGAGGACAAGGGACAACTGGCCGAGGCTGGGAGGTTGGGACGAGATATGTGCATTTGGCAAGTCTCCCCTACTTTTCTCCCTGTCTGTCGTCTACTTTATATGAATGTGGATTTCTGTTTACTTGTAAGATTCACATGCTCTCTTAGGAATTCATTCTTCAATCCTTCATTATCTATGCCTCAGCCATAATTTATAGCCTACTGTGTGTGGTGTGTGCTGTTTGCCTGGTCTCATGGTCTGCTAGGGAGTAGTAGATGGGATTCTGGGATCTTGATACCACTTCAGGGGACACCTGTTAAAACGAAAAGGATTTTCAGGAAGAAGTATATTTTTATCAAAACCTCTTTTAAAAAGTCACTGAAGAGGTATAGGAATATGTACTTTCCATCAGCCAGTCTAATCATTATCACAGTTACATATTTAGATCAAATTTTTTAAAAAAAAGAAATGTATCATTAAAATTTTAAAGGTGAGGGAGAGAGAAAGGGGGCAGCAAAGGTGGATATTTCTGGCAATTTATTTTTTATTTTTATTTTTTTATTTTTTGGCGGTACTGGGGATTGAACTCAGGACCCTGTGCCTGCTAGGCAGGCGCACTTATTACACTGAGCTATATCCCCAGCCCTAAGGTGGATATTTCTGACCACCTGTTGTCCAGACACTGGTTCCAACCCCCGGCAGGCCAGGGCCGTTTCCCATTAACCTTTGTGGAGACCTCTCAGTATTTCCAGTGTTTCCCTTTTCCATAAAACAATAGCACAAAGTAAAAACCATTCTTTATCTTGCTTTTTTTTTCATATAAAGACCAGTCCTTGTCATTTCTCAGAAGCCTGACTGGTTCTTTTAAATAGCCATACTGTATGCTATGCGTTTTGTGTGTGTGCATGTGTGTGTGTGTGTGTGTGTGTGTGTGTGTGTGTGTGTGTGTGTTTGAGACAAAGTCTCACTATGCAATTCAAGCTGGCCTTGAACTGACTATGTAGCCCACACTGCCCTGAATTTGCAGTGATCCTCCTGCTTCAGCCTCTCAGGTACTGGGATTACAAGCTTGTGCCACTATGCCTGACCAGTACGCTCTGTTTATGGATACACCATAATAATCCCCTACTTAGGTACATTAAGTGGTTTTCAGTATTATGCTTTTGCAAAATACTATATGCTACACTGACTGCCAGTGCATCTATCATTATCATTATTATATACAATCAGATATAGGGAGATTATAGGTATGTATCACATTTCTCTATTAGTATAACAATTGAAAAGCTTTCATTTTATTGTTACACATGTTCTTACATTTGTAACATTTTATTGTCACAAATATGTAAATCATTAGTGCCGGGTATGGGCGTGGTGGCGCACGCCTATAATCCCAGCACTTGGGAGGCTGAGGTGGGAGGATTGTTGTGAGTTTAAGGTCAGCCTGGGCTACATAAGTGAGTTCAAGGCCAGCCTGAACTGCATAGTGAGACCCTGTCTCAAAAAGACAAGAAAAGCCCAAACAAACAAATATATAAATCAAAGGAGAATAAATCATAGCCAATATTACACCCTGGAAACCTGTTCAGTCACTTAATACTTTGATTCCTTAGAAGATATTTTAAAAGATAAATACAGTTGACTTCTCTCTGTTTCCTGATGCTTTTTCTTGTTTGGGAAAGGATGTGAAGTAGCTCCTAGGAATCAATGCCACAAGATAGGAAAATATAATTAACAAGGATGAGAGGGAGAAATAAAAGGTGCTCGGAGGAGGGCTATTAAAATGCAATGTGTGAGCCGTAGGAAACCACACGTCTTAAGGTGTGGTGCTTAGCTTCCAGGAGCCCAGGGAAAAAGAAGTGTAATTGCTGCTGTGTTTTGTTGTCGAAAAGGCAAACCGGTTATTTAGCGGGGTGGGGGGGGTGGGGGGAGGTATGGCTTTGCTACATGTGGTTCTGAGCACAAACTTTCATGTGGTCTTGTAGAGCCAGTGAATGATGGTGTTCATGGGCCACAGGGTGGTTTTAGAAAAACTTTTATGGGAGACCATTCTATGCAGGACTCCAGAAGTGAGGTCCTGGGAAGAAGCAGGCCCAGTGCGCTTTCTGTGGATACATCCTGTAACCCCTCATTTCAGAAGCATCGTCCGTGTCCTCAGCTTTCTGAGGGCTCCGCGTGGTCCCATGTGCATATCTTGCTGTGACACTAAGCTGTGCGGGGCTTCAGTGGATAGCTCCAGGTGAGACAGACAGCATCACGTTGGAGTCACTGACAACCATCCTAAATGCTGCGGCACTCTTTAATAAAGGCCAGTCTTCATTTATTTATTTTGTCTTTAGTCTATGTATTTAGAAGGTCAGGTAGCATTTGGTAGAATACTTGCCGGAGGCACGGGGAGTGGAGTGCAGATCCGTGTCCCCTGAGCTGGGCTTCAGTATAAGTGCCTTCTGCAAAGAAATCAGTGGGAGATTTTTTTTTAAATATAAATTTTGTAGTCATTGGGTATCAGCAGATAAGCTCATTGCAGTTTTGCTCTGCATCTGTTCGTCTTCATGAAGATCATCACTGGGGGAATGGGGGCTGTGAACATCTCATGGAGGACTGCTTCACATCAGCTGCTGAGGCCCGAGCAGACTCAAAGCAGAGCCTGGGGGTGCTCTGCTGGTCTTCACCCCATATCCAAACCGAAGGCTTCTTTTCAGGGGGCCTGAGGAAGGGCTGATTCTCCCATGGTGCTGATGGATGATGGCCAGGGCCAGTGGAACCTAGGTCTTGGCACACATATATGCTACAAGAGAAAGCAGAGAAACCCCACACAACCCCCAAGTGATGATAAAATAACAAAAAGATAGCTCAGCACATGTCCTGTGAAGGCATCAATCCAGTAAGCATGGTTTCCTCAGACACATGCATGAACTGGGTGGGAATCTAACCTGTCTGAGTCTCACCCTGGAGCAACCTGCAGGGCTGCTGAGGCATCAGCATGGCCACAGCCGATTGTCCACATGTTCGTTGGACCAAATGACTGGCCAGTCTTCAAAGATAATGGAGCACAGCCAAAATAACCGAGCTCAAAAACAATCTCAGTGGTGCCCATGGTGGACTACATCATAGCAAATGTGAGCTGCTGAGGTCTCGTGTGACACCATGTGACCAACATGAGTGGCAGTGCATCTCAGGAATTCAGCAGGGTACATTAGGTACCAAGCACCCCTCCTTACCAAAAGTTGGTGTGTTACAAGGTACAGCATTCAGTGAAGTAATACCATATATAAGGACATTTTCTTAATGAACTGAAACCTCAAAAAATTGTTATGGTTTCATCACCCAATTATTTCTAGTGTATAATTAAAGACTCTTAGTTTGGTCACAGTAGAATTCCTAGTAAAATTCCTAATAAAGCCAGCATAGGGAGAATGGTTCAGCCCACGTATGGTGTGATAAAATGTCGTGATGGACGGTAACTATTGATAGACAGCTGTTTGTTCTTTCCACACTATTTTATTGATTCTGTGAGGAATTTTAGTTTTAATTCAGTGTGATGAAACTGTTAAATTAACTTGTTATTCTTCATTTTGGTGGAAAGAAAGATACATGAATAGTAAGAACGATTTCGCAGCCTTAGAAGACAACATTTGATTTGGAAAACAATTTTTCCCCAACTCTCCTTACCTAGGAGCCCTCATTCTCTGAGCCCTCGTTAACTAAAGTCTGGAGACAGCCTTGGTAAGAACTGACTTCTGGGGACATAGGGATTTGGGACTCAAGATTTGCTGTCAGTTATTTGCCCAGTAATTAAAAGTTAACTACAATTCAAAATGAAATGCTTCATTTGGTCTATTTCTTTAATCATTTTTTAAATTAATGACATAAATTCCCATGAATTGACATGGATTTCTTGTTATGTATAGCAGCAGCAGATCACACAGGTAACGTTGCTTTCATAGATGAAATTCTAGGGAATATGTCATCATCATTTAATTTTTTGCTAAGGAACAAACAATTAGCTGTTCATAGATTTATACATACTGTGCCAAAAATAATGATTTTTCAAAAACCTCTGCCCTTATTTTTGTAAATCAGAGTTCTCAAATTCAATTTCAGTGGAAGCTCCCTAAATGGTCAAAAGCGTGTGCTGCTAAATTTACAGAAACAACCTTCATGGGTAGACTTTCCACGTAGAAGCTTCACAACACCCAAAATATTTTTCCAAAGTCTTTGACACCTGCTGTTTTATTTCAGTGCTAAGATTTTATAGGAACTCAGTAACCATCTGCCAGATGTTTGTATGCCAATAAGTAGCACCGCCACTGACCCTTCATGGAAAAGCACAAATTTCACCTCCTGTGTAATTCCATTTGTTTATTGTACATGAGTATTGAAAGTTCATTTCATACTATATATGCTTATTATGTCAACAGTTTCTACTAGATAAATTGTTCCAAGTTCATATGATTATATTTCCCAAAGATAATAATAGTTTTGAGATCTTTTTCCCCTTAGATCGAGGTATGGTGTTTTTTGTTTTGTTTGAGATGAGCTCTTACCAAGTTGCTGGGCTGGCCTTGAACTTGCAGTCCTCCTGTTTCAGCCTCTCAAGTAGTTGCTATTATAGGCATGTGCTATGTTACCCAGTTTGGACTGAGTTTTAAACTCATTGATAAATACTATTTATTGTATCTTGCTGTTAGTGACTGGCCAAGATTATGACATCCTGGTAGTTCTTAACTAGGAAAGAAGTAGTTTTTGAAACAATTATTTTTGGTGAGAAAAACAGAGTCATGAAGAAATAAGTATAGGATTGCTAACTGTTTTTTAATCTTGCATTGAGGTGTGTTGGATTCTTCTGTATCTTCAGTATTTATAAAGTTGTTCACTGCCTGCTGAGATCATCCAGGCTCTGACTTAAGGTGATGTTCCTGGGGTCTGTCATCCTGAATGCTCACAGGGCATTGAGTGGGACAGTTGTCTGTGAATGCAGTATCAAACACCAGCCACGAAAACAATGAAATACTAGGACAGGGAAGGAGAACTCTTTACAGTCACTACTTTCCCCTACCCAGTGACCATGGAAGGGGGTAGAAGTGCACGTGGTAGAGTGACCCTGTCCCTTGCCTGCTTGTCCCCGGCTTGTCACACGTGAAGAGATGCCAGCATCCCCAGCGCTGCTGGCCGGAGAGGCTCTGTGCATCCAGCTGAGTCTGTGGTCCCGGCAGCAGCTGTTTCCATCCACAGCATTTTATTTCCTTTCCAGAGGTGTGACTTGTCCTAACCTGTGGGTGCTTCACACCCCGTCACAGTCAATTGAACAGTACACCTGCACGTGGGTGTCCCTTTGGATAAGGATGAGGTTCGCTAGAGGCTCCTTAAGGTTTCTTTTTGTTGTTCTCTTTAAAACTGTACTAAGTTTAGGGTTGTCTCCAAATCTGAAAGCCTGTGTTTATCAGGCAAGAAAGATCGTCTCTTTTCTTAAAAAGAAAAGATAATCTCTGATCAGTTTAATTTCTCTGGTTCGTATGGGTCACAACTTCATACAATCATCAAAGTGCTTAGCCACTTTGACCAGGTAGAGTGCTTGATACCGCTGTGACTCCCCCACCCCCACCCCTGCTGCAGCAGCAGCCCCCTCGTGTGAGCTGCAGGGGCGAGGGCTGCAGAGCTGTGAGCTCCGTGGAGGCTGTGTGGGCAGCGCGCTTGTGTTTACCGCAGGGCCGCTTTGTAAAGACCGGTGAAGCATCTTCGGGAGAAGTGGAGCCAGGACTCCGCGCTGTGCGCTACTAATGAGCCCTATTTAGGGTCTCCCACGGGAACTAACCCCCGCCGCGCGCACGCACATGCATTGCATGAAAAGCCTTTCTGGGGCCAGCTTTACAAAAAGTAGTGATGGTTGCCTATGAAGATTTCCTTATCTTTCAATAATAATAAACCTCAGAAACTTCCTGGGAGTTTAACATGCCAGGTTTAACATTTCTTTAATGTAAAAATGCAGTTTTGTATAGTTTTAAAATGTAAATTTTAAAATATGGGACCTTAGCTAAAATTTTATGCTAGAGGTCTAAACAGGTACAGTACATATATTTACATCATCAAATTCACTAACCCTGTATATCTCCAGGGTAATATTTGTTAAGTAGGACAAATCGATCCAATTTTAAGATATTGTAAGAAGGAAATTGTGCAGAACTGTTTAGTTGGTACTAATACAGATAGTTAGAAAACAATGATTGCTATTCTTTACTGACTTGTTTTATGTTGTTTAAAATATTTTTCTGATACATTACGTTGTTGAAAATTGGAAATTACAAAGTACTGAAGAAACGGTATCATTTTATATTTTTTCTTTCTCATGCATAACTAAGTCATAAATGATTTTCTTTAATTTGTGATCCAGAATTTAATTTAGGCTTTGACTATTTTCAGCTGTTTGCTTAGATGATACTTGATGTTTCATTATTCTGTTTTAAGAAATGGTGGGTTCTTTACAACAGCAATAAAACAGAATATTGATTTGTTATAAACCTACTCAGTAATAGTAATAACAAAAACCCTAGCGTACAAAAGTGTTTGTTTAAAAATACAAAGCACTAATTCTGGGTCAGAGGTTAAATTATTGTTTTGAGTTAAATTTGTTTTAAAATTTTTCTGCTGTTATCCAAAAGAAGGCTTCATTTACTAATTTTAAATAAGGCAAATACATTTAAAAATCAGCTTAAAATGGATATCTTATGCTTTAAAGGGGGAAGGCCTTAATCCAAAAGAAGTAACACAGACCCTCTCTCCCCTTACCTCTAGGATGCTGGGCGGGGAAGCCTGCCTGTTAGTAGTAGTGTCTCCCCTTACTTTCCATCTAAGTGGGTTGTTCATGCACCTGCAAGTGACATGGCTGAGCTTTCACAGTTCAGGCTTATTGCCATTGACAACCAAAGCAGCCATGCAAGAAGAACATGCTGGGAAAGGGAAGAAAATATGTTAATATTTCCTCCCCAAAGTTGGTGAAACGGGTAAGTAAAGATGTGTCAATTTAAAAACGACCAGCCTTGGTTACTCATTGATCAAAAGTTTTAATTTTTTTTCAGATGTTTGGTACAACACTCATTTAAATAAAAGGATACTGTCTCTAAGAACCAAATATTAATGTTCTGAAAATGAAAAATTGGATTGGAAGATAACAGTTTCACACAGGGTCTGAAACATTTTTGTTAGAATTTGGACTGTAGAAGAATAGCATAACTTCGGTTATTGGTTAATATTTTTGTTACGAAATGGTTTTTTTAATAACAATGGTGACTATAATACTATTTTAAACATGTCCTAGATTTTTTTTTTTGTTTCAGAGAAGCACTGAAAGTTGAATGTGTGTAAGTCTCCGGGAATGTAACAAGTTGATAAAAACCCAAGTCCAGCCTCCTTACAGAGAAAAGATCTGGAATTTCTTTTTTTGGACATTTGTTTTGCAGCTTTCTACGTCTTAAGGCAGAGAATAGCCAGGATAAGGTGCCAGCTTCAAGGTTAGATGATCATATTTCTTGAAATAATTTTGGCTAATCTATGTCTTGAAAGGCATAACTTCTAAATAATAACTTTATAAAGCTATAAACAAAACAATGGTTTTGTTTTTTGAGTTCTTTTTGAGGAAACTGTTCCTTAACAATAGCTCTTTCTGTTTATAATTATACTAAATTAATTTTAATTCAGTCATTACACTTAGCTTTTCCCTTTCACTTTATAGTTTATTTCTCTTGTTTTATGAATCTGATGAATTGACCTCCATTCTAACCTAAAGCACAGTTTATATTTTTAATACTTAAAGAACCAAATAAAAAATTTCACCCAATGAAATCACTAACACCAACCTATCATTAACCTAAGGGAATTGTGTTTCATGTTCATTAATTCTCCATGGAATTTCAGGTAAGAAACATTTTGTTGTATGAAATATACAAGCTGTTTTAATTAATAGCCCTTACGGGTCTTTATGCTATTGTTTTGGCACACATAGAGTTCATTGTTCAAAATGTGTTGGGAGTGACTAAATCAATCTATAACATTTTCATGGAAAATTTTGGCAAAATTCTCATTCAGTGGAATTGGTTCCATATAGACAGTGTACCTTCAACTGAGGGATGAAGGATACATGTATCAGAGAAAATGTTTTTAAGGTGAAAATTTTAATAAAAAACGTTTGAGAACAAAATTGTTATTTCTAGAAATAAAAGTTAAGCGCTTCTTTGTTCAGGGAGAGTTAGAAAACCAAAGCACATATACATTATGGTAAGTAGCAGTTACAGGGTTGAGTGGCTGAGGTTAGGGAGGTGACATCAAAGAGTAGAGTGTGATTTGTCACTGACAGATATGGATTTGGGACCTATTCTGACTGATCAGCTATGAGACAATAGATATTTTGTTTAGTTTTTTAGAGGGATGCTTTTCTAATCTTTAAACCTACTTTGCAAGATTACTGCTAGCCATCAGTAGAATGCTATTTATAGAATGGCTATCGATCAGTGCTGCAATGGTTGGTATATGGTCATTATTAGGACAAGTGAAGAACTCCGGGCCATGTTTACTGGGCTCCATCATAGGACCAATGGTGTAGCACCTTTCTCAGTGTGTGCTGTTCATCTTCGCTATCTTCTGGAACTAACTCTGTTGGGAGTAGATAGTCTCTCCACTTACTCATTCTACAGTAAAACCCTTCGCTGGAGAGCTGTGTTTCTGTACTCTTTCTTTCCCATTTCTCTAATGTCCATCCACAGATCTCAGAGTAGAGCAGTGTGGGTTCTTTAACAGTGTTTGCACTTGACAAAGAATGAGAAGGAAATTGAATGGACTTGTGGAACCCTAGCATGAATAGAGTTCTGGGACTTATCTGAGAAATGCTTGAGAGCTCACTCGAGGCTAGGAGGTGAGTTAGGTGCTGGGGAGGTACAAATAGAGGGAAATATGCCCCGTCGAGGAAGTCGGTTTCCTAAGAGGACCGGCTTCTCTTCCTCCTGTGATTCTAAGCTGGGAGGCAGGGCAGAGAGTGGAGGACACTCAGGAGAGGATTCTCTCTTCCTGCTGGGGAGGACTGCACAGACCTGTGCACTCGGTGGACCCACCCCTTCAGGCTGTGGGCGCTGGCTGCTGCTGGGGCTGATCCCGCACTCACCACTGCAGACATCACCCTGGGAAACCAGGGTCTGGCACTGGTGTTACTTACCGTCCTCCTTGAAGGCCCGAGGGCCACGGGCGCCCAGGATGGGAAGCGTGTGTGCTTTGACACCGTGTGAGCACATCCCAGCCCAGGAGGTCGGAGTTGTGGTGGCCCAGCTAAACCCAGAGGGCAAGGAGGTCAAGGCAAGGTCACCGTGGGAAGAATGAAAAATGCATGGAAATCTCAGAGTGTGCAGAGGGCACTATAGGAAACATAAGCCTCTCCAACCAGCCCTGGTGTGGACATTTGAAAAGAGACGCAGCAGCAGAAGTAGGAGTTGGCTCAGGTGTGGATGCCTTTGACATCCGGATGAGATCAGCCTCTGAGATTGCAGAGGGAGCCTGTAAAGATTGTAGCGGGGAAACTCAGTCATGTTTCAGAAGATAGAAGCTGTGCACCTGGGCTGGGTCTAGCATGCAGGGGAATTTAGTGTTGCTCAGAGTATTTTAACATTATTTGGAAATAGTCACCAGCCTTGCACGGGAAACGTGGGTATCAGACTGTCCAGCAGGCCATGGTACTGCGTCCCCGAAGGTAACCCAGGCCAGAGGCTTCTCAACGCCTGCTGTCCTCGTCTGAGGAAGATGCGAGTGGTCATTTCCCACTGGATTTATTTCCTTAAAGCAGCCGCCTGGAACCTACAGCATTTGAAGTGTGGAGCCAGTTCCAGAGGTTCCGCTTTGGCAGGCGTGAGAGCAGCCCTTTGAGGCTCAGGACTAAAGGCTGCTACAGCCGACCTGGTGAAAACTCAGGCTTGATTTTAAGTGGTGCTGGGAAGAGAAAGGAGAGGGATTGATACTAAAGGCAAAGGGCAGAGCACGGACACACAGCATTAGGACACCAGTGGGCAGCACGGGCCTGGCTGCCATGACAAATCACATTTGGGAAACTTAATTCTGAGTCACACCTTCTGTTTTGGTAAGAGAGGGTGTTATCTTAGAGGACTTTAATGAGGATCAAATGAGAGCATGCAGAGGCTCAGCTTGGGACCGGCTTCTGAGTCGCTTTCCATGAGATGCTGTTGTGGCAAGGAAGCCTGTAGAGAGTAGAGGAGACCAAGGAGGACGCCCCAGTTTCCAGCTCATTCTGTGCAGAGATGAATAATGCAGGGCAGTCAGACGAACTGGCTAGTGTGTGTGTCAGGTTTGACGTGCTTGTGAGACTGCAAAGTGGGAAGGTTGGGGTGTGGGGATGGACTGAGGGTGGGGTCTCACCCAGCATCTTCCTTCCTGTCCCCCTCAAGCCTGCCTTTCTTCCTCCTTCCCTCTCTTCCTTTGTTCCCTGCTTCCCTCCCTCCCTTCTCAGCACCTGCGTTCAGCTTGACCATTGCCCCACTGACCTCCACAAAGGATCGACTTCAAACAGAAGATGGATATGGGACAGGTGAAATACCATGCCCCACTTTGGCTGAAACAGAGTCTAAGTCTTAACTCCTTCCAAAGAATTCCTTCTGGTTCGCTGTGCTGGCCACGGTGGAGAGAAGCTAATCCTTCTTTTCCCCTTTGGGTTGACCTGTTCTGTCACTGTCACCCCTAAACCGAGGCAAATATTTGACTGAAAGTGAATCATTGTTAGGAATAGATGGCTGGGTTTGTGTTTTAAGTTTGTGTTCTCTCCTGATTCAGTCACGTCTTGGCTCAAACGCCATTTCCTCCGCTGGGCCATCCTGACTTTCACAGAAGAATCTGTCCCCTCCCTGTGTTCTGTTGTAATGCGTGCATAGGTCCAAGTCACAGTGCCTTGCACGTGGCCTCTTGTGGACCCGTGTCATTTGTTCTGCCGGACTGTCCTGTCTGCAAAGGTGAAGAGTGTGTGTTCCACAGCATTAGACTCGGCGGTGCTGTCTGCAGCATCCTGTCCACTTCAGCTCAGGAATCCTAATGGTATAAGGGATATGCATTTTTATATAAAAGGAATAAAACCTCAAGAATGAGATGAAATCTTAACACATGGACTACCGTTTTTAGGAAAGATAGTTAGGGATATGAATATATTTTGCTGGCTTTTGACCTTATCGCATATCACAGATCTTAACTCTTAGTTAAAAGACAAAAAAGCCAATTTATGTGCTTGAAAACGCATTAATGTAATCCGATAGTGAGGGTGTCATCAGGGCTTACAATCCCCCGATTGTTCACAGTTATGGGTGGGAATCTGAGTCCACGCAGATAGGCCCTTCAGGCTGACAAGCATGTGCGAGCAACTACTTTGGACGCCCTGGTCTTTTACACCCCACGCTGCTTCCTGCCTCGGTTTACCCTCTCAGTAAAAGTCCTTTCACCTGTTGCCATGGTGAGTCCCTCCTCAGTCTTCAGGCCTCAGCTCAGGTTTCCTCCTGAAAGCTTTCCAGAGCTGTTCCCTGTGTGACTCCCAGAACTAGCTCTTTCCCCTGTGCTCTCCAGCTTCCCTCAGAGCCATCAGCATCAGGAGGCGGGACAGAGCTTCAGAGCGGGGCTGTGAAAGCAGAGAGCACCAAGTCTGGTCGGGGAGCTCGATTCTTAAACCACCTAACAATACGGGGTGAGATACATGTATATCAAGCTATCTGACTTATAAGAATGGGCGAGGGACGTGTGAAGCCCCTGGGGAGGGCTAGGTGCACAGTACTTGCCGAGATGGTGATGGGTAAACTGAGCCATGGTGAGGCCTATGAAGAGCTGAGTGTAGCCAACAAGGGGCGGAATGGTACTCCAGTGACTGAAGGATTCGAGTTACCCCCTGAGAACCTCAGTCGGCCCTTGACTTGGAATGGGACTGGCGGAATAGGCAGGGTCTGAATCGTGAAAGCTGGCGTCGAATGCCGTGCTGAGCTCAGGATGTCACATGAGCTAAGCAGATGTGGCGGGGAGCCGGGGCCTAGAGTGTGGGAGCAGAAGGCCATGCGGACAGCAGCTTAGGCCTGGACTGGAGTCACAGTGTCGAGGGAGGAGGACTGTAGTTGCATCATTCACTTTAGCAATCTTACTGATGGAGCGTTAGGTCGTTTTCAAATTTCTGGTTAAAATTCTTTATTGGATGAATTTGGAACACTTAGAGTTTCTCTAGAGAAAAGGCCAAACTGAAGAATCCACCATACCAGGCTATTCATAACCACCAGTTGATTTAATTCTTGAATAATTTATGAGTAGCTTAATGGAACATGTGTCAGTGACCGCTTGAAATGTAGGGGTCTGGGTTGCAGAAAAAGGTGATGATGGTGACATTAAAACTTTTTAACCTTTTGTGGTGATTCCCTAGTAAACCAGCTCGGAGTGAGAGGGTCATATCGTTAAATAAAACAGACATGATCATTTTAAACTGAAAGACGGTACTGTTTTGTTATAGCCCCTTGAATTCTAATCCTACAACGTCAGAGGTCTTCCATTATACAGCCCTTTCTGACATTACCAAACCTACGTGACTCATCGCTGCCCCCTCTGGTGTGGCCACTGGCCCTTTTATGTCCCAGCCCTTCTGCAGTGTTGTAGACACTGTGCTTTCCCTACTCGTTGTCCCTGTCACCCTCGCTATAACCTCACAGTGATCTCAACACAAGCGCTCACGTTGAGGTGGGCATTGTTTTAAGTGCTTCATTTGGGTTTTCTCACTCAGGCTTCTCAATAAACCTGAGTACTTCTAGATGAATCAGGTGGGTTAGTGTTAAGTAAAAAGGTGGCAACTCCAGCAAGTTCCCATGGTTCACTCACTGATGTCCCTTGAGAACAGGGCAAAGCTGGGGAACCAGTGGGGCTCACATGTTCCCTGAGTGGCAGGGCTTGGATCCAGCAGCCTCACCCCAGCACCGTGCTTCACCTCTTCTCTAAAGCACATTGAAAAATGACCACTTAGTATGATGTTGGCTGTTGGTTTGTCATAAGTGGTTTTTATCAGATTAAGATAAAGAACATCTATTTCAATTTTCTGTAGGGTTTTTATCATGAATGGGTGCTGGATTTTGTCAAAAGCTTTTTCTGTATCTGTGGAGATGACCATGTGGTTTTTGTCCTTGGATCTGTTAATATCTGTTAATATCTATCCTTAACCACAGAAATGAAACTTTCTCTTCACTACAGAAAGTTAACTTTCCAGAAGGGAAAAGTTACTTAAATACCTTATGCCATCCCCCACCCCTTTTGCCATAGCCTCCCTCCCTTCCAAATCCACTCAAGTTGCTGACCTTTCTGTTCTTTTTCTGATACCAGCGGAACTCGTGGGATGAGCACAGACCGGGTGAGGAAGTTTTTACAGAAACTGGTCAACTCACTTAACCTCCTGTGTTTTTCCACGTGTGCTAGGAAAGTGAAGGTGATACCTGCTTCTCTCCTGCCTCTTGTGGCTCAAGAGGAGTCCTCTGAGGATAAATCCAGCCAGTCTCAAAATGGCTTTGACCTCTGTATTCACAAGAGCATTTTCTAGATAACCATTTTCAGTCATAACAATCAGAGGCACTTCTGCTCAGATCTCTTGCAAAAGGAACCTAGACTTGAGGATCAGATAACTGACGCTCCAGCGCAGGGCTTGGGAACGCTGAGCATTGTTTTCCTCCAGAGTCCTTGGGTTCCAGATTTTCTCCTCTGGGTTTGCTTCTGTACTGACTTGTGACGGCACAGGGCCTTCCAGGGAATCCTGTGAAATTCCCCCATTCCTTCCAGGTTCTATTCATATAGCAGCAGATTATTTCATGCTGGTTTTAGCAACCTTCCATCTTCCAAGGCCAGTTGCTCTTGAAAAAAACAGTCCTACCTTCTTGTCTTCTGGGTGGAGCTCATGCAGATCTGACCTCGGTGGAGCTCTTTGGGTGTAAGGCGTGCGCTGACTGCCCCAGGTGTGTGGCTGCTCCTCCTCCCGCCCCCCTGGGTTACTGCTTTGTCCCCTCTCTGACCGCAGATAACCTGCAGGACAGGCTTCTTTGTTCTGATCTTGGTGGTGCTTTTTCTGAATAGCGATGTGCTGTAGATTGCAAACTCTACAAATGACTCTTAGCACTCTAGGGGCGTTGTTACCTCCATGAACTACAGCATTCTCAGGTTGCTGACACCGCCGGAGCTTGGGCTCACTTTCCCTTGAGGACTCCTGGGGCATCTCAGCAGGCCCTTACTTGTCTTCAAATTGTGGCAAGCGCAGTGTGTTAGCTTACCTTTGGAACACTGGAGAACTGATGCAGGAGTTTAACTTCCCCTGATTTAATGTGATAGCTCACTACTTATATCAGCGTTAGAAAATAAGGTCCGGCCCTCAGAACCCATTACGTCAGTTATGATGCCTGTGCATGTGTTTTTGTATGAGTGCAAGTTTGCAGCATGTACAGTTTACATTCCTTGTATGGAGCTGGCACGTGGACATCACACATCTCCGTCCCTTTCTTACCCCCTTGCCGCCTCCCTGCAGCCCCCATCCCTGCATTTCTTGGTCATCTTCCCTTTTGAGAAGGATCTCTCTCCCTACTTCCTGTCATCTATTATTTTACTATTTGTTTATAATTTTTTTCCTCCTTTTTTTTTTTTTTGTGGTACTGGGGATCGAACTCAGGACCCTGCGCTTGCTAGGCAAGCGCTTATTCCACTGAGCTATATCCCCAGCCCTGTTTATAATTTCTTATACAAGAAACCATACAATTTTTAACCCCTTAGCGTTATGTCTCAAGGTGCATTCATTTTCCTACAAATAACTCGTTTACCTTTATGGCGGAGTAGTACTCTACTGGGTGTATAAATACCACATTTTCTTTATTCATTCACCTGTGGATGGACATACAGGCTGCTTCCAAGACTTAACAATCATGAATTGTGCTGCTGCAAACGTAGGTGTGCGTGGATCCCTACAGTATGATGCTTTTGACTTTTGGGGGAAGATACCTAGAAGGAGAATACCTGAGTCAAATAGAATTTCTAGTTTTAGTTTTTTGAAAGGTCTCCATTCTGATTTCCAAAGTGGTTGTACTAGTTTGTATTGTCTTCAATGATAAAAAAAAGAAAAGGATTCCTTTGTGCCCAGTAGCCTTGCCAGCATTAGGATGTGTTTTTAAGAGGAAAATTTCATTTTGCTGTCGAACAGAAGGGCTGAACACATGTCATCACAAAGCTGTGTTTGCTTTGCGAGTTGAGACTTGCTTCTTTTTCTAGTGAAAACAATGACTTAGAGGTTATTCTAGGGGCATTTTTGGAGATTAGGCTGCAGGAATATTACTGAGTAAATTTTGAATGTGATTTATCTCTTTAGGCTTAATTCTGGTGGCTGCTTTAGGGGAAAAAAGTTCATATATGTGGTCCTTACCTGTCCCTTATTAACTGAGCTGCTTAACCAGATGGCATGCCAGGGACAGCGAACCACAGAATGTAGTCCAAAGTGCCTATTCCAATCCACAAGTGGCTCAGAGAAGCAGCACTGCCCTGTCTCATTAGCCTGTCCCTCAATAGGCACGGGATTCCTCCTGAGTCTGGTGCAGCACGCACTTCCCGCGGGTTAGAAGGTCACTGCTAAGTGAAAGTGGATCCTTTGTCCTTTTTTCTTTTTGTGGGTGGGTAGATGTGCTGCTCTTTGCAAACATATGTTATAAAGGTTGCTTTTTGCTGGCCCCTGAGACCCACCTTGTAATCAAATGAGTGACTGAAAGATGTGCCAGTTTGCCTAAAAGTTTGGAGTCATTTTTCTTTAGTTTTAAAATAGCTATGTACTTTCCAAACTAATTAGATATAGAAAGTTATTCTTCTTCCATGAGTATAAAGTACTCCAATTACAAAATAAACTTGAGTTTTATCTCTCTACTAGGACTTACCCATAACCTCTCTCTCCTAAGCGCACATGTCTTGCTGGCTTGATAATAAACATATTAAGTCCAGGTTCCCCAGGCTGGTCATGGACAGTCACTTCTTTGACCAGAAGTAACAGTGACACAAAGAATTTGGGGTTCATGCTATCACCTCTGCTGTTCTTTCCATTCCCAGGATCATCTCAGGGTCATCAAAGGCCACTGCAGTTCAGCCAAGACTTCCATGTTCCAGGCAAAAACGTGGAGGCAGACATAGTGTCAGCTCCTCACCCCTACTACACAGGGCTGAGGGCCCTGGGCCCCTCCTGTGACCTCTGCCTATACACCCATCCCCCTGTTAGGTAGCACCCCAAAGTGCCCCTCCGGTGACCTGCTTACTCCTCCGTCCCCACCAGAGTTTAGTCATTGGCTGTGTCTTCTGCCAAGGCAGATAGGAAGCGTAACTCATCGCCTACTCAAAACAATAAGAATAAAAATACAAGAGCTCGTCTATGTTAAAATAGAAGGGGAAGGGAAAGGTAGAAACCGGAAAGCATCCAAAGACTCCAGCTGGCCCGTGTCCCCGTGCTGAGCTGGCCTTTTGGTTGCATCTGCTGTGTTCAGCACTTACGCCCCTGCCCGTGAGAGCGCGTCACCTCCCTTGTTGGCTCCACTGCAGGGCTTAGCTGCTGAAAGCTGTCGTCTGCAGTCTCGGTTGCCTCTTTCACACCGGAGCCTCTCCAGGACCTGCTGTTACAGTGTCACCCACGCCCTTGTGTTCTGCCACTGCTCTGTCACAGCCCTGGTCACAGCGGAAACAAGTCACACACTCTGGGCCCCTTTCAGTGCCTCACCCATCTAGAATAATACATCATATATCACAGATGTCCCATACCTATTTATGGAACTCTAGCCCAGACCAAGGGCCAACAGGGGAATAGGAGAAAGTCCTCTTGTGAAAAATCTTCAGAGTTTCCCTTCTAGGTAGAAGGGCTTGGACTGACTGGGCATGAGGACGCTCCTGTCACTTTCCGCCGCTGCAGGCTAATCTGACAGCAGTGCGTGGTCACTTCAGGAAGTACTTGCCAGGCAGAAGTGCCGTCACAGTTGGCTTAACATCCTGCCCCGCTAGACGTGGAAGAAACACTAACAGTCTCGACCTCCTGGAATGTATGCGTTTGATGTGCCCAAGACAGGGCACACAGGTAAAAAGGGAGGAGGCCCACAGAAGCCCTTTGTTCCTCGAGAGCACCTGAGCCCTAAACACGGTTGGCTGAGCAGCTGGCCAGGGGTCAAAGGGCCGCATGCCCCAGGGCCCCTGATTAATCGCTCCTCGAAATGTTCTAGCCTTAAACTTCTCCATGCTTTTCTTTTAAAGTAAAACAGCGAATACTTATTTTTTTATTTTGAAGCCCCCTATTCCCTCTATACAAGAACCTAGCTGAAAGCCTTCCTCTTGGTCTTGAGTGGCACTTTTGGAACTCCTCCGTCATGTTCTTCATGATATTTTCAAATTCTAGTTATTCCAGGGGGTTTTTACCTTGACTTGCTGATAATGATTTTGCGATGCTTAATTTGTTTTTAATATGACATTCTGGGTGTCTCTGTGGTACTTGATTATCCAGGTTTTATTCTTACATAAGTATTAAGATTTGTGGGTTATCTTTATCTTCTTGTAAAGATTAAATTTTTGTTTTTCAAACTTGGATTTCTTGGTGGTAAAGCCTGGAAATCGCAGAATGGATGTAAAAAGTTATATTTTTAATACTGTGTGTGATGTACATGTTTACCATGTGTAATTCACTGAGGCTCTAATTAGAAGGTCCTTCTAGAACATTTCTTCTCACAAATCTTAACAAAACTGTCTCCCTTGGAATTTAACGCCAAGTCTGAAGTCAGACTGTAGGGATTTTACAGATCCACTGCTCTCCCTTACTCTGCTCTCTCAGCGAGCTTTTGAAGTAAACGCATCCTGAGCAGCACTGTCAAGGGAGTGGCAGTGGGACAGCAGCACATAACCCTAAAATTAACAAAGGAGCCACATGGAAGCCAGACCAGGGCCAGGCTGGTGAGGGAGGTGGGGAACGCAGGTGACAACCAGAGGACATTTGCGGCTTTAAAGGAAGTGGGGTTTGAGGGTTGGCCAGGACGCTGGGAGCAGGCCCGAAGGGCTGACAAGATGCACTGCTGGGGAAGAACAGGTGTTGGGACTTCGGACCTCAGGATCACTGTGACTGTACCCCTGGGTCTTCAAGGCCGGCCCACCTTTCACTCAGCAGTTCCTGAGGACCGCAGATTCCGCCGACGGCACACTCTGTGCCCACACGGTCTTACTGGTATGCCAAGTGCTTCCGCTGCCTCTGCACTGCTTCCAGTGCATCCCACAGGTGACCCCCTGCCCATGTTCCTGGTGCTTTCGTTCTTGTCCATGATCTCCTAATGCTGAACTTCTGGAAATGTCCCATACCCCATGGATAAAATCTATATTCTGCAGTGACATTTAGGAAACTCCATGTGATATCGCTCACGTGTGACTGCTTCTCTCTTGTCCAGCGCCTACCATCTTGTTGGTATCGAAAGTGTCCTGAGTGACCTCTGAGTCACCTCTGGGTCTGTTTGCTGTGTGACCCTTGCACCCCCTTCTGTCCACATGCTTCAAGATCCAACACAATCCTTTCCCTGGAGGCCTTCTGTATGTCTAAATGTATGATGTGTGATGGTTTCCTCACATTTCATGTGTCTGTCATCTGCTTTGCTCAGTCATAAATTTTTCCTTGAATTACAAACACATGAGTGTTTTGTCTCTTTCTCTAGACGCTAGGTATCCCGAAGCCAGGAACGATGCTGCACACTTATCTTTGGTCTGGTGTGGTATCTGGCCTGGCATCACGAACATGCGAGGCACGGTGTGGAGCAGGCTGTCTCAGTCTGGGCACCATGGTATTCTCAGATGGGCGGTTTGTATTTAGGATTTTCAGCAGCACTCCTGTCCTCTGTCTGCCCAGAGCCCGTAGTTCTCCTGTATATGTGTCAGCCAGAGGGTCTCAGGACATTGACACGTGTGCCCAGGGGGACAGAAGAGCCCCAGCTGGGCGGGCACGACCAGAGTGAGTTCCGCTCACACTGGGGAAAGATTTGAGTGGTGATTTACAGTGTTTGGAGTTCTCAGGGGAATGGGAGCAAAGCTGATGGGAGAGAGTAAAGATTAAATTGTGAGCTTGATCCACCCTGTCTGTCAGTACTGACTGAAGAACAATTACAATGCACCTTAGGGTTGAGAAAGACCAGGATGCTGGTGCTAGCCTTAAACTCAAGTATCAAAATGCTGTTTTAGATTACGTTTCACTTTGAATCATTTCATACTTAGATGATCATTTCTGATAAAACAAGTATTTTGTGATTGAATTTGTCTAGATTTTATACATATCAGTATCTTTGGACTAAGAACTACTTTTTGGAAGTATCTTTGAGAAAATGAATGTGAAATTACTGATGTGCATTACTGTAAAGTTGTAGACCAATGTCAGTTATGACTTTATTGAGTCGACCTCAAGTTTAGAAAATTTTCCAGCCCCAAGTAATATAGACACATATATGCACACACATATGTGTATGACCTGTAAGTGTATACTATGTCTACAGAAAACAATGATTTTGTTTCTTTCTGCCACTTTAAATTCTTTTTTTTTTATTACCAAACTGGTCCATTACATAGTGCTATATTGTTGTTGTGCAGCTGATCTAGAAATAACGCACAGTTCTGTCTTTTCACAGCTGTGTGCCACCCACAGTGCAAGCATGGCGAATGTGTCGGGCCAAACAAGTGCAAGTGTCACCCCGGATATGTCGGGAAAACCTGCAATCAAGGTAGGGGCAACCACTCCCCCCAAACTAGTGTCCATAGCCATCTCCCCAAACGTGCGAGCTTCCATTTTACTGATGGATTGAAGAATAATGGTGAATCTTACAATATTTTTTTCCTCAAAGGACAATTGAACTAATTCAGTCCCCTCATTTTTTATTCTCTGGTGCTAATTAAAATGTATTTTGAAGAGAGAATGACTTTCAATAATATAGAAGAGTCACATTTTGTTCTTCCATTAACTGAGTGGAGGGAGGCCTTGCACACGCCGTGAGCACCCTCACAGTCCCGCTGGCCCTCGTTAGTCTCCAAAGCCAGGTGGGGAGTCAGACTTGAGATTTGGAGGTCCCTTCCAACTCTGAGTCCTTTGGTTATGTGTTTAACCCTCCCTTCACCTTTGTGCTGGAGGGGAATGCGCCTTGGAGAAAGATGGTGATTAATTTACAAAGGGATTTAAAATACCAACATCAGTTGCCTATAAACACAAACATCATCCTAATACAGTATCCCATAATAAGTAGAATTTGTATATTTAAAATCTAGTTTTACCCTTACAAGAACACTAGGAGGGCTGGGGATATAGCTCAGGAGAATAAGTGTCTGCGTGGCAAGCGTAAGGTCCTAAGTTTGATCCCCGGTACTGAAAAAAAAAAAAAAAAGAACACTAGGAGATAGAGTGCTAGAGTGCTACTTATCATAATAAAGGTATAAGTAATATTTATTCCACTTCTCATTTGAAGAGACTGAAGCGCAGAGGCTATTACATGGCTTAACCAAGTTCACAGCAATAATTGGTTAAAAGTTAGAATGTGATGCTGAGCTATTGCTTCTGTAATCCGTACTATTTCTGCCATGTTAGTTTTGGATGATACGGCTGCTGTATCATAGGAAATGTGATCTTCAGACTCTGCCCAAAAATGTAGACCAGCCTGTCTTCTTAGTTAATTTCAGCTAAAATTTGCAACTATTAGGAATTAAAAAGCCAGAATTAAAGAAAAGTTTGGGCTAGGTTTTACTAAAAAGAGAAAATGCAATGTATTTGTTCTTAGTTCTTACACTAATACTCTATTCCTCCCTCTAATTTTAAATACCATGTGAAATAACTATGTCATGTCGAACTGTCCCATACCTGTCTGACTTCATCTGATACCCAATGCTGTTGCTGACGCACGTCAGTGTCTGATATTTATTCCAGATACTCCTGAGGGCTGCCTTATAAGCCATGAGTTATGGTCACAGTTTTTGCAGCTCTCCAGAACATGGATGATGAGAGTGTACGAGATGAAATCCAGTCTAGTAAAATGTGACCTGTCCCAGTGGTAGGAGAAGCTGTTGTCCTAAAGCACCTTCCTAGATGATCAGCATCTGATTGGTAACTGATTTTCTCAAGGCTCCCTTTCTATCTTACGATACTTGGAATTTACCAAACACACGCGGGTAATCTTTTTGGAATAAGTGCTGTTCTTGTCTTGGCTGACTCTTTTAAAACCTCATCTGACTTTCCTTTTCCAGCCCATTGAGTTCACAAGTAGCAGCCTGCTATGTTCTGGTTATTGAATGATCAGTATTCATCTCAGAGTCTGAGTATTCTTCTTTTAATGTGATAACCATAACCTCAGTGGTCTCATTAACATGTCAACACTATAAAACTTTGTAGCCCCAGTGCCAGGAATTTACATAAAGAAGACTATTAAGAGAAGCCGTTTCTGAGTTGGCAGAGAAGTTCATTTAAATCTATTCACAGGTGCTGCATTAACTTTAGTCCTTTAAAGACACTAAAACTATTATTGGAAAAAAGTTCCATCACTGGACACCGTTCATTTCCAGAAAGCAAGTTTACCATGTACTTTTTACTGTAACACATTCCTAGTTTTCTAAGGAAAAACAATATGCTGAGTTAAAGTCTTGCCTTCCAGAGCCATATTCCTTTGGGAGAAGATTTTTAATAGTGGTGAAATGGGATTTTACACCTGCAAAAATAACACAGATCCTGAAAATGTAATTTCAAGCCCAATCTTGAAAATAAAACTCCAGCTTAGAATAAATGCATGTGTTTTAGTCATTTCTTGTTTCGCCATCCTTATAAAACAAATGAAAAGACAGTTATGGCACATTCCTGATGCCTGCTGTCGGCAGGAACCCTTTGCTGTGTCTCTGATCTCCGGGCTCCTAAAAGCTGTGATTTGCACATGCTATATAACAGTAAACATTTGTTAAATAAATGACTGACTGATATCATGATTCTTGGTTCCAAATGCTGTGGGAACTTTAAAAAATTCCTTGGAGTTGTCTGGTGCCACTGCTTAGATAGTTTCTCATTCTGTGGACCAAGAGCCTGCCAGGTTGAAAGCGGCTGTGAGGGAGACACGGGTAAGTGTGAGGGCTGCTGGACACCCCTCCGTGCTCGTGGGACAAGTTGTCTGTATGAGATTGCTTCTGTCTAGGCCCACACATTTTAATAGAGCAGCAAGTGCTTCTCAGACATAGAGGCGGTGAAGCCAGTTTCTTTTTTCTCAAGGAGAGAAATGTCAAGAAATAAATCTGAAAGCACTTCATAGACCTGGAAATTAGTGATTGGTTAAAAGTAGGTTTTGTCTGAGGCAAGCATTGGCCAAGGAGTTTGCTTTGAGTTACATACTTCAAAAGACAGCCCCCTGGGAACTTGCATAGTGGGGTAAAGGGTAGTAGTAAATGAAGGCGTTTAACCCATGTTAGAAGGGCCATCTGTGGTGGGGGAAAAAAGAAAAAGAAGGGGCATTTGGGAGCAAGCAGCCGGGAAAGTGGTGCTTTGGAGCTGTCTCAGTTTAACAGCCTTGCCAGCCTGAGTCATTATCTGGCTTTGCTACTCAAGATCAGATAGGATGTCATAGTTGGGGACTGATCATGAACCTACTGTCTTAGGTACATGATACCGTTCACAGGAGATGAGATTCTAACCTAGATTCTGACCACATTTGCTCTGATTGTTTGCCTGCCGCCTCCTCACATTCTCTGGCAGTTTCTCATGCATATGTTTTCCTTCTCCTTGAGTCTCTGTACCTATACACCTTCCCTCTCCCTTACATACAAAAAAATACTATTAAGATAATCATCTCATATTTTTTAGAAATGAAAGACAGTCTTTTGAATTTACAGTATATTTTAATTTAGAAGAAATAATTTATAAGTTTCAATTATTAACATTTTGCCTTGGCTTATGTTTCATATGCTAAATTCTTCATCCCAAGAATAGACAGTATTTTGTACCATAAAACCAAACTTTAAGTTTTGGATACTAGTTATACTTGACAGTTGATTGCTTTATTAAACATCAACTGAAATGCTTTAACATTAATATTAAAGTAATATTCCTTACAGTCTTACTTTTTGAGAGAAGTATGATTTCCATCCCAGAAAGGAATATACATTTGATTTGGATATTTAATCAATTGTTAAAACAGTATGAGATTGACCTTTTGGCTCTCTACTTTGAGTCTTACCCATTTTGTAATGTTATTAAGGTAAGATACTAGTTTTCCTGTTGCTGAGATACAGTACTCACAATTTAAAGGGTAAGAAGTTTAATCTGATTTATGGTTCAGGGGGGTTCAGTCCAGTGTCAGACAGAACATGGTGAAAGGGTCTGGCAGAGGAAAAGCTGCTCACCTCATGGCAGCAGGAAGCAGAGAGAGAAGAGCAGAGCCAAGGACAAGAGTAGATCCAGGTCATGGCCTCAGTGACCTGCCCTTTCTGACCAGGCTTCACCTCTGAATATATGAGACTTCGGGGACCCGTTTAGAGCAGCTAATATTGGCAACCATATTTTTTGTATGAAGTTTCTATGTATGTTTTAATTAAGTGTGACCTAAATGTGGTATACATTCTTAACTTCTGAATGAAAACATTGATGAGCTAACATGCTGCTATTTAAGTAATATCATGGAATTCATAAATTTGCACATACTTTCTGCAATCTTAAACTATTAGTATCCAACATAACAATGTATGAAAAGGATCTTAACTTGGTATTTTAAGACTTTTAACCCCTAAACAGAGTTGGTTGATTGTACTCATATTTGTATAACTTTTTTGGTTTTCTCCTATTGATGATTAAAATCATGGTTTTAAAAATAACCATTTTGTTTCTAGTGTTTTTAAAAAATAGTATGAGGATGCAGCATTGTTAATTTATAAAGTGCATATTGACTTTGGGAAGCAAGATGATACAAGTTTTTAGGAAAACAAAATTTAAATTTAAATAAAGGAGAGGGCAGGACTAGCAACCGTCCCTTTGTGAAGTTCTAAAGAATTCTTTTTGAATTCCATCAACTTTGTACAATTGTTTAATATATACTTGTAAAGATTTTTAGAGCTAAAAATGACACGAGTTCAAAGCTGACTCTTGTTACCTTCTTCCCGTGTGAAGACGACCTCTCCTACCCAGCTCCTCTTGACCAAGGCAGTGAGCAGCCTCCTTTCCAACCCCCGGATCATCAAGCCACCAGTTTACCTTCACAGGGTGAGCACACGTTGTCGCAGGTGGCCTGCTCTGTCCTTGCACGGCTTCCTGCCGCTGTGTCACCTCTTGCGAATGTGCTGGAGTCTGGGCAGGAGTGTGCAGCCTTTGGCCCAAGCATGTGGAGCCCATGGCAGGAATTGTCCTCTGCTGCACCTTCTCTATGCCCCAAAGCACGGGACCCTCACTGTCCTTTTACTGTGTCAATGTTATTGCTTTCCCTTCTCTTTTCTGGATTTTAAAATGTTTTTCTAAAACCAGACAGCAAATAGCTTTTGTTTTCCTTT
Organism: Dinomys branickii; assembly: GCA_004027595.1. NCBI lineage: Eukaryota > Metazoa > Chordata > Mammalia > Rodentia > Dinomyidae > Dinomys > Dinomys branickii. The sequence continues at coordinate 371,683 of PVLD010000012.1, forward strand.
GTAGGCCAAGTTAGGAATTAGGAAGCAACTGATTTGCGGGTTTGCATGCCTCTTGCCCGGTAGACTTTAGGAGTGAATAAGTCTCTTTCACCACCACTGTCTGCTGGAGATGAAGAATGTTAGGTTTGCCTAGGAATTGCCCCGCACACTGGCTTCTCTCTTGCACTTTGCATTTTGCAGTGTCAGAAAGCGTAAGTTCTGCCTCCAGTGATTGTGAGCAGGCCATTTAATATGTCTGGGTCTCAGCAGCCAATCAGTGTTGGGAGAATGATAGTCCCCGCCTTGTTTGACTCTGGGCTTGGTATGAAAATAAGACCACCAAAAATGTTGACATCTTCACCGTGCTGGAAAGCTTTGCAGAAAAGAGGTCAGATAGCTTTACAGTTCTTCTGAGAGATTTTGTCCTTACTCATTCATAGGTTTAGGAACTTAGAATAACTGAAATAAAATAGTTTTTAAATAATTATTGTTTCAGCTGATAAGGAATGTAACACATTTGAATATTTTCCCATAATTTAGTCAGTTGAAGATCCAGAAGTTAATACATTAACATCTGCTTGCCTGTGACCTCACTCTTATCAGATAAAGTAAAAAGCTCCCAAGTACTAACCAGGCCCGACCCTGCTTAGCTTCCGAGATCAGACAAGATCAGGCGTGTTCAGGGTGGTATGGCCATAGACAAAGTTTAAAAACTTAGGTTCCTGAAACACTGCCCAGTTGAAGCCTCAAAGGGGAGTCAAATGCATTAAAATGAATGAAAGATGATTCTGGAAACCCCACTGGATTATGTTATTCGGTGAATCTCTTATTTTTTTCAAGTTGCTTTTCAGTGTCTGCATGCTGACCATCTCTGAGCCCCCTTTCCCTGCAGCGCAGTAACGAAGCTCTGCACCTTGCCTCTTTCTGAAGCCAGCCCCTCCCCCTCACTCCTCCTACCTCCCCGCCCAGTTCCTGAGTCTACACCGCTTCAATGCACTTCTCATGCTAATGCTCCTGGAGAATTGTGTACTTCACGTTTAAAGCTTTTGAATGTAAATGGATTAATTACAGAACTCTATCCTTTGGTGTAAGACAGGTAGATGACAGAACTCATTACGTTTTTATTATAAATTTTCCTGATAATTTAGATTTTATTAGATACTTCCAGAGAAAGAGCAAGGTTTGAAGTAAATTCTAAATAAAAATACTAATGTTCTATTTCCTGGTTTCTCTGAACAACTTTTAAGATGTGAGACAGTGTGGACCAAGGAGACTTTTCATGGTCGTTATTTTGAATTTCTAATAATAATAACAATATCATTAATTTATCAATTATATTTAATAACAATATTGTTGACTAACAAATTATGATAATATAGCACTTATTGGAAGAAGTGATATTAATTCAATTTTTAAGGCTTTAGATCAATACAAAAAATAAAGTAACGTAATTCTAGACTAGAAACCACCAGTAACACTGAAGAGCAAGGGGAACCTCCCCAGAATGCCAGCAGCATTTCATCCTTTGAGGTTTCTACCTCAGTTGAATGTGCTATGCAGCCCACACTGACAAACCTGGAGGGCTGTGGACCTGTGTTTTATGTCTGAGGTGGTCTGGTACGGCTCCCGGTGATATTTTTAGGAGCCATCTGGCCTAGGGCAGGTGGAGCAGCAATGGCCCCACTAGGATAATAATCCAGCCACCTGCTGAGGAATGTCACCCTGTTCATCAACACCTGTGACAATACGTCTTTGTCAGATTGCTTTCCACATACTTGGGTATTGTGTGCCAGAGGAAGAACAGGTAAATTAGCCAAGACAGGGTTCTCATTTACCACAGAATGCTGTAGGTTATCTTCTTTTTCCATATTATTTCACTTATTCCTAGAGTTCTCTGAAATTATGAGTTTATGGTTTTTATTTCCTTTTGGTTCCTGATTCCTACCCGCACAGTCCTCTCCATGGAGAGGGAGGGATGGATCGGGGGTGCAGCCTGCTGGCTGTGGAGATGCCCACGGTGGTCCCGAGGAGATGCACTTCAGCACCCGCAGGCATGTGTCAAAGGCTGCCCCGAGGCCTCCGTGTCAGCCGTGACCACAGCCTGTGTGCACTGACCAGCTTGCGTGCTCCTCGTTTATAAGCCCCTGGAGCTGGGAACCTTGGAGCAATCCCATCAGGAGCCCGCAGGAGTTTCTAGGGCTCTCTAAAAATAAACTTAGGCATTCTTGATTAATGCTTTTTAAAAATAAAATCTATCAATACCCCTATACTTTTGTCTTCTAATGCTGTTTTGTTACGTTTTTAATGCAGAAAAAATATTGAAAACACAAAGCTTTTTTCCTATAGTATACTAAAATTTAAATACTATTTAGCATAATGTCAATCAAGGATATATCTAAGCCAAATGTAACTCTGTGTGAACATACCAGGAACGATAACTAACTCCTCTTAGAAGTTGAGACAGGATCCCTTGGCTTCTATTTTCAGTAAATAGTCAAATGCAAGGTGGAAGAATGTAGAAAGAATTCTTTTCTCAGTCATTCCTCCTCAGTTTTTATTTTGTTTTAATAAAAACAGAAATCAACTTTTTCACACTGTCATCTGTGAAGAACCTTCTATGAGGGAAAATTTTTTTTTAAATAGTGTTTGGAAAACCGTTGACTGGGCAAGAGACAATAAAGTAGAGTATTGCAGAAAGTACAGGAAAGAGCAAAGGTATTTGCTTTATTTATTATGATCTTTCTCAGCATTGCACAGCTGGGGATCTGCTTACATTTTTGTTATGAATAGAAAAAAACAAGCTGAGAAGACATGTGAAAACATTCTTAGTTATGATAATTATTTGATGATTTAAAAATAGCTTAGTAATTTACTTAAATGAAGCACATAGATTCCTAATAGGAGAGCAGATCAGATTTAAATTTGATTAGACTTCAAAACAGCTTTCTAACTAGGTATAATATCCATATTTAGTATTCAGTGACATCGATTAACAGATAATTAAATTGTCCTAATTAGATACACTAACGTGGTTGCATTTCTTCCTAGTGAAGTCTATGCAGTGGGCATTCCTGTGTCCGTGTTTGGGCGTCATTATGCATTCTATGTTCACTTGAGGCAGTACTCAGCTTGGAAAACTTTCATAATGTGGGATTCATTAATTCATTTCATCTTGATATTTAAACCAGTGAATATAAAATGCTCAGTGATAATCAATTCTGTTCTGTCCATTAGCATTTCCATATGCCCTTCTTCCCTGCTGAAAGAAGGAAAATATGCTGGAGGAATTCTTTTTCAAAGTTTTATGACTTGAGTGTATTAATAAAGTAGGAAACTGAATTTTCTTTGATCCGAGATCAGTCTGGACTCTACCGAAAGGAAGAAGAGAAGCCACACTAATGACCAGCCTGGTTCATGTAATGCTTATCTTCTGAAAGCACGTTCGTCCTTTGGGAAGGTCAAGCATTCAGATATTTTAAACTTGATATTCTCTCTAGCCGAGTAAAATGTGCTTTGTATATGCTCACGCCATGTCTTCTGGAAACAGAGAAGGCACCAAGTCTGTTTGGCAGTCAGACACCCACGAGGTGATGGAGACGCCTGCCTGTGAGGAGTGGGGTACCTGTCATGTATCCGGGCAGATAAGACAGCTGTGTGTCTCTAACGAGGTTCTCCCCTGCCGTCCTTCATGCAGACCCTCAGGAGCCATGGCCACTCCTGGCTGCCACAGGTGGATGCACATTTAAACTACTCATCTCTGGCATCCCTGACAATCCCATGTACCACGTATCTCTACCCACTGCTGTCCCTTAGGTTTGAATATCAAGAAGCTTTAGATGTTTTGTATGAGCGCCGAGGTTTGTGACTTTCTTTCCTGCTTCTGCTGCCTTCTTTCCAGACCTGAACGAGTGTGGCCTGAAGCCACGGCCTTGCAAGCACCGCTGCATGAACACTCTCGGCAGCTACAAGTGCTACTGCCTCAGCGGCCACATGCCAATGCCCGACGGCTCCTGCGCAAGTATGGCAAGAATCCCAGCTGTCACCTGAGTGCTGTCGCTTGCGTGCCTCGTGGAAGTGGCGTCTAGGCCTCCTTGCTGGGGCTTGCATGTGTGTTCATGTGTGTCTTCAAAGAGCTGAAATCAAAATGAGAGGGCCTCATTTTGCTTTCATTTTGGCCGTACTGGGATTCAAACCCAGAGCTTTCCTTTGCACTGACCTATATCCCTGGTCCTGTTTCTAGGTTTATTTTTAAAATTTTGAGGTAAGCATTCCCTATCACTCGGCTCCAATGTGCAGTCTTCCTGGCTCAGCCTCCCAGAGTGCTGGGGTCACAGGTGTGCACCACCGCAGCTGAGAGCTGCTCATTTTAGGTATCTGACTCTTTTTTTTTTTTACTACGGATGTCAATGTTGATTTGGAAATAGTATTTAGGACAAGAATCATAAAATTGAGGACATTTCCTAAGTGTTTTTCCCCAAAGCTCTTATCCGTGACTTTTATGGTGTCCAAAAGAACTATTTTAGGTAGAAAAAAGAACAGTAGTGATTATTTGGGTCCTGCTCAGAGCATGCATCAGGTCTGCTGAGGGATTACAAATTGTTCATGAATACCTTTTCACTCCATTGTCATAATCGTTTGTAATAGCCTAAAGACTTTAGACTTTTATATTTGTCTCAGACTTTTCAAAAAAAAAAAAATGTAAGTGGCTATAATGTGAGAAAAGGGGATTTCACATCTATCTTTGTAAGAAAGGAATGGCTGGTCTCCCTGCTGTCCTTGGGTATGTTCATAAAAGCAGTGCCCTGAAACTATCTGCAGATTGAACTTCAAATTGATACTAAGCAACTAATGACTTGATTTTTATTTTTACCAAATTACCAGTTAGCCAGGTTGTATTTTGAGCACTGAGAAATGTTTGCTGATTGCAATTGGCCTTGTGTGAGCCTAGATGGACCTTCGCAGGAGGAGGTAGGATGCGTGATGCTAGGATCTTGCCACTGTATGTGCGGTGGGTTCCCCGTCCCACTGTTCCCTGGAGAGACTCCAGCTGTGACAGTCACCTGGATGTTTGGCTGAAGAGCAGCACTCAGCTGTAGCAATCTAGAAAATACCTCCGTTCGCCACTTTCCTTGGTCATGGGAGAAATTTCCGTAGCGCGTGTGACAGAAAGTTCACATCTGTCCACCAAGCCTTCCAAAGCATGGAGGTGACAAAGCTGGCCCACTTATGAGACGTCCTTGTGGAAGGGGGGTTTTGCATCCCCAACCCCCATTTTGTACTTCTTTAGAACGTTGGATCACAGAAGCCTCTCTGTCCTCGTTCATTCAGTGTCACTGATTTCAAGACAAGTGGACTGCAATTCCAGGTTTTGGTTTCCACCTCTGAGTCACAGTCATTCTCTTTCCAGGTGCCCTGACGTGCTCCATGGCAAACTGTCAGTATGGCTGCGATGTTGTCAAGGGACAGGTCCGATGCCAGTGCCCCTCCCCAGGCCTGCGGCTGGCTCCTGATGGGAGGACCTGTGTGGGTGAGTATGGCACCACGCGTCTGTCAGTAGGCTCCGTGCACACAGGAAGACAGGATGGTTCTGGGTGAAAGAGCAGAGGCAGTTGCCAGTGTCTGCCAGTGGGTCTAGCTCTCTTAGAGGAGGGTCTCTTTCTGTGTTGGCCCTGAGGCTGGAGGGAGCAGGTATTGAGGAAACGAGGAGGTGGTATTCTAGAATGTGAGCCATGGAAGATGAGCAAGGAATACGTGAGGCTCAGGTAGACAGGGCCAGCTTGTACGTGTTGCTGCACATGGGAGCTGGGTTTCTTCCCAGAAAGTGAAGCAGCAGGAAAGAGGTGTGGCGAGCCTGGGCCTTGGTTTCAAACCTGTCTGTGCCACGTACTAGAAAAGCACCTTTAGGAGGAGACTTCATTTCCTCGAGCATGGGCCTCCTCATCTTGAGGATGGGGCGAATGCTGCCTGGAGCCGTTGTGAGACTTGAGTGTACCAAGAGTATGGTGAGCATGGGCAGAGGTACTGGGTGGCCAGCAGGCACTTGGTAAGCGCTTCCTGTGTCCAGGCACAGTACTAGGTGCTGGGTGGACCATGGCAAGGTGGACCAGATTGTGATCCCATGGAACTGACATTTCAGTGGGAAGAAAAGAAACAAAATACCCGATATGGTTGAGGAGTGCTCTCAGTGTTCACATAGGTGCTGAGAGAGAAAAGTCTAGCAGTCAGGGAGGCCTGAGACAGGTGCAGGCCTGGGACAGCAGCCACTCTAGGAGCCTGCTGACCCAGGGAGAGAGGCTGCCGCCGCTTCAGTGCCTAGCATGTGGGGTGGGGGCAAAGCCTCAGCCAGGATAGACTGGGGTACAGGAGAAGTGTGAGCACGGTGATGCTCTGACCCTGTGCTGAAGGAGTCGTCTGATGTGCAGTCCAGGCGCTCTGGAGGCTGAGGCTCACAGCAGAAGGCCCGAGCCCAAAACTCTTGGAGCAGCCTCGCGCAGAGCCAGTGGCTTGGTACAGGGTGGTGGCCGTGGGCAGACAGAGTCGGAAGGACTTGGTGAATGGAGGGCCTGGGGACAGAGTGCTGGCAGGGGAGACTTGTGCTTCTTGTTCAAGCAGCTGGGCAGACACAGGCAGTACAGAGAGAGGAGCGGCCTGTGTAGGCGGGTGAGCTGCAGTCTGGAGGGTGGAATTGGTGTTGCCCCTGGGGCCGCCAGCTGGATGCCACTTCTGATGAGCTGTGGCTGCTGGGCACCTGTGCAGCCAGTGACTCCTGTCAGGTGCGCTCTGTCTGAACAGGCCTCGACCCTCCTGAGATGCGCTTATCTTGTGCTTCTAGATATTGACGAATGCGCCACAGGAAGAGTGTCCTGCCCAAGATTCAGGCAGTGCGTCAATACCTTTGGCAGTTACATCTGCAAATGTCACAAAGGCTTCGACCTCATGTACATCGGAGGCAAATACCAGTGTCATGGTACAGTCGTGTTTTCCTTTGGCACTGAGAGGTCTCTGCCATGCCAGGGAAGGGGGGGACCGGCATTAAATGAAACCAGCCACACGCAGCGCCTACTATAAGCTCTGGATTCACTTATGTTCTGATTTTTCATGGACCTTCATATTGCAGAAAGAAAAACCCTAGCCAGGCATGGTGGCACATACCTGTAATCCCAGCACGCTGGAGGCTAGGACAGAATTGCAAGCTTGGGCCCAGTCTGGGCAACTTAGAAAATTAGCCAGACCCTGTCTCAAAACTTAAAAAGAGAAGAAAAAGCTGGGGTGGTCTGTGTAAAGGTCTTGGTTTCCATCCCTGATGCCCTCCCCACCCCACACCCCCCACACTCCTCTTCGAGACGGTATTTTTTGTGTCATCATCTTTGGCTCCTAAACAAACCATTTCTCCTCTACTTCCTGGCACAGATATAGATGAGTGTGCCCTTGGGCAGCACCAGTGCAGCAGCTTTGCCCGATGCTACAACGTGCACGGGTCATACCTGTGCAAGTGTGTGGAAGGTTACCAGGGTGACGGGCTGAACTGCATGTGTGAGTAGCTTTTTAAAAATTTTTTTCTTCAAGAAATTGTAACAGTAACCTTCCCAGTGGGGAGCTGGTGTATGTTCAGAGCACAGCTCAATTCTTTTCTCATCCCTTTCTCCTCCCCTCCCTTCCCTCTTCCTCCATCTCTCAGTCCCCATCCCATGTGCAAAGGATCCACTTCCCTGTTTCCTGTGATGTTTCATTTCTCTCATAGGAGAGAAACCGAATGCGGTTTAAGCTTGTATCTCTGCCTTGTTTCACTTGGCACTGTCTCCAAGTGCACTCATTTCCTACTGTCTTAGGTACTTTTCTCATTGCTGAGACAAAATACCTGACATGGAGAATTAAGGAAGACAAGGTTTATTTAGCTTCCAATTTGTGGAGGTTTCAAGCCATACTTGGCTGGCTCCAAGGCAGGGTGGCACATGGCAGAGGGCAACAGTGCACAGTGGCAGAAAACATCAAAAGCAAGAAGAGCAAAAAGTGGGGAACCATGCAAGCAGCCTCTTTCCCTCCCTTATATTATATGCAAATTAGCCATCCCAGCTGAGGTGTAGCACTCACACCCATGAATCAGTCATACGCTCCTAGAAGCCCGCCTCATGACTGCTTGAAGCTTGCAGGGCACATCCAGCCTCAAACCATAACACTTACAAATGACTCAACTTTATCCTTCTGAATGGCAGAGCAGTGCTCCACCGTTCCTTTTCTGTTCATCTGTGGTGGACACAGGCTGCTTCCAAGAGTCAGCTGTGGTGAGTCGTGCAGCTGTGAGCTCCCGTCCCCCACCTCCTGTTCCATCCTCCATGAATGACAGTGTTGTGGAAGGCACAAGGAACAGGTCTGCCGAGGAGCTGTTATGTTCATAGCTGTAACATGAGCCTAGGCTTTGACAAACAGTAAGATCACTTGCTCCTGCGTTTTTTTAAAACCCAGTAATACATTCTAATCTTATAAACATTAAAATTCCTTCAGTAAAATCTCTCTATAGCTTCCCTTTAGCTAGAAACGAAATTAGAGTCCTCCCTGAGAACTTAATTTTGTTAAAATTGGAAATAAATGTTTAGTAGCATCAGATTATCATTATTTGATAATAATAGTCCATATTTTTTATCTGAGTCATGCCTTGTAAATCTGTTAAAAACCAATTCCCATGTTTATTTTCTCTGCATTCAGAACTTTTGCTTTTAAGTTTAAGTTTGTAAGCTATATTTAGGGCCCTAGATCTATTCCTAGCCAAACGTGAAGAAAATGCATACTCTCCACGATGAAAGTGTTTAATCCAAAGGCCATAATTTAGCATACTTTTCCTGTAGCATTGGGTAATTTTTAGTTTCCAGAGTAAAATATTTACTGAAAACCATGGGGCATAAAATGAAGGGGATTAAAGAGATTTTGAAGGGTCACGCAGTTGTCATTCCTGATCTGTCGGATACCATTCCAGGCAGGTTATTGGTTGTTTTTGGTGAATATTATCAAGGAAAAGTTTCCATAAATGGTCATTGTAACCTTTGAAAATTGTTTTTAGAAAGCAGTTGTATAAAATCCTAAGCAGGAAAGAAAACCAACTATAACACAATATGTAGAATATTTAGTCAAACTGTTTAAACGTTAGCTGCATTTACATAAAGTGTGGGTGAGAGGTTTTAGTCTTTAGATAGTTCTAAACAATTTTATTATGTACATGTAGTGTAGGGGCTCAATGTAGCTGCTATACAGTTCTCCTATTGAAAAGTGTTTAACGCTATCTCTGTTTATACAGTCGTATCAACTGGTGCTTGTTACCACTTTGCAAATACTTAAAACTTTTATTGTTAAAGAGGACATGAGAAGGATTTATTAGAGGTAGATATAGGTTACACTCAAGAGCTCAGAGAAATGAGACACCTAAAACTTTTTTGTGTTTCAAATAATACGTATTCCTTATGGAGACACTAATTCTTTTTGGATACATCCAAACACATTTGTTATTTGGAAAACGGCATGATTTGCTATATGAAATAACCTGAACTTGAAAAGGAAGACTAGTTGGTGTAAGATGTTTTCATGTGTCTTCTTCACACTCTGATGTTCCACTTTTAGAGAGACATGATCTCATATTAATTGAAATCTTCCTACTCTTTCAGATATTCCCAAAGTCATGATCGAACCTTCGGGTCCAGTTTATGTGCCGAAGGGCAACAGAACCGTTATAAAGGGTGACGGAGGACAACGTAATTGGGTCCCTGAGGTTGGAAGTACCAGGTGGCCTCTGAGGACACCGTACATCCCTCCTGTCCTTACCGGCAGGCCCAGCCCTAAGCCAACGCCAAAGCCAACACCACAGCCCACTCCGCCACCACCGCCACCCCTGCCACCGGAGCACAGAACCCCACCACCGCCACCGCCAACCCCAGAATGGCCAAGTACCAGGCCGACAACCTCAGCACCAGGCATCAGCACCTCTGCCCCTGCGTGGACAGTTGACAACAGGATACAGACAGACCCTCAGAAACCCAGAGGAGACGTGTTCAGTGAGTCCCATCAATGTTTGGCCTTTGGGGTGGGCCCTTGGCAGTGGTTTTACCCCTGGTTCATGTCTTAAACAAGACCAAACTGGTAAAAAAAAAAAAGCAGATCCTTCTTGATAAGCATTACAAAGAGCTGGGGGTAGACTCAGCATGAGTGAGCAAGTAGGAGAGAATGTGTGTAGACAGGGCAGGACTGTCACACAGCCATGGGGAAGGTCGCAGCTCTTACCCGGTGTGGGAGTTCTCCTGACATAGTTGGACTTAACCGAAAGCTCTCAGACATGGAAACAATTTACCAGCTTACATTCCTACCAACTGGAAGGGATCCTTTCCCTCCACAGCCTCACCAGCACTTGTTCTTATTTCATTTCTTGATAACAGCCAGCCTTTCTGGGGTAAAGTGGGAGTCTCAGTGTTGTTTTAATTTGTGCTACTTATTCATTTGTCCTGTTTCAGTCTGTTTACTTTACCTTTGCATTCCCTCCCTCAACCTCCCCTTTAGACATGAGCAGTTTCTTCTTTTCCTTCATTCATTCCTCTATCATGGAATCAAACTTTGTGTCCTTCATATTGAATTCTCTGTCATTTTTTACTGCGTAAAAAGAATGTTGATGTTTATAGTTTTTTTTTTTAAGTTGAGCTGCCTTTTCCGTGTTGGTAACTTTCAATTTTTTTTTTTTCCATTAGGTCACTGTTCACTTAAGGAGAGATTGAATTTCGATTCTGTGGTGACTGTGTGTGTTTTGGATAACCAGTACAATTTTTAGGGAAATTAGGTTGTAACACTAAAATGTGTATTTTATTTGTACCTATTTTTATTTTTTTGAGAGTCATACTTTCTCATTTTTCTTTCTCTCTGTCCTTTGCTCTTCTTTGCTTGTCTGTTTTACCTCTTAGGGCCCCTGTAACATGCCTTTTTATTCATGGCTTAACTAAATATGACATTCACATGAGTCTGCGACTTAGGAGCCAAGAGAATTTGGTGATTCATGTGAAAAGACGCTGTAACTGGGCTAACATCTTTCTGAGCGTTCATTTAAATATTTTCTCATTTTTAAAAGTCTGTCTTTCCATTGTTCCTCTCCAATTCTGTGAATTGAAATTAGCATTGAAGCCCACAAAAATAAAGCTCGGAGAACGTTATGTGCACTGGCACTGCCGCACAGCCGGGAGAGGCTCCCCTGATCCTAGGCAAGGACATTTGCAGGCCGCTGCTAGCACCACTGCCCTTGGCCAGGGCCACCGGAAAGCGGATTCCTCGCTTCAGCTTCCGAAGGGCTGCTGGGGGAGTCCGGTGCCTGTGCCGGTAGTTGTATGTTCTTAGCTGTAGTTATAGCATCTGTTCCATTCAGGGTGGGTCTTATGTTTTTAATTCAGGAAAAACCAACTAGTGTCTATTCACAGAAAACACAAAGGAACCTGAACAGTATTTTAGTTCATCACCGTTTACTCATTGACTATTTGCTCTACCTCTGGGGAAGTTTCAAAAATAAATTTCAGTGGAGGAGCCCTGTGCATTTTAGGTTAACGTACCTCAAAACTGTAAGTCTGTAGGAGATGCTTAATACAATGTGCATCGTTTCCCAGAGGGATTTTACTGTGAGATTATGTAATTCTTTGGATTCCAGTCCATTGGGGACTTCAGATCATGCTGGGCTGAGCTAGAAAGGATGGTGACTGCTGCCACAGAACCCGGTGGCCCTCGCTGATGCACTTTCTTCATGGGCTCTGAGACCAAAGCGGTGGCCTGAGGTTCCAGAATAATCTGGAGGAGGTAGATGGGTTTAGGGAGGACAAAAGCATGCTGGTCAGACGAAGAGCAGAAGAGCAAATTTAGCAGCAGGGTGCCCATGAGAAATACATGGTGTGCTGCGGGAAATCACTACATGGGTGGAGACTGCTAAACACAAGAAGCTAGCAGCAGAGGAGATGGGGAGGAGCTATCTCTGCAAAAAATAAAAAGAGAAAGAAAGGAAGACCATACGCACACTCCTAGTATAGGAAGTTGATAATGCATTCTAGTCTAGCAGTGTAATAAATGAAAATTTGTGACTCTTATCAACTATGTCCTTTAGAAAATATTTAGTAACTTGGGAAAATACCCATGTAATAAGAATGTTAAATGAAAAAAAGATACAAAACTGCATAGACCATCCAATCCTAATTAGCTATAAAATACATACCTATTATGTCTGGATATATACAAAAGTCTGGAAGAAAAAAATAGTAACTACAGACATATGTCTTAGGGGATTTCATTGTTTTCATGGTACTTGTCTTGCTTACTTTTCTCACTGCTGAGGCAGAATACCTAACCTTCAAAGTGAAAGGAGGAAAGGTGTATTTAGCTCACAAGTTTTAGAGGTTGCAGTGCATAATGGGCCGCCTCCAAGGCACAGTGGCACGTGGCAGAGGGGCAACAGTTCGTAGTGGTGGAAGACAGCAAAAGCAACAAGAGCAAAAGAGGGAAGCAAGCCTCTTTCTGCCACTTTTATCCAGACTGTTGGGAGTAGGGCGGTGCCAATCCAATCAGTGGACTGATCCAGCAATCACCCCTCTTAATCCTAGCACCCTAATCCCAGTATTATTATGAATTAGTCACATGCCATCTCCAAAAAGGCCCACCTCCTGCTACTGCATGCAGCTCTGGGGGGACATCTACACAGAAACCATAATGGTGCCCTCGAGCAGGCGCTCTTCATCGTGGTAGGTAACAGAGGTTTGTTGTAGCAGTGATCCCTTAGGAGAAGGGCTCAGTGGTGTAGATGCCTAGTCTTCCAAGAAAACTGAGTTGTGTGTTTAAAAAAAGTCTGAAGGGGATTCTGACTCTTAATCATCTCAATTTAGTTTACATTTACTGGTTCTTAAAAATTCATTAAACGTTGTATTAATGTCTACTTTTTACTTTTCAAATTTTTCTTTATACTTGAGCCTGCCAGAATATTTTAATTTTAGTAGAAGACTCAGATTACTAGAAAGAGTGTAATACCAGTTGGACCAGCAAGGAGATACTCCTACAATGTCAGAAGCCTGCTTGGCCCAGAATAACCAAAGGTGCTTATTTCAGATGTAAGTTCCTAACCCTGCAGCAGATGGGCTCCATCAGATGGTGTAAGGAGAGTCCCTGTCTTACTGTGTACCTGACCCACACAGGTCTTTCTAACATGAAGGCTCTGACACAGCAGGTCTGGGCGAGGACCTATAACCCTGCATTTCTACAAGATCACGGGTAGTGCTGCAGGCCTGCAGACCACACCTGGGGCAGTGGGGCTGTAAACTGTAAGGGATGCTCCACTCCGTGTCTTAAATACAGAATTAGCCAGATGTAGGAGGTTTAAAATACAGCACTCGTGCCTGGGCGTGTGTTCACCTGCCTTACATACCCTAGAGGAGAGGAATCGGAGAGGCAACACAGGATGGATTAGGTGCTTGGGAGCGGCTGTATCAGGGAAACAGACAGGAGAATGTGTTCAAATTCTAAGTGCGGGGCAGCAGGGAGAAAACAGCTTTCCTCTCCGCTGGTAGCTGCATTGCTGCACTGGCCTGAGGTCCCTGCTTGTTTACTTCTACAGATTCTATACGTTGTGGCTACTTTGATCCCGCTGTTGTTAGTCCTGGAGACACGGGTTTCTCTTCCCAATTCTGTGTGCTGATGAGGAAAAAGATTGTTCCTGCTGCGGGGTGAAGAGGTCTTCCAACTAGTTTGTTCCCTAGTAAACAGCAAGGCCCACTGAGACCTGTGGAAGACACCCGCCGTCTCCCCAAAGATTAGATTTCTGTCAGGGTTTTAAAGGAGCGAGTTGTTACTTCTTACAGGTCAGGATCTGGTGCTGTGAATTGTGAAAGTTTTGTGATTTTTGATTTGTATTTTAATTGGATTCTGTGGTGGTTGGTAAAGAAAAGAGTACTTCTCTCCAGAAAGTATAAATTGAGTTCTTGGGGAATTTGACCTAAGTCAGAAATCATACTTTTTTTTTGTAAAGTTACATGTACATTTGTCTATAGAGGTATAATTAAAAGTATTGTAGCCCCAGCCGCTGTGACTTGGGCACGTGACCAAATTTTCCTACGGTTTTACTAAGTCAGGGATAACAATAGTGTGTACCTTGCAGGAAGCCTGTGTGAAGTAGATGGGAAAGTACATATAAAACTCTTACCTTAGCGCTTGGCACATAAGGACTCAATACAATTACAACTACTGTTGATGTTGAATTCTGTTGCACAGTAATGATAGCACTTCCTAATTAATCATACACAATGGCTTTATGTTGTGTTCTAGTTCTGACTGTATTTTTTCTGATGCCTTTTTAGAGTTCATTATAACTTGAATGTTATTTTTGGCTAACCAGATCTTTTTGAAACAATTTGCAAATGTGAGCTATTGTGTGAGCAGAGAAAATGAAAACAGAAGTTTGCTTATTACCAAATAACTAGGATATTGTGTCGCATCCAGGTGTTTATAGGGCCAAGGGACACAGGCATGAGGTTGAAATAAAGACAGAGTCACCGCAGCTTTTTCACTATGAAAATAATGACAGTGGCCTTTGCAGAAAGGGGTCTGTCCAGATGGGGAGCTTGCACGGTGGTCTGAAGAAGAGCAGAAATGGAAGCGTCCTTTCTTCCTTTCAGTGGACAGACACCTCTCATTCCACTCAGTAGTGGTGTCTGGTCTCCCACCCAGGGTGTGCTTGCACTGTGCTCAGGCCAGGAAGCCTTGGGGATCCTGCCTGACTCTGGGGTGCAGGTGCCCAGCCTGGTCCTGGGAGAGCCTGGCCCTTACCGTGTCCTTTGGTTTCACAGAGGGAGGAGAGTGAACCCTTTAGATGTTCTCTCCACAGGGCAAAGCTGGCTTCGGTGCCTCTGGCCATGCTTGGAGAGCAGCCATCACTTGGCTGTTCCTTTCTCCTGGGAGCTCTGCAGGCTGCACTGCAGAGCTGCTCTGATTCCTTAGACAAGATCCGCAGGATGTATAAGAGAGCAAGAGCCGTGGTACAGAGCGCGGCCTTGTGACTGAGTGGCCGTGTCTGTGTTCTGCCTTGCAGCCAGGATTTCATTTCTGCCAGCAGTTCCGCCCCTCTTTTAAACCCTGTCAATGCCTCCCATGTGATGAGGAGGTCAATGAACAGTCTTCTGTGGGGCCCGGTGACCCGGTTCTTGTTGCCAGTAATCAGTGGATGGCTCAGAATGCTCTCTGATGTGGTGGAGGAATTTGCAGGAGCTCGTTTCCAAGCTTTGTATTTTCTTCTCTCTCTTGGTTATGTTCTGCATCTGGAGTGAGAACAGGCAGGGAGTGGAGGGTGGCGCCAGCCTCATAAGCCCTCGATCTTCCACCTCTGGTCTGGAGTCTCAGAGTCCTCTGCCCCCACAAGGAGTCTGAGATATAAGAATGGTGGCATATATTCCTTTCCCTTCCATGGATCAAAGTCCTCCTTGCAACTAGTTTGGGGAGGAAGGTATGTGGGATTATATTGCATTTACTTCTCTGCACTTACTCTTAAGGTTTTCTGGGTAAAAATGTATACTAGGCCACTTGAGAAACCGCATTTATGAACACAGGCTACGTATTGATGGTGTCACATCCCTAGGGAGAATGTGTTTAACAGCAAGCGCAGGCCAGCGATCTCACTGGGAGTGCCGTTGCTTTTGTGCCCACCTTCTCCCACTGGCCCTGCCATTCCAGGAAAGCTTGGGGGTGTTTCTGTCCTGCTGTCCTCTTGCTTAGGGCCCTGTACACACTTTCCTTTAGTTACACTGAATGCTGCAAGAAGCCACAAGCAAGAATATTTTCTGGTGGGTAAAACATTGACCAAAGGCAGAAAGGCACTCAGGAAATGTCTTTAGGGATGATAATAACTTAGTTATGAATGCCCTGGGGTCGCCTCACTCACAGGACACCTGTTCTTTGTGCAGGCAGCAGCAGAAGGTGGTTTTCACGTGGAAAACTATCCACCACTTCTCTGTGAAAGCCGCACAGAGGCTCTGAGCCTCTGCCAGGATGAAGCCCAGTGTGTCAACAGGGCCTTAAGGTCCCGCAGGTCCACCTGCTTCTGAGCTCCCCCACCCCATCCCCCTCTTCCCACACCTGGCCTCTCCCAGGCTCACAGCTACGCTGCTGTCACGTTCTACTTACTCACCCAGCCCTAGGGTGCAGGAGCTCATCCCTTTGGCCTTAGCGTGAGCACTGCTTCTCAGAGGTGTTTCTGACATCTATCCTGCCCCAGCTGGCTCAGCCAACCCCTGTTCCCACACTTTCGCATGACCTCTCCAACCTCTCCTTCTCCGACCCTGCACCAGGGAAAGTTGAATGTCTGTCCTGCCTCTAGAACGCAGATCCATAAGCACACGTGTGTTCATTGCTCCACGACAAGCTCTTTGCCTGCTGGTTCATACCCACTTGATGCTGAGTTTCTTGACTGTGTAAACGAGTGACTGAAATGGGGGGCAGGTAGTAGGGAGATTGTGTTGTTAGCATTTCTAGAATCCTTTATTAATTTCTAAAATCATACCATGCTAATTCTAAGACTTAATGGTCCAGCTACAGAGAATATCAGAATGTGAGACAGGGAAGAATAGAGAAATTATGTATCAGTCTCCATTCTGGTTATTCTTCTATTTTCCAACAAGACAATTTATTCTAATGAACATTTTCTGTATCAATGAAACTAGCTCCCTTGAACCAAAGAGTTTCACAAAGATATTCCAGTTTCATGGTCTCCCATACGATGACAGGGACATGCACATTTGTCTCATTGGAAACAATAACATGCTATGCATTTTAAGACGTGCAAGAAAAGACCTGAAAGTCGTCACTGTAAAGATACTATAGATGTTTGAGAAGCTAGATATATTTGACTTGATTTAAACATTACTTAGAGATATGTCAAACGTTCCTTGAGACCCTATTAATATATAGTTTTGAATATTTTTTTATGTGTCAGCTAAACATTTTACAAAAACGAAACTGAAGTGATGGACATAATTGCTATGCCTGTGTGTGCAGACACAACCCTCTTGAAGGGTTTTAGGAAAGTATTTTTTCATCATTACATTTTTTTCTTTTCACAAACAATTCAAATATATAGAGTTACAGAAAAAAAGAGAAATGAGAAAACATCACATCATGAGTGTATTGGTGTATTTATCACTCTTTAGTCTTTTTATTTTCTTATGCATAGTTGATTGATAAAAATAATATCACTGGAGTGATTTTTCCACTACTTATTTTACTATTTTCACATCAACTGCGAGGGAGTGGGTAGCACATGTGCTGCATCAAGACTGTTCTGCCTGCGACAGTCCGTGAGGAGGGGCGGGGGGACTTGAAAGTGACATGTGGCCCTGGAATAGTACTCCACTTCAGATATAAGCGCTAACAAGAGAGGGTCAAAAGCACGATTGTTCTCTAATAGTTTTTACAGCCTTGCTTCATCAGGAACATAGTACGGACTTTGTAATACTTCTAGGAAATAAGTGGGCATCACCCTTCTCAGAGCCCCAGACAGGGAAGGAGAGTTGTGATTGGGTATCAATGCTGTCAGGCATAAAAGAGGGCAGAGCGGCCCCTGTCAGGCAGCAGGTATGCAGCGTCTATCATTGTGCATCTGTGTCCAGAGGGGTGGGAGAGTGTGCTTCTGAGAGAACGCGTCATCACTCTCACTTTTGAAACAAAAAGGAAGAGAAATCCAGACGTTGCGAGCTAAAAACTATTCGTGCAAATTAGGGAGTGTCACTTACATAACCCTGCTAAAAATAACAGGAACAGCACTGACCAAAGCCCGTCAGACCGAGGCCTGGTCCCTGCTTGGTGGAGCTAATTAGCTGCAGTCCCGCTTCTCGGGAGGGAGCACACCTGGCCGCTGGCCAGGAATTCCTCTGGCCACCCACAGCTTCCCACACACAGCCCACGGTTCCATGACGTCTCTGGGTGTTTTCCCTGCGAGCCCTGACCAGAGTTTGCTGCTAAGATGTTTATCACTTCCGTGTGTGCTGCCCACTTCCCCCAGAACTCAGACTGCACAAGAGTGCTTTCCTGCGGTTTTGCCTGTGCTCTCACCCTGTCTCTTTGGTGCCCACCATGGTGCTTGGCATTCAGGCGGGAATCCCATACACTGAATCAATGACTACATCAGTGAGTTCTGTGAGCTGGTGGTGTTTAGTGGATTCTCTGGCTCTGTCCCCTGGGTGCCCTTTGAGGAGCAGTGTTGGCCAAGTGTGTGGTTTCTGCCAGTCTGCGTTTCCTCAGTCAGCACGCACTGAATGCCTCTCACTGGGTCATGCCCTGGAAATGCACAGACAAAAGGTGCAATTGATGCTGTCCAGAGTGTCAGAGACCGGAGGGTCAGACAGGTGTGACACAGCTGGGGAAGTCAGAGGGAGAGGTAACTTAGCTTGAGCCAGAAAGTTTCCAGAGAGGGGGTGGTGTGTGCTGGGCCTGGAAGGAAGGAGATGTTGGCAGGTTTGCGACGAGGAGGGAGGATTGGGGCAGGGATGGGAAGTGCATGGCTTGTTGCATATCTTAGTGGAGTGGAGGTCAGTGCTACACCAGGGAGTTTGAGTTTGATCATGAGGGAGGTGAAAGAGCCAGGACCCTGCCTCAGGGAAGACGGCCATGCTAACAGGCCATGGTAACCTGTGCGAAGTTCACTGGGCAGGAGGGGACATTGTGGCTAAAAACTCACTTGCTGCAGCTGGAGGCATTTCTGGTTACAGCAGCCTCCAGAGAGGCACAGTTTAGAATTTTGTGGAGATTAATATCTTGGCAGAAATGAGAAGCTATTCTAAAAGGTACTCAAGATGAAGGCTTTGAACTTATTTTTATGTTGAAATTTGGAAAATTTGAAACTTTTGTAAATTATATTCAGGTAAGTGTAGGGGTGAATCCCCACAAACACACTTGCGGAATCTCCGTGTGAAGTGTAAACGTCACGGGTGAGCCCAGGCGAACCCTCCCAGTGAGCCTCTTCCCCCGCGCCCGGCCCTCTCTTGCAGTTCCCAGGCAGCCTTCCAACGACCTGTTTGAGGAATTCGAGATAGAGAGAGGAGTCAGCGCAGACGACGAAGCTAAGGACGACCCAGGTGGGCACAGTTCCGACCTTTCATTGTTTTCTCCATGTCACTGAAATAACTTTCAGATTTTCGATTTCTCAGATCCATGGTGAAATTATACATCATCTCTTTGTGTGTTTTACACCTTGATTAAATCAGTCTAGCCAGAATAGTTATGGATCATCATTTCTGTTTAAAAACACAGTGGTGTTTGAACTGTGAGCACGAGTGACATTGTATAAGTGACGGGGTGGCAGGGCTGTGACTTGGCCGAGCTCAGGGCTGATCGCACAGCTGCACAGTGGTGCGTGGCTGTGCCAAGAAAAGGATGGTGGGTTTCCTTTTGGCCTCACGGAAGTTGTCTGTGGGACGTTAAGTGTGGGGTGGGAGGTGACACCTGTGATACTCATAGCCCTGGGCCACAGGTCACTTGTCACGTCTGCCATCTCCTCATCTGTACCTTCCTTGCAGGTGTCCTTGTGCACAGTTGCAACTTTGACCATGGCCTCTGCGGCTGGATCCGGGAGAAGGACAGTGACTTGCACTGGGAACCGGTCCGGGACCCAGCAGGTAAAAACTGCTTCCTTCCACTCCTTCCAGCACACACGTGGGTCGGGACCTCTCTGCCGGCCCATTGAGCTGTGGCTGTCCTTCACGCTTGCTTCGTCGGAGTGGGAAAGATGGTGCCCACAGTCCCCATGGGAGCCAGGTTTATTAGGTATCAGGCAGAGTGATCTTAAAAGAGATGGCTAGTAAATTCTAAGGCCAGCTAATTTCTCTCACAAATAAAAGATACAAGATGTGAAGACGAGTTTTAATTGTATTAAAAGCCTGGTTCCTAGATACTATGCCAGGTGTGTACCCCATACCCGGGGCACATGGCAGTGAGCTCAGGGAGCTGTGGTCTGTGAAAGCCGCTCCCCACTACAGTGGGCAGATGGCTCGTGGCCATAACAAATGCTGAGCTTTATGCATTTCCAGAAAGACTCTGGGGACCTTGCTGCTGGCTCACAGGGCACATTTTGAGTAACAGGATATTAAAAAATTAATTCAAAAATACATTTATTAGGTTCCCTAAGACTGAACTGTAACAAAAGTATTTTAAAATAAAAATTTGAGGTAAAGCTTTAAAATACAAATAGTTAATAAATTACAGTGAGCTTCTTGATTTCTTTTAGTTACAAATCATGTAGCGCCATACAGAATACACTCATGCATTGCTCCCCCTGCATTTAAACTCAGCTCTGATCAGGACAATACTGTTATTGTCACCAGGTTATGTGAGTAAGAGAAAATCCAATGTACATTTAATACCTACAATGGTCCTAGCCAATTTATCACCTGGGTTCTCTCATTTAATTTTTCATCCACCCACGAAGCAAGTGATCCTGTATTTCACAAGAGAAACCCTGATGCCCAGATTGGTTTCCTAAGTGTCCTGCAGCCCCAGAGCTGGGGTATGGTGGGGCTGAGTCTTTTGACTTTCTGTTCGTGTATGACCCACATGGCCTCAACCTGGGCGCCCAGACCCTGCATCCCATCCTGGGTTCTCCACTCACCCCCAGTCTGGCCTTGGCCACAGACAATAGCACTGACCACCAACCTGGGGCGCCATGCTGGAGGAGGCGGGCTGTCTGGCCCCCATATCCAATAGGACGGTGAATAACGTGTGTGGTCCTAATGAATACCTTTCAAGTAAGGGTGCGCCTTGATAAACTCGGAACTCATGGCACTTCTGTGTAGACATTCTCTTGGAAGACAGCCCCTATAAAGTAGACTACAGGGAGTTTTAGAATTTAAACAGCATATTTTAGAACCAACTTAGTACTTCTCAACACTTTTTTGACCATCACCTTTGTAAATGTTTACATTTGTGACCCACACTCCCCGTGCCCGCTGGTAGAAAACTGTGAAAAGCACTGAAAGTGAAAGCAATGGACAGGAGCCGGGCTGCGGCTCCGTGGTGGGGAACGTGGGCCGCGCATGGGGCGCGCTGGAAATGGTCTTCAGGCTGTGTTAGCACAGAACAAATGGAGAGGAAGCAGCAGCTGTGTGGATGCTTGGCTAACTCCTGACGATTGGTTCCAGTCTCTGGAGGATGCTTTCCAAGGCTTGGGTCAAGTTTTTACCGACAACTTGGATAAGTTTACTGAAGTTAGATACTGAAGACAACTGACATAATCATGGTTGACGCCAAGCTGGAAGGTGTTTGTGTGTGAAGATAACCAGGACACAGAGGGTGAGAGCCGCGGGGACCAGTGAAGAGAGTAGACTCTGATGGGGCATGGTGTGAAAGACTTCAGCGTTCTGGTGGATCGTGACATCAGTGTGGCTCGACCCTGTGATATTACTTTCCGCAAAATGGCCAATTTCCATAAAAATATGGTGCCTCTCCAGAATGGAAAATCTGCTGTGGTTAAGTGACTTGGGAACAGTTTTCTGGTCTGAGAATAGAATTAATTATAGATGATTCAGGGTAGAATGGCCTGGGCAGAAAGCTGTCTTAAGCCTGTGAAAAGCAATTGAAGAAACCAGAAAGTTCAAGCTGAGGAGGAATGCATGGGGTCGGGTTTCTTCTCCAGTAATTGACTCAGGGCAAGAGGTGTCCTCTGTGACCACCGGGGGTGTGTGTGTGTGTGTGTGTGTGTGTGTGTGTGTGTGTGTGTGTGTGAAAATGACAGAGACAGGGTTGTAGGGCCCTCTCCATTTTCCAATAGAGCTGTTTCAAAAGAGACCAGGCAAGTGGAAGGGTGGGCTTCTGTTAGGAGAGACATTTGTCTGGGTGGTGTATGGCGAGATGCTGTCGAATTGCCCCCAGCCCTGTGAGCATTGGTTAGAAAACCCCTAATGCAGCTGCAGCTGTGAGAGCCTCTGTTCAGGGTGGAAGGCTGTGGGAAATCAGTGAGCAGGTTGCTGGCTTGTTAAAAAGGATGGGAACCCGAGGACGGGGAGTGTGGAGGAAGGGAGAGTGCAGGCTGCGTGTCAGCAAGCAGCTGCACAGTCTCCTTCTGCAGTGTGTCGGGGAATTCTGACCTTATACCAGAGAAAAGGCATCAGTGAAGTTTATCTTTTCATGCTTGTTTTCTTCTGGGAAGTTCAGGTGGAGTTTGGAGGTTTCAGTGGAGTGTGTATGTTTGTGTGTGTGTGTGTGTGTGTGAGAGAGAGAGAGAGAGAGAGAGAGAGAGAGAGAGAGAGACAGACAGACAGACAGACAAGTAAAGGCCAGAGAAGAATATAAGGAATTTAATAAATAATTTCTGCATATTATTCTAATTAACACAGTTCACTTGTTTCTATCCAGATTATACCATTTGTGAAAGAATATACAATGTTTGGGTTTCTGGTTACTACTGATTTTAATGATGTGTAGTTCTTATTCAAGATCTAGATTTGCAGATATTTTTATATGCTTAAGAAAACCCTCAGGTAAATAGATTTACAACCTGGAGGAATGGCTACTAAATGAGTGTTTGCTAACTGCCCTTCCTGGCACTCGTAGGTTTTATCACATTCAGTCTTGAACTTCACCATGAGAGGTAAAATCAATATAGTCTGCCGTGGAATGGAAAATTGTCTGCTGACAGATGGGGTGATGTGCTGCAGCATATAGCTGTAACTCTGAAAATATCCCTTTCCAGGAGATCAGGGTAGACCTGCAGAACTCTGCTCTTTCCTGATCCATAATAAGAGGCAACTGGCTCCGGGTTTTGTCTGTTACTGAGAGCTATAAGGACTTATTTAAACTGTGACACATGCACCAGTGTGTACATACAAGTGTGTCTCCAGCAATATTAAAATCATTATTTTGAAACAAGGGGTAATCAAGATATACAGTGAATATTTAAATTTTTAAAAATTACAATAAAATGCCCCAAAGAAGAATAGCCAGGTTAAATGGGACTTCTACACCTAGTTTTCTCTGGCATCTTCATGCTGATTTCCATAGTTATTACAGTCTACACTCCCACCAACAGTGGCACAGGGTCCCTTTTTCCCCACAGTCCCTCCAGCATTTGTTATTGGTTGATTCCTTGATGAGAGCCATTCTTCCTGGGGTGAGATGGAAGCTCATTGTTCTTTTAATTTGCATTTCTCGAATGACCAATGATGTTGAATGGTACAATACACACTGTGAAAGGCAACGAAACTGCTCAAAGGGAAGGAAAAATTGGGATGAAGGAATGGAGAAAAGAAAGAAAAAAGATAAAAAAATATACATGGATATACAAGGACAGCTGGGATAATTGTATTGCTGATGTCTATTGGTTTATTGAAAGGAACAATTAATGCTGAAATGTTTTTCCCAATTTTGCATGCTTATATCTGGTAATCTGATCAACTAATTTAAAGATAATAACATGCAATTTAACAACCATTGTTGAATTCCTACTATCTTGATTACTGAAGCTATACTGTTTCTGTTTCTTTAGCTAATTTTTATTCTCTTTAATGGTTTGATCAATCTTGCATTCTTAAATCAAGTAATCTGAGCAACTTCATTGAAGATAACAATGTTATGTAACAACTGTTGTTAATTTCATCTTGTTTCAAAATTGTGTATCTTTTTATTGCTTTTGTGTTTGTTTTTACCTTTGTTGTTGTTTTGCTTTCTTTTCTCTTTAAAAGAAAAAAGAAAAGGAAAAAAACTACAATAAAAGACATTCTCATTAACCCCCCCCAAAGTGCTCCCCACTGCTTCACTCACATTTATCCCACTGTTCTGGTCACTGTCTGAAGCAGCTCTGGAGTCCTTAATCCTGACTGTCTTTATGAGGTAGGATAAAAAGTACAGTGGTTGCTGCCATGAGCACCATCCCACCAAAAGACAGCTCACTGGAACCGGATGCTATGTCCTCAGCCAACTTATTCACCGGACCTGACACTGTGCAACTTTTAGTTCTTCCCCGAAGTCAAAATGGCTGCGAAGGGGGAATATTTTGAATGGGTTCAGCACATTGAGATACCCGCACCAGCACAGCTAAAGACACTTGGGAAAGAGGCTTCCAGAAGTGCTGCAGAAAGTGGCAAGAAGGATGGGATTTTGGGTGGGATTAATGACTCACAATTTTGGGTGGGATTAATGACCATATGTCTTTTACTGTAATAAACTTAAAAAATTTAAACACACCATTTTTTGGTTATACCTCATCCATGTAAATAGAAAATTAAGTTAACAATGAAGACAAAGCCTCTCTAGCGTCCCAGCTCTCGTCTTTTCCGGTCCAGATGAGGCAGTCCCTGGCTCTTTCTAGACATGTCTGCAGAAGGTGGCACTCCCTTCTGTCACCTGAGGATAATGTATCAGGAATGAACATGAAGAGCATGGGCTCTGAGGCCAGAATGCCTGGGCTGAAGCCCAGCACTGCCTGCTACCTTTGACCTTGAGCAAGTTAAAGGCAGGCCGTCAGTAGCATCCGTGACACATCTAGCAAAGCCTTTTGAGCAGTGTCTGCCCAGGGTCACCGTGTCAGTGATGTCAGTGAAGACTGCCCTGTGTCAATCCACACTGAGCACCCACATTCTTGCCTATAGCTGTCATTGCCCTGCCATCAGCTATTCCCCAAAATGTACCACCCGTCCCCACTGGGCAGCACCTGTTCCAACCTTTTTCTAGTGCAGGCAATACTGTAGCTAATAACCCTGCACAGACACTGCTTTGTGTTTGCTGAATGTGTCTGTAGGTCAGACTCCTGCAGATGGGATTACTGAGTGAAAAGGGAATTGGCATCCTGAACTTTGATAGATTCTACATGGCCTTTCTCTAGGTTGTAGCAACTTACATTCCCATCAGCAAGATGTGAGAACCACGAGCAAAACAGATTTAGAGCTGTTTATAATTGTTGCCAACCTTACAGGTTTAAAATGTATTTCATTTTGGTTTTAACTTGCACATCTTTCTTTTGTGAAAAGCTGACCATCTGTCCACATATTTAATCATTTTTCTGCAATGCCCCTTATTCTTCATTTGTTTTATTATTGAGTTATAAAAATTCTTTGTATGAAAACAAAAATTATCTCTCTTATATTGCAAATATTTTAAAAACTCGTTTGCTTGTCTTACTGCTTTATAGTTTTTTTTTCATCTTTAAAAAGTGAAAATTTGGAAACTTAACTATTCCCCAATAAGAAATTGTCTAGGTGATTATTGGTATACTTGTAGCTATGAAAACTATATTTGTTGACATAAATAAATATCTATGCTGTATTTAATGAAAAAAGCACGTTGTAGTACTACAAATTTCTTTATGTCCTCCCTGCCCCTCCCCCACCCATCACTAAAATCAGACTATTTGCATTCAGGCAGAAATGGCACGAAGCCATAATGATCTTCTATCTACCTGGATTTTTTAGCCAGGCTATAAAATACAAACAGAATCACTGCAGGACCCCCATAACCCCTCATCTCTTCCTTTGACCACACAGTTAACACATTAAAGTGACGGGTGTGATATTGTTCTTTTTGTAAATTAAGATTACAAAGGCACCAGCTAGTATGGAATTAAAGATAAGTCAATTCATTTTTAAATTCCAACCTGCTGGACAAGTTGGCAGCCAGCATCTACTATTATTTACTGTTCCCCCATCCTAATTCTTTAAATGTCATGATGTTAAATTGAAGGAAAACATTGAATATAGTTTTATATTTAAGCCAGTATGTTGGGATCAAAGGTGCAGATTTTATGTAGTAGTAACTTGTCAGCTCTGCTGGATTAATTTTCCTCTTAGTTACTGTCTAACTGTGTGGCATTTCATTTCACATCACGGGGGAAGAATTCCTTATAGTAGAGAAAGCAAAACATGACACAGAACAGTCCTGTGGAGGGAGAACAGTTGCAATCTCTTTTATTCCTAAGTTTGGAGTTTCCAGTATGTGCACAGAAAGATTTGAATCTTTTCTTAGGATGTCTTGGTGTTTTAGGTGGTTCTGTTTGCAAGCAGCATCTCAAAAAATGGTATTAGAATACATTCCATCAAGACGTAAGACAATCCCTGCGTGCTTAGAACTCACAGGTTCTCTGTAATAACTTTGTGTCTTCAGATTCACCGCCATGCCTATGGCTCAAGAGCTGACTCAGAGGAAGATATTTAAAATCCATGGGAACGTTTTGGCCCCATATGCCTTTTGGATTAACTTGTGGCAGAGGGGATGAATGGGGTAGGAAGGAGGGTAAGAAATTATGTGTTCAGTGATTTAGACATGGACATCAAAAGCCCATCTCCGGCAGTGTTTGCTGTATTCCTGGAAATCCACTCACTTACTCAGTAAAGGATCGTAAATCCCTGCTTTATGCTAGCAGCATATGGGGAAACTGAAATCAGGGGAATGTTTGGTTCTGACTTCTAGTCATTCTCAGCCTCCTGGGCTCAAATTGTGCCTCCCCTATGGGCAGATCAATGTCAAAATGTCCAGTGTCTTTTTCATTTGATAGGAAAATAAAACCACCTGAAGCCAGTGTCATGTGGACCCGGGTGGAGTTTCACAATAACATTTGTGACTTTTTCTTGAGAAGCAGCATGAGCACCTGCCACCCTGCTGCTTACACTTGTGGATTTTGATTTGCAATTCTCTTAACCATGGGAGGCAGTAACTTTGTAGGGGACGAAGGATGACACCAGATATTCTGTGTCAAGTGAAAGTTTAGGAATGCACATCCACTTATATACAACAGAAGAAAATAGGTTAACGTGTAAAGCAGGTGTGGTGTTACAGCTTCGCCTTCCTGTCAGAGTGTTTCCAGCCACTTTCCTCCAGCACAGTTGCTGCTCCTGGTTTTCAGATACCCAAGACTTCCTGGAGTTAGGGTTGACCAGTGTGGACAGCACAGCAAGTGCTGTCTCTAGGAGATCCTTCTGTATTTTAAGATTTTTTTTAAGCAGGAGGAGAAATAAGCAGGTAAAGCTCATACCTGTGTGCTTTGCTGCATACCAAATCTCCTCCCAGGAAATGCAGGGTCAGTTCTACCAAACTACCAAGCCAGTGTGGCGGTGGGTGGTGGGCAGCACAGCCAGAGGTGGGGAAGGATCGTGTGCATGGGTGTTGTATGTTTGTGTAGCACTGTGTGTATCTGGCTATATTCTATTAGAAATATTCATAGTGTTTAGATTGCTAATTATTGTGTGTCTTTGACATAATTTATACCCTCTATGAGGGATTTTTGCAGACACTGAAGAATTTAAGACAGACAGAGAAATAAGTCATGTTCTCCTCCCAAAGTCTGGAGGGCTTCACTAGTGGCTGTCCCAGGGATAAGTTCATGAAAACACAGAGCAAGGCCACTGTCCCTGCTCCCTGTGGGTCTCACACACAGCCGGTCTGCTCTTCCCGTTGCAGGTGGACAGTACCTGACCGTGACGGCCAAGGCCCCCGCGGGGAGAGCTGCGCGCCTGGTGCTGCCACTCGGCCATCTCCTGCACTCGGGGGATGTGTGCCTGTCCTTCAGGCACAAGGTGACCGGGCTGCACTCAGGCACACTGCAGGTATCTGTGAGGAGACATGGTGGCCACGGGGCAGCCCTGTGGGGCAGAGATGGTGGCCATGGCTGGAGGCGGACGCAGATCACCTTGCGGGGTGCAGACATCAAGAGCGTGAGTAGACAAGTTAAAAACAAAAGTTGACAGAAACCCCAGCAGGCTTGGGTGGCAGAGTGTAGAACTACGCCTGCTGTTCTTTCTCCTTTAGTTCCTTATACCTCCAGCTTTGACTGCCACTAATTACTGTGCAGTGGTTTTTTCTCTTTTTAAATGTTTCTTCTTTCTTTTTTTTAAGACAAGGTAGCACTGTGTAGTTCAGGTTGGCCTTGAACTCACCATGTATCCTAGACTGGTCTTGAACTCACAGCAGTCCCACCGACTCAGCCTTCTGAGAGCTGAGATTAGAGGCCTGTACCCCCAAGCCCAGCTAAATGTTTCTTTAAAGTTCATTTTCCCCTTTGTCAAAGGCCCTAGTCAAGCAGTTTTGAATGGAAAGCCAGAAGTACAATTGGAAGGCACTGATCTATTCAAGACCACATACAGACAAAGCTTAGGTTGAATATGGAAACTTATTTGAAAAATAATAGAGTCATGATAACAAGAAAATGATCTGTAACATTCCACCAAGATAACACATGCATTTGGAAAAGTGTCACCTTTGTGTTGATGCTTTTGAAACCTTTGCTAGAAAGAGACAGGCTGTATGCTTACAGATAGTTTCTCCAGATGATTTTGGAAAGAAAATATAGACTCCATTGATTAAGTCTTTCAGCAGGGTACTTCAGTTTGCTCGACTTCTTGAGTTTTAAATTTTTCTTAATATTTATACTTGGGCAGAAAAACCCAAGAAAATAAATAACTTCAAACTAGACATTGAAATGATTCTGGTGTACAAGGAGCAGGGACATTCTACAGAAGATAAGGCACAAGAGCAAACAGGCAGACCCGCAGTGCGGAGGCTCAGGTGCTTATGTCCACCCCTAAGGAAAAAGCCCCCCTCTCCAAAGGGGGAACTGAGGGGCACCTTCAACAGGCGGCGTGGCTGCGATCCTTTGGAGCTTTGGCTCAGGGACTGTCCCTGACGTTTGGTCACATTCCTCCTGCGTCTGACCTTGGTCATTGTTGCCAAATGCCCGTTCTGTGAGCCTCCCTAAGGTGACTGGGTCTGTTGTCCAGGGAGTCACATGGCCCGCAGGAGGATTTCCCAAAGACTTTAGTTTTATTTGGGGAACAAGACTCAGGTGACATGGCCGTGATGAACTGGTGTGTCCTCCAGCTACCTGGCTTTGCATTTGATTTGGGGGAAGGTTGGCCTATATTCTGCTACTGGAATGGGGACTAAAAGGGGCAGAGGCAGCCTCACTGGTTGTGTATTCTCTCCTAGGTCATCTTTAAGGGCGAAAGGAGGCGTGGCCACCCTGGTGAGATCGGGTTGGATGACGTGAGCTTGAGAAGAGGCCCCTGCTCTGAGGAGCACTAGCGGCCCCACAGCCGGCAGCGGCTCCTGTGTGGCTCCCTCTTCTCTGTTCAGTCCTCGCCTTCCTCCTCCCCTCCCTCTTCCCAGGCCTAGCGGAGTGGGCCTGTGGGCCAGGAGGGGGCCGGGTGGTGACCCTTGTCTCACAGGCCTGCCGTGTGCAGTCTTGAGGAGCAGGGACTCCCACACACACCCCGAAGGACAGGGTGTCTGCAGACGCATCCAGGCCGTCTTGGGTGTCGCCTCCGAGCCCGTGGCCCATGCAGGGAGGCCTTGCGTGTGTGGGCCCTGCACCATCCTTCATCCTGGTTACAAAGTGCTCCTCGTAGCGGATGACGGGAGAGAACTTCAGAACTCTGTGGAAATGCCGTTTTGCTCTCTGTTCAGTGTCGTGCTGTGGGTGGTGTTGGCTTTCCTCAAGCTATGATGTGCGGTGTGCCTGTGAACTTGACTTCCCCTCTTAACGACGTTAGTTCTGGCCCGATCTGAACTCTTTTACTGCCACTCACTTTATGAAAGAAGAGTGTATAACATACCAAGAAGCATTTATTCTTGTTATCTGTATTTTTCCTATAAAGACAATTATGTAGAGTGGGCACGGAATTCCTCATTAGTAGTTGCTGTGTTCTGTGTAAATGTGCTATTGATATTAAATATTTACGTGTTCCTGGTATTTACAGACTCTAGTTGCAAAGTAAAAGGCAGCTTGTGATCTCCTGAGTTAAAATAAAGATAAGGCAAAATGTCATCCAGTGTGGTGACCTTACACTGACAGTAGGAGAAAAGTGGCTGAAGTGTCAGGTTGTGGTGGAGGAGTGGTGGAATTTTTCTAACGGTCTTGAATTGGATCTCTATAAAGGATAATAAATCATTAGCACGATAAGAAACTGTAGTTAATATAGAAAACTGTCAGTGTTGACAGCCTTCACCGTCATAGAACATGGCTCTCTCTGGCCACCCCCAAGAAACTTTATAAAGCTCTGGTTTTCAGGGAATCCCTGTTTCTAGCAGGAAGTGGAGAGGAAGTGTACGGAGGCTTCACTGGGACAGGTGGTCACACCCAGTTGAGATATTTCGGGAAGAGTAGCTCCTGCCTTCTGTGTCAGGCCAGGATCTGAGAGAAGGCCGGTCCTGGCACTGAGACGTTGGCTGTGTGCTGCAGGGGATTCCTGCATCTCATGCAGAGGTCACAACAGGAACTCTGTCGCCCACAAAAAAAAATACCAGCTTTCAAAAGGCAGCTTACTCCTGCTGCCTTTCTTCATGTCTGATGGAGTAACCGGAGTATTTCTGCTTTTGCCAGAAATCACAAAGATGATTAAAGGGACGAGGACAGAGCTCCCTGATGAGAAGTTAGAGGAAGGGGATGATGCAACCAGGAGGAGACTAAGGGGCCGACTGTAGATTGCTGTCACATGCATGGAGTGGTGACGCAGAGAGGATGGTGGCTAGCTGTCTCCCATGGGCTTAGGAGTGCAATTCCTGCTGGGGACACTTGTTAAATTAGAGTCCTTTATTAAAAAAAGTGTGAAAATCAATGTCTTGCTCTCCCTATGTCCTTCTCTCAGAACTAAATAAAAATTTACCTATTTAAGGTAGGCTTCCCTCGAGGTAAAGCAGTGGGTTACAGAATCTCCCAAATGTTTTGATCCTGCTACTCACGTGCAATGGAAATCTCCAGAGCTCAGCCATTTGGACTGGGCAGTCATTTAGCCCTTTCTCCTTGACCTCCCAATGGACAGGGGCCCAAACGAGAAGACACTGAGTTCATGGAAACAGCTCTCCTTCTGTGAAGATCTAGCAGGATCAAAGCAGGTAGAAACAAAAACGAAAAACTCCCCCACACCATTTATTCCTAATGGAGTTGCAGTGGACAGATCCTATGGTGTCTCAGCAGTGTCCTAATGTGGAGTGTAAGTGCTTCTTTGCTGGTAAAGGTATAGACCTCTCACTTGCACAGCAGATGATGTTTCAGGTGTTTTTAGAAAGACCCAGGCAAGCACAGGTCAGAGAGGTTTTCATGTGGTGCGGATATTTTTATCTGCTTCATGTGACAGGTTAACATGGATACTAAGAGTGTCATACACAACATCTTTCACCTCAAATCTCCCAGGTTCCATGGAACAGTAATGTTGGTTAATCACAGGCCCATGTGCTGGTCTTTGTAACTTGTTAGAGACAGAGCTGGAGGGGAATAGAAGTCACTAAGCCTTTGTGTAAAGGCCAGAAAATATGGTCTTAGATGCATTTTTAATGATTCATTTCCTTTTGGATCATATAACTGCACAACTGAAGATCAAAGAGGAAGATAATTGAAAATTTCACTTTTAGGTGCCAATAATACATTGCACTAAACTGAAGTTAGAAGAAGTTATCCAAAGTACTGTATAACATCTTGTTTATTATTTAATGTTTTCTAAGGTGAAAAATGTTAGTGGTTTTCCAAATGGTCAAATCAAAACAACTCTTTGTAAATAAAACACTGTTGACAATGCCAGGCCCCTGTTTCTTGTGTGCTGTGACTGGGAAGGGCATGAAATAGCCCTTGGTGTTTCCCAGAAGCATTTGAGGTAAAGCATGCTGCACCACTTGGAAGACTCGGGACAAGAATGTTATCAGCGTTAGTGGTGAGGGACAACGGTGTTCCCTCTGTTTATAACTTCTCAGTCATAAAATGTGAGACATGTTCATTACCAGTCACAGAAAAAGAGATGAGACGCTGTCCCTTCCTGAGCAAGCTGTCTCAGTTGTGGTTCATCCTTTCATGGTAAACATTTGCTTCAAATCCTTTTACGGGAAGGCAAGATAAGTTATAAGTGAATATGTGCACGCTATAAGTGAAAGTCCTTTTTACTAGTAATTTTGTTAAAATTTATAACATCTCACAGTCGGTAAATTTTCCTGATTTAATAAAAAAAAAACTATAAAGAAAATTAAAGCAGGTAAAGATAGAAGTTCCACGCAGTGCCTTCCTTTCTCAGTAGTCAGGCCTGGCAATGAGCGGACACTCTCAGACAAACGCATCACCCCGGTGAGAGGCAAATGCTGCACGTCGTCTCCGCTCCGCCCATTCTAACCCTCCCTTGGGGACTGGGATGGAAACTCAGGTGTTCTGTATCTTAACTCAGACATTAACCTTCCCGGAAACCCTGTGAGGTGGCCCAGGCAGAGGCAACTCGGGATAGACTGTGTCTGAGGCCTGTGTGTGTGGCCCTGAGGTCCCACCCTGATCAGACTGCCCTTGTGAGCTTCAGTCTACAGAGTGGAAATTTATCAAAGTCCTGTAAGTAGATGGACAACTGCTGCTCCCGGGAAGGGTATGGAGTCTGGCGGGCTGCGGAGTGTGGGTGACTTCTGGCCTCTTGCCTCACCGCTGCTCCTCCGTGTACCTGGCACTCACCTGACCTCTTGGAGAAGTAGTTCTGGAGCAGGGGCCGACACTGCATTTCTAGCCACTTCCTAGGTAATGTCCTAGTGGCTGGCCCTGAGGCCCCAGGTGGAGTTGTTAGGACTTAATGGGAGTGACCTGTGGAAGACTTACCCCCCTTTAATACTGGGATTGAACCCAGGACCTATGCACTGAGCTACATTCCTCACTCCATTTTTAAATTTTATTTTGAGATGGTCTTGCAAAATCCAGGCTTGGCTTGAATTTAGGGTGTACACCACAACTGACAGCTCAGGATTTGGGTCTGTATTACCATTTGCATTCAAAATTGTGCAGAGGGGCTGGGGATATAGCTCAGTTGAATAAGTGCTTGCCTGGTAAGTGCAAGGTCCTGAGTTCGATCCCCAGTACCACAAAATTGTGCAGACTGAAAGTTCATGGTTGTAAGACCCCCATTTGCAAAATTCACTAAGTTCCAGTTAATTTTTTTTAAATTATTTGAGCAAGAAACATTCACTTTCCTTTGTGGTGTAGATCACTGCTTTGTGTAACAAGTGGTAGACTTGAGGACGAAGGTGTCCTGAGTGGGGACGCTGAGGAATGAGACCACCATCCAGCAAGCTGCAGGGTGGAAGAGCAGGAACACATTGGTGACAGTCACCACTAAGCTGGGGACGATCATTCCTGCGTGTCAGGGTCCAGGATGCCAAAGCCTGTTGGCAGCCTGCAGTCACAGCACAAGGTGGCCCCAGCTTGGTTTTTCTGGCAATGATTCATGGAAAGCTAAAACCTGAGCCCTTGCTTGCAAACTGATCATTTACTGGTAAGGAGTGAGTTCCCTACCCTGTAGGCTGCACGGTCCCTCTGTGCCTGGTGTCCTGGTGTTAAACTGTCCACAGCAGTGGCGGCCAGGGACAGAGTCTGGGCACAGTTGGTGACACTGAAGAGCACCTGGTTGCCATGGTGGGGGGGCCCTGCCATCTAATGGGGAGAACATGGCTCATTGTTGTGCCTCCTATAATCACAGAATGCAGGACTATCTGGCCTGGAATGTACCTGCAACATTCCAGGAGAGCGCTGAGTTCAGGAAACCCTGATGCTTTAATCCAGCAATTTCCACAGCTTAGACCTGGGATAGCCCCAAAGGCTCCTATGTTAGAGACTTGGAACTTAGGCAGGTGCTATGGGGAAGTGGTGGAAACTTGAAGGGGCGGGGCCTAGTGGGGTTCAAAGGTCACAGGGTGTGTCCTATCTATGCCATCCCTACTTTCCAGCAGCCAGGAGGTGAATAGCATCCTCAGCCAGGAGCTCCTGCCCCACTCTGCAGGTCCAAGTGCATTATTGCCAGCTGACCATGGACGGAAACCTCTGAAGCTTAGTGAAAATAACCTTTCCTCTCCAATGTTGATTATCTCAGCCGGGCTTGCTGCTGCACACCTGCCATGCCAGCATTCTGGCAGGCTGAGGTAGGTGGATTGAAAGTTGGAGCCCAGCCTGGGCAACTTACAGGAACCCTGTCTCAAAATTTTAAAAATGTTTAAAGGCTGAGTGTGTAGCTCAGAGTGTGGGCCCTGGGTTCCATCTCCACTACCATGAAAAAACCAAACCAAACCCAAACAAAACAAAAAGTTGACTGTCGCAGGCATTTTGTCACAGTGATGAAAAGCTAACACTTCATGGAGTAGAGCCTCCAGACTGGCAGCATGGGCAGTGCAGAGGGATAGGGACACCACAGGATCAGAAGCCTGGGCTGGGCCCAGTGTGTGCCCGGGAGCTGGCTTTCCAGGGGACCTGACAGCTTCCGTGTGAGGTTGCTCCCAGACCTCCCCATCTCCCCGATGCTGAGCTGGGCAGTGCCACTAAAGAGCTGCACCCCTTTAGACTCTGTAGGGCAAACTCTTGACCCAAGAGGTCCACAGCTCAAGGCCTGCAAGTTTGGCCTTTTGTTCTGGCTTGAGTGGTCACTCAGTGATGTTTGATATTTATGCTTTTGAGTTGGCAGTTCTGGGTCACAGATGCCACAGAAGGGCCCTGCCTCAGTTTACCAGCACCTCCCCAGGCCAGGGCTTGCAGGCACCACAAGTAACTAAAGGTCAGGACTTGCAGGCACCACAAGTACCTAAAGGTATAGGGTTCAGAGAGGTTCAGGGCTGATGCCTAATGTGAAGCAGCTGAGTTGGCATGTGCTGCACCTTGCGGAAGGGTGAGCTCCTCACAGAAGCCATCAGCACAGTGACACAGAGCTCCTCGACCTGCTGTTTGGAAAGGGAGAGCAGCTTCAAAGGCAGCTGAAAGCTCTGCGTTGTTTTGTACCTCTAGGAAAATGAATTTCAGACACTTAGGTGAAGGAAAACTCATGAAAAATGAGACCCACAACATTGTCTCTGAAAGCTCGGCACTGGTGAGGGAAGAGGGCACAGAAACCCACTCCAGGGCCGCTGGACTTAGGGCTGGGGAACCCGGGGAAGGGCTTGAGTTGCACAGCATCTGCAGGGTTTCTTTGAAAAGTGAAACCCACGAGCCTTTCACCGTTGATCTGTAGCTCTTTACTCCTCGATGTCTGTGAGCCTCTGAGAAGGGCTCCCAATGCTTGCTCTGCCGGAAGGCAGGAGGAAGACAGAGCAGGCCCTGGAGGGCCAGGTGCGATGCAATGCCATTTGACTCACTTTTGCAGTGAAGCGCACCTGCTGATGCTAACGCTTTTCAGTGGGGTTGATAATTAACTGTCCAACGGCTGCTCTGAGCTGCCCGTCTTCATTTTTGTTCCATGTTTTCTGTAGCTCCACACAGGATGATCTCCTGGAGAAGGGCTAGGGATCTACGGCAAACCTGGCTTTGACTGCGTGGCTGTGGCCCCGGGCCAGGGCTGAGATTCTTGAGCGCTGCCATCCATGACCACGCTTGGCTACGTGTGGGGACACTTCAGAAACTGTTCCTACTACTTATGCATAGGACCCCCTGTGCTGAGCCAGAGGTTCTTAAAGACTTTTTGCTGAAACAGTGGACCAGGGAAAAATATGCAGACAGAACATTATTGAGGTAATGAGGGAAATTTGGTGCAGATGAAAACGTTTCCGTCTCAAATAAGTGGTTACACCTCCACGTGCCTAAGCTCACCTGCCCAGGACCACCCCGACTCATCCTTGTGGATGGCAAGGCTGTGGTGAGAACTAGAATTTGCAGGTCCATGCATTTACAAATGCATTTTATTTAATATTTCTTCACACCTCTCTTGATGACAGTAATTCCTGCACTAGAGCACCTGGGAATAAATTATGTTGAGTCCCTGCGTTTAACCCCAAGAGCTCTAAGGGTGGTGAAGGGGCCGGATTCCAAAGGCCACACAGGGGGGATAGAGCACCAGGCCTCCACTCGGCTCGGAGGTTGAAAGCTGCACCCTGTGGCAGAGCTGCAGTGGCTCCTCTTCGGCAGGGCCTAGACAGGATTTGGGGTTTGGTTGACTGTGACTGAGGGGCCCAGGGAACATCCTTACAAATGCGGACGAGTAATGAATGCTCAGGGTGGAGTACGACGAATTCAGAGAGGAGAAGAGGGAGGAAGGCTAGAAGGGTATCGGAGCTCAACGTGGGAACACTCATGGCTGGCACCTTGGGGACTTCTCTGGCTTTTACTTTTTTATCTATGCTACTTCAACCTGCAGGTTTGTAATGAGTAGCTTTCCTTGCAGCCACACTATCTCTGTCACCTCAGTGTAGGGGCTTTGTAGTGCTGTACTGCATCGGTAAAGTACAGTTCCTCAGTTGTTTCTGTGGGACTGAGCCGCCTCTGTAGCCAGCCCGCTTGGGATTGCAGAGGCCTAATTACGCTGCAAGGAAGAGTCCCAGCGCCTGTGTAATTGTGGCCTTTTTCGGCCCCCCACTTGCTCCAGTGAGCCGTGGAAACCTCCCCTGCAGGCCTGGGATGTGGTCCAGGAGGTCAGGTTCTCAGGAAAGCCAGCCCTGAGCCTGGGGCTGTCCTTTAGAAACAGAATAGGCAACTTGCTTCTTTGATTCAGAAGCATTTTGTGTAAACACACACACAAACACACACACTTGCATTAGAAGAAGTTCACAATTTTATTCTGTTTTTGATAACTAAAGCTCTCTCACACTGAGGATATGGTCGAAGTTTAGATGTCATTGCGTGTCGCTTAGCTCTGTGCCCCCAGCAAAATACCCACGGATCAAGCAGGAGACAGAAAACCAGCTAAGTATGTGGCCAGACCAGCACCAGGCTGTTGCAGTCCTGAAGGAACAAAGGACTGAGACACCCTCAGATAATTAAAGTTTGGCGTAACACTTTCTAATCGGATTTTCTTGAAAATAGCATTTTTATGCCAGCAAATACTTAAGCTGCTGGATATTAGCCAAGAATTGTGTTGCTTTGGATTAAATGCTGAGAAAATTATAAAAATGACACTAGGTCTGGGGGCTTTGAGGTAATTTTAGAAACGAAACAGCCCTTGTCCTCCTCTCATTGGAAATGTGTCCACCTTTAGTCTTGATGGCATCCACCAAACATCGGAGGGACGTTATCAGGGCTCAGGTTGGAGCGATCCCCTTCCGTGGGCTCCGCCTCTGTGCTTTCTTTGTGCTCTCAGGGACTGTCATGCCCACGGTGCTCCTGAGCAGGCAACCCTCTCCTTCCAGAGGATTCCATCCCAGGGTCACTTTCCGCTCCTCTCCACACCATGTGCAGGCTGTGTCCTGCCAGGCTTAACCCTGAGACTCTTGGGCCGGGTCAGAGTGGCACTGGTCCTTTGATCTCCAAGCCAGGCTCAGAGTGATCTCAGGCCCTTCAGAGTTAGCCTTATGTCCCAAATCATGGGCGTTCATTTGTCCCAGGCTGATCCTAGCAGTCTCCTCATTCTCTCTCCTTACAGGCACTTCGATTTTTCCCAAGCAGAATAGAAGGTCCTAGCTCCTGTTTGGAAATTGAATGCAATCAGGTTTTGCAGGATCTTTGCCCTCAGGTTCAGATGGAAGCAGAGCTATCTGCTCTCCTCAGGGAGGGATAGTTGAAGTCTCTGGGCCTCTGTCCCTCTCTGTGTCATTGTCTTGTGCTGTATCTGATGGCCCCAAAGCACCTCTGGCTACAAAACTAGATAGGGTAGAGGAAATCTGCTTCAAACACTTAATTTCTTCAGCTGCTAACAAAGAAAACATAATGGCTCATGAGCCTTAGCTTTAATGAAGCCTCTTTTTAAGGAATGAGAAGGATGTGGGACAGGTGGTATTTCCACATTTGTATTGTGGTTAATTTTTGCAAGTGTCTCTTTGGTTGAATGAGAACAGTGCAGTCCCCTCAAAGCTGGATAAGCGGTTTTGCAGGGTCCATTCCGCCCGTCTCCAAAGGAGCAGTCACTGTGTCTCCAGGGTAGAGCTCACTGCAGGAAGGTGAGACTTGGATGTGCCCAAGCTTCCTACAAGCTAAGGGACCAGTGGTCCTGGTGCCAGTTAGACACTTGTGATTTTAGGCGTCTACAGCATCACATGCTCATCTGAGCCCCAGAATTCCCACAGAGAGGCTCTGGTCTCAGAGCCTTGCCCTTCTGTTGTGTGACACAGGTTGGGTGAGTGCCCTGTTGCCCCTAATGGACAGCATAGTGTGACCTTACTGTGTCTGGAGCCAGGATCTGGATGTGAGGTGGCTGGCCAAGCTTTTATCAGGGCTATGGCCTTATCTGAGATGAGATGTGTGAGGAGCTACTTCTAAGCTCTCACAGCCACAGACTCTGGTCCCTCACATGTGCCTGATAGCTGTTCTAATCTCAGGCCCCTCAGTTCCTTCCCATAGAGCTGCCCAGGGTCACTTTTATCTTCAGGGCCAGCAAAGCAAAGATGCGTGCGATAGATGTTAAGTGGCGACATCGCCCGATGGAGTGCTCATAGCCACTTGTCTGATGTGGGACATGCAGTGTCCTCAGTTCCTGCTGCAAACTTAAATGTTACCGAGTCAAGAACCCTGCATTCTTCCATTCCTTCAAGATCCTGAGAAACTGCTCCCTCTGTGTATACAACAAATCTTCAAAGGGCAATTGTGCTCCTGGGAGGAAACCTTCACAAAGTAGTTTTCACTTTGATGTGTTAGCTTTTACCCTCTACTCAAAAGCAACTGTCTCTTCTCTTATGTTTATGAGATCACTGACAACTGAGCCACCCCACGTTTTTCCCTAAATGGGTCACACTTGTATCAGAGAATACCAAGTTATTTTTATAAGAATGTTAAGTCTCTAGGTATTTTTAAAAATAGCCTTAATGGGGAATTCTGTCAAGTGTGCACTGTTATTCTTAGCAAGTCTATGTCTTGTCAAGTGGCTCCAACCTAACTAATCCGAGGAGATTGGCCATCTGTCCTGAACAAGTTCATTTTTGCTCCAAACTTTGTGTGGCCTTCTCAGAACTCCCAGGGGACAGGGGTACACTGTTAAATACGGGCTGGCTAGGTGCCCGCCCTCCTGTTGCCCACTATAGAAAACCCGAGATTTCCTTGAGCGTGAAGGAAAGGGAGTGGTTGGCAGCTCCTGCAATGAGGTCACTGGCTATTTTGTCCCCAGTGTCAGATGTCCCTTTGACCTGGCAATGTCACTTCCAAACTCCCAGCATTTTCAAAGGATGTGGAAAGTACCATACTCAAAGCTGGTTAATCCAGTTACTTTGGTCAGTTGGAAATCCTGAACTAATTGAATAATATATATGTGATCTTAGTTTATATTCCATCAGGCTCTTACCTGCTTCGGCAAATGGCATTGATGATATTATAAAGAGGTTCTTATCTCAGCAAAACACATGCAAGGCATGCTGTCACATAAACGGTTGTCACTGCAGAAGGGCAGCTTTCCTGTCCTTCCTCCACACCTGGTGTGTTCTGGTTACAGTGCATGGTGTTCAGCAACTTAAAACACCATCAACAGTGTGGTAGATTCTCAGAGCTCTGAATGATCCCTGTCTGGGAGGCTGACAAATGTGGAGGTGTCGGGTCCCCTGCTTGGCTCCTGAGTCCCTGTTGGTAGGGACCACACTCTCTCTGCCCCCTGTAGCCTCCTTATGTTCTTCTCCATCTTGGGGGCCCCAAGAAGACTTTGTCCCTGGACAGAGAAGACTAAAGTCCTGTAGGTGGCTGTCTGTGGCTGAGAACACTTCTTGGGTGGAAGTGAGGGTGGCAGCCGAGATTGCAGGTGACAGCCACCTGCTCAATGGATTGATCATGCTTTAGCAGTGACCCCACCGGCGTCTGGCCTCTGACTGGCTTGTTTTGGGGTCTTCCTCATTCAGAGGAGCAAGGTGTGGGTTGGGCTCAGGTGCTGCATGCCAGGTACCACTACAGGAGGAGGCCTGTGAGCCTGGCAGGGCCTGGTCAGGAAGGCAAAGACCCAGATGTCCTGCAAGATGAGAGCACTTGGGCTGGGGCTGCCCAGCCAAGCTCAGCTCTTCCGGCTTCCATCAAAGCTCCTATGGAGACACCAAGCAGGAAGCCAGCCTGAGGAGCAGTGGGAGCCTGCCTGGTGAGTGCGAGGGCCCCACCAGCACCATGGTGCTGGTGCTGTGAGTCATGCTGATGGCCCTGAGGATGCAGAGCCCACACAGCTGCACTGCTGTGGCCTCCAGTGTGTCTGAGGTAGGGACAGAAATGTGTCCCTAAAGTTCTATGATTGGGATCAAGAGCAGTGACTTTGACACACTGAGACTTGGCTGAGGGGACCTTATTTCTACTCTGGAAGTCAAAGTCCCAGCAGAGAAAGAAGGGGAGGAGCTGTGACCAGGAAACTGCCTATGAGGTGGTGGATGTGAAGCATAATTGTCCCCTTGAACGTGAACTCCTTCTGCCTCAGCCTCCTGAATAGATGAAATTATAGGCATATTCCACTGCATTGGGCTCTTGTTACTGTCTGTGTAGTAGGCATGTTTATGTATAAAGTCACACATATGCATTCCGATTTCTGATTCCAAACACTTAGATTTTCAAGTGACTAGCACTATTTTTCTGAGCAATGGGGAACCTCCATTATGCATGGAATATACCTGCTATTTCAGCACAAGGAGAATTCATTCTTATGGCTTGTTTGGGAGTGAAAGGACCATGATTGGGTTTTAACTTCCTGCTGGTGCAGTCTTTGAGGAGCAGGATGGATAGGCCTGGGTAGCCAACCAGTGCGGACTCGGGCTGCTCAAGGACAGAGGGCACGTGGGCACCTTCAGCAGAGCATCCTCCTCAGGCAACAGCCCCAGGCGGGGAAAGGGGCCAGCTCAACATGCTAGGCCAGGGCTGTCAGCCCTGAGTGCAGAGAACTGGGGATCTCAGCATTGCAGGCTGGAAGCAGATGCATCAACAGCACAGCCTCTGGCATCTGCACCAACTACAAGTGTTAATTAAACATCAGGCCCAGGCCCCGTGTTAGCAAGGAGTCAGACCTCTGTCATGTTGTCTAGATGCCGGAGAGGTAACATGGGGGGCGAGGTGAATGACCCAACACTTGCTGAGAACCAGGGAAGAAGAAGAACATAACAAAAGCGTAGAGATCACCTACCCGAGTGGCCCCAGCGGGCCAAGCATGGGCCACACGGAGTCTCCTTGGAAATTCTCAACCACTTATGGAGAACCAGCATTTTCCTCCGTCTGGAGATGAGGAAACTGAAACCCAGAGGGTAGAAATGGGTCAGCTAGAGCAACGCTGGTTGGTAAGGGGCCCTGGGCATCATGGTTGCACTTGGCTATTCCTGGCATCAGTGGAGGCCACAACACACTAGGCCCTGGTGTATTAAAGCTGGACCCTTGGAGGCCAAAGCTGGTAGGGACATGCAGGTGACTCCTGGGCTTTTCTCTCTGGAAGATCCCACAGGTGGTTTCCTGAACAGCGCTGTGCAGGGAGCATTTTGTCCCTCTGTCCTCACAATACTTGGGTCCCCTGATGAGATGACACTTTCAGTGCAACAATGATATGGAGTGCTTTGCAACTTAAATACATTTCATACTTACAATATAATATCTCTTACTGAGCCCCAATTCTAAAATATGGTAAGAAAGGTGGCTTCAAACCATGAAGCCCTTATGCACAAATCCTGAGTGCTGAGAATAATTATACCTGTTGCCATACCCATCCTCAAGCTACTAGAGTCCACACCCTCCTCTGGATAAGGTGACTGCACAATGTCCAAAGCCACATAGTGAAGCAGAAGCCAGAAACCCAGCTCAGGCCAGGGCTTGCACGTGCTGCTCCTGCTCCTGCTCCTGCTCCTGCTCCTGCTCTTGCTCCTGCTCTTGCGCCTGCTCCTGCTCTTGCGCCTGCTCGAGACCTGGTTGCAAGTGGGGAGCTGCATTTACTGGGCGCCCGAGCTGGGGAATTCCTCCTGGTGATTGTGTGCAAACTTCCTCAGGAGGACTCTTGTTCCTCCTGAAGCCGAGCTTCCAGCTTTTACACACTAGACTGAGCTCCCAGTTTTTACACGCTAGAGGGACAGTACTGGTTATCCCTGGTGTCAAAACCCAGCTTCTTCTGAGTCCCTGGGGCAGAGCAGCATGTCATATGGGAACCTACAGATTTGCCTTTGCCTCCTGGTTTCTCCAAGAATGAGATCAACATGGAGGTCAGTGTTTTATGAGGGAGGAAACGGGGTCACTGAGGTTGGCCAGGGCCACCAATTAGTAACCTGGGAAGCCACCTACCTGTGACACTGTGCAGACCTTGTCCCTGGTTGGGGCATCTTCACTTCTGTCTGACCCAAGGTGACTTCTGGGGATTTGTTGGAAGGACATTAGTGGGTTGATTCCCCACTTTGCATGTTCCCTCGTCTAGAGAACAGAAGCCTGAGATCATCAGGGGAGGCCTTTCCCTTTCTCTGACAAATATCCCACCCGAGCTCCAGGGTTGGCCCTGCTTTTTAGGACCCGGGGCTTCCCTGACTGCCCTTCTAGGACTGTGGTGAAGTGACACTCTCGCAGGGGTGACAGCTGCCTGCCACTGCCCAGGGGGCACCTGAAGATCCTACTGGAACTTTAGAGTTTGAGCATAAACTTGATGCTGAAAGAATCAGACAGACTTGGTGCTGGACAAGTGGCTGAACCCCCAGTGACAGCTGGAACTGTGTCTCGACCTGCAGTGACCCAAGCCAGACAATCTATCTGTGGTCAAGCCAGGCTGTTGTTCCTGTAACACAAAGCTCCATCCCCTGTGAGTGGCTTCTCCGGCTTGTTTTTCTGCACCCCTGCCATGTCTGCTAACACCCTGCTTAGCCATAAATGTGTTTTGAAGGAGCAACTCAAATGTGCTTTGCAAAATGAAAATATTTAATTATTGATAACTCAGTGCAGCTGTGAAACCCGCCTATGTTGACGTTGCTCGTCTATTTTCCAGAATGCACAGAATGTTTTTGCAGCCAGACTGTGACAGGACCCCACTGGAAGAGGCAGAGGATATTTGTAGCTGTACTGAGTACTCAGTGCTGCAGGTAGAGAACATAGTGTTGGAGTGGAATTTTTGAGCAGGTTCATGTTGCCCTAAAAGGGAATTATTTTGATTCTCACAGCAGGTATTTTGGGGGCCGCTTAGGGGTGGTTTTGGGTGAATTTTTATTTATTTGGTAGATTCTTTACCTTATAGAGTGTTGTCATAAGAAAAAAAATTCCCTGGGCAACTCTTTAATTCAGACTTTCCATACAATTAAAGCAATTAAGTGCTTAGAGTCATTCCTTGGTGGATCTTGACATAGAACTTCACTGAACAATGCAGTTTTCACAGTGACTGTCATCAAGGACACTGACATGGAGGACACTGTTTTTTACAAAGAGCTGCAACTTTGATGCCTAAAGAATCTGTGTCACCTTGAGGAAGACCTTTCATGTTTCTGGACCAGAGTTTCCTGTGTCAAGAAAGTAGTACTCAGTGATCTCTTGGTGGTTACTGTAAATCTTTGATATGAAGATCAGTGTGAAGATCACTTGTACCTTTAAAGATCGGATCATTCCAGTCTGTAGTATTATCAGTGGATGATTCCAGAATAAAGAGGATAATTCTAACTTCAGCAATGTCTTTGTTCTCCGGAGGAAATGCTTTCTTAAAATCGGTTTTCCTTTGCTGATTGAGTCTGTGAGTATTCACTGAGGTGCCTACCGTGTGCATAGAAGCCTGTGCCCAAGATTTCCTGCTTGAGGAATGCAGTATAGTGAGCGAGGTG
This sequence comes from Dinomys branickii, assembly GCA_004027595.1. Taxonomy (NCBI): domain Eukaryota; kingdom Metazoa; phylum Chordata; class Mammalia; order Rodentia; family Dinomyidae; genus Dinomys; species Dinomys branickii. The sequence goes on from PVLD010000012.1 coordinate 415,249, forward strand.
CGGGTTAAATGTAAAGGAGACCCTTGTCCGCGTCTCGAGTAAGCATGCGGTGCAGACCCAGCTAACCAAGGACCAGCGCAGTGGGCCTGTCTGTCCTGCTATTGGATGATGGGTGACTGCGATGGAAGCAAGAAGGGGAGCGCTGGTCTTTCCTAAGAGCCGTCTGAGTGTGAGTTCTGCTTCACCTGGGCAAGAGCTGTGCGAGCAGCAGTGGACCTGGCCCCCTACTCAGGAGACACCAAAATGTGCATGGCAGAGGACAGGTCACCACGAGTGCCCGGGTGTGTGGCGTGGACACAGAGAGGATGGAAGGGGTCAGCAGGTTTGGGGAAGACAAAGGAACCGATAGTTCTATGGGTGTAGAGTGAGAAGGGGGGATGGGGAGGCTCGGAGTGGCTGACCGGTCCAGGTCCTACTCTGGCGGGGACCCCAGGGCACTGGCTGCCACGGTACCATTACAGCTTTCTGCTGCTGTGGAAAATCACTCAGCAGGAAGGGAATGTTATGGCTCTGACCTCAGCCCTGGCTTCACAGAGGGTGCAAATTTCCTGCCTGGTGGGGCGCGGCATCGCCACGGGTAGCATAACCCCGTACGCCGGGGAGCTGGTAAATAAATAAACCTTTACGTTCCAGATCAGTTCACCTGGCCTCCGACAGAGACTTAGGGCATGTTCTGTAAGATTAAAAATTAGCCAGGGGCTGCTGCATTGGCACACATGGCAGCCTGGAGGAGGAGGTGACAGCCGAGAGCTATCTGGGGACAGAACCGGGACCCTAACGGGAGAAACCTGGACCCAAGAGCAGATGCTAAAGTTAAGCTGAGTTCACGATAGACAGGCAATGTCTTCATTATCCTGGGAGCTGTAATTGTAATTTGTAATTCTGCAAAAACAGAGACAGAAAAGTTGGTGAGAGCATGTCCAGTTCTAAGACAGAAGTGGTGGGCTAGTGGAAACCCACCGGAGTTAGTCTGCCTGAGTGTGGGGTGTCGGACAGCTCCCAGCACAGAAATTCCCCTGAACTGAAGCAGGAGTGGCCAGGGTGAAGCATGGGGGAAGGCGGGGATCAGCACTCTGGGTCCCTGCTGCCCAGGGTTTCATACGACAAGGCATGGGAATCCCTTACCACCACACCTGGCAGCCAGTGCAGCCTCAGTACATTGCAGTGATTTCCTGATTTTAGGAAGGACAGACAGGCCCACTTGCTGGTCACTGTCCTCAGTTGCCAGGGTCTACACTGCATGCTTACTCAAGATGTGGGCAGGAGGTGCTCCTTTACCTGAAATACTTTCCTATTCACCTGTCCAGCGCCCCAGCGCATGCTCTCCACAGGCTCCCAAGTGCTTTGCATGTCTCCCAGGTTTCTTGGCTGCCAATCCTCTGAGGCCCCATGATCGTGCCCTCCCTGTCCCCTCTGGCTGTGGTAGTGGGGTGAGCTCTCCTCTCAGATGGGTGGTGAGCAGGGTGCTGCCTCAGCAAGGGGAGGTGATGAAGCTGGACAATCTTCAGAGCCTGCAAGACACATTCACAGATCCCTGGTTCAATCAGGAGGAGGAAGGGGAACCTGGATTTTCCTGTTAGTGAGGAGTACAGGCCGTGGTCTCCTCGCAGACAAGACCCACACCAGCACACTGTGCTGCTGCTCTCTGGGGAGAGGTTGCACTTTCACCCCATCGTGATGCTTCAGGACAGCTTCTCCTCCAGCTGGTTCTCCACACCCACTGGCTCGCCGGGGGATGACAGTGTTTGGTTCTGGGAGTGGCACTTGAGAGAGGGACAAAGAAAAGCAAACGAACAAGAGGAGGGCTCAGAGTGTGAAAGGGCTCAGGGCCGCTTCTGGGCTACTGTGTCACTTGTAGGCAAAAGGCGGTAGCACTGCTGGAGCTACTTGCTTTGCAAGGGCGTGAGAAGGTGGAGACTGAGGCTGCCAAGCCCACTGCATGGTCCCGTTTGCTCCAGGCTGAAGGTGGGGCTCTAGGGACAATCAAGTCTGAAAGCAAGGAGCTGTCAAACGCTGCTGGCGAGGAAATAGTGCATGGCGTTTTCACCGCTGCTGGTGCAGGTGTAAGCTGCTAGCGCCACTCTGGGAACATACTGTCTGGAAGTGAGGGCACATGATGTCTGTGTGTCCTAGTGGTCACCCTTTTGGGCACTTTCATGCCTGACAGGAACAAATGCACTGCACTCGGAGGACAGGTACAGGGACGCTGATGGCAGCAGGCCTGGGAGTTGCCCAGGCACTGAACCAACCATTGTGTCTACTAGATCTGTTGTTCTGTGTTCATGTGGTGGACTGCTCCGTAGCAGGAGGAATATCCTTGATAGTCACAGGCAATGATGTGGGTTTTGAAATTATATTTTTCAAATGGAGCAGGTTCCAAAGGATACATATAGCATGAATTCATTTATAGGAAGTTCAAAACTAAAGCTAAGTGATGATTTTATTAATGTATTTTACAGAATAACTAATGTTGTTGTGACATCTTCATATACACATACCACATACACTTGGCCTGTGTCCCTTCCTCACTGCTCCCTCACCTCCTGGAAGCCTTTCCTCTGGGGTCAGTCTCCCTCCTCTGGGGTCAGTCTCCCTTCTACCGCTGTGAAGTATGAAACACACAGCATCGTCTGAATCTGGCTGACTTTGCCTCCTGTGATGACCATCTGTTCCATCTTTTCCTGCAGATGACATGATTTTATTCTTCTTTATGGCTGAGTAATACTCCCTCATGTATATACTCCACAGTTTGCTTCCTCACTCATCTATGATGGATCCACCCTAATTCTCAGTCTTGGCTATTGTGAACAGTGCCTTGAGAGACATACGCGAGCAGGCATCTTTACTGTGTGCTGGCTTTGATTCCTGCCCATGTACACCAAGGAGTGTTAATCCTGGATCACATGCTAGTTCTATTTTTAGCTTTGTAAGGGACATCCATACTGATTTCCATAGCATACTGATTTACTCTCTAACTGTGTGAGGTGCATACACAGATGGTGGCACTATCACGAAAATAAGTGTTGTGGTTTCTATCTGGATGTCCCCCAGGGCCGTGTGTGCTCAGAACACACTTTGGGGAGGTGAGCGGGTGAGTGGGTGATGGGCTTTGTAGCTGACTGTGCTGTGAGGAGGCAGCACCTCATGGGAAGAGGGGTTCTCTCCCTTCTGGGGCCTCACGGGAAGAGGACTCTCTGCTCGGCTCCGTGACTCTGCTGATCAGCCATGATGTGATTATCTCTCCCCACCATGCCTCTGTGCCCTGCTGTCCTGCCTTGGAGCCACCTGTCCTAGTTTCTTGCCCTTTTCTGAGGCAAAATACCCAACACCCAAAGCCAAAGGAGGAAAGGTTTATTCAGCTCATAGTTTGTGGAGGTTTTAGTCCATAATCTGCTGACTCCAAGGCAGGGTGGCCTGGCAGAGGGGCATCCCAGAGGAGAAAGTTCATGGTGGACAGAAGATGGCAAAAGCAAGCAAGGGCCCACCTACAAGAAACCATAGCAGCTTCTTTCTACCCCTTTTATAATCTATGCAGGCTCCGGGGCTTAGGGCAGGTGCCACACCAGTCAGTGGACTAATTTACTAATCACACACTCTTAATCCCAGCATCACACATTCTAGATCCAGGCACCTCTGAAAAAGCCTGACCTATGTCCCCATGATCTCATGAGGCTTTGGGGAACAGCTAGATATAAGCCATAAACCATCTAGCTATGGACTGAAGCCTGGGCAAATCTCTTCTCCTTTAAATTGTGGGGTTCAGATGATGTCGCATCTCAGCAACAAGCAAAGTGGCTAAGACAACAAGAAGTCAGGCTGGTGGAGAGGGAGGGGACACACAGGCAACACTGGGTGCTGGCAGTGTTTAATTGCTTGGCCTGGGAAAGGTAAGGTGGATATTTTATAGTTATGTATTATTTGTACAGTGGTCCTTGGCTTTTGAGCTTAATTCTTTCCACAGTTCTGGTTGCAAACTAAATTGGATGAGAACCAAATCAAATTTCCACATAAGGTCAACACTGAACCGAATCAATGAACTGGATTCGGTAGTGAGGGCCATGGAAGATGGCAACGACACAAGGAAGCGCTGGGGCCGAGCTTTCAGGCAGGGCAGGCAGGGAAGGCATAAGTTTCCCGGGTGAGCAGTGGGGTGTGCAGATACCTGGAGAAGGTGAAAGAAATTTGGCAGTGGAACAGGAAGGGTGGAGGCCTTAAGTCAGGCTCCACAGCCCTGGAAAGCTGCTAGGAAGCCGAGGGCCGCTGGTGCAGAAGCAGCCTGGTGGGGCAGATCCACAGGACATTCAGGCATGGGATGCAAGCCAGTGGGAATGTGGCCCTGTGACATGGGTTTGAAAGGACTTCCTGATCCGACTGTAAGCTGTGGGACTAGGTTGATCTGCCAGCTGGCAGTGATCCAGTGAGGACTGAGGTGGCTCAGACAGGGACAGCAAAGATGGAACTTGTGTGGATTTGGAATGAGCCTTCAGGTTCAGGCCAGGACAGCAGGGGTTGCAGTTGCCATTCATTGAGCCGAGGAGGTGGAGAATCAGGCCTGGGGGATGAGCAGAAATGTCCTCCTGGCTAATTTAGCTTGACAAGCCGGTTAGATGCAGTGAGGCCAGTGGATGGATGGAGCCCGGCACATGAAGGAGAGGCCTGGCTGGTGGATACATATAAGGCTCAGCTGATGGCTGAGGGAAAGGGACGTAATGACCATCCCACTCAGGAAGGAGCAGACACCTTCAAGCCTCCTCTCTCATCTTGAGGACTTTAATGCAGAATGTTTCTAAGCACACTGGTGTCCTGCCTAATGTCACTGAAATTAAACTAGGGAGCAGGGAAGCACACACGTGCTATGCCTGCCTCGCCTTCATGGAGGGGAACTGACTCACAGAGGCCAAGGAACTCATTCCAACCCAGCCAGGGGTAGAGCTGAGCATCTGATCTGGATCTGCTGCCCTCAGGGCTCTGGACCTTCCTGAGACTCCTCAAGGCCTTCCAGGCTGACAGCAGGCCCGGGGGTAGAAAGTGAAGCATCTTCAGTGATTCCTTTTTTTTCTGAAGTGGAGCTGTCAGCCCAGGAAGGGGTCCAGACTGGGTTCTGCAGCACGGGCCCAAGAAGCTGTAACTGGAAGCGTTCATTATTAAGAATAGATGCCTTTGCTGGGCTGAAAGGACAGGGTGTTGTGGTCCCCCCATGGGTCCTGAGGGATAGTGAAGGAGCTAGATGCCATCAGAGGGACAAAGAGAAACAGGCAAAAGGGACCCAGCCCGGCGCTTCACATCGCAGTGTTGACACCAGGCCAGAACCTTTTAGCTCAGGGCCACCACCTCAGCCAGCTGAACTCCAGCCCCTTGGGCCCAGAAGAGCCACTCTCACCCCAGCCACTGCCACCACCGGGCCGGGCCACAGGGCGAGGCCAGGCCCACTTTCTGGGACACCTGTCAACAAGGAGCTGCTTGTTCCTGTTCCCTTCCCCAGTGTTCCACAAAGGCCAAGGTTTTGTGTCATTATCGCCGGCTCAGACTCAGATATCAGGGCCTCAGACCCCCGGGGACAAGGCAGCTCATTCAGAGTAACAGGGAGGCAGTGTTCGATGTGTTTATCACAGCTGGGAGGAAGGAAGGAAAGGAGACCGGGAAGATGGAGCAGCGTCTCGCACAAGCAAGATGGGCAACAGTGCCAAAGCCTTCCTTTCCAGGACGCCAAAGAAGCCATTGTGACAAGCTCCACCAGAGACACTAGATCTGAGTTCAGAACGTTATTTCCACAGCAGAAGGAAAGCGGTGCATCCTGACCTAAGGAGACAAGGGGCTGGAGGTCCCTCATGTGTCCGGGTGGTCAAGGTGAGTGTACTGGCTGCTCATGCCAACCCGGTGATGCTGGTGGTGGCCTGGCTCCACTGCATGTGTCAGCGTCAGGGCCCCTGACCAATGGGACTGCAGGGCAGAGGCAGGAGGATTTCTTGCCTTGGGTTCTTGGACAGAGGCAGGTAAGAACGGCTGCCTGGGGTTCAGTAGTCCTTGGGAACCAGTTCCAAACAGATCATGGCATGAAACATACAGCGATTGATATAAAAATGCACCGAATGTTTAAATTTGCAAAAAACATTATAGTAAAAGACACTTTACCAAGAGCAATGAAGTAAGTTGAAGTTTGTGTGAAGCAAGTGGTATTGTGAAGGGATTCATGCAATGACTTTTTACTGTTAGGACTTTAAATTTAAGCATTCAGTGTGTTCCAATCAACCCTTATTGACAACTGTTTATGATGAGTGCTGTCAACAACATGACAGTGTCCTCACCCCCTTACTGACTGGATGGCACCCTGTGACGTCTGGCTCTTCTCCAAAGTCAAAATGACCACGGAAGGTCCATGTTTGGAATCCATTCAGGACATCAAGGCAGCTCTGGTAGCGCAACTAAAGAGGCTGAGGGGAGAGAACTCCAGAGCTGCTGAGGAAGGTGGCGAGGACAGCGGGGTGAGTGTGTGCGGAGATGGGGAGGATTTTCAGGGAGATTGGTGGAGATGCATCTTTTCTTGTAGTAATTGTTTCAAATTTAAACATACACTACTTTTTTCATCACATTTGCATTGGTGTTCTTTGACTCTCCTGCTACCTGGTGTAGGAACTGTGGCTAAGAACTACAGCAGGTGAACTGAGGTTTGCACCACAGGACCCAGAGTGTAAAGCCGGGGCAGACAAGGGGCGGGCATGGAGCCACTGAGAGCTTCAGCAGCTTTAACTCACAGCTGCTGTCTCCATGCCCTGGGGCAGTGACACACTTCCGAGGAAGCCATGCCTGGAAGAGGGGTCTGGGTGAATTAATATAACACAAGATTTCCCCATAGAAGTTAATTTCCTGGAACAACTTCCCAGAGAACACAATGCCAGGCTTGGTAGTTGAAATGCACTCCTGTGATGGCTTAGCTGTCACCCTGGTCTGGAGCAGCCCGGCCTCCTGTAACTAGGGCCTCTTCCCGGCAGCCTTTGAGGGAGCCCTTTTCCACTTCCTGCCTAGGCAGGCTCAAGGTGCAATTAATAATTTCCACGACTTGGGCTGCAGAGACTTTGACTCCCAAGACGATAAACAAGGCGGGAAGAAAGGGAGGCGCCGCTGTTTCAGAAATTACGATCTTCAAAGGAGGAGGAACAGCCCAACCACAGAAGAGTGGTCAGAAATGTGATACCCTTTTCATGAAAGCACAAGGAGACCCACATTGCCAAACCACTGTATCTGAGCTGCACTGCTGGGGCCAAAGCTTCCAAAACCTTTGAATGGCTTGTTGACTTTACCAGTGCTCGAGCTGGTGGGGTAATTGTCGGGGGAGCCTGTGGGTTTGATTGATGCCTGGACAAACAGGCTTTCATTGTCAGCCAGGGAGCCCTGGGTAATTACCCTCAGCAATGTGGTGGAGTCAGGGCTTGCGAGTGTGCTTGCGAGTGCTGTGTGTTTGTGTGTGTGCGTCTAGTGTGCATGTGGTAGAAGGCTCTCTTGTTCTTAAATCCAGGCCGTGATCTCCCTTTCCGTGTACATCATGGAGTCAGCACAGAGGTCAGGGCATCAAAGGGCTTGCTGTGTGCTAGGCCCACAGCGAAGATGAATTTCCTCTCTTCCTGTAACCCGAGCATCCCTGGGCTCCCAGTCCAGCAGGATTTTATCCATAGTGACAACAGAAACCTTACTGCCCCTGGCCCAGCTGCGGGCCTCACAAACCCCAGCTCCACCAGGCTCCCTGGTGTTGGATTCATCCCCGGTGGGATCTCACGTGGGAACGGCCCCCTGTGCTCTGTGTTTATGGTCCCTGGCTGGGGACCAGCCGGCCCCCGACCCGGCCAGGCTCTCCTTGCCCAGCACTGGCTCCAGCACTCATCTTGACGCCTGCATGCCCAGGCTCAGGTGCTTGGGGGCGGCCTGCTTCCCGTGACTCAAATCAGCAACTGGGAGGGTTCCAGGGCGCGGCAGTGCTCTCAGGAGTTCCCCAGGGCTGAGGCCACACTGCCCCCCATTTTGTCACTTTCTCCTCTTGGTGACAAGGCAGTGCATAGTTTTGTGGACACATGTTCTCCACCCCCTGCCTGGGGCCTCTCCTTCTGAAGATGCGAACTTCTAGAGGCCAGGTTGGAGAGTCCACACTACACTCAGCCCAGCAGGTGTCAAAGCTGGAGGCATTCACGGCCTCTGAAAGCTTTGCTGGAACAGAGGATTTGGGCATCACCCCCGAATTCTGGTTCATAGAAGGCGTCCTGAGTTTTACTTTACCCATGGGGGCAATGCTGACACTTCTGGGGCAGGCAGCACTTTTTCAGAATCAGCATTATGGACCAGCAGTGTCTTGCAGCTTCTGCCCACCAATAAGTCAGAAATAGCAGATGCTAGCAGAGGACCCAGTTTATGTCTAAACTCGAGTCTCTGTTAGCACTGTGGTTGATGGAAACACAGCCAGCCATGTGTTTAGCTTTCAAAGAAGACATCATGTGCTCTCCTTCAGGTAATGGATGTACGTTATGGTTTGTGTCTGGATGTCCCCCCAAGCCTCATGCAGTCATGGGGCAGCTTCTAGAGTTTATGATTGATTCATGGTCCAGTGTTGGAATTATGGATGTGAGTGCTACACCTGCCCTGGGGCGGAGAGTTTGCATACAGCGTAAGGGAGGGAAAGAGGCTGCTCAGCCCCGCTCCTCCCCTTGTGCTCTGGTTGCTTTTGCTGTCTTCCACCTCCATGAACGGTAGGTAGCCCTGTGCCATGTGCCACCCTGCCTTGTAGCCAGCTGTGTATGGACTGAAACCTCCACACACTGGGAGCTAAAGAAACCTTTCCTTCCTTAATTTTGGGTGTCAGTATTTTGTCCCAGCAATGAGAGAAGAGTAACTAAGACAAAGCATCAACTCAGGAACTTCAAACTTGCAAATCCCTTATGTGTGCACTGGTGACCGCACCATGCTGGGAGGGAGGCTGCATCTCCTGGGAGTACTAAACAGTGAGCTTGGTGGGGCTGTCTCCCGGGGCCTGCCTCTCTCAGATCGCTATATTTTGGGAATAGAAAAGTTTCTTTCTTTGGTGAACTGGCAAAGTGACTGAAGGTTGGGAAGCCTGGGGGGTGGGATACGGGGACTATAGATTGGGGACTAAGCAGGGGAAGGCACCACATGATACCTCATGGATACCTTCCCGTGTCCACCTTTGGATGAGTACACCTGGGACCATCTTTCAACATGGGTTAAGTGGACTTGATGAAGGAGCGGTCTGGAGACTCTATACCCCCTGGATTCCTGAAGATATGTTAGGAGAATATACCAGCATACACACCAACCGTAAGTCAACTTGCTCCAAACTGGGAATTCCAGTCAGTGTGCTCCAGGCCTTTGCCACAGTCGGGCAGCTCTCGCTGGCATGTGTTTGTCATCTGTTTTTCTGTGGGGGATACCAGGCGTCACCTGGCATCAGTCAGGCTGCCGAGTTACAGTGGTTGTTACTGGGTTTCCCACAGAATCACAGCGATCTGCACCGTGACCTCTGCTGGGACTGAGGTCATGACGGCTGGGAAGAGAAAGCAGAAGTCAGGCTGCTGTCATGGGCAGGGGAGGTTTGAACCTTGGGTTTGTTTCAGGCTTGGAGGGGCTCCGGGCAGAGATGGGGCAGAGCAGAGCTCAGGGGAAACGAAGCATGCCGAAGCCACGTTCCAGTTTTAGGGACTGTGATCTTTTGTTTTTTCTGTTTTCTGCTTCTAGTTTACTCCTCAAGCCACTGCAGCACAGCTTCTTCCTCTCTGCAGTTACTGTCATCTAAGTCACTATGTGTTTACTGAGCTCCTTCTGTGCATCAGCTCCCGAGCTAAGCACTGAGGATGTGGGGTAGGGGAGAACACAGACATAGTCCCTATCTCCATGCAGCTTGGAATCTCCTTGGGAGACAGATTTTAAACAAATTAACTTGGAAGTATACAACAGAGAGAGAATGGAGAGCGGAATGAATATCATGACCTAGAAGTCTCTGGGGGAGGCGACATTTGACCTGATAGCACCCTTAATTATACCTGTTACTTGGCCTTTCGGCAGAATTGGATGTTCCCAACTTCCTTCACCTGAACTCTTGGCTCTCCTTAATCTGATCTCTGAGTTCTTTTCCTCAGTGAATCTAAGATCTGAGTCAATCTTTCATCTCCCAACACACTGGTGTCTTTCCTTCTCCCTCTGCCCATCCTTCCTGAGAACGGGTTAAGGTTTCATCTGTAGCTTCTTATTTTTCTCACGTCCTCTGCAGCCTTCCATTCCCCCGTAGTGTCACCCACTCCCGAGCTCCCATGCCTCCCAAACTTGCATGTCCATCCCAGATTGCCATTCTGGCCTGGGGTTCATTTCTGTGGCTTCTTTCATGCGGCTCTGACTGTTCCCACCCAGCATTTATGACTAGAGTTAAGTGCAGTCTCTGTCTTTCCTCACCATTCCATGTTGCCAGCAAGTTTGAGGAAGGTAAGAACCACAGATCCAGCCTCGGCTTTGCTTGCTTCTCTTCTGTACTCTTGTCCACAGGCCCAGGCAATTGCTGTGGCTTCTGCATCCTTAGACCTCTTGTCCCCAGCCCCCATCCCCACTCTTTAGACCCACCAGGATAGATGCCCCCACTCATCCCTGAGGCTGCTCCCCTTCAGCTATCTGAACAGCATCCAGAGTCTGACACCCACAACTCCTTGGATCTCGCTGCCAGTGGGGGTTCTCCAGAGGCCTCAGCTCAGGGGCCTGCTTCATGCTTAGGTCCCTCTCCTGTGATCCCCATCCTCCTCTGGCCAGATGGGGGCAGGGGGATGTGCCCAGTTGTAGTACGGGCCCCACCCACCAATCCAAGTGTGGGGCCTCAGAGTCCCTGTGTTCCTGGTGTCTTCTCTCTTTGGGCTTCCCATCTGTTGTCTAATTCCTCAAAAGTTAGGGCACTCTGGCATCTTCCCCATTTTCCTTGAATTTCCTAGCCCATCCCAGGGTCACAGGTGCTGTGCTACAGGATGTCACCTCTACAAGCCAAGACATGCTTCTCACTTGCCAGTTTCACTCGGGCACAAGGCAGAGCATCTTGGGCACCAGGCAAAGGCTTGTCTGTGATAATGAGGTCGCCATCCTGCTCCCTGAGCCTGTGCTCTGGGCCAGACATTGAAACAGGTGCCTCACAAACATCACAGAAATCCTAACCATACCTTGTGTAGCCCACTAATCACTAAAACCACTCTGCAAGCGGCAAGAAAGAGCTGAGGTCTCCACTTCCTGCCTCAAGTGCAAGCTCCTTTTCCCTGCACGCTGCAGGACAGCCACTGTGTCAGTGCAAAATATGTGCTCCTCTGGAAGTATCTCAGGGAAGTGGTTTCCTATAGGACTTGGAGGCCACCAACACTTCCCCTTGAGGAAGGAGCCCTGTGGATGACAGACCATTGCCCTACTTTCTGGTAACTCCACTTTTGTTTCATGTGTGTGTTTGCAATAACAGACACACATAAGGTGACTTCAAAACTGAAGATTCCAATAGAAAGTGCTAGGAATTAGTCTTTGTTACGTTTCCCAATTGGGTTACTTCCAGAACAGAAGCAGAAATCCTGCTTTTGTCATAAAGTAAAAATCTCCCCCAATCTCTCTTCTGAGCCCCTGAGTCCTCAGAGTTAGAATAACTTATTACTGGATGAATAATTAAACAGCAAGGGAGAAACTTTCCCTGGCACTTTTGTGCTTAGTAGCACCAGAATCATGTGGCAGTGCTTGTGTGGAGATAAAATTCCTGCTGTGGTGCCCAGGGGATGTGAGGCCACCACCTGTGGCAGAATCAGCCCCCTGTGCTTTTAGGACATGGGTGTGTGTTAAACAGAAAAGCTACTTTTATGTAGAGAGAAGGAACATGGTGGCAGTGGGCAAAGCTAGAAGGGATTTCAGCTGGTGGCTCCACGCAGCCGGCTCTGGATGGGATCTTTGGGAATTCAGGGCCATGAGCAGCATGTCAGGATGGAGGTGCAGCCTGAGGAGCCTGCCTCATTCAGGTTTAGAAGGAGCCAGTGGCTGAAGCCTGCAGTGTCTCCTCTAGCTGGCTGAAGCCTGGCGGCTCTGGGATGTCTGGAAAATAACCTTAGCAAACAGGTGTGAATTCCCAAGGCCCCAGCTGGAACAGCACAAAAGTCTCCACAGTGCCCGATCAGTGCTCCTGACCACTCCTGGTGTGATTCAGGGTCATCATTTAAAAGGACAGTTTCAGTGGTGTCTTCCCTCTCTGACTTTTCCTGGCACCACTGTGACCTGCTCTTTCCTGGGGTGTCTGGAGATTTACTGTGTTTTCAGGAATAAACCAATAATAAAGCGAAGAGCTCTCCTCTGGGATGTTGTGGGGGAACCATTCAGACAGCTTCAAAGCTCAGGGGCATCTAAGGATACCTGAAGACGTGACCCTGCTTGTCTAGTGCAGGTGCACAGTGGGACACACACGGTTATGTATCCAAGACTTAGAACAAATCAATACACATGTACTAGTTACAGTACTATGTAAGAATGTAAATATGAGATAACATCCTGTATAAGAATTATACAATACAGATGCAGGCAGCTCTTGCTTTAGCCCTCTGCTCTGCTCCATGCTTCCTGCTATTGTTGCTGGTGTCTTACACACATGTATTCTTTAACCTTGGGGCCTCACTACTGAAGGTCTCCCTAGGCCCCTCCCCTGACATACTCTGTGCAGCAGACTGACAGAGATTAATAATAAAAAGTAGAAAAATAGTTACCTCTGTTTTTATGTGCTCTACTGCCATGTGTCTTCTGGCCCTTTAGCTCTCATACTGTCCCAACCCACAGGTAGTCAACGAAGGCTCTAGAGGGGGAGTGGGATAAAAGGACAAGAGACACAAGAAATGGAGACAAGACAGGAGTCTGATCAAGTCTCGTTTATTGAGCAGAAAGCTTGGGTTTATATACAGTGCGGGAGTGGGGATTGACGTCAGTGGGTAACTAGGCAACGGATGGAGGTCTAGATATTAGGCGAGGGAGGTCCAGGCATCAGGAGATAGCATGTGGTTACATCATATGATTTACGGGAAACAGAAACTTAGCTCAGAGAAAATAGAAACTTAACTCAGGATAGAAACTGAAACTAAACTCAAGGCTCTTAAGATGGCTGATGCTTTTCAAGACGGATGCCGACTGCAGGTCTCTCGGCAGTCTCCCACATCATACCAAGCCTGCAAAGCAAGCACTAATCAATCTCCTTAACAGGCAAGAAAATTGAGCCAGAATGAGACAGAACTGCTTGCACAAGGGCACAGGAAGTGACCAGGGCATGGCCAGTAACTGGCAAAGCATCAGAGTCCAGAGCACAAAAGCCCCCTCTTGGAAGATCTGCCTTCAGTTTGCCCAGGAAGTACCAGGCTGGGTTTTGCTGGGCATGTCTGGTGTTTGCTGCCTGTGCCACACACTTAAGCTTCTGTTTCCTGTGCATGAGCCACTCTTCCAGTAGAGACCATGTGCTGTTCTCTTCACCACCCATGGCTCATCATTGCTGTTGGGTGCTTTTTATGCCAGAAACTGCTGCTCTCTTTTCCTTCAGATGCTGGACAGTCCCCAGAGTCCCTTCTTTGTGACCTGTGCTGATTTCTATGGTAATAATAACATGACAATACTGCCCATCTTGTCCTTAGAACTAGAAGGGGACCATCATGCAGGCAGGACACAAGAACCACACAGTACTCCTGTCCCTTTCCTTGCCTCTCCCCACAAGAAGGGGATTGGAATGGGTTGGTCTGCTTCTGGCACATTTTAGGGGGTTACCCTTAGAATAGGCAGCAGGCTCTACCTTGTGAGAGGTTCTGTCTTCCCCCTTTTCTGCTGTGAGTGGTGTGATTGGTGACCTGCACTCAGGTCCCACTGGTTACCTAGCCACTTTCCTTTGGTTGGTTTTACCTTTATGTATATTAACGGCTCACTGGTCCTTAGCTCTAGTTCCCATAGCATGTAATAAACTAGGAAATGGAGTTCCAAGGTTTAGATTCTGGCTTGGAGTGGACAAGGCCTTGTGGAGGCCTGAAGGCTAAACCGTGGGTTTTAATCCAGGTTTACAAAAGCTTTGAATGGGGAGTAGTGGTCGTGGACCCAGCCATAAATTGGTGCTTGGTTCTCAAAGATTTCACTTGGGAACTGAGTTGGGGAAAAGTGGCTGGCAAGGAGCTGTAAGGCTCTGGCTTTAACACCATAAACTTCTACCCAAACTTTGACTCTGCTACTTGATGGGATGGATATACTGGCTGCATCACAGAGGTGGGGCTACCTAAGGGTTACCATGGAGGTCACAGCCCATGGGGGCCCCAGAGAAGTACCCTGCAGAACTTGGGGCTTGGGCAATGCTGCAGTTTCCTTTTATTAGTACATTTGCAGTGCATAATGATCTCATTCTTGGTGGGGCGTGGGGGTGATATGGGCGTGATAGCCCCTGCTCCTCTTCCTACTTGAAAAAGATCTACCTCCCTGTTTCTTGTGATCTCTTCTATTTTGCTCTTGACTTATACTTTGAGAAACCACGTGATGTTTAAGCTCGTGGATGTGTCTGTGCTTTTTAGGTTCTTGTCCCAATAGCAGTTCAAGAAAACGTCTAGGAATGGAAAAACCAAAGGCATCCAAGCCAGGCAGGCAGTGGAGCTGAGTAAGCTGTGGTCAGCTTTTGAAACTGACGTGAAACCTGGCTAAGCAAGGCGACAGCTCTGACCAGGCCCACAGCAGGGGAAGGTGCTCCTGCTCTTCTGCGTATAATTGGATGCTGGGGCCATGCTTGTTTCTCTGATACTCTGCCAGGTGGTAATACTTAGAGCCTACTAAATTAAAACCATTTCATACATGCCTGCTAGAGAATGGGACACACTATGTAGTTTTATACTCTGTAAGAAGCCCAGATATAATTTTTTAAAAATATTAGGGGCAATCCAATCACACTCTAAGTTTATACTCCAAATGTTAGTGTCTCTGTGTTCTGCTGATTCTTGTGTCTTCAGGTGATTTGACCCTTTTAAGATAGATACCACTTTTCCTTGATTATGGTGTCACATAGGTAATCAATTTCCGTTCCCCTCGAAGGCTCTGCGGCTCCGCACCGGGGCCTCTGAGCCTTACTGGGTGAAGGTCACTTCAGCCCTCAGAGATAAACAAGGGCTGCATTTCATCTCCCATCTTTCACTTTCTCCCAGGCAAACCTCAAAGCTGCTTTGAAGCGGTGGAGCCAGCTGCCGGGGAAGAGAGAGATAAAACTGTTGGAAAGCGGGTTGAACAAAGCTAACCTCTGCCTCTGAGGTGGGGATGCTTATTGGCAAAACTAAACCTGCCAGGTTTTATCAAGGGCATTGAGATTATTCCAAAAGACCAGGGTTTAAGTTGATAAAATTGGGTCAGGGAAAAGGTGTGTAAAACAAAGAGCACCCTGGAGCCCTGCAGATACGATTTATCCATTTAGCCGCAAGGGCTGCTTTTGTTTATTGGAGTCTGCAGCGGGGGTGTGCAGAGAGTAACCTGAACTCTGCTCGAGAAGGCTTTCTTTTTGGTCAGAGTTAATAGGACTAGATAGATGAGTCACGAGGAGAATTATTTGTGGCACCAGGATTTCTTTTTTAAAACACACAGTAGTAGATCCAAGATTTTGGACTGAGTTTTACGTAACAGTTGTGACTTCTATAGAAATCGTGAACGTGGCATATGAGGACCATTTTTCATCTATGCAATGCTTTTCTAGGAGACAAGTTGGATAAATGCTGCCCCTCTTTTGGTCTGCGAGAAGCCGCACCTTTGTGTGCCGTGTAAATGGTGGCATTTCCAGGTTACCTTTAGCATGGCAGCGCTGGGACCTCCAAACACGGTTCTTACTGTGAAGGTCTCTGGACGTTCCCCCTGGCCGTGGAGCGGGAGCTCTCGCTCTGGAGACAGCTGTTATCGCCTACCACCCCGTGGAGGTCATGGAAGCTGTGGAGGTCGTAGAGGTCACAGCTTCCTCACTAGGGCTTCTAAGAAGGCCTGGCCATCAAGCTGGGGGTTTAGGGACTTCCTGTTGTGAAACAAAAGATCTTCGAGAAAGTTCAGCCCCGCGTGCCGCAGGAGCGCCGAACAAGCCCAGCCGTCCTGAAGGTTGGGGCGCACCCGCCTCACGCCAGCTGGCCACGACTCTGGGCAGCACAAATAGTCCTGGGGGGAGGACGTGTGGGGTCACAGACTTGGGGTTATGAGTGGGTCCCCTCACAATCTACTGCGCTCATTTAAAAAATAACTAATTTGTGCAGATAGATTTATTTATTCAGCATTTTATTCAGATCCCAAAACCCACCATTATGTTTTAACTGATCAGTAATAAAAGCGACGGTACGTGTAGTGATGCCCTCCAGAAAATTTCCATCAGGCTTCACAATAAATGCTAACAGACCTTTCTCTCTCCTCCTCGCTGCCCTTCTCCTTCCCTCCCCTTCTTGTTCCTTCTTTCTTCCTTCCCTCTCTCCTCTTTTGCCTTCCTTCTCTCTCTCCTGCCTTCTCCCTCATTTCTGTTGTCGTGGGCAGGATAAACTCATGCAGAGGGCTAAAAACCGCAGTACTTCATTTCCTCCCCTCTTTTTTGATTTAACAGTATTCGGCTGGTGGTTAACTTTAATGTAAATTTTGATATTGCTTTGCTTCAAGGGAGCAATTTTAAATTCATTTCAGAATGTCCCAATTATTTATAAGATACTATATCATCTCATGAGATTGTTGTTATGTGCGTAAGAGCTTGCTTACGTGTGTTATGTAAGCCCCCTCTGAAATTTTACATCATTGTTATATTACTGGAAAGGATTAATGTTAAACTGACGTGTGCAGTATTTACTATATCATTATGAATGGGTTGATTTATTAAAATTATCTCCGCTTTATCATTTCATTCATTTATGCACATGTGATTTACAAGTAAACATGTTTTGGGATATATCCATTCGGTGTATAAAATATTAGTTACCTAGCAGCTATGATAGATGTTTCAACCTTTTTATTTTTTTCTCTTAAAACTAGTGATAAATATCTTCAAGCATATTTAAACCTAAGCATATTTAAACCTAAGTGAGGCCTTCTCTATTACCTGGGTGCTGAGAGACTTAATCTGCTTAGGGTTCATGTCAGCTAATTTAATATGCAACAGGTGAAGGATACAATTTCCTTGGTATAAGACAAGCACTCCTCCCCTGCCTCTATTTAGACCCCAGATGGTGACACAAATCAACACTAGGTGACATTAAATCATGTCAAGACATAAAATTCTTGTTACAAATGAAGCACAGATGAACCCCAAGTTAGTTAGGAGGATGTAATGTCACTGAGTTGGAGTCACTCCAAGTGATGTGAAAACTTCTGCCCACTGGTCAGCCTCTAGCAGACTATGTAATTGGGAAAGTAAGTAACTCAAGCTTGCCTTTACCTCTGAATTAGCATTTCTGATCTATTTTTTTCTGCCCAGAAATGGGTGTGTATATCCCACTTGCTCAAGGAAGGCCTTCATCCCCAGGCAAAGCTTAGCAGACCTCCTGTGGCAGGCTGGCCAGGGCACAGGTGCATGCACTTCCTGTGTGACAGCTTCCAGGGTCTTTGGAAATGGAGCAGGCTCAGTGAGGAGTGAGATTGGTCTCATCGCATACGGTGTTGTGTTTTGTCCAGTCATGTTGCCGTACTTAGCTAATGATCACGTGTGAGTATGTAGATTAAAAAAAAATCCTCACCACCTGCTTGAAAAAGTAGGATTCCTTTCCTGGGTGTGCATCACTTGGCAAATTCCCCCTGTGCCATTTGGCCTCAGTGCAGCAATCCTGCTCTTCACCCGCCTTCAAATCCTCAAGGATGGGTGTGGTCTGTGGTATGAGTACATGTTATCCGGGAATATTCATCATCTTAAAGGTAATTTTAGAAAAGATGTGCAATCTGGCAATGAGAAATTATAAGGATACTTTATTTCAGAGCATAAAACTAATTTAGCAAATGACCAAGATGATTACTTCTATTTCTTTCATGATGAACAGACCTAGAATAAAGCTATTTTTCTCACCCTCCAGGTCACACATGACTAAGAAAGGGACAGGACTCTTCTAGTCCCTTGGGTGTGATCCCTGGGGAAGACATAGAAGAGAAAGGTGAAAGGCCAGCTCTGGCTCTATGTCTCAGATTTCACTGTAGACAGAGCCAGTGTGGTTTACTACTAGGCTGCTTTCCTGGGTAGGGCTCCCTGGAAGGTGGAGCGGTAACTTGAGACACAGCAGGGCTTCCTCACGACAGGGCTTTCCTTGCAGACTGGAATACTCAAGTGCATGTGGCACCCTCCTCTACCCCTCCCCTCGGCATTTTTACTTTTGAATGTGTAAATAGGGTGAGGAGGACAGACTACCTTCTAAGGGTAACATACAGCGGCATTTCCATGTCACGGGGTCAGCAGCCAGCTCATCCCACATTTTCGGTGCTTCACTTTTGTAGTTCACACATCCCACAGCACAGGGACTGACACTGAGCTGTCCTGCAGTAAGTGTGTAGTGGACTGAAACTGGTGTCCTTTGCTTGTGTGATAAATATGGAACAGTCCAGGACCTGGAAAGCAGAACTGTAATTCTGGATCTGACTTTTTCTAGCTCCATGATCTTTTCACTTTTCTCATTGTTTTGAACAATGATGTTTGGATTGGTTGATCTTTAAAATTATCTTTACTTTCATGATTTATAATCAGTAGATAATATAAGCTTGGGATTGTTGAAATTAGCAGTGTGCTGGTAAATATTATCGACTGTCTTTAAAAAAGAGTAATAAACGATAGTGCTGCCCTGGTTTTGATGCTTGCCGTTTTGGTGTAGATATGCCAGTGGGGCTGACTGCAAACTACCAAAGTGACTTGCTCATCATGGAGACAAGAGGGGTTCATTCAACTTTCTCCTAAACCCTGTTCACAATCAGGGATTTAAATCATCCTTAAACACCTTCTTCTGCCTAACAGATTAATCTTCCTTCACTGAGAATATTGACCATAACAATCTTTGTAGTTTCCCTGGCGGGGTGGGAAGTTATTGCTACTCACTGCATGGAACAGAGGTTTTTGAGACCATTACTTCAAAAGTAGGCTTCACATGGACTCCCTAGCAGAGGGCCTAAAGCTATGTCTTATGTCCCTGTGTGCACATTAAACCTGTTCCTACCATCCGTACTGACATCTGCTATTCCACGGGTCTGATAGCTGTGCCTTTCAGTTCCTCTTCATTTCTGACATCCAGGAATTCTCTTTCAACCTTGGATCAGTGTTAGACATTTTTAATATTTTTAAAATCTAGCATTCATTTCAGAAAAGGGATGCCAACTAAGGTAATGTACCTTGTTGCTGCAAGTTCTGTTTCAACTTATAATTATCACATTTTATAGCTGGGTAGACAGATTTTTTTTGCTCATTGAATTGAGACTGAAACTTATTTACATACTATGGGTACCAGATAAATCCAGCAGGTGAGAACAGTTACTATGGGTTGTCGTTTTTTTCTCCATTTGTATAGAGGTAATTTTACATGAAGGGAGGGTCTCCAATATTGGATTTGAAGGTAGCAGGAAGTATAATCCATGGTCCCTGGCCTTAGAGGAGCTCATATGTTAAGGACCCAAAATGTGAACAGAAGATTGTGGAACGAGGTTATGGGTGTGCCAGTGAAGTCTGAACGGAATGCCCTGAGAGATATGACACTCCTATTGGAGTGTGCAGAAGTCAGAGAAGCCCGGGGAGATGCCACTGCTACACAGGACGTTTGCACACGTGCACACATGGGATGGGGGTGGCAGCGATGAGAGTGACAGTGCAGGGGTCAGCGACACAGCGCAGGGGACTCTACAGACCACGACGGCAAGGGTTACTCCCACGGGCAGTAGTTACGGTCAACTCTATTGAAATCCCATCACGGAGTAACAAGCCCTGCATGTAAATGTGGCAGCAACGTGTGCTCTTTCTTATTTTACTACTGATAACATTAAATAATTTGCATGTTTAAAATTTCCACTTTTTGAAATAAGCCTAAATATGTCAAATTTTTAAAAAGATTAAAGTAGGCACAGGCAGTGAACACACATATTCTATCAAATATTGTTCCTGAATTTCATTTTTCTGGGACTAAACTATTGCCACCTTCTGCAATGGGCTGAACTCTAATCCTTTTAAACACATACGTACACACACACACACACACACACACACACACACACACACGTGTGCATGCGTGCACCTACAGCTCATGCAGCTGAGTTACCAAATGCAGCAAATGCAGCATCTACTCACAGGGAATACATGGGACTCGTGGGAATACAATCCTGGTGGAGGGTGGTTACTAGTCTGTATTCCAAAGCAATGTCTTACATATAGTAGGTACTCAAAATCTAACTGGTGAAGGAACAAGCATAATTTAATTGAATAAAACAAACAAAATATCGTAGTCCCTGGGAGCTATATAGTCTTGTGCAAGAATGTAGTCAGACCCCTGCCTCACTCTACATAAATTCAATCAAGGACCCTGCGAGGTTCAGTGGGAAACTGCTACTAATGGTACAGTACTGCACTTTGGTGATGAAAGTGCTGTGGAATTAGAAATGATAACTGCACAACTTTGTGAATATAGTAAAACCCGCAAAATCACACACTCTAGAAGATGAATTTCATGGCATGGCATGCAAAGTCTATTTTGATAAAACACAAACACAAACAAAAAACAAATAGCTGCGGTCACAAAGCCACGGCCCAGAAAGTTGAACTGAGGCTTTTATTGCAAAGTCCAGATCAGGTACTCTTCACACAGAAAATGAATATAGGTTATAGAGCAAGGAACATTTGACTTTAAAGCAAATTTGGAAGATACTCAAAGAAGTATTTCAACACTTACGAGCTACGTACATTTTCAGGTTTCTGAAATGCGATTATATCTTATAATTGCTGGTGTGTCGTAGTTCATGTGCTGCACGTTCTCTTTCCTTGTGGCATATGAAATTATCACGTCTTAGATTCAGTAAATAACAGTACTTAAGTTTCCAAATAATATAGCAGAGGCTGCTGGCTGTCCCTCAGTATGTGCTCTCCTCTTCCACATAGTAAGAGGTTTTCCTTGTAGCCGGGGAGCCGGCATCAGCCAGAGACTTCCACCCGCTGGGGGTGGCCACATGCCTGGGTCCCGCCCAGTGCTGAGAAGTGGATCACCTCTGGTTTATGCCCTTGAAGAAGAAAACATGCCTCTCACTTTCCTGTCTTCTCCTTCCCCAGTTTTTTCTTTCCTCTTATCTCTTCGCTCTGCCTTCCACTCCCCTCCTCCTAGATTGCAGACGTGAAAGTGGTCACTTTCCTCGAGGAAACGGAGCCAGGTGCTGGGGCGGAGAACCAGAAGCGGATGCCAGGGTGGGCAAGGATGAGGCCGCTGCCCTGCCACGGCGACACTGGGGTATCGACTGCACAGCTGTTTAAGTTCCTTGCATTTCTCTGCACAGGCGGCAAACGCACATATTCTATCAAATATTGTTTCTGAATTTCATTTTTCTGGGACTAAACTACTGCCACTTGATGCAATGGGCTGAACGCTAATCCCTTTAAACACATATGTATAGACACGCATGCACGCACGCACGCGCATACGCACTTACAGCTCATGGGGCTGAGTTACAGGCGCAGCATCTAGTCACAGGGAACTCATGGCAAATGAATGGCATTTCAGCTTTTGTTTAGATGCTTCTAGCCCCTATCTGGCCTATATTTCTAAATAACCCTTGGTTAGGACTGTCTGTTGTGCGCAGTGAAGGATCGATTTTCAGGGCAAGTGGGGTTTCCTGATAGTACTAAACCTGCCCCGTCAGCCAAATTCCTCTGGCTTTATGTGGGAGCGTGGTGAAAAGACATGATCAGATTTCACTGTGAAGAAAATTCTTCCAGCAATGCATGTACCATCAAGCTCCTTGCATGGGTACTGAGCGTTTGGGCTATGAGATTTACAAAAATGCCTCGTGGCAAAGTTTTATGGGAATGTGACCGTCGGGACGCGCCGTCTCGGTGATGTGGCCGGGCAGAGCCATGCTGCTGGCTGTCACTGCCCCTGTGTCTCTTCGCCAGCCACGCCCCTGGGTGCTCATATCTGAGGAGACGGGACAGTGAGCAGGCCTGTGGGCTTGATCTTGTTGATACCTCCGTCCAGAATGCAGACCCTCGGGTATTTCATCTTCACAAGATGAGCTGCGAACTGGGGAAACAGCAGAAGTTATAAAGATACACAGACGACTTTTCCAGCCCGTTTTTCACAGGCTACGAAAGACAAAACAACTTTAATATTTCCCTCTGCAGTCACTTTTGTATAGATGTCATTACTCCGGTCATAAATCAGTCTGACTGGGTGATACATAACTTTATGCTATGGGATAACGGTGTACCTTTACTTCTCTTGTATGGCTTTCTCTTGGGCAGACAATAGCTACAGGTGACAAAGAGCTGTGATTCAGTTTACAAGGGTGTGGAAGTAAGCTCTTCCTACTCTCTTCCTTGTATCCATTCCCAAGGTTGTTGCTGCTACTATCTTGTAACCTGCCAGTGAGAGTCAATCTCAGATCTGAATCGAAAAATTCCTGATATTAACAGTCAACTTACTAGTTACACAATTCCAAGCACAGTGTCACGGAGAGGGTCCATCAACTAGTCGCAATAGGGTTTTGGGACAACCATAATGAGATCATGAACTTGGACTGAATTTCAAGGTCTAATCCAAGGTGGCTCATGGATGCTGGGCACACGGGGACTTCAGGAATGTTATCTAGGTTTGTGCAGCAGCTTCTTCTCCAGGCTCTCTTACCTTTCCCTGCTCCTTCTCCTGGATGATGCCCCAGCTCTGGCCCATGTGTCAGTGCCCAGACACCACCCTGCTCGAGTGGGCTGAGCCTGTGTGCAGGTTGCCCTCTGAGGGGAACATGCCCAATTTCCCAGCAGTTCCTGCCCCTCCGTAATACCCTCCAAACTGCCTCAATTCTATCGATATGCCTGCTACCTCCTTCTTTAAGAGTAAGTCTCCACTGGGGTTCCTGCTTCTTAGCCCTTCAAGTTTCTTGTGTGAACCTCAATCTTTGGCTCTACCACATTTATTTACATTATCCATGCAAGAGCTTGCCTTACCTCCCCAGGAACAAATACTCTTGTATTTCTATTCCTAGTGCCTGGCACATGGTCAAAGCTTAATATATGTCGGGTAAATTGAACTAAGCTATTACAGATGACCATTGAAACTGGGACAAAACTATGAAGTAAAGTTTTTCTTTGGCTCCTGGGCAATTCTGTCTGTTCCTGCCCTGGGCAGTGCCCTGTTTCTCTTTGGGTCTTTATGTTCTCAAGTTCAATTATACTATGGAAACCTAATCTCAGATCCTTCATGAGAAATGACTATTGCTCCTTTCTGTGTTAGTCTAGAATGGTTTCAAGTGTAAACTTTAGGATTTAAGTGAACTAGCAGAGTGCTTCAGTCAGGATAAGTTCAAGGCCCTAGTGAGGTCTCACTAGGTCACTAAGCTGCCTTGGCTGGGCTTGAATTGATGATTCTCCTGCCTCAGCCTTCTAGAGTGCACCACCAGGTTGAGCGAGGAATGTGTATTTTTAAACACTCCAGATGATTTCAAACAGTCCATGGCCAGTATTTAGAGAACTAGCTGTTGTGTCAGTAGGTGGAATACATGTGCATGGACGGATCCTACCGATCTCACAAATAAGGAACACAAGGGGATCACTGGCTGGCAGCCCTGCCCACTCTCCCCACGATGCTCTGCAGTAACCTAGAGTCCTGTGGTGCTCACATTCTGACTCCTATGCTGGCTCCTTCATTGTACTGAATGTTGGAGAGAAATCACGCTCCTGCACTCTGAAGGCCATCACATACGCTAAGATCTGGTGGTCTTCATTCTTGCTCTGCTCTGAATCCTAGTGCTCAGGATCAGAGGCCCAGCTTTATCTGCCTGTCCTGTACAGGCAGGCCCAGGGAGTACATAAGGTCCCCGGAAGCACACTGTCATGGAAACACCTTGGCTGCCTTCTCTCATATGCAGTGGCACAATCCCCATTCAGGCACAGCTTCTTAGCTGAACAGTACATTACTCAAAGGATCTTGTGGATAAGCAGTCTCAGTTTTCAGTACTTTTAAAACACCACAGAAGCCAGAAAATGAGTAAGGAAGGACTCGCTGCACATTTCACTAATCTCTCTCAACTACGCTGTAGAGCTGGAAAGTTTCCTACTGTTATTGTAGAAGGGACGTAACAATCAGGCTGCTGCTGAGCTGGCAAATAGTAACAGCTCACAGGAAGAACAGCAATTTGGGATAATCAGGTTCCTGCTGCGTGGGTAGTCTAAGATTAAAATGTAGAAAGGGAGACTAGGGGGATGGCAAATGTTTAAATGCCTTGAAAAGAAGCAAAACTGTGCTGAAAGGAAAAAAGTGCCTGTTGAATTTTCATGCAAGATTGTGAGGTCTCCTTGGGTGCTATTTGTGGTCCCAATTATGCATATTAAATACTGGCCCTTCCCAGTGGAACATGTGACTGAATCTTTTCCACTGCAACCCTGGAGTAGCTCCTCCATCTGCTCAGGGGTTTGGTCATTCATTTACCAGTGCACAGAACACCGGCTCGGTACCAGACACCCTTCCAGCTTTTGCGTGCTGATAGCTCAGTGGCAGGGAGAGCCTGGACTATGAGCACCAGGCGGTCCGGGTACCTCACAGGCAGGTCAGGGAACTCAGCAGCTCAGTTTCTGAATTTAACAGGGGTCGGAGGGCTGCTCCCCCTCTTTTCCCTCTATTCCTTTTTCATTACTGATGCTTGAAGAGAATGGGAACTCAAACTGATGGCGGCAGCTGCTACACTGATGGGACAGCTTTCTGTTTGTTGCTAACTGGTGTATCTGGCGGAAGACAAGAAAGGGCTGTGAGCGTGCTGAGTGTCCTCTGGTGAGGAGGAATGAGGGGACGCAGGAGAACCAGGCCTGCTGCCGCCTCATCTGCGGCTCCACCGAGCACATGCTGATGGGACTGGAGTCCAGAGAGGACGTGGGCTCCACACAGCAATGCTGACGCAGAACTACTGAGCGGCAGCCTTGGGAGAAGCGCAGGCCGTCCCAGGGCGTCAGTAGCTATGGAGCCACCAGAACCACCTGGGTGCCTTTAGGAAGCACAGTCTGCAGGTCCATTCCAGACTAGGAGGAGTGGGAGTTTCTTAGGATGGAGCTCTGATCTCAGTTGTTCTGTGAGAGCCTCCTGTCCTCACTGACTCTAGCATGTAGCCAGTATTAGGAATCATTAACTAGATAATGGGATTCACTGGCAGGATGGGTTGGTCTGGGACCCAAAGCTGCTCTTTTCATAGGCACAGGGTCTGTGATTATATACTGTGATGTGTCGGCTTGATTTGAGTCCAAACCACCTAGTGGATTAGGAAAGCTAGGGGTGCCACCAGGAACGACTGAGCTGTAGATTGCAAACTGAAAGATGAAGGGAAAGGAGGAAGTCTGCCGTTTTCATCCTCAGAGGTGCTGCAGTCTTTGCCACTGCCTCTGAATGCCCGTCCCAGGTCCTTCAGCCTCTCACTGCAGACCCTCTGGCTTTTCTTCACTGACTCACGGCAGACTGCGGAGCCCCAGGCCACATACAGCTGTTCTGTGTCCTAAGCACCTCTGATCTGGCAGCCACAGGGCTCTTCTTCTGATCCTGTAAGCCTGCCTAGTAAATCCTTTGTATGATCATACATATACTATTAACTGTATTCCTCAAGGGAACTGTAATTAATATAGTCCTATGGGGGGGCAAGTCACTTTGTACAAGAAAAAATGGCTATGTGTATAGGGCTGGGGTTTGTTAGGCCAAGTCCTAGGGTTGGAGAATGGAGTTCTTTAAACTGTACAACCAGCTGTGACCTACTGGTTAGGGCAACATTTACACGGAGCTGGCAGGAGGTGGTAGCTTCCGGGATATAAACTGGGGACTCCCAGACTGTATTTGGTGTGGGCGGCAGGTAGAGAGGAAAAAGCTCTTGCTGGCATTCCTCTTGTGGGTGGGATCTGGTCCTGGTACTCGTCTCTAGAACTGCAGCAGGTACCTCAAGCCAGCAGTGTCAGCAGAGCAGGCTCTTGCAGGGCTACTCTACCTTGTTTTCTCTTTTTATCTTGCACTTTAAAGCTTGGACTGAAAGACTGGCATGTTTGTCCAGAGAAAGGCAAGTTCTGTGCAGCAGGAGAGTGAGTGAAGGAAAGGGGTTTTTGAGCAAGCAGAGTGCATCAGGTTAAATAAGGCCAAGATTTAAGAGAAGCTTAGGTAAGGTTCTAGAGGAGCAGAGATCAGGATTGCCTTGGGTTTCAACTGAAGCTCTAGGACACAGGTTGAGAAAAACTCATGGCTGCAACAGAAAGTTGAAAAACTGAACTTCTGCAAGATTGAGGGGAGGGGCACATGGTGTGCCAAGAAAGCTTCTTGATCTGAACATTGTGAGTTTAAGTTCATGCTGCACACTTGACAACTAGCATGGGCCAACTGGTACTCAGTAACCCTAAACAGAGAGTCTTCCCCTCTTTGACCTGTCCATTTCTTCTTCCCCAAGTAGCGCTCCATTTAGAGCAGGAAATGCTTCTTGGATCAGGCTCAGTACTGAACGAGGGCACTTGTAAGTACCCTACAATGAGGACTTGTAGTACACTTGCTTTCTGTGACCTAACGGATGCAAGGCTGATTCTATGCTCGTCTCATGGGCCCTACTGACTGACTGGCGTGCTGAAAAGCTGGTATGCTGTGTGGCTGTGGGCTAGAGCTGATGCTTCATGCAATGTACCAGTTTCTAAGAGTTTGGCCAGATAAATGTTTCTGAGACGAGAAATAAAATTTAGGATAATTTATTTGTTCACTGTGGCCTTATAATAAGTATGATGATACACTATCTTGTCCTGACTATATGAGATTTCTGGGACAGTAGAACTGGCTGCTTAGTAATCTTAATGAGAAACACAAAAGGTGTGACAAGGACTGGCAGGAAAAGGCAGGAAGGACTTACAAGTTACTGTACTGATCTTTTCTGATTATAGAGCAAATACAATTCTGAGTGTCAATTTTTGCTTTATTTCTTACTGTGTTATCCCCTCAGCTGAGACACGTTTTATGTGTCCGGATCTTTCGCGTTTTGCTCACTGAAGTTTATTTTCTTAGTAGTACTACATGAAGCGTGAAACACTTTGTAATTTCCCTTAAGACGTAAAATCAGCAGCAGGGCTCAGCCAAGAAGGTGAGCACAGGGTCAATAACCATTTTACACTCTGTCATGGGGACTTGTGAGGAGGAACAGGTGACAGAGGTGATTTAGGAATTTGGTCAGTGTCTTACGGGATGCTAAGTTTTAAAAAACTACCATGGCCTGGGTATTTATATAGAAAATGCATGTATTTCAAACAGTTCTGAGGTGGAGATGTCCAGGACCAAGGGGCCATATTCAGCAAGGGCCTCTGTGTTGCATCGCGATGTAGCTAAAGGACAAAGACACATGGGACAGAGCCCAGGGCAATGTCCCTTCCCTCAGGAGCCATGTGGTGCCGGCTGACCCGCTCTGGGCTCAGCCTTTGGGAGGCCATAAGCCCAGCACCTTTTAAAGGTCTCACCTTATGACAGTATGACAGAGGTGACTTCAGCATGAGACTGGGCAGGAGGGGACATTCAAATCACAGCTACTGGAATATGGCAAATATGCCATTATAAAAAGTGAGAGTTTATAAGAATAGCCTTCATGTGTCCTTGGCTTTTGGATCCCATTTGTTTCACTGGTAACTATTCCAGTGGTCTTTGGGAGAATCCGTAGTATGGTGTATCTCAGTCTGTCCAGGAAGTGGGTTAGAATAACCTTTTAACCACATTGTTTCTATTTTCCTTGGAGCCAATCTTCAGGACTAGGAAATGTGAGAGTGTAAAGACTGTCTTGGGTTACATAAGGAGATATATGACTAACTACAGTGGGCTAATTGTGTGGTTTTTTGAAAATAGTCTGTCTCTACAGTTGCTACTTCCATTTCACCTCTTTCCATTCTTTTTCTCCTTTTTAAAAAAATTAACAAATGTATAAAAATAGACAAGATTGGTAGACTGTACCCCTAGGTTCTCAATAACCAGCTTCAACACCTCTAATTTATAGTCAACTTATTTCCCTCATTGTTCCCACATACTCATCATCCTTGCACTGTTTTGATGCAGACCCTGGATACTGTATCAGTTAATATATAAATATGTTTTTGAAATAAAGTGATTTAAAAATATATAAGCACAGTATTATCACATCTGGAAAAAATAATAATCCCTTAATATAATCAAACATCCAGTAAGTGTCCATGTCTCCAATGAGCCCATAGCTCCTAAATGTCATCCATCCACCCATCCATCCACCCATATTTACACTTACTGTTTTTGAATCAGGATCCAAACAAAGCCACACACAGACCGATATGTGTCTCTTATGTCTCTCTGAATCTGTGTTTTCTTTTTTATTTCTTAACATGAAGTCTATTCTCTCTCAAATCCTCTCCAATCAGGTTTTTGTCACTATCCCTCTCCCAAAATGCTTTTATCAAGGCCAGTAATAATTTCCACATTGCTAAGTTTTAGTATTCACTGTGAATCTGAAGTGGCCCATTATCATCTGATGATTTTCTCTATTGATGCATCATGTAGTCTTGATATTCAAAACACAATCAGAGTGTGATCACTTCCCACCCCCTGCACTTACTGTGTTATTCACTACCATGCTGCCCAGGTAAGGAGAACCTGCTGTGTTTACCTCAATTCCTGCTGACAGACTCCTAACTGGCCTCCCTGGATTCCCTTCCTGCCCCTCTGGTTTGATGCTCATACAGTGAGACCACTCCTTGTAAAATATACCTCAGATGCAGATTATACTACCTTTTCTTCTCAAAGCACTCTTGTTTTATTCTGAATATAACCTAAAAGTCTTTGAATGTGCAAAACCTTTCCCCACACTGTTTTCAACTTCTCTGACCTCATTCTCTAGTGGAAGGCACCACCTCTTAGTGAAGTGACATCTTGCTGCCAAGTCCCCCCGCCCCCCACCAGCAGACACACAGGCCTGAAGCTCGTTGTTTTTCTCATGGAGAGCCCTGAAAGGGTTGCCATCGCTGCCTGACAGCCTTTCTCCACACGGCAAACAAAATGATTCTTTTAAAATGACATCCGATGATCTGAGCCCTCTGTCACACATCTTGTGGCTTTACCATCTCACTAGGAAAAAGCCCTTCACTAATTACCCCGTAAAGAAAAGAAGCCACAGCGTTCTCTCCCTCACGCTGCCTTTTCATTTGAGCACTTACAGTCCCCTGATATATGTGTTACTGACTGTCTTTCCCTACCGATAACAAGTGTCACGAAAGTAGTCTTCAGTTTACTTATCGCTCCTGCAATGCTCAGAAGAATGCCGAGTATATAGCACTTGCTCTAATAACTCTTGGGTAATAATTCATGTTCAGCAGTGGTTCATACTGTCAAAGAATTCTGCCAGTAATGGCTACATGCAAAGGTTTTAAAAAGGTAAATATAAAAAGTTTGCTTGAAAACAATTCTTATTTCTAAAAGGATATGCTGGCTCTGTTAGAGGAAGGCCACGATCATCAGGTATCAGGCACTCTAATAAGTCTTGTGGTACATTTTGTTATGATCCGTGCTAATGAGACCTGAATTTTGATAATAATCATCTATCACCTTCTGTTTACACCGGACAACTGAGAACAGTAAATCTGCACTGTGTTCAAGCCCCTGGTCATGTTCCACAAAGTGTCTTACACTTTGAGAGGAATGTGTGCAATAAAAGCTGAGCTGTGATGGATCCCAGCCAAGTTCCAACCTCTGTAGGTCAAGCAAGAGGGCAGCTACGGTTAGTTTCTTATTCAGCCACAGACATTCCTGTGGCGAGGAGTAATTAAATGGTGGGCCTGGGAGGCGGGAGGGTGTGAAGAATAACACACACTGAGACAAGATCACTTTCACCCCGTGTCAGGTCCTGCGCGTGAGCATCACAGATCTCAAGATTCAGAGGATGCCTTGGAAGTTCTTTTACAAACTGGAACTGAGCTCCCTCTCTTTAAAAAACCTACTCACAACATAAACATAATTTCTAGTAAACACACTGAAAAACAGATTATCAAAGTCTGAATTAGGTGTTTTATCATCATCCTCATCACTACTCCTACAAGATCTTTTACTTCATAAAGTTTAAGAAAAGATAGCCTAAGGGCTCCCCGAGGTAAGTGTTAGTTCTCAGGCTGTCCATTACTACACAGACCAGAGGTATGGAGATGGACTGTGGTCATTACCTTCACCTTAATATTACTGTCTGCTGTGGTCAAGCTCCATTCATAGTCAAGACATTTCCTTATACTCTGACATAAAGCCACAGACTAAAACACTTGCTGACAAGCAAGGCAAAGAAAAAGTCAGGAAAACAGCCAAGTTTAACCAAAGCCTGTGCTTACAGATGTAACAAATCAAGAAAGAATTCCTTGCATACTTAGAACTGATAAGCGATTTGCTGCTCATTCTTTATCTACATGCTAGAAGTACAACTATACAGACACCTTTTAAGTTTCCTAACAGGTAAAAGACTTCATAGCTAGTATGTTCAAAGTATCCCATTAATCTGAAGACCTACGAAGATACCATCTGGAGGTGTGAGTTTACTGGAGGGACAATACCTATACTCTACTGGTTGAAAGCACTTCAGGAGTTATGTAATCTCTTTTGCATGCATACTTATAGTAGGGTTTTTTTGTTTTTTTTTTTTTTGCGGTACTGGGGATCGAACTCAGGACCCTGCGCTTGCTAGGCAAGCGCTTATTCCACTGAGCTATATCCCCAGCCCCTTCATACTTATAGTAGGATGATCTCTGTGAGACCAAAGGTTAGTGTGAGAGACAGCTAGAAAGGGGTTTGATGGACTGAAAGTTTGCCTTCTCCACAAATTAGTATGTTCAATTCCTAAAGCCAAGGTGATAGTGACTTTGGAGATAATATACACACATATACTGTGGAACTGGGAGTCAAACCCATGGCCTTATGCATGCTAGGCAAATGCTCTACCACTGAGTTATACCTCTAGCCCTAGGACTTGTATAAAAGATTCCAGAGAATTTCCTGTCCTTCTGCTAGGAGAGGAACATAGAAAAGATGGCCATCAGTGAATCAGAAAGCAGGCTCTTACCAGATATGAAATCTGCAGTATCTTGGACTTTTCCACCTCCAGAACTGTTTAGTTTGATAAGCCAAACCAAAGTGTGAGAAAAAATTTCTATTGTTTAAGCCCCTAATCTATATTTTGTTACAGTAAACTGAAGAGTGTAGGACAAAGGGACTGCTTAAAGGTAGTGTGACTGCCGATTACCACAATATTGTAAGATGTGGTTTAATTTGGTTAAGGGATCCAGAGTAATGAGATGTGAGAAGAGAGGTAGATTAGTACAGCACAAATTAACATTCAACCTAACATTACAAGATTAAATAACCTTGGTGTGCCAGGTTTTATAAATCAACACAATTGGACTATTTTTGTTTTAAAATACTGTTAACATGGCATGCCTTGTTACTATGAGTCTGATAATTTTCACAGGAAAGCAGATGTTAGATTGTAAGTTTCAGTCTTATATGTCATACATAAAAGGACCAGCCACTCACATGACTTAGTCATAGAATATCCACAAATGTCATCTCTCATCTAGGTTTTTTGATCAGATATTTAGAAATGCATGTATGCATATTTTTCCTAGTTTTCTGGGTTTGTTTTGTTTTAAAGAAAACAATAATAGCTCACATGACTGTAACTAGATATCATGTTCAGATGAATATTTCTTATAATGACAAAAGAAAGGCATTGATTTTATTCCAAGAATGTAAGATTTTAAGGAAAGATGAGACATTACTAATATTTTCGAAGGGTTGACAAGACAAAATGAGAAGATTCTTTCAATTTCCTTCTTATATAACCTTCAGATGTGACACTGTCAGGGACACAATCTTAGTAGTCTTATAAGTACAGAATATGATCTAGAGAGAGCTAACAATTTTTTTAATCTTATGAGTTTCAGTGACTAACACAGCAAGCAACACTAGGTTTATACTTTTTTCTTAAAAAAGAAAAACACAAGTTGGTATTTTGTTTTGTTCTAGTCCATGGTGGCAAATTTTCCAGTCAGAGAACCACTGCTGTCTCTACAATTGAGTCCTACTACGTTATTTTATACAGGGGGAAAATAACTTAGTAAGACAGCAATCATGCTACAGTACCGAGGTGCCATTCTCACCAAACATTCCCTTCTAGGAAAGACGGGTTCATGACGGGGTTTGTCAAGGCATGATATTTAAGATTCTGACCTTAAGTTGAGAGTAGGATAGTGTGGGTAATGATTGCTATGCACAGTAAAAGAAACCAAACCTTTCCCCTGGG
Source organism: Dinomys branickii (assembly GCA_004027595.1). Lineage (NCBI taxonomy): Eukaryota > Metazoa > Chordata > Mammalia > Rodentia > Dinomyidae > Dinomys > Dinomys branickii. Next base: position 447,757 of record PVLD010000012.1, read on the forward strand.
TAACGTTTGACTAACATTAAACATAAAAGTTTTCTTTGAATCTGACTTTGTTTAAGGATGTAACATTTTTCTTCTTCATATCTTTGTTGATTTGAAACACAATATGAATGTTAGACTATCTCTATTTTAATATTGCTTTAATTTCCAGACTTATACATATTCTCTGGGATTCATTTGGTTTTGTCAAAGGTATCCTTTATGGGGCTTTCTGTATATATCATGTTGGCATTTTTCTATGTCTAGCAAATCTAATTCAGGTTCAGCAACTGAAGATTTAACTTCTGTGAATTTTGAAAAAAAAAGGTATTAATATCTTTTCAAGTAAGACAAAAGCAAGGTCTTGCTATGACTTCCATTTTAAATGTGACACCATTAAGCCTTGAAGTTTTCAGACTCTAAGCTTGTTTGACACAAAGGTCTTCTATTCCCACAGACAATCTCTATTGGTATGGCTTATCAGACGAAATTCAGCTACACAGCATCAAGGATCAGCACAGAGACCTGCTGCAGCAGGACACATTTCAGAGACAGGAGTCCACTTGCTGAAGATTATCTGACTCTCCTGAGAGCTAACGTAACCTCTGTTCACAGCACATCTGGATATGCTTGGTAATATAAGATCTCACATTATTTCACCTTATGATGATATAAATTGGGAGCAAGTGACAATGAGATCCAGCAAGACTTAATTTAGTCCCAGAGAAGCATCTACAAGGCTCTCTAGGCTTTGTAAATAAGAAGGAGAAGTGGGGTTGAAAGGAGGGGAGGGAAAGGCAAGAAAAAGAGATTCCAAGATATATCACGTACAGGTATGAGTTTTCTATGATGAATGTGATCAAACTTCCAATGAACTTAATTTAAAAAGGCCTTTGTAGTTCTGTCTTGTCTTATTGGAAGGGGGTGGGGCACTGTTTTGATCTATATTAAGAAATGGTAGATTCTAAAGGATTCCTGATGTATTTAATGTGGAAGCAAGGCCAAATACAAAAGGGGAAGTGGAATTATAAAAAAAAAAAATCTCAAGGCAGTAAGCTGCTAATCAGTTACAGTTACAAGAGATAATTGGTGAATACATAATTTAAATGGTGTCATTTCTGATTACAATTAGGCATCTATGTCACATTTCTCAGATAGGTTATTTTTTTATATGAGTGTAGACCGTATATTCAATAAATTTGGTCATTATACAGTACCTGCTTCATATCTGTATCAAAAGATGCTCTGGTCTTAGTTCATGTGTCAGGTGGGTGATGCTGATGCTGCCACACACGAGAAAAGCAGCACAGTCATTCTTTCCTGGTGTAGCTGAATGCTATTTTGCTACTTGTTAAATTTAATATTGAAAACCATTTTCTTTTATTGAGATATACTCTATTTCATTTAATATTTTCACTCGTGGGATTTGCAGACTAGTTCTTTCTATAGGTTGTAATGGAAGACGTAGAACTAGAAAAATTATAATCAAGGTCTACTGTATTGCGAATGAAAGTCCAATATGGACCTGACATAAAATTGTAAAGATTTGCAGAGATAATTTGCAAGTGTACCAACTAGGGCTAGCACACCTGCTTCCTCTCAGAACACTCAATTGTGGCTTCTTTAATCTTTCAAAATAGGACTCTGACAGCTGCGACACACTAATTCCAGTTTAGGAGAAAGGCTGCTACTTGCTTGGAAATCACTTCATGTTTTAAGTATCCTCAGAGGGAAAGCCAACCCTGTCAGCTTATGCGAGCTTCTCTACTACTGTCTGATCAAGAATTGAAGGGTAGAGATTAAGTGGCGGGACAGGCCCAACCTATCAAACCCTAGAACCTCTGGGATGCCACCATTTATAATGTTTTTAGATTCCACATCTGAGTGCTATCGTGCAATATTTGTCTTTCTGTGGCTGGTTTGTTTCACTGAATACCAGTACCATTCATATTGTCATAAATGGCAGGATTCCATTTTTATATCTGAGGAGTACTCCATCCTGCAATGTACCATAGCTTCTTTCCCTATTCATTAGTTGGTGAACACTAACGTTGTTTCTGTTTCTTCACTGAAGTGGATGGTGCACGAACACGGACGTGCAGGTGTCTTACATTCACACCAGTAGTGCAAGGATTCCCTTTTCCCCACAGCCTTCCCAACACTTGTGATCTTTAGTCTTTTGATATTAGCTATTCTTACTGAGGTAAGATGATGTCTCATTGTATTTTTGGTTTGTGTTTACCTGATGGTTAGTGATGCTGAACATTTTTCCATAATCATATTGGGCATTAGTGTATCATCTTTTTACATAGGTCTATTGTAAAATTTCCAAATTATTTTGTTACTAAGATTTTGGCATTCTGTATCTTAAGAATATTTACCCCCATCAGATGTATAACTTGCAAATAGTTTTTCACATTCTGTAGGCTGTGTTCATTGTTTCGTTTGCTATACAGAACCTTTTTAATTTGATATAATCCATTGTCTATTTTTGCTTTGCTTCTTGTATTTTGGTCTCTGATCCAAAACAATCTTTGTCCATTCTAATGTCCTCAAATGTTTCCTCTGGTTTTCATCTAGTGGTTTCGGAGTTTTATGTGTCATATTTAAGACCACAATCTATTTGGAGTTGATTTTTGTAAGTACTGAGAGATAAGAGTCTAGTTTTATTCTTATGCATGTGGACATCCAATTTTGCAAGTACCATTTATTGAAAAGATTGTCCTTTCTTTTGTGCATTTCTTTTAGTTCTATGGAGAATGTCATTGGTGTATTGATAGGGATTGCACTGGATTTGTAGACTGCTTTGGGTAGTAGAGACATTTTAGCAATGTTGATTTTTCCAATCTATTAAAATTTTTTTTGTAAAGGTCTTTTAATTCTGATTAAATTTACTCCTAAGCTTTTCTATTTACGAGTCTACTATAAATGGGATTGCATTATTAATTTCTATTTCAGTAAATTGCTATTGGTGTATAGCAATATGACTGATTTCTATGTGTTGATTTTGTATCTTGCAAGTTTACTGAATGAATTTATTAATTTATTAGTTTTGTGGTACAGTTGTTGGGGTTTTCTATATAAGACCATGGCAATTACAAACTAACAGTTTGTTTTCTTTTTTCCCAAATTTGGATGCTTTTTCATTCATTCTCTTGCTTGATTTCTCTGGCTTAAAGCACTATATTGAATAAAAGTAGTAAAAGCAGGCATGCTTGTTTTCTTGTTCCAGATCTTGGACAGGATGTATTCAGCTTTTGTCCATTCAGTATAATGCTAGCCACTGGCTTATTATTAATGGCCTTTATTGTGTTTACTGTGAAAGGATGTTGAATTTACCGAATGCTTTTTCTGTAACTGTTGAGATGATCATATAATTTTGTCCTTCATTCTGTTATGTGGTATACTGCATTTATTGATTTGACAATACTGAACCATACTTACATCTCGGTATGAATCCTACCTAATTATTGTCTTACTTTGTTGCTGTAACGAAGTACCTGGTGCTCACAGGTGAAAGGAGAAAAGGTTTCTTTTGGCTTACAGTTTGTAGAGATTCCAGTCCATAGTTAGCTGCCTCCAAGGCAGGGCAGCATGGCAGAGGGACATAACAGAGAAGTAGTCCCGGCAGGGCAGGTGGAAAGCAGCAGCAGCAGCAGGCCTCTCTTTCCCTTTTACCCTATCTGGGCTACAAGCCTTGTGGGTGGTGCTACCCAAACCCAGTGTGGGCCTTCCCATGATCCACACCCAGAACTATGCTAAGGCAGAGGACTAGTTATCAAATCCTTAATCCATATTCATAATTACCAGTCATGAACCCTAGATCCTGCCATCTCTGGAAAGCCCCACCTATGAGGATATGCAACTTTGCGGGTACATCAAGATACAAGCCATAACAATAACAGTGTGTGATCTTTGAAAGTGGCATGCTAGATTTAGTTTGCTAATAGTTTGTGAGCATTTTTTCATATATGCCCCTCAAGTATATTTACCTTTGTTTACTTTGATGTCAGGAATGCTGGCCTTCTAGAATGCACAGGGAAGAAGTCCTTTCCCCTTTTTTATTTCTGGAATAACTTCAGGAGAATTGGCATTAGTTTTGCAAAGTTAATATAATTCAGCACTGAAGCTATTTGGTCCTGGGCTTTTCTATGATGGGAGACTATACATCCAATTCAATCTTGTTATTTGTTACCAGTTTATTTAAGTTTTGTATTTCTTCATGATTCAGTACAGGTAAGCTGTTTACACTCAGGAATTTGTCTGTTTCTTTTATATTACCAAATTTATTGACATATAGTTGATCACAATAATTTCTAATGATCCTTGTATTTTTGTGATGTCAGTTGTGTATGTCTCCTTTTCATCTTTGGTTTTATTTTTCTCTTTTTCTTAGTCCAGCTAACAGTTTCTCTAGTTTATCTTCTTGAAGAGTCAGCTTTTTATTTTGCTGATCATTTGTCTTTTGTAAATTATTATTTCTGCTGTGGTCTCTGTTGACTTTTTCCTTCTGTTAATGGATTTGGGTTACTCTTGTTTTATCTAGTTCCTTGAGATTTAGTGATAAATTGTTTGATATCCAGTGACTTACTCTAATATATATATACACACACACACACACACACACACACACACACACTCATATATATTTCAATATATATATTTATTTGTGATATAGGTATTTTGATTTTTTCTTAGTACTGCCTTTTGTATCCCATACTTTTGGAATATTGTTTACATTTTTCTTTTCTCAAGAAATTTTAGAATTTCCTTCCTGAATTTTTCCTTCAAAAAGCAAGCTGGTTGTTCAAAAGTAAGTTGCAAAACTTCTATATATTCGTATAGCTTTCGAAGTTTTTCTTGCTAATGATTTCTAGTGTTATTGTGCTATGAGCAGAAAAGATATTTGATACTTTTAAAATTTTGCTGGACTAGTTTATGGCCCTTCACATGATCTTTCAGGAGCACATTCCATGTGCTGAACAGAAAAATGTGTATTCAGCAGCTGTTAGGTGGAACATTCAGTAGGTATCTCTTAGCTCCATTTCATTTAGGGTGTAATTTAAAGTTGCTGTTTGTTGATTTTCTGTCAGGATAACGGGTACCTTGCTTAAAGTAGGATATTACAGTCCCTGATTGTTTCTCCCTTTAGGTCTTCTCATATGTGCTTTATATGTCTGGTGTTCTGGTATCAGGTCTGTGTATATTTAGAATCGTTACTTTCTTTTGCTGAATTGAACCCTATATCCTTATTAATGATCTTGTCTCTTTTCACTCCCTTAACCCTAAAGTCTATTTTATTTGATAGAGGTTTGGCTACTTATGCTTTCTTTGGATCCCATTCGCATGGGCTATCTTATTCTGCTCCTTTCCTTTTATTCTATGATTGTCTTCGGAGGTGAAATGCATTTCTTGTAAGCAACATATGGTTTCTTTTTATCATTTCAGTTATTCTATGCCTTTTCATTGGAGAATTTAGTCTATATAAACTCAAGGCAACTGTAGATATACAAATGTTTATGACAGCCATTTAGTAACTCGTATTCTAGTTCTGCTGTAGTTCTTTCTCTGTCTCTTGTTAAGTGATTTACTCTAGTAGTATGTTTTATTATTTTTGAACTATTACTAGATTTGTGCTCGGTATTTACCATTAATTTGATTATAAAAATCTAATTTTGAAATGATGGCAACTGAACATGATTGTAAAAATAAGTATAGACACAAGCAAAAAGGAACAGAGAAAATACAGTAATAAGACAACTGTGACTGTTTTCACATGCCTCCTTACATCTGCGTTTGATACCATATTCTATCTCCTTCCATACTGCCATCCTTTTAACACAAAGTAGTTATTCTTTCTAATAATTTTAGTTTTTAGTCTTAATAAACTTAAGACTGACTTATGTACCATGCTCATATTAGAACTCCTTGAATTTTTTGTGTAATTACTCTGAGCAGTGAATTTTATGTTCTTACTCATGCACATCTTTTTCTCAGTTTTAATAACTTGTATCAGTAATTTAAAATTCTCTCATTTTTTTTTTTTGTTTGCTTAGGAATGTCTTAATTTCTCCTTCATTTGCAAAGGATAGCTTTGCTGGATACAGTATTCTTGATTGATAGTTATTCCTTTAGTACTGTGAAAACCTCACGCCAGTCTCTCCTGGCTTAGAAGGTATCTGTTGTGAAGTGGGCTATCAGGCCACTGGGACATCCTCATGTGCTATTTGCTTCTTTTGATCTTCACTGTTCACCTTTGAGAACTTGGCTGTTAGATGGCGTGGGGTGCATACTTGTTGAATTACATTTGACTGCTTACCTTTGACTTTCCCGTACTTAGGTATTTGTATCCGCTGGGTTAAGGAAATTTTCTGTTAATTATTTCCTTCAGTAACCTTTGTCATTCTCAATTTTTTCCTGAAACTCAATAACCTGAATATTCGCTCTTTTAAATATGTTCCAAAATTTCTGTAAACTTTCTTCATTCCTTTTCATCTTTCTCCATTGGTTGACTATTTTCAAATAGCCTATCTTCAAGCCCATAGATTCTTCTGTTTACTTCATCCTGCTATTGCTAGCTTTGAAGTGAGGAGTTTTAAGTTCTCTGACAGTTTTCTCATACTGATTGCTATTTGGCATCTTATTTTGAGTATTAAGTGAGGTCACAGTTTTCTCAAAACTCTTGATGTTTGTTGACATCTAACATTCTTGGTGTTGAAGGATTAAGGATTAAGGATTAAGATTGTTTAGTTCAATCTTCCAAGTCTGCCTTTGTTTTTGCCTTGATTTCCAGAAATTCTAGGCAGGACACTTAGTTTAGTGAGCCCGTACTCACTGCCACTCTTTCAGCACTGCATGGCTGTAGGTCCAGATGTGCTGGGAGTCGACCTTTGTGCTGTCACTGATTCAGTACTAGAGTGCAGTCCAAGGTCAGGTTGGTGTACGGTTCAGAATCAACCAGGAGAGCACTAAGTGCAATCTGTTCCCACAAACTTCTTCCTGGGGCTGGAGGGCATCTAGACGTGTCACCAGTAATTACTGGCCTATGCCAGGCAGTATGGGATTCTGCTCAGCTCTAGGCAGTGTCAAAACGAAGGGACAAGCCCCATGTTCCTGTCATGGCTGTGGCCACTTGTGTCACAGTCTGCCAAGACCAGCCCAGTACTGAGAAGGGGTAGGACCAAGGTCCATACTACTATAGACTACCTGTTGCTGAGGTGCATTCATGGCCTGAGACTGCTGCAGTGTGCACAGGCAGCGCTAGCTGCGACAGAAGTTCAATGACTGTGGCTGCACGCCTTCTCTGGACACTCGAGCTGTTCAGAAGCTCCACCTGTGGCAAGTCTTGGGATTGGGGTCTTTAGGCTCTGCCCAGTGTTACAATTGTGTGTTTATTACTCCATCCTACCCTCAGCAAGTGAGGCCTTGCACCTTGCTGTGCTGAAGTGGAGCTGATTAAGGCAAGCACAGGTCAACATGGGCTGATGCTTGGTCGCGCCTGAATCTCACAGTCAAGGGGTCCATGGAAGCCCATGCCACAGGTCACAGAGATGCAGGCTGCTCATGCTACATGAGTCCATCTTTCTGGGACATGTGTGTCTGTTGGGTGCTGGGACAGTTCTAGAGCCCTGTCTGCAAGCTCTAACCCGCTGTGTTGCTTGGAGTTGGTGGTGGAGACAATACATGGACACCACGCTAACACTATCCAGTCACACTTGAGTTTAGGAGCTACAGGGGCCTGTACTATCTAAGAAGAGTGTGTCCTGAACCCTCTTGAGGGGTGGAGATAATGCAGGCTGAATCTCAAGTCTGTCCTGCTGGCACACAGGTCTTTGCCTGATGTCTCTGTGACCAGTGACAACGACCTGTGTAGGGGGCCTTCACTTCTGAGATGCTATGTCTCCCTGGGGTGGGCCTGGCACTGAGCTCTAAGACGAAGCTCTGTGGTGGCTCTCATGTCTCCAGTGAGTGGAGTCTTGCTCCTGTTCTGCCACCCAAGGCTGTGGGAGGAGCGATGGAGGTGCTCAGCCACCTGGCCTACTTCAGATTCAATGGCTCAGTCTGCAGGTATTGGCCTGGTATTATAGGTCGTGTGCTTTGCCCAGCACTGATTTTACTATGGTGAGCTTGGTTTAAGTCTAAAGACACTCTCCTCCCAAGCAGGTTTATTTCAGCTCCTGCTTTTATATTATGGGAAAAACTACTGTATTCTCTGAAAAGTCAGAATAGCTTTTGTTATGGTTGACACATTGTGTCAAGTTGGGGAATTTAGAAGGTTAACTGTGTGACTCAGAAGGGAGCCAGGGTGCTTACTCTGTATATATCCTGAGCCTGTGGAAGAGGAGGGCATGGAGATTATGGGAGTGCTACCTGCCCCCTGGGTGGGGGTAGGCTGTTTACAATATAAGGGAGGGAAAGAGGCTGCTTGCCGCCATTCTTCTCTTTTGCTCTGTTTTTGCTGTGTTCTGCCGCCATGAACGTTTGCCCTTTGCCATGTGCCACTCTGCCTCTGAGCCAGCCAGGTATGGACTGAAATCTCCACAAACTGTAAGCGAACTAAACCTTTCCTCCCTTAATTTTGGGCATTGGGTATTTTGTCTCAGCAATGAGAAAAATGTAGGGAGATTTGGCAGCATTCAGACTCAAAGGACACAAGTGCACACTGAATTAAGACAATGGCCCGTAGTGTCATACAGATTTGTTTTGAGCTTGGCTTGAACACAGGCAAACTTGGTAAGCTTTGGATCCAGGTCTTTTTAAGGTTCAAATCTAGGATTGTAAAAAGTGTAGAATGATTACTCCCTCCTGGAATTTTTATAAAGACTAAAATGAGATAATATATTACAGCGTACCACAGATTATAAAGACTAATCTATAATTGGGTCTATGATAGCTAAGAGTTCTTATTAAGTCTGCATATTACTAGGAACCTAGAAATATGTAACTTTCAACAGTATTCCTCTGGAAAGACTGTACTGATATGTCCTCTCATTGAAAACTGACAGTTTTCATTGGAATAATATACATGGCAATATTGGTTAGGGTACCAGCAGTAGTATAGTGGTAGTAATAAAATAATAATTTAACATACATTGAATTAATATAGCTACTATAATTATAAAATGTTCTCACTGACTTGAATTTAGAGTGGTCAGTTACTCTACTGACTTTCTCTGAAACAGGTATATTTAGATGGTTCTCTGTTAGATACTAGATATAATTATGTAAGGGGGGGTTTTATGACATAACTAATACTCAGACACTTCTTTAATATGATCAGTCAAGCTTCATCATGAGGAATGATCTTCATTTAACATCCAAAGCAAATGCTACTATTAGCCCTGTACTTCTGAAACAACAATTTTTGGACACTTCAGATAGCCTATACCAAAAAGTGTTAAAGTTCTCATCTGAGTACAGTTTTAGTACTCACATATGTGGTTTGCTCAGTTCATACAGACATAAGGAAATGCATGAATCAGAGGGGAATATTCATTTCTACTCCTAATCTTCTTGGTGAGGAAGTTTCCTACACACATTTATGACCTTCCTGGGTCCTTCTTGTCACTCTACTCTGGGAAGAGAGGGACTCACTAAGTTTGGGAACGTCTGTCCTTGCTCTCCTCCCCTGAGAAGAAGGCTTGTAGGGCTCAATACTGCTTCCCTCTAGATATGTTTTCCATGTGCATCTACACTTTTTTGTTTTGTTTCTGTTGGTGATTCATCTTCATGTTGTGATGGTCTTCAGCTTATCGTTTATTAGTGGTGGTCTTTTGGGCCTACTTCATTTTTAACCTACTTGTAATACTGTGATGGAGGGCATTTCATTGTTTCAAGTACAATCATACCTGAAAGGTGACATTCTGCCTGACTTTTTCTTAATCACAAAGTGTGGAGCCTCTAGTAAGCAAAACTTCCAATCCTACAAAATCCATCCGAGCAGCTGTCAGAGCCTATATTCTTCCCTTAGTATTGTGTTCTAACCATATCTCTGCAATTCCAGAAAGCAGTGTGCAACACCTCCTCCCCTATTAAAAGCACGTTAATCTGCTTTTCATTAACATGTTACAGGCTAATTTTATAAGGAAAAGAGGTTGAAGAGCTCACAGTTCTGGCGGATGGCAGGAGTGTACAAGGAAGAGAGGTCACATCTTGATCAAGAAGTCAGAAGGAGATTGGGACCAACAGTCCCTTCCAAGGGCACTCATTCAGGGATCTAATGACCTCCCAAAGGCCTCTCCTTTTAATGGTCTCACCTTTAAAAATCACCTGAGGCCAAACTCCCAAATATAAACCTTGACAAAACAATACTCAAACCATAGCAGGTATCATTTGGAGTTTTCTAAGCTTAGTACTGACTCTGGAAACTCAAAACTGAGGGGAGAAGGCTTGAATGAAAGGCGGACAAACTCTTCTATGGCAGAGTATTAACAGATCTGGAAAGCTCATTTCATTTATGCTCAACTCCTGAAGAAAGATGTCTTTCTACAACACAGACAGCAGACAGAAGGACTCATCATACACATGGATAGTTACCTCGGCTGTGTGCTTCGCCACACTTCCCACAATGACAATGACCTTCCCCTTGAAGCTCTGGAGCATCGTGGCATAAGGGCCTTGGGCGAGCTCTCCTTCTGCAGTGAATGCGGCACTGAATGGGATGTTGATGCTGCTTGAAATGTGGCCCCTAATAAAACTGAGAAGATAGCTTAAGGAAAACCTTCATATTCTTTTTGGAGCAGAGAAGAATGTCTGACAGAAACAGAGGTAACTGATGCTCAGAGGATGAAGCTAAACACATGAAGTAAAGTAAGACCCTTGGGTGGGTGGAGCAGAAAGGAACAAGACTAAGCAGACAGGCAAGCTGTCCGTCTTCATAATGAGTTATGAAAGTGACCCTGACGTAGCAGAGTGCAGTACTCGCACGGCACGTACCTACTCTCCTCCCGGGACTATGGTACTGAAACTGGTAAAGACCAGTGCATGATCTCTAATTGGATACTCAAGTCCTGTTCACTTTGCTCAAGTGGTTGCTAAATGGAGTCACAATTGTTACGGGTCATGAGCACTAGTTGGAGACACTTTTGCTGTTGGTTAGTTTCTCTAGTAAATGTGGCTCATATTTCCATTTCTTCTCATTTTATGGTCTCTGAAGGGGGTGATGTTTTACTGTTTTCTAACTTCAGGAGGATTGTGATAGTTTAACTGATGATTAGTTTCAATTGTGGAATCTGGAACCAGAAGATACCTAGAATAGCAAAAGGAATTCTAGGCAACAAAGGCAAGGCAGGAAGTTTATAATCCCTGACTTGAATTATACTACAAAGCTACTGTGATAAAATCAGCATGGCAAAAAACAGACCTGAGGATCAGTGCAACATGTTAGAAGATGCAGACACAACGACAAACATACTAAGCCACCTTATCTTTGACAAAAGGGCCAAATATGTTCACTAGAAGAAAGATAGCCTCTTTAGTAAACGCTGCTGGAAAAACTGGCTTTCTAAACGTAGAAGACTAAAACTAGACCTATGTCTATCACCATGCACTAAACTACAGTCAAAATGGATGAAAGATCTAAATATCAAAACACAAATACTAAATCTACTGGAAGAGAAAGTAGACAGAAGTCTTGAAGATATAGGTATAGGTAGAAAGTTCATGAACCGAACCCAGGCTGCATGGGGAATATTCTAAAGAATCAACAACTGAGATCTCATCTTAATAAAAAGCTTTTAAACTGCAAAAGACATCATTAACAGAGTGAAAAGACAACCCACAGAGTATGAAAAAATTTTAGCCAATTGTCCCTTAAAATGAAGGACTTCTATCTAGAACATATGAAGAATTGAAAAAAAAATCAGACCCCCCAATTCTAAGGCCCAATCCAAAAATGGCTATCTGAGGTGAATACATACTTCTTAGATGAAGAAATACACATGGCAAATTAATATCTGAAAAGATGTTCAACATCACTGGTCACTCAAGAAACGCAAATTACTACAACAATGAGATTCCGTCTCATCCCAGAAAGAATGGCTGTCGTCAAGAAATGAAACAACAGCAACTCTGGAGGGGCTGTAGGGAAAAATGAACTTCCTCCACTGTTGGTGGGAGTGTAGACTGTAACAAACACTATGGAAATCAGTGTGGAGATTCCTCAAAAAACTAAGTTTGGAGGTCCCATTTGACCAGCTATTCTCCTTCTAGGTATTTTCCCAGAAGAATTAAACACATACCACAGGAATATATGTGTATCCATGTTTATAGCAGCACAATTTGTAATAGCTAAATCTGGTAAACAACCCAAATGCCCATCAACCGAGGAATGGATAAAAAAGACATGGTCTTTTTATACAATGGAGTACTACACAGCCATAGAGAAGGATAAACTTGAGACTTTCACAGGTAAATGGATGCAACTTGTGACCATACTCGTAAGTGAAATAAATCAAGACACATATGTAAACATCATATTGTCCTCCAGGTGTGAGAAACTGAAAGGGTAAATAAGGCCCAAAATATACAACAGATACTGTGAAATGGGAAGAAATTGTTCAAAAGGAAAAAGGAATGAGGATGGGTGAGACAGGAAAGGACAGTAGGGAAACTGGGAAATACGCAAGTCATTTAACACTATTAGTGCCTCTTCATTGATTAGAAGGCAGGTTTGTGCAAACATCAATTGGAGAAATTTTTATGCTCCTATCTTGTATCCTGAGCAACTACTTTAAAGATTACAACATGTAGTATTTAAGTATTGCTGTTCTCCTATTATTTTGTTATGAAATTTTTACTTTTTTTGCATAAAATAAAGAGAAAAAGAAAAGCACAGCTCATCCAGGAGTGGTGGCACATGCCTCAAGTTCCACCTACTTGAGGGACTGAAGCAAGAGGACTCTAAGTTCAAGACCAAACTGTGCAACTCTGCAAGACCCTGTCTCAAAATAAAAAGGGCTGGGGATATATCTGTGGAAGAACACCTGGTAGCATGTGCAAGGCCCTGTGTTTAATCCCCAGTACTGAAAAAAAGTACAACTGAATGAATAAAAATAGGTCTGGAAATTTACAGAAGCTATACTGGGGACTGAACTGTGTAAGGATTAAGTTGCTAACCACGGTTGTCTGGAGACAAGGTAACGCCACAGCTGAAGCAGCTGAGGACACCGGCTCTTGTTTCCTATTCCAGAGCAGTAAACTGCCAATCTTAAAGTCAGTTCTCTCATTTAGCAAGGGTTATTGCTTAGAATGTCTTTGATCCTTTGTTTCACAAGGCCTTGCTTGGTTTCCCACCTTTACCTCAGCTTTTCCCTTCACTTTCCCTCAATCCCCCAACTTGTTTGAAATCAAATAAATATGGGATATACAGAGAAGTCTTTGTAGCGAGATGCACAGCCATTAAAGAGAAACCAGGGCCTGCCACTCCAGCAGGGGAATTCAGAGAACACAGAAGAGACAAGCTCAGCTGAGCCAGAAGTGAAGACACAAGCAGGACATACAGGGCCTACATGTTAAGGATATTGGTCTTTACTCCAAGAGCAACGAGTCAGGAAGTGTTTCAAGCAGAAGAGCCATGTGTTTGGTTTGCATTAAGGCAAGACTGTCGATGAGGCTAGTTGGGTGAATGTACAGGCCAGTTTACAAGACATCAAGGCCACGTTGCTTCCCTTTCTTAATAGTCCACTTTCGACTACCATGAAAGGAAAGTTCACGTGTTTAACAGAGATCCCCACCTGCAACCAAAGTGTCCCTTGAGGTATATTTAAAAAAATGTAAGGGTCAATAGGGTTTTTTGTTTTTTTTTGGTGTTGGGAACTGAACTCAGGACCTTGTATCCCTAGCCCACAATTTTAAAAGATTATGACATAAGCAATAGTTACCCCCAAACTTACCACTACAAAAGGGCAGAGAATCCTAGTTATGCAAATGATAGTTTTTCAACTGCATCAGTTTGCATACCTGTGTTCTTTTATACTATCCTGCTATTCCTCCCTCCTCCCCTCTCTCCTTCCTTTTTTGTATCTCATTAATAGGGAGAAGACAAATGTCAGGCACCTACTCTCAAGAATAACGGTGGACAGCATGGATACCATGTATGAGGCCCTGGGTTCTACTCAGCAATGCAGAAAATAAAATAAACAAAAGACTGACAGGTAGGGATTTAAAATTATACGCAAACACCTTGGACCTCAGCAGCATTAGTTTCTTAAACATTTATAATTATTCAATATTTTCAAGAGCAGTTTTCATAATGTCTTTATGATAAGGATATAATTACCCTGATAAAACTTTTCTTCTTTAACTAGTGCTTTTATTTTCAGTGGAGACAATATCTTAAAACACAAATTAATTATAACACAAAAAAGAAACCTAACAATGTATTGGTTCTTAGCAAATGCATGTTCACTTGTTCAGGTCTGAATTAGCTGCCAGAGAGAGTCTCTGTTTATCAAAAAGCATTTATCAACTGTGAACACCTTTTCTTTGTAGTGTTTTCACAGTAGCAGAAGCAATACAAACCCATCCTATCAGATGTGGTAGCAGACATGTTTACATGCCCGTCACCCACTTTTTTTGGAAGACCCTCAACCTCTGCTCATGGGAAGGGCGAGTCTGGCCTGTTGGCATCAGATAACCCTGCCACAGCCAAGGTTAAGAGGATAGTGGGGAGGGGGCCAGGAAGTAGACAGTGATGTGAGCTGAACCAATCAGTTCTTTCCCTGGAATATCAAAGGACAAGATGTAGAATGTATTAAGCTTTCCAATGTAAAATCAGGTCCAGCCGCCTCTGAAATAGGATTTGGCCAGTCATATTTTAGAAAATTAGAAGCCCCCTTCTCTGAGAAAAACTTAAAAATAATCCATTTGTATGTAAATATCCAGTATACATTTACTGTACCTAAAAGTCATACATGAGCATCTGCATGATTTTGTGGATTCAGTATCTATATTTATTAAATGCCTTTGAAGACAACTTTTTTCTAAGCTTCCTTTTAGTCACTAGAAGTATGTCATACATTTCTTATTGTCCCGGAATTTTCTGTTGCCTTTTATGGCTTTGGCAAAAAAGTCCCCACTTATATTAAATGTTAAAATGCTTGACACCTATTATGGTTTATACATTGTGTCAACTTGGGGGAATCTAGAGCTTTGGCTGAGTAACTCAGCAGGAAGCCAAGGTGCTTACTTTGTGTGCACCCTGAGCCTGTGAAAGAGTAGGGCATGGAGACTGTGTGAGAGCTACATGCCTCCTGGGTGGGGTAGGCTGTTTACAATGTAGGGGAAGGAAAGAGGTTACTTCCCCGTCATTCCTCCCTTTTGCTCTTGTGGATTTTGCTGTGCTCTGCTGCCATGAATGTTTGCCCTCTGCCATGTGCCACTCTGCCTCGGAACCAGCCAAGTATGGACTGAGACCTCCACAAACTGTAAGCTAAATAAACCTTTCCTTCCTTCATTTTGGGTGTTGGATATTTTGTCTCAGCAATGAGAAAAAAGTAACCAAGACAGAATTTGGTACCAGGAGTGGGGTCATTGCTGTGACTATACCTGACCATGTGGTTCAAGAGCCTTTGGAAGTTGCTTGTGGGAAGAGTTTGGAATGGTTTTGAGATGTCTGGTCAGAGCTTGGAAGACCAGAAGGCTGATGGAAATCCTGCCAGTAAAGACCAGGTTCAGGAGGTTTCTGTTGGGAAGAAGGACTTCACTAGTTATTGGACTCCAGATGATGTATGTTATGGCTTGACAGAAAGTTTGTCTGCATTTCACTTGTGTCCAGAGACTTTGCCTAAGACTGAGATTAAGGGTGGTAGTGAACTGATTAATCTGGCAAAAGAAATTTCAAGGCAGTCAAATGTTGGGCTAGTGGCATGTCTATTGTTGGGGGCTTTTAGAGAGATTTATATTGACAATCAAGAGCAAAGAGCCCAGCAGGATGATTTAAAATGTTTTGAGTTTGGCCAGAAGGAAAGCTCCACTAAAGCTGTGGATTGCAAAGATAAGGCTGAGGGGATCTCTACTGATGAGAAGGAAGCCAAAGAGTGCCATTTTCCCAGGCAGTGGTGGCTGCACCAGGTTCCAGAATGGAGGTGGCATAGAGAATTTGCCCCTCAGAATTGGATTCAGTGTGCCCAGTGATCCAGGCACTCGATCCCTATGGCCAAGAGAGAGAAAAGTTTGGCTACTGCTCCAGATGGCAGCAGACCCTAGTATCATCCACGTGGCCCTGGCTTTAGGTACAAGGAAAATGCAAGAGTTCTGAGGTTAAAGAGGCTTCCACTCAGGTTTCAGAAGGTCTGGGAGGCCAGGCAGTGTGCCCCTGAGAGGGCAGTGTGTGAAGCTGTGAGTGTGAAGCAAAAGGTGCCCTGGAGACTTCAGAAGTTTAGAAAAGACAGGAACATGGATCATTTGAGGAAAGCTGCAAGGGGGAAGCAAAGCAGGCCTAAGAAGAGAAGCTGTGGAGGCTGTAACCACCAGAAGTGCCACAGGGATGGACTCATGCAAGCCCTTTGGAGCTCACAATGTTCCCCAAGTTGCTTCAGATATTGGATGTGGAATTACACAACACAATGTTAGCCCTGTTGGATTCTGGACTTGCTTTGGTCCCAGTGCTCTGTATACCCGTTGGTACTTTTTGGAATGGTAATGTTTATTTCGTGCCATTGAATGTTGGAAGTATTTAACTTTTCATTTGTATAGGGGCTTGTAACTAAACAGTTTGCCTTACATCTTGGAGGAGACTTGGGACTTGGGCTTTTCAGCAATGCTGAAACTGTGGACTTCAGCAACTCTTGCAGATGGACTAAATGCCTTTTGCATAAAGGGATGTACATGAGTCTTTAGGGGGCAAAATGTTATGGTTCTAATGTAATATAATGTCTTTGTATCTGGAATCGGGTTTAAAGAAATGTGTCTGGTTGCCAAGCTGACAAGGGGTGGAATGTTATGGTTGATACAGTGTGTCAACTTGGGGAGTCTAGAGGTTTGGCTGAGTGACTCAGCAGGAAGCCACGGTCCTTACTTTGTATACATCCTGAGCCTGTGGAAGAGGAGGGCATGGAGATTGTGTGAGAGCTACACGCTCCCTGGGTGGGGGCAGCCTGTTTACAATGTAAGGGAAGGAAAGAGGCTGCTGGCCTGCCATTCTTCCCTTTTGCTGGTTGCTTTTGCTGTGCTGTGCTGCCATGAACATTTGCCCTCTGCTATGTGCCACTCTGCCTCTGAGCCAGCCAAATATGGACTGAAACCTCCACAAACTGTAAGCTAAACAAACCTTTCCTTCCTTCATTTTGGGTGTTGGGTATTTTGTCTCAGCAATGAGAAAAAAGTAACCAAGACAACACCATGACAGCAGTGCAGTCTTTGGGAAGAAGTTATTCAGAAAATACTCTTTCAAATCTCTTTTTGGTTACACTTTGGAAAACCAGAACAAAAGCACAGTTCCATATTCTTAGTTTAGTTCAACCCAAAAGTCCTGGAAAACATTCATCCAAGAATAGCCCTTGTCATGAACCTTCTAGTATAAAAGACACTGAGTGAGCAACAGTGCTGGTAGCTGGGGTTCTGTGTGGCCACATTCCTGGCAAACGGCTGATGGGGCTAGGCACCCATCAGTGCATTTAGGCTCGCCAGGCTTCTTGGCTTAAATAAGCTGGATAATCAAGATGATAATATTAGGGCTGGGGATATAGCTCAGTGGAATAAGTGCTTGCCTAGCAAGCGCAGGGTCCTGAGTTCGATCCCCAGTACCGCAAAAAAAAAAAAAAAAAAAAAAAAAAAAAAAAAAAGATGATAATATTGGTCATTTGTGGATCTTTTTCTCCTGAGTACTTTTTTACCTTCCACAAAATAAATCTTCAGGTAACAGGTATTACAAGATAATTTGTAAGTAGATTATATTTTAAAGGTATGTAGTTGAATCAGAGTTTTTATCTTTGGAGTCATAATATTGTGTATATTAGGTACTTCAAAAGGGCAAGTGGTCAAACAGTAATCTCAAACCCACTTATTTACTGCAGAGTGTTAACACTACAATTACATCTGAATACTGAGGTTTTAAAAATAATTCGTACATTAACATTTTTTGCCTTAAAAGAAAAACAGATGATATGCATGCCGTAGATTCACCAACCGCTGTCCTAAGGACTTTGGTTTTATTTCATTGTCCACAGGGGGACACAAGTATCAATAGATTCTTACACCAAGACAGCACTGCAGATAAACATGCAATAATCCATATTTTAGGATTACGATGGTCACTTCATTGCTTCCCTTATATTCAAGACTAAAATGGAAATTCATTGCAGTCACCTTTGCATTTAAAAAAGCCACTGCAGGTCTGTATCAGCATAGATATGGGGCCAATGGAACTCACACTCCAAGAGGTTCTCTGCTTACCTGCATTCTAATTAAGTATATCTTTCTAGGGTTTTTTTTTTTTTTTTTTTCCGGTACCAGGGATCGAACTCAGGACCTTGCGCTTGCCAGGCAAGCGCTTATGCCACTGAGCTATACCCCCAGCCCTTACCTGCATTCTAGTGTGAGAGTCCTACCCAATGGCAGGCACTGCATAAAAGTAAGAACTTAAAAACATATAGCTTGACAGTGTCTAGTTTAGAGATTACAAAGGAAACAGAGGCCGAAGTACTCATGTGGCAATTAGCCTCAGTCATATGTGCTTCTTGTTAGTATAATTTCAACAATGCCCACTGTGATTTTCAGTTTGGTTTTGGCAAAAGTGGCAACAGTACCACTAAAAACTAATTTTTAACTTTCCAGTGTTCAAAAGAAATTAGTATTTTTGATGGCACACTCAGAATTGAAAAGAAAACGTAATTAACAAGTCAGCAGGAATTATGATTAAATCTCTAATATGGAATAAAAATAAAGAGTGAAGAGCTTACTTCATAAATCTGAAATTTGGCCAGACATGGGTGACACCATGAAACCTGGAATTCAAACATCAGATATTCAGCCTCCCATGACACTCGGCAGGCTGAGCCAGGAAGATTGTCAACAGTTTGAGGGCAGCCTGGGCTATAAAGTGAGTTCTAGGCCAGCCTGAACTGCATAGTGAAACCCTGTCTAAAAAAGACCAAAAAAAAAAAAAAAATCTGAAATTCAAAATGTTTTGTTTGTGTGGGTTACTTATTGGGCACTGAACCCAGGGCTGGCCTTGAACTTGGGTTCTCCTGTCTTAGCCACTAGAGCAGCTGAGATTGCAGATGTGTATCGCCATGTGCAGCTGCTTTTGGTGTGTACTTTATTTTTATTAAGGGAAGAGCTTTGCAAATAAAGCTGCAAAAGCTCAGTCTTGACTTGAAGCAAATTAGACTAACATTCCTTCAAAGTATTTTTGTGTTTGATAACATCAGTTGGTCTCACATTTACATAACTTAGACCACCCTTAATACAAACTCCAGGAATTAAAAAACAATTCGGCTTATATATTATATATAAGTTTTGAGGCCATTAACAGTAATGACAAAATTTTTAACACTATACACTTTCTATTGCCTCTTTATAATGTGCAAGTATTGTTTGTTCCCAAATACCTATAATATTGTACTGGAGAACAAGTTCGACTGAATCTCTACCTAAGCCTCCTCAAGCCTTTTGTACTAGTTTCTAGGGTTCTTTCTCATTCTAATGTTTTGAAATTATGTTTTTTTTGTTAAGTAGGTAAAGTCTATCCTCAAATCCTTCAACTCTCTTTCTATACTCTCAACTCTGGTCTTCATCAGGGTTGGCATAGTTCTCTGAGATTGCTGCAGTGCTGATTGGTTTTTTCTTACGGACAATGCAAAATAGGTGAGAATATGATCTCTTGCAGGGCATTTATATTTTAACCGGGATATTCATATCACACACCAAATGACTGAAGCTGTAACTGCAGAACTGCTGGCATCAATCATGAGAAGGCTCCGGGGGTTGGCAAAGCTGTCCCTTACATTCGGTATAAATCAGCTTATTTTGTCTAAGGATAAGATTGCTCCTCCTTCCCTCTTTCACAAACAATCTTTTCAGTTATTTTACAAAGGTGAAAAAAGATGAGATAAAACCTAATTTTAGATATTTAATCTCCTGACAGCACAATGTGGGAAGACAAAATTTTTACCTATATAAAGATATATTTTTCACCTCTATGAAGAACTATGCTAGACAAAGCTATGAAAGACATACACGAAGTAGAAGATAAAATACAGGGAAATGATTAGCAATTTAGAAAATATTATAAACACTGTTTTAAAAAGAGCTCACATTCTTTGGAAAAGGAAAAGGCATTATAGGTACTGCTATACTGCATATGACTAGTTTTTGTGGCAAAGGAGAAATGAAATTATTTTTAAAATATACTAATATTAAATATTTAGTGACTTCTTAACAGATTGGTAAAGTCAAAGGATTCCTAGATTTAACTTTGGTAGAATTAAGAGTTGCTTGACAAAGATATATTAAACTATTATAGGATTTCAGCAGGTTTAAAATTTGTGAAGTTTTAAGGTGTTGGCATTTAGTAGTTTCATAGAAAGTTTAATAATATCCAAATGGATTACAGTGTATAAATTGAGCCGCTATGAAGGAGAGAACCTTTGAAACACATTCCTCTCTCAAAGTATTGTAATACTGCTTTTCAATTCAGTATTTCCTGCTTTTGTGGCTACATTTGCATAAAGGTGGCCACAGGCTGATTTGTTCAGTGGGTGAAATAGGCCCTCTTCACATGGGTCCTGAGAGTAATAGCTATGATTTAAAGGAATGTGCGTGGAACCTGAATGCCCTGGGGAAGTAAATACGTCTCTTTTAGTCATTAATTTGTATTAAGTCATTCATCTCACTCTTGTTCATATTGTTACGATTGCACAGATACTAAATGGATCTCTGGAAAATAGCACAAAGCTGAGAAGCATGTGGCTGGCTCCACCAGCTGCTACTTATATGGCCTCAGACAAATTGCTTAACCTCTTAGGGCTTAGTTTCTTCATCAATAAACAGAGATGTTAACAGACTCTACATCATAGGACCAGCACTGTGCCATGCTCCAATGTTGTAAGAGCTTAGTGATAGCTGTTATTAGAAGCAAATTCACTTAATTTGTGCATTCTACATGTCTCTTGTTCTAAAGCAAAAGGTACTGCAAACATCATTGCTCTGTGTACATCTGTATCTTTCATAAAGTGTCTTAAGCCAATAGGGTAGATCTCTATTTGTACATTTTCAGGAGGTAGGAAGTATTGACTGGTATTTGGGGAAGAAAGGACATGTTAATAACTCCAAAATCAGATTACCTACACAAGTCTATTTTTGCAGTACTCAAGATATTATGGTAATAGATACTTGATGTCCTGCAACTCTGTGAAAGGAGTTTAACTTGTGGTTAATGGTTTGAAAACTACTATAGTAATTAGAAGTTCAGCTGGGCATGGTGGCACATGCCTGTAATCCCACCACTTTGGAAGGCTGAGGCAGGAGGATCATTGTGAGGTGGAGACTAGCCTGGGCTATAAAGCGAGCTCAAGGCCAGCCTGAACTGCCTAGCAAGATCCTGTCTCAAAAAAAAAGAAGTTAAATACTGAGTATGGCAAATGTTTCATTTAGGCTGTGAGTAAGTGTGTGGCTCTGTAAAGAACTAATGTGTAGACAACTGACTTCTAGGCTGTGTACTGCAAATGTCAGTTTGAATAGAGTGGCATGTATACAGACCTGGGGCCTAAAATATCCTGGTGCTTCATGCATGTTTCCCCATGAAGAACTCCTTATAAGAAACGTATACCACTTGCCAGAATTGCTGTGCTGTACTTACCAAAGTATGGCAAGTCATATATTCTTTGCTTCCTAATACCTCTGGGAATGAATGGAAGGCAATGACTAGTAATGCAGTTTGTGCTAGCAAGCAGGCAGAGCTTGATGAACTTATGGCTGTGCACAGATCAAGAAGTATAGCAAAATGGAACACTCTGGAGTGTGTGGATCTTTATACCACAGATACACGGTTAAGTAAGTGTACCATGTATACCCTTACTGTTTATCTTTGCCACTGAATGATGCAATCACATGCTTTCGAGAACAGTGACATGAATCACAGAAAAACAAACCAAGAAAATATAACCATATTCTAGTGTTGTTTGAAAAAGGCAGCAGGACACTTGCAAAGGATACTCTTCACTATTCCGGATGTCAACCACCAGCAGCTTTGGTTTACTGGACTTTGTTTTCTTGGTAGGCGTTCTGAAGTGGCCTGTCACTGTCAGCTCACATAAGTCAATCAGGTCCTCTGCTGAAATCCGAGGTGATACTTCTGACTTCAGGTCGTTTAATGGGATGGATTCTCTTGACTGCAAGAAAAAGTACAAAGAACAAAAATACTAAGAATATTATAGAGGCCAGCCATAACTAATGTAAAATACCATCCAGCTCTTGATATCAACTAATATAGCACATGGAGAAAAGGAAACTCCATCTCATTTTATCACTCTGTTGTGTAATTGTGCCGTTAGTGCTGAGATTTTGTTCATTGTTACATTACAGGAAAACACTGATGATATAGTAGTTGTTGTTATTATTATTATTTTCTTTACTGCAAGCTCCAAAATGGATCCAAGCTCTGTGGATCAAGTGTGCAAAAAGAGATAACGCAGATTTTTCCCTAGGAGGGGTACTGTGTGTCTTTAACAAAGATCCTTTAAGTACATTTCTCTTTTCTTTAAGTATAACGACTGTTGTGCAGTACAGTAACTATAACTTTGGTTTTATGAGAAACTGCATTGTTGTTGAAACATACTAATTAAAAAAACTAGCTCATATACATAATAGGCTTTTATAAAATAATTTATTTTCTATATAAATGGTTGAATGAAAATTAGATTCTCAGAGAGGAAGAGGAACCTTCCTCTCTGAGATTTTCTTAGGTAGAAAATCCAACTGACAAGGCATCTTAACTGCGAAGGAGGTAAAAGCACATTCCTGTCAGACTAGCACGTCGGCTTGTGTGTGTGCTGTATGGTATAACACTGATTTGGACAAAGGAACATTAACACTTTTTCCTCTGTTATTTATTTAACAGGAGAACATTTTCAAGCACAACGAAGTTATCAAAATGAGGCTAATTATTATCTCACTTTTCTCAGTTTCATTTTGGGAATCCATACTTAGAAATTCCAATGGAATACTTTTAGGCAGAAGAAAATCCATCATATCAAGCATTTACCTGACAAACTTATTTTGAAAAAAATTATTTCCAATCTGAGTTTGATGTTAACTCCTCTCCTGGGTTTCTTTAAGTGTGCCCTAAATTCTTTAGTGGTACAACCCTTATTCTCTCACTTCATTAACTTTGTAATAGAAATGGAAATTGCTAATCTTTATTAGTTTATGTTTTTTAATAAAAAGTAGGTATTAGGAATTTTAATTTTTTAATATCAGGAATTAAAACTACTTAAACATTGTGAAAATAAAAGTGCTACAGAATGATTAAAGAACTGTAGTCAGCAAACCATAAAATCATACATCTCCATTTTCATCAGAATGCAATCTTTGCAGGTATTTTTTCCAGGCTTCAAATGAAGTCCTGTATTTATGATGCTAAAGAAGTTTTGCTTAGCCCAGTTTTGCTCTTAGTGTAAAATGCTGCATTCATCTCTAAACGACTAAGTTTCATCTGAGCGAAAGGAATGCCCTGGCTGACAAGAGGACTTTACTGAATTATTCACTAGAGTTGATTAAAGAGCAACCGACCTTGGCATTGATTCCAACCAAGTGCATTAGATATAAGGAGGTTTTCAAAAGTGCATGCTACATGCCATCATAAGGACAGAAGTCTGACAAAGTCACAACTGTCTGAACTTCTGTACTATGTATGAGTAAAGAATTTTAATATGATGTATACAAGTTCCCTTACAGATTAATTTGTGGAAATTTTAAAAACCTACATAATAAGAAAATAATTATATTAAAATACAAAGTACTGATTTTATTTATTAGTATTATAAGTGGTCTTACTCTTCCTTGTAAGAGTCTCCTTGAAGGTACATAAAAGTCTTTGTGTACAGAATGTCTGTCTTATATAGTATAATAGACATCAAGATTTTTCTTGTGTCACTAGTTTCCAAGTCAGAAGACTTGTTTATGAATAATGAACAAAAATTTACCATAACTGTAGAACAGCTCTAGAAATATCTAAATTTGTCTGAACTATATTTCTATAAAATCATATTCTATTGCCAACCCAGAGTCAGAATTTATTTAGCAGGATTACTCATAACAGTTATCATTTAGTAGTGTGAATCCTCCCAAATGGCTATCTGGATGATTTAGAGACAATTCCAATCCAGTGAGTTGACTCTAACCCTGGTAACAAGACAGGTATGCTGTTCTTACCAAGAACAGTGTTCTGTCTGTGGCAATCTACCACACATATGGGGCAAGTGTCTGACTGACTCTGCCCCGAGGATGGGTGCTGAGCAAAGGTTCTCATTTAAAAACTTTCCACTGTTTTTTTTCCCCCCAATATTCATTCGTATTCGTTCATATGAATGAAGCAGACATTTTAGTCAGGATCTTACCTTCCTTTGAAATGATTTGCAAGTTCAGTTCACAAATATCCAGTTGGATTTTCTCAGGTTTGCAGCTACTGCTCTATGAAGCAGCAACACCAATTTCTTCTAATATATGTGATCTCCTGTGAAGCAGGGGCTTGACTTGTTCACACCCTATTTCCTAGTAGAGGGCCTGGAACTTAGTAGCTACTTACTAAAATAGGATGAGTTAATGAAGAGGAGATATAAAAGAGCCAGCATGGGGACTGATGTAAGGGAAAAAATATATAGGAATATAGAGCATATATAATTACAATGTGATGGTTCCTAGGTTTTATACATGGCCAATTAGAAAAAAATGTCATAGTTACAGATGGCTGATATGGAGAAGATACATTCAGATTTAGCTATGTGAAATTGAGATGGTATGAGGTCTACCATGCTCAAGTGTCAAGAATGCAGCCAGAGACAGAACCTGGCATTTGCAAAAAGTCATAACTAAGGGATCATAGTTTTGAAATCATCAGCACAGAAACTATAATTCAATTCATGAGATAAAAAATTTAAAGAAAAGTTGGCAAAGAGATCTTAATTTTGGCAGGCACATCTATACATTGCTCAGAAAATCTTTAGTTATATAAAACATTAAGGTTTGGACAAAAATGGAGATTTGTAGTATAATATTAATCTCTATTTTTTTCATATGTGTATAGTAAGCAGATTCTGCTGTCTTTGTAGTAGATATCTCAAGCTCATCTCTGAGGAAGTATAGCTTATCAAATGGCAGGATGAAACCTTAACTGTTATTCTAAAATTTTAACAAAGAAAAGCTACCTTTAAAAACTTCAACTTACGCAGATATTTTTATCCATATGTGTAAAATAATACATTATCTCAGCAGCACTTTGGTCTTCTCATTTTTCCCTCTTACTTTTAAAGTAGCAGAAGAGGTTACTATTTCCAAGATTTAGAAATACAGTATTTAAAATAGTATTTGATATAACTGTCATGCTCTGAGAGCTGCATAATGTGGTTCTCATAGAGAGAATATCTTTCCTTTAAATAGAAATGATAATATATATGAATATAAAATACGAAGTGTAGAGAGAGAATTTTTTGCACTGGGGATTTTATGCTAAAATTTTCATAGATATGCTTGGAAAAAGTATATAACCTAAATTTCTATAAAGAGAATAATTTTCCTTTTGATACACAGTATCAGTTAAGAGATATTTCATCCCTCTGGGTCTCAATTTTCTCATGTATACAATAAAGGAGCAAGAATAGATGACATTTATATTTCTCTAACTCTAGAATCCTTCGACTTCATATCTGATTGATTTTCAACTAGCAATAGGTCACGAAGCTCTTGTTTCCCTCTAGGACAAAATTTAAAACTTACACAGAACATTTAATGACCCCACTGGAGATTCAAGAGATTCTCTAACAATGATTAGTAAAGTGTTGTTTGTGTGCACGGCATGCCTGCATGCCTATGTGGACCAGTAAGATGCCTCAGTATTTCAAAGGCAAGTAGCTGGGTATATTTCAGATACTGTAGTTTGAACTGGTCCACGGGGCATAGAAGGGATGGAGGTGATGGCAGGTGAAGAAGTGTAGGGTCAGTGATCTGTGAGGCAAAAATAGGGTCAAGGTGGCAATGTACGGGGGTAGTGGTATGATGCTGCCTAGTTACTTGTGTAGAAATTTCGATAACAATGTGAAAAAGTTAATGAAAGTGGCTCTACTCAGCTTAACTCTTGGACATGGAATTCCTGATGCCGTTCTTTGGAACGTGATAGCACTGCTTCTCCATAGTAGTTATGTCCAGGGTTCAAGGCTGCCCTGATCTTGAGATCAGGATCGTGACTAACAGGCCAGGGTGATTTAGTCAGTCAAAATGATATTTTCATTTCAAAGTTTAACTTTTCAACATGAAGCCTTTATCTGAATTAGATTAGTGACATGTCCTTCTCTCTCATCCTTGCCCCCTTTCTTGTACATCACAGTGATTTGCACTGCAACTTTCACTCAAGTTTAACTTGCCACTTAGGGTACCCCCTTCTCCTGCCTTCTCCCCTCACTGTATAACCAAAGAGTGTCAAATATGAGTGGCTGCTGTAACCACGTGCCCAAGTCACATGTGAGCTTGCTGCACAGGAATCAGAGAAGGTCTCCTCCCAAGTCCCCAAACCCTGGGACTATAGCTACTAGTGCAAAGCCCTGGTTCGTGGAGAATTGAGAAAGGCCCCCATCAGATCTTGCAACTCCACATATATGGTTACCAGTGGCCCCAACTGCTGCCACCACCCACACTTGCATAGTGAGCTAGAGCAGCTCTCTTCACCTCTGGCCTTGATACTGCAGCTGATGGTGCAGAAAGGGTTGGCTGTGCCCAAGCTTGACCTGGAGACCAGGTTCCATTTGTGTCTTGCAGCTCTAGGACTGTGGCTGCAAATGCTACAAGCTTTCTCCTACAGCTCTGTCTGCATGATGTAGGAACATTCCCATCATGTCCTGCTATGGCTCTAGGAACACTGACACCAAAGCCAGAAGGCCCTGAAACACCAGTGCTCAACCTGCGCAACCTAAGAAAGGTCACCCTCATGTCCTACACCTCAACGAGCATGGGTACTAGTGCTATAAACTCAAACATCACCTGCTCAGGCCTCAGGAGATTCACACAGGCCTCCTCTGCAGTATATGGAGCTGGGACCACAGGTGCTGGGACCACCCAAAGCTCTACTACTACTTGTCCTTATCCCTTGGTACCTGCAGAAGGCATCACTGGGCACCTCAACACCAGGAAGGCAGTAGCAGTGCTATGGGTGCCAGTATCAGCAACTGCTCCATAGTCCCAAGGAAGGTCCCCTCCATGTTCCATAAACTTGAGTCCATGGTTACTGGTGTTATGACCTCAGTATCCCCTGGGACCCTAGAAAGGACCATTTCCATCATGTGGCTCAAGAATTATAGCTGTTAATACCACAGCCCTAGGTTGATCTTGAGTGCCCTAGAGAATGCTTCCTTCACATCCTCTGGCTCAGGACCATGGCTGCTGATGCCACAGCTCTTAGTGTCATCTGTGCTTGCCCTGAGGAATCAAAGGACAATCCTCTCCCCATCCTGGACCACTAAGAATACAGTAGCAGCTGCCATAAGATCTAGGACCATCAGGGCTGAACCCTGGAACCTGAAGATATGCAACTTTGTAAGCATATGTCCAGTGCAAAGTTGCACAACAATGCTGAGGTCAAAGATGAAGAAATCATACAGAAACGGTGCTCTGAAATTCCCTAGTAACTAAACTCAGAGCACCTACTAAACTGACATTCTATAACCCATATGTACAACTCAAATATATAAAGTGACTATTGTTTGATCTAAAGAGAGAGATACAGTGTAATACAATGATATTTTGGACTTTAATAGCCCAATTTCATCAATGGACAGATCATCTACAGATAAAATCAATAAAGACATATTTGAGTTGAATCATACACTGGAGCAAATGGACCCATCAGATATTTATAGAATGTTGCACTGAACAGCAACAGAATACACATTCCTTCAGACTAGATTATACCATGAGGCCATAAATTGAGTCTCAATAAACTTAAACAAGTTGAGATCCCATCATGCATCTCCTTAAATTGCAACAGAATACTACTACAAATCAACAAGAAAAAGGAAGTATACATATATATGGAAACTGAGTAACATGCTCTTTAAGGACTAGAGAGTAATCAAAGAAATTAACAGTATAATAAAAAATTCTAGAAGCAAATAAAAATTACCATGCAGTATGTCCAAATCTGCAGGGTATAGCAACAGCAGTATTCAGAGGGATGTTTACAGCAATAAATGAATATATAAAAATGTAATATCTCAACCTAGCAATGTACGTCAAAGACTTAGAAAAACATGAACATACCAAACTCCAAATTAATAGGAAAAAAACCAATAAAAACCAAAAGATCGTTCTCTATGGTAAAGGGTGACTCATCCCAGGGATGCAAAGATGGTTCAACATATGCAAATTAATAAGCACAATACAGCATATCATGAGAAGGACAAAAATCATATGATCATCTCAATAGCTTTAGAAAAAGCATTCATAAGATGGAGCATTCTGTAACGATGCAAACATACTCAACAATAGGCATAGAAAGAACATACCTCAAAATTCAGTACGGAAGCCTAGATGTGAAAAATCACAACTACTATCAGACTAGGAAAAACTTGAAAGCATTTCCTTTGATATCTGGAATAAAACAAAAATGTCCATTTCCAGTACTGTTATTTAGTATAATATATACTGGAAGTTTTAACAAGAGTAATTAGGCAAGAGAAAGAAATGATAGGCATCCAAATTGGAAAAGAAGTTATATTATTCATGTCTGCCAATAACATGACTTTCTACACAAAAAAACCCATATACTTCATCAAAAACTACTAAACTGAAAATTCAAGGTAAATCAATATATAAAAGTAGATTGTATTCCCACCCTCAGGTTCTTACACCAGTGACACAATACATTGCCTACACATGTACCTCTGATTTATTTCACTTATGAGTATGGTGTCCAATTGTGACCATTTGCCTACAAAGGCCCCAAATCTGTCCCTCTTTATAGCTGAATAATATTCCATTATATGAAAATGCCACAGTTTTTAATCCAGTCTTCTGTGGATGGACACTTGGGTTGCTTCCACATTTTAGCTATTACAAATTGCGCTGCTATAAACATGGGTGCACATATATCCGAGTAATATCATGTTTTCAGATCTTCTGGGCAAATACCCAGAAGGGGAATAGCTGGTTTGAATGGAACTTCTAGACCTAGTTTGCTGAGAAATCTCCAAAGTGCTCTCCACAGTGGTTGCATCAGTCTGCATTCCCACCAGCAGTGTAATAGAGTCCCTATTTCTCCACAGCCTCGCCAGCATTTGTTATTGGATGATTTTTTCATACTGGCCAGTCTTACTGGGGTGAGATGAAATCTGAATGTTGTTTTTATTTGCATTTCTCGAATGACTAAGGATGTGGAACATTTTCTCATATATTTATTTGCCATTTGTATTTCTTTATCTGAGAAGTGTGTATTCATCTCAGAGGCCCATTTCTGGATTGGGTCTTTGAATTTGGACAGGTACATGTTTTTTAATTCTTTGTATGTTCTAGATAGAAGACCTTTGTCTGAGAGACAGCCAGCTAGGATTTTTTCCCAATTTGTGGGTTTTCTTTTTACTTTGCTGGTGATTTCTTTAGATGTACATAAACTTTTCAGTAGGATGAGGTCCCAATTATTGATTCTTTGAAGTGTTTCCCTTGCAGTTTCATTTTTGTTCATGAACTCTCTGCCTACTCCTATGTCTTCAAGATTTTTACCTACTTTCTCTTCCAACAGATTTAGACTTTCTGTTTTCATGTTGAGGTCTGTGATCCATTTTGACCTGAGTTTGGTGCATTGTGATAGACTGGGGTCTATTTTCAGCTTTCGGTAAGAGGCAAGCCAGTTTTTCCAGCACCATTTATTAAACAGGCCATCTTTTTTCCAGTGAGTTTGGTTGACCCCTTTGTCAAATACTAGGTAGCTGAGTGGGTTGTTCTTTATGGTTGCATCTTCCAGTCTGTTCCATTGATCCTCAGGTCTGTTTTTTAGCCAGTACCAGGTTGATTTTATTATAGTAGCTTTGTAGTATAATTTCAGGTCAGGGATTGTGATTCCACCTGACTTGTCCTTATTGCCCAGGATTGCTTTTGCTATTCTGGGTCTCTTCTGGTCCCAGATGAATTTAAGGCATATTTTCTCTAGATCTGTGAGGTATGCTAATGGTAGTTTAATGGGAATTGCATTGAATCTGTACAACAGTTTTGGTAATATGGCCATTTTCACAATGTTAGTTCTTCCTAACCATGAGCATGGTATGTTTTTCCATTTATTGAAATCCTCTTCAATCTCTTTTTTCAGAGTACTGTAGTTTTCACTGAATAAATCTGTTCAAAAGTAAAGAACAGATGGGACGAGGGAAAGGAGAAAAGAAAGAGGCAAAAAATGTATGTATGTAATGTATGTATGTATATACATATGTGCAGGATGGCTAACATGGTTCTACTATTATGTCACTTAATGGTAAGGAATAGTTGATGACTGGTTGTTTGATCAATCTTGCATGTCTATATGTGTTCACCTGAGCATACACTTTGAAGATATCAATACGCAATGCAGCAACTATTATTGGTTTTCTGTTGCTTTGTCTATAATTCAATTCTGATTATACTGTTATGGTGCTACTTTGTGTCTCTTTGTTAATGCTTTCTGTGTTTTTCTTTCTTTTTTTTTCCTGTTGTTGATGTAGTTCTTTTTCTTTCACACTTAAAAAAAAAAAGAAAAATTATATAAAAAAATATGTAAGTAAGTATGTATGTATATGCAGCATATCTAACATAGTTGTACTACTGACTTAGGTCACTTTATTGTAAGGAATAGTTGAGGATTAATTGTTTGATCAATTTTGCATGTCTATATCTATGTTCCTGAATATATACTTCGAAGTTATCAATATGTAATGCAACAATCATTGTTGATTCCCTGTCACCTTGTCTGTAATTCAGTTTTGATTGTACTATTCTTATGCTACTTTGTGTCTGTTTGTTAATATGTTTTTGTTCTTTTACTTTTAAAATAAAAACAAAACAAAACAAAACAAACAAAAAATATATTAAAGTAGAATTGTACATACTGATAATTTCTGATAATGAACTCACTGAAAAAGAAAGCAAGAAAGGAATTTCACTCACAATATCTACAAAGAAAATAAAACATTTAGGAATAAATCCATTGGAGCTAGGCAAAGATCTCTACAATAAAAATGACAAAGCAATGATAAAAGAAATTTGAGGCTACAAACAGAAATATATCCTTTGTTTATGATTTGGGAGAATTAATATTGTTAAAATGACCATACTAGTGTAGGCAGCAGATTCAATGTAATTCCAATGAGCATATCGTGACTTCCTTCACAGAAACAGAAAAAAAATTCTAAAATTCATATAGAAACACAAAAGACCAGAATAAAAAAAAAAATCCTTAGCAATTACAAAAACAAGAACAAAAGAAAGCTGGAGGCATCTCAGCACACCTGACTTCAACACATACCACAGAGATACAGTAATTAAAATAGTATGATGTTACCTGGGAAGTGGACAGAGGGACCAATGAAACAGAGAACCCAGCACTTAATTTACATCCCTGTGGCCAGCTAATTTTTGACAAAAGCTCTGAGGATATACAGTGGAGAAATGACAAGTCTCTTTAACATGATAAAATTGGATATATGCATATACATGCAAGAATGAAACTAGATCCCTTTATCGTACATAAAAAACAGCTTAAAATGGATCAAAGACTTTTAAGTCTTATATCTTCAACTATCAAAGTACTACAAGAAAACAGGAGAAACACTTCAATACACTGGTGTAAGCAATGACTTTTTAGGTAGGACTCCAAAGGCACAGACAACAAAAGTAAAAATAGACAAATGGGATTTATGAAACTAAAAAGCATCTAAACTGCAAAGAAATAGAATTAAGTGGTAATCTACAGAAGGGGGAAAATATTCATAAAGTCTCCAATAAAAGATGAGTATGACTATAAAAACTGAACACCAATAAGATCAATAAAACAAAAATTAAAATGGGGTAAAGAGCTAAATAGACTTCTCAAAAGAAGACATACAAATGGTGAAGTATATGAAAAAATACATCATCTCACTAATCATTAGAGAAATGCAAGTCAAAACCATAATGAGGCTGGGGAGATAGCTCAGTGGCACAGTGCCTGCCTGGCAAGTGCAAGGTCCCAAGTTCGATTCTTGGTATAAAAAACAAAACAAGAAACCCATAATGAGATATCTTCTCATCCCAGTTAGCATAGTTATCGTCTCTAAAAGACAAAAAAAAGCAAGTTCTGGCAAGAATGTGGAGGAATTATTATACACTGTGGGAATGTAAATTAGTACATATTATGGGAAACAGAATCAAGATCCCTCAAACAGAAGCACCACCCATGATACAGCAATTTCATTACTGTGTACACATGCAAGAGACATGCAATCATTACACAACAAAGATATCTGTACTCGTTTACTGCATATTTACTCATGAGAGCTAAACATGGACTCACTCTAGAAATCCACCAGAGGATGAATGCTAAAGAAGTACGTATACACACAGTGCTACGTTATTCAGCCACAAAGAACGAAATTCTGTCATTCGCAGAAATATAGATGGAACTGGAAGTCACTACGTTAAGTGAAACAAGGCAGACACAGAAAAGACAAGTATCACATGTTCTCACTTTTGGATACTACTAAGTGAATCTTATAGGACAGAATGAAATATGGTCATGTAGGGACTACAGGAGAGTGGCGACAGAAGTCCTAAAAAAAGGGGGCACCAGCACAAAAAGGAAGAATTAGTTTTGGATTTTCTATAGCACAGTAAGGTAACTATTAGTGAATCTAAGACAGTGACGTGAACCTTTTAGAGCTTTCAATGATACAAACAGCTCACTGCAGCACATGTGCCATAGCTTGGCCACCACTGATATATATTTCAAAATGATTAGAAGAGTAAGAAATTTCTAGCACATACAAATGATTAACATTTGAAGAGATGAAAATTTTTCCTACCATTCTTTATTATACATTGTAAACATGTACTAAATTATTACACTGTACAAACAAACATACAAATATGTCTCAAAATAAGAAAAACTAATAAACTTACTTTATCTACAAAGGTCTGTGAAATATAGTTGATTAAAACTATCATGTATAACAGATTAATTATATTTATATACATTCAACTTAAAAATTGTTAAACTATATCCTTTTGGTCTAATATAGCTTAATATGTAATAAAAATAGCTAAAGACAAGGAAAATTATTTGATAAAATAGTTATGGGCAATATTTTTTGGAAGTCTTTTAAATACTAGAGTATCTATAAAATGTGCAGATATAACTGAACAAATATATCCTATTAATTTTTTGTTCTTTGGCATTTTTTTGCTTCATTGTCAGAGATACTTTATTTGTAGAATAAAATAGTTATTCTATTATAAAAACAGATAAAATATTTATTGGTTATAACACATGAAGCTACTTTACTTGAAGTAGTAATAATGCTACAAATTATAAGAATAGTACAATCAAGAATTGACCAACACACAAAAAATGGTTATATAATGCACTCATGATGGGGCTGTATATGCATGACTATCCCAATCAGGCACCTGTACCACCTGATGGGCTGCCCCATACCACCGGAGCAGATAGTCACTGTCTTGGTTACTTTTCTTTCATTGCTGTGACAAAATACCCAACACCCAAAATGAAGGAAGGAAAGGTTTATTTTGCTTACAGTTTGTGGAGGTTTCAGCCCATACTTGGCTGGCTCAGAGGCAGAGTGGCACATGGCAGAGGGCAAACTGTTCATGGCAGCAGAGCACAGCAAAACAACCAGAAAAAGGGAGGAACAGCTGCAAGCAGCCTCTTCTCTTCCCTTACATTGTGAACAGGCTACCCCCTGGGTCTCACACAATCTCCATGCCCTTCTCTTCCACAGGCTCAGGATGTGTACAAAGTAAGCACCTTACCTTCCTCCTAAGTCACTCAGCTAAACCTCTAGATTCCCCAAGTTGACACAATGTATCAACCATAACATTCCACCACTTGTCAACATGGCAATCAGACACATTTCCTTAAATCAGTTTCCAGATACAAAGACATGCTTATATTAGAACCATAACAGTAGTGCATGTGCCACCCATGGTTCCAGCTGGCCAGAATATGATAAAGGCCCAAGTTCATAACAGCCTCTCAAAAAAAGCATTTATTTATTTATTTTTTTTGTGGTACTGGGGATCGAACTCAGGACCCTGTGCTTGCTAGGCAAGTGCTTATTCCACTGAGCTATATCCCCAGCCCCAAAGGCAAGCGATATTTTTTTTTTTTTTTTTTTTTTTTTGGTGATACTGGGGATTGAACTCAGGACCTTGCACTTGCCAGGTAGGCACTTATTCCACTGAGCTATATCCCCAGCCCGAAAAAAGCAATTTAAAATTAATTGTTATTACTTGATTTTATTTTTAATCTTTTTGAGACAGTCTCACTATGTAGTTCAGCATGGCCTCGAACTCCCAGAAATCCTACTGCCTCAGCCTCTTCCCAAGTGCTGGAATCACAGGTGTGCGCCACCATGCCCGGAAATTGTTATCACTTGAAACAATGATTAGCTTTCCGAATAATCAGGGCACTATGAATATTTTGATATTTTAAGTGTAACTGAAACTCTTTAACTTCGGCTGATAAAATTTTTAGAAAAGTTCTATTATCCTTCAATTCTAATAAATAATTTCTTATGCCCTCTCAAACTTACAAGATTGCTGATTCTATGAATTTCTGTAATATTTGACCTCAAATGTAGGCAGGGACTTTAAACGTAGCCTCGGCAGTTTCGGATAGGACTGACTCCTTCAGGAGATACAGAGATTAAGACACAGCCTAATAGGATTTAGAGCTGGTTCCAAAAGCTGAAACAATTAAATAGAAAATTTCTGTAATCAATATTTATAACTTATTTTTATTTTTTACTGGTTATTAGAATAGTATGTTGATAAGATACATGATAAGAAATAAGAATTCATGATATTTTCATAATGTAATTGATCTCTGGAATTCTAAACAGCAAAAAAATTAGAAACTATCATTAAATCTAAGATAAATATGTCTACCATTATTATCTAATACTGCTCTGAAAAACAGATGAAATTAAATAACAAAATATAAGATGTTTAAAATGGAATTAGTGAAAAAAATCATTGAAAAACTATTAATATGGCTGATAATGATTTAATAGTGGCAGCACAGAATATTTAAAGTGACTTGTTCGAGTTTATACAGCTGGGGTGGCAGTGCTAATATTCCAAAGTCTAAACATCCATACTCTTAACTACTACACCAAACTGTAAAATTAATATTTCTATACATTGAAAATAATGTGCTAGAAAATATAATGAAGTAAAATGTCTCAAGAATAATCAAAAGTTTAAAAGATGAATGTTACTGAAAAGAGAACAAAATAACAAATACATAGGAATCTAGTTTTCTACAAAGAGATATTTAGAATTAATGAGAACTATGTAATTTTTCCTAGAAAACAAACATCTTAGTATTTATCTACTTGATATATATAAAAGTTGAAGATACATTAAGTCAAATTTGTCAGGACCCTACCTGGCCATACCCTTTGCTAAGTGCTTGTTTTGCTTAATTTCTTTGGGACTTCTGAATCTATAAATTAGATATGTTTGGAATCATTTAAATTTTGGAAAACTTTACTTATTTTGGACTAGGGCAACAAAGAAATAACCTTTGCAGTAATTATCTAGTAGATAGGGGAATGATGCTGATAAAAGGTGCCTTTTCTTTTTTCACTACGGACCTTTCTTTGTTAGATTGTGTTAAGTGTCTGTGTACATCAGGCTAACAAATTAAG
Organism: Dinomys branickii; assembly: GCA_004027595.1. Classification (NCBI taxonomy): domain Eukaryota; kingdom Metazoa; phylum Chordata; class Mammalia; order Rodentia; family Dinomyidae; genus Dinomys; species Dinomys branickii. Next base: position 483,828 of record PVLD010000012.1, read on the forward strand.
TTTCAATTAAATTTTTAAAATTTTAGTTTTTAAATGTAGTAGGTTTGTATGCAATTCCTGAATTTCACAGACTATGGCCTGTTAGTTTTTGCATGCTCTATAGGACATGCTGAGGAGGGCTGACTAAACAGCACATGTATACAGTGAATTTGAGAATCATTAGACTCGGTGAATTCTGAGTATAATCACTGTGTCTGTTGTTGCTAGCCTTTCTGTAGAACCGTACAGATTCCATTTCTTTCTAAATGCCAAGGAATGTCAGTGGTACATGAAATGACGAGCCTGAACTTTAGGATGTGTGAGGAAGGTTTGGGACAGGGCCCAGATATTCATTAGCCAGCTGAGCTACATTCTCTGCACCCGTCACTCTTCATGAAGCAAATATATTCCGTAGACTTACTGGGCGAAATCATTGCTACAGGAGCTGTGTCAAATCAATGCCGAATTAAAGCAGGCTACAAAAGAATAAAAACTGTTGCTAGCATAACCTTCCTAGCAGCTGCAATGTGGAAATGCTAATCCTGCATCAGAGCACAGCCCTGCTCTTGTAGGGAGGTGCGCCGCTGTCTAGATCAGTTCAGCTGACCACTGTGCCAACCCTAAGGAGAGTTATGGACCCCACATGACCATTGTTATTTTCACCAAAACTGACAATATTTGAGAAGGTTTTCTCCCGTATTTCCATCAAAAACTCCATCCTAATTTTCTCTCCATCAAAAATTTTACCCCCCATCCCATCAATCAATACAGTGCACTCTGGAAATCTGCTGCAGCTGTCACTGGCCCTGGTACTCTCCTTGCACCCCCTTACTTGCTGTGCCTGCAGGGCACTGCTCCATTTCGAAGTCCCCTGCGCACAGTCAAGCGCAAGTGTGGGTGTTATTAACTTGATAATTTAGGATGAAACAACTCAGATTTCTGTAATTCAGAGGAAGAAAATATCTTAAAAATGACAAGAGTAAATGTTTTTAAATATAGTGAAAAATGCCATGTAAAATTCCTGCAGTAAGTAACAATTAGACTATTCAGAGGTACTGGGAATTAAACAGGGGTTTTTCCCCCTGACCTACAACCTCAGCCCTTTTTATTTTTTTGAGACGAGAGCTCACTAAGTCACTAAGTTACCTAGGCTGGGCTCGAATTTGTAATCTTCCTTCCTCAGGCTCCCAGAGTGCTGAGATCAGAGGTGTGCTCTACCATGCCTCGCTAACAATTATAATTTGAAAATGAGAAATCTATAAAAGTTTACTGAGAAAAAGCAATGATAAAACCATGCATCACTGATTTATAATTTCTTGTCCTGGAAATAAAGCATTACCCTTAAGCTATTTTGTTACGTTCATTTATTGGTACTGCCTCATTCCACAAAGGATTTGAGATGACTTTTGGGTTAGACTACAATCTAAGAAATGTCTTTTTTATTATTTTAGATTTATTTTTGTATACTGTTACATGCATAATGCTTTTTAAAAATCCTTTCCTGCTAACATTATTTCCATCCATCAATACAGTTTTCTGGTGTGCTAAATTAAATTATACCTCCAATTTGGAGCCAATGTACTGCAGGAGAGGAGGTTTATATAAAATGATACAAATCTTGCTCACTCTAGACTTGAAGATCTAGCTGTGCTATAAATAACTGACTGTGGAGAATGCACAGCACAGTTGTAATTGGGCCACGGCAGCACTGTGCTGATGCTGCTCCCTCATCTGGACTGAGCAGATGTTCCCAACTACCTCTCCTCACGCTGCCATGAGGAGTCAACTGTGCAGCATGCAATGGTGCTCAACAAATGCTTGCTCAATACAAGGAAACTTTCACTTAATGATGGGGCAAAGAAAAAGTAAAAGGTCAAAAATCAGAAAGAATGGTAGTTGCTGGGGGATAAGGAAGGAGAGATTGGTAGGTATTGAAATGGGTAGAGTTTCAGTTTTATAAAATGTAAAAAGTTATATAGATGGATGGTGGTGATTCTTGTACAACATTATGAGTGTGTTTAATGCCACTATAATTACACTTAAAATGGGTAAGATGGTAAATTTCATACTGAGTTTCAAGGGATGGTATATATTCAGAGACCTATGTAAACAACATTAGAGCAGCAGATAGTCATGTGGAGCAAGCTAAAAAGTCAAAGGTCCAGGCACCTTCCTTTAAGGAGGGTCAGCAGAGAGAGGAAGGCAGAAAAGGGAACAGGTGAGAGTATCTGATTGAGTCTAAAAATCGTAAGGTGTTGAGAACTGAGGAGAATACTTAAGTCAGCCCTCTGCACTTGAGATGAAGAAAGAAAAACAACTGTCTTTACCGTGATGATATTTCTGTACAGTGCTATAGTATGTAGCTTGTAAACCAGAATTATGCTGATTTATACAAGGGGCCATTAAAAGGTTTCAAGCCTTGTCATTAAGTGAAAAAAGCAAGTCATGCAACATCATAGATGTTATAATCCCAATTAATTTACATGTAAAAATATATACATAGAGATTCAGCATATATTCAGAGACAGAAGGCGAGAAGGTGACTTACCACACTGTGGATCATTTTAAGAAGCACAATGGGCATAGGTGTGGGCATGAAGGCAAGATGCTGGCTTGAACAAGTTGGGAGATGATGGTAATAGTGGTTACTGATACAGAGAATGGTAAAGGAAACACAGCTTCAGAGGAAAAAGAATAAATTCAGTTTCAGACATGCTGAATGACAGTTGTCTGTGACCCATCAAGTAGAGTTAAGAAGGCACTGGATCAACAGGCTCCCTCCTCATGTCAACTATGAAAAGTCTGAGCTAGAGCTGATTATTGGCAGCCATGGTAGCTTGTGATGCAAGTATATGAGATTTTCTCCTACATACCTGTGTAAGAAGAGAAGAGGCCTACAGAGGACCCTGAGAGACTGCTACATATTTAATGGCAAGGAAGGACAGGTGAACACAGGGAGAGACACTGAGTTGGAGCTATCAGAGAAGAAAATAGCAAAGTACTGAGACTAGTATACCAGAAACCCAGGAAAAATGTGTGAAAAAGAGTGAACAACTGCTGACTGTTCTTTGTTACTTACACATCAAGCAAGACTAGGACAGAAAAGTCATTTGTGACTTCTGTCAGGGTAACTTTAAGAGTGTGGAGAAAGCAGATTACAAAATTGTGTGTGTGTGTGTGTATAAGCACAACAGAATAACTTACGGAAGTCAACTGTTGTATAATGGTGATATTTTCTATCTTTAGGGCTGACTTTAAGATAATAGTATGGTATTCTTGCAAGTACTTAAAGCTTAAATATATGAAAAATTCTATATATTAGAAAGACACACTATAAATAAAAAGCAAAATGATAGATAATAAGCAAAAAGGAGGCCGATCTTTCGCAGAAGGGAAGGGGACCAAGAGATGGGGGGTGGGGGAGGGGTGGCGGAGGAAGGAGATGAAACGAATTAAGATGTGTTCTATATACGCACCAACTTTCCGGAGGAATGTAATCATCATATACTGAACACATGAACTAACAAACTGAAAAAAACAAGGTGGAGAAAAAGAATAGAGGGACACTTTTCACTAAAAATTTGAGAATGTGTAGAATAGTTTTTAATGCAATCCTCAGTTACGAAGAGATACCTGAATAACAACTGATATGGCAACCTCGTGATCATGGTAAATGGATGAAAATACCTAGGACGGATTATCATACACAAAGGTACCATGCATGTAAATAACCACCTAGCTACATTACACTGAAGAATATCCAGTGGTATGAATGGCAGAACATAGTCTCAGTCCATCGACAATCATTTCTGTCATGTAACCAGATACAGCTTTTCCACAGTTTTAACACAGTGAGAATGAAATGCAGACAGTATCAGCTTCGTTAGCTTCAGAAATGACTTCATGCTGCACTGTCTAACACAGGGAAATGTTCTTTCTAACTAACAGAAATAAAAACCTGACTGCTTTGAGTGGTAGATGAGGGAAGTTCCTTCCCTGAGGATAAGTTCTCCTTAAGGAGGACTATTCATACCCAAATTCATTTTTTAATATTTGACAGACTTCAGGAACCTTGTCAGTGTAGTCATTATCCTCTCGACCAACTGCAACTCCCACTAGTAATATTCTTTTCAGTGTAAGGGCTCAATTAATTAACACACAGAACTCATAGTATCACCTTGGAGTTTAAAGATGTGTCTCTGGCTTCATCATTTCTTTTGATCCTCCCTTTCTGTCTTGTCCTTCAGGAATTTATCAGGCGTCCTTTGTAAAGGTGAAGGTATGTATTTGTATACCTCTTTCCCCATAGTGTATATTTGCTAACATGTATATTTTTGAAAATGCAGCACTCATTATTTAAATCATGGAAGAAGGATAACATAAGCAGAAAGGATTTCTGGTAGGCTTGGAACATAGAATTCAAAGGTATATTCAAACTATAAGATGATGAGACATGATTAGAATAGCTATACTAAGTTAACTTAAAATATAATAATTTCAGATCTACTTCAGAATTCCTTAAATTTCACTGTGAATAATAATTACCTAGCTTCTTTGAACTCACTAAATACTTAACATTCACAAGGATACAACTTTTTTTGAGAATAAATTCTTAGCTTCAGTAGCGAACACACCACAAGGCTAGCAGTGGAACTACCCAGTACTTCTGCTAGGAGATGAAAACACGTGGTCTGCATTGTTAGTACTACTTAGAATTGCTGACAGCCCCTTGTGACCTAAAATATGGTCTTTCAGAAGGATCCCAGATGATGTAAGAGATGCATGGCAGTCAGCTCCTCCACTACAAAGACCTGAAGTAACAAGTCTACAGCTCCATCATGATGTGAGTGAGTATGGAAAACAATGGAAACCTGGAGTAAGACTGGAACCTTGGACGACCCAGTGCCCTGGAATAATATCACAGAAAAAAAACACCAAAACACCTGCCACCCCAGCTCCACAGCTGGGGAGGAGGCTCCCCTTTTGCAGAGGCAAAGATAAAATAGAGTCCCAGTGACCTCTATCAGTGTGGATGCTGGTAATCTTAGCTACTGCAAAGTTCCTTAATTTCACAGGCTTGCAGTCCAATTAAATAAGTAACTTAAGGTCTGCACAGTAGCCTTATTATGGAGAAAGATTTCAGATCATCTCCCAGCACTCAGGCTGCAGTAGCCAGGCAACATCTTCAAAAGGAGCCATTGTCTGAGGTTGGGCTGCTCTTGGTGTCAGAAACCCCTGCATATCCCCATCACTGGGACTGCAGCAATGATCTACTGCACTGGCATAGGGTGGGGGAACTCACTGTGGCTCAGGAGAGTGACTGTGAGCTAAGCCTACTGAGTGCCCTGCATTGCAGGGGATGGGTGTTGCAATATGGAAGAAAGCAGGAGGTGCCACCCTTGAGATCAGGGCACCTGTTCTGTGACATTGAGGGCACCACCGGCTAGCTGCCTGTGGACTCCTGCCAGTGCCAAGGCTGAAGGCAGGGTCCCACACGGCTCTTGCCCCCTGCCCCCTGCACTGAATTCCAGCGCCTTTTAGTGACAGGTTTTGGAGGGAAGACTGTGGTTCTCAGGTCTGTCTGGCCAAGAAGAACTTGTTGATACGGCCTTGAGCAACCTGGGGCTCTGGCAGTTTCCTGGCTCCTGAACACGCACTAGAGCTGAAGGAGTTTTGGGAAGAAGCGTTCCTGCTCCAGTCATCACCCCACCCCTGGGCACACATAACCCAAGAAGTCTGAGAGGATCTTGGCTGTGCACTGCAACAGGTTGAGAGGAACCACGGTTCTGGCTGTATCCAGTTGCCCCACTGTGCTGCTTTCACATCTTTTCTAACCATGCACTGCTATGTGTACTGGGTGTTCATGCCACTACCTCTTTCTATACAGCCTCAGGGATGCACTGCTGACTGACTGGAGAACAACTGCTTTGGTCCCTTCACCACTGCTGGGTCTGCCACTGGAGAGGCCCTTTCTAGAAGCAGAGATAGCATCAGAAGAACTAGAGAAACGCCTATTGTCTGACCAGTGCCACCACTCCAATGGTAGCATTAGCCACATGGCAAGCATCCCATAACCGCATCTACCTGAATGACTAGAATGTCCCCCTTTTGCACGGCCCACAGAAACACTGAGTTTTTCTGACTCCATCATGGTATGCACTATTCCTACAGTAATTAATCACAAAGAAATTATAGAAAGACTATACTATGGTGCCCAGCTAGATACAAAGCGACACTGCATAACAGATTTAGGAGATAGCTGCTTACTAAAGAAGTCACTCTATAAAAGCTGTTGAAATTTGATCCATCAGTTTCAAAAACTCAATATATGAGCACAAGCAACATGGAAAAGCAATATTATATAGACATATTACATCCAAAAGAATTTAACAACTCTCTAACAAGAGGTCCCAATGAAAAAAACAGGGATGAAATGTCTGATAAAGAATTTAAAGGGATGATTCTGAAGAAGTTCAATGAGAATCAAGAGAAAACAGATAAACAGCTGAGTTAAATTAGGAAGATGATGCAAGACATAAACAAGAAATTCAGCAAAAAGAGATTTTAACAACAAACCAAACAAATTCTGACAATGAAGAGCAAAGTCAAACAGAAAAATACAGCTGAAAGCCTCAACAAGAAACAAGGTCAAGCAAACCTGAACTTGAAGCCCGATCTTTTGAAATATCTCAGTCAGACCAAAGCAGGGAAGGGCATAGGAAGGAAGGAAGACAAGAAAAAGAAAAGGAAGAAAGAAGACAGCATGAACAAATACCCACATTTTTTAGAATCTCCAGGGTGAAGAGTAAAAATTCAATGGGAGAGAAAACGTATTCAATGAAATAATAGGAAACCTCATACATCTTGGGAGAGATGCAGATATCCATGTGCAGGAGGCTTACAGAACTCCAAATAGATATGATCAGAAAAAGATTATTATCACATTATGCCAAAGCTTTCAAAAGTATATGACAAAGAAAACATTCTAAAATATGCAAGAGAAGAATGCCAAGTCATATTTAGGGGTACCTCCACTGCACTCATACACATTTCTCAATAGAAAGACTACAGGCCAAGAAGTAATGAAATTATATATTCCAAGTCCTGAAAAAAAATGACTGATAACCAAGAGTACTGTACCCAGCAAGGCTATTCTTCAAAAATGAAGATGGAATAAAGTCCTTCTATGGTGAGCAAAAACTGCCACCAGACCACAATTACAAAACAGGCCTCTGGAGTCCGACAGCCAGAAGAAAAAGACAAATGATCACCACCAAGAAAGAATGTGAAAGTATAAATCCACTTGAAGAGTAGATATACAACAGAAAATAAGAAAAAACATTATTAATAAATACAAACATGAACAAGAGAGGAAGAAAGTGACAAATGATATTTAAAGAAAATAAAACGACAAGCACAAGCCATATTTTTAATAGTAACTGTGGACGTGAATGTATCGAATTCTACAATTAAAAGATGGCACAGGAATACAAACCCAATGCCCAGCAATATGCTGCCTGTAAGAAACTTACTGCACCAGTAAGGACATACAGACTGAAGGTGGAAGGACAGGAAATGTTACTCCAAGCAAGTGGAACCTTTTAGTAAGCATAGGTATAACTGGAAGACTTTTAAGACAGAAACTAAGCAGATAAATAAGGTCATTATATATAATGGTCATTATATATAATAATATTATATATATATATTATATATAATGACTAAGCATAGGTATAACTGGCAGACTTTTAAGACAGAAACTAAGCAGATAAATAAGGTCATTATATATAAATAAGGTCATTATATATAATAATAAGGGATCAATTCAATGAAAGATGTAACTATTACTAATTTATATGCACTTAATTTTTGAGCACCCAATTTTATAAAACACATTAGATACAAAGGGAGAGACAGTCTCCAATGCAGTATTAGGGAGGGACTTCGGTACCCTGTATTCATCAATGGACAGATCATCCAGAAAGAAAAATGAATGAAGAAAAATCATAATTACAGCAGAGCAAATGAACCTAGCCGATATTTACAGTTTTCCATACAAAAAGGTGAAGAATATACATTGTTTTTATCAGTGAGTGGAATTTTCTCTAGAACAGAATATGCAATAGGTTATAGAACAGGCCTTAAGAAATTAAAAAGTACTTAAATCATATCCAAATCTTTTCTGATCATAATATAATAAAACCAGAATTCAACAACAAAAGCAATTTTAGAAATTATACAAATATGTAGGAACTGGATAACACATTTTCGCATAAACAATGCATCATTGAAGAAATAAAAATGGAAGTTTAAAAATTTCTTAGAACAAATGAAAATAGACAACACATTAAAAGAGGAGAAAAGTTTGCACCAAGAATTGCTTATATAAAAACCAGAAAGATTTCAAATAAACAACCTAATGATATATTTCAAAGATTAAAAAAAGCAAAACAGACCAAATCTAAAAGTAGGAAAAAACGGAGTAGAAATAAAATAAACAAAATACAAAAGATCAATGAAACAAGTTCTTTGAAAAGGTAAAGAAATAACAAACTTTCAGTTAGATTAACCAAGAAAATGAGACAGAAGACCCAGATAAACAGAGCTGAAAAGGGTGCATTATATCTGATGCAATGGAAATACATAGAATCATTTGAGTAGTACTATGAAAAACTCTTTGCTAACAAATTGGAAAACCTGGAAGAAATAGACTAATTTCTGGACACACATGGATTACAAAAAATGAATTATGAGGACAGAAAAACCCAAATAGATGAATGACATCAATGAGATAGAATCAGTAAAAAAATTCTTTCAACAAACTTCAAACTGCAAGGATTCACTGTTGAAATTTATCAAATTTTGTTGAAATTTATTAAATTTATCAAATTACTTGCTCTTCTCAAATTATTCCAAAGAACTGAAATGAAGGGATCTTTCCAAACTCACTGTATGAGGCTAGAGCTATATATTATCAAAATCAGATAATGCCACAACAAAAACAAAAGAACAGGAACAGTAACAGAAAAACTGTACACCAGTATCCTTTACGAACTTAGGCGTACAACTCCTCAACAAGATACCACAAGATTGAATTCCACAACACAATGCTGTACTAAGACTGAGTCTCCCTTGGACGGCACTTGGCAGCAGCACTCACCGTATTTTTTAATAACACCTTGTAAAGACCATTGAAAGAGGACTGCCTCAGCTGCGTCAGAGGGTGGCAGGAGGGATGAAGTGTGCTCAGTGGAAGGGGAATATGTTGAAGAGGATTAATGGCAGGTTTTTTTTTTTTTACTGTAAAACATTTTTAAAATTTCAACATTCACCACGTATCTTAAACACACCTTACAGGTATAATTTTTAAACAACTTTTTTGTTGGTTTCTGGTTTCACTCTAGTAATAGTATGAGAGCACACTTTGCAGGGTTTACCTTTCTCTACGTACAGGTTATAATTTTTAAGGGTACTTTTTGATATGGTGCTTAAGGGTCTCTATCTAGGAGTTTGTTTGCCTTTCCTCTTCTCTTTCCTCTTTTCCTTTTTCTTTTGAACTTACAGAAGAAAAACTCATGTTTCAACCAAGTAAGTCAAGATGTTTTGATATCCTGTCCCAAATTCAGCTAACGCTTGTTTTCTTATGCTGACATTTTGTTAGCTTGCTTTTGGGCTAAAAGTGGGATAGAAATATATTATTCACTATTACAGAAAAACAAATTTCAAAAGCTATTTTCTGTAAAACATGTCTATTTTATAGGACCCACACATTTTACTCTCATATTTAATTAATGAGGCTTCATCCCTGTTATGGTTGATACATTGTGTCAATTTGGGGGGTCTAGAGGTTTGGCTGAGTGACTCATCAGGAAGCCAGGGTGCTTACTTTGTACACATCCTGAGCCTGAGGAAGAGGAGGGCATGGAGACTCTGTGAGAGCTACACACCCCCTGGGTGGGGTTAGCTTGTTTACAATGTAAGGGAAGCAAAGAGGCTGCTTGCCCGCCATTCCTCCCTTTTGCTGGTTGTTTTTGCTGTGCTCTGCTGCCATGAACTGTTGCCCTCTGCCATGTGCCCCCTCTGCCTCAGAACCAGCCAAGTATGGACTGAAACCTCCACAAACTGTAAGCTAAATAAACCTTTCTTTCTTTAACTTTGGGCGTTGGGTATTTTGTCTCAGCAACGAGAAAAAATTAACGAAGACAATCCCTTACTGAAATTGTGCAGGTCTCAGCTGCTCCCAAATCTCAGACTGCTTCAGGAAAGGTCACTGGATAAAGGTGTTAGCACATGAACAGTAAAGAGAATATAGCAAAGTTAAACTTCCTGTTTTTAATTCATCTCTTTCTCTGAATAGATTGAGAAAACAATGTTTAGTTCTCCTTTAGGTTCATATTTTATTACAGTATAATGTTAATGAAAGAGAGGATATAATTTTCCTGTTCTTTACATCTTATTACAAAACATTCCAACTTATTAAGAGCAGGTACATAGATGATTGTATGTGCACATGTAAACATATACTAATGAAGTGGAAAAGAATTACAAAAGGCTTGAAAATCTAACTGTAGCCTAACATACACACATAAATACATACATTTCAATTAGTAAGGGAGAATATTTTTACATTGCTAATAAAATGGCCATCTGTAAGGTTAACTTGCATTAAGTAACCTGAGTGTCCTCAACTCTTATAGGGGTGAAAACACTTCAAGATTTGTTTAGAAGTAGAAAAAGCAATGTAGCTGAATAACTGAAAACTATGAAGTATTCATAGTGTTTTACTTTTAATTGTTTAAACTACTATAAAAAGTAGTGTTTGCATTCATATGCCACCACATGAGATTAATAATAAGATTATAAATACCAGGAAGAATAAAAATGGGAAAGTGGGAAAAAGCAGGGGGGAGTACAGTGGTAAAGAAGCTGACTACAGAATGCAGGTACTGTGAACATGGACTAATAAAAGAGTGGTGTTTACAGCTGAGATTAAACTGGGGAAAATGGTATTTATACAGCATTTAACTTTTGGAAGCTGTCCAACCTGAAATATAAAAATGTTTTAATGATTATAATTTTTTTATCCACACATAAAAAGCATATGCTATAAATTAAAGAAAATCCAATGAATGTTATGTTCTATTTATGACAATAATACATGTAAACAGTCATCATATGAATACAACAATATTGTAAAAAATCCTGGCCTAGTGTTGTGTATGAATAAATTGATAAGGTAGTTAAAATTTAATAAACAGACTAAAGACATCTAAAGTTGACCAACAATCAACTTGCAAAACATATTCATGTTTAAAAATATTTCATTCTATTCATCAAAATCACATATCTTCACTTGCAATTTTCTTCAGTTAAGGTATGGTCAGAATTCTGAAACAGATTCTTTGCTATTTAAGGAAAGCCAGATTTGAAAGACCTTGGCACTTGATGAAACAATTCTTTTGGCAATTCTTTAGCAGCTTGAAAATCAAAATAATGCTAAAACCAAGAAGTAAAGGTCAAAGTGAAACTTTAAACTAAAATTACTAAGGTAAAACTTCCAGAAGTATCCTTCTTGGAAAGCCACCCTGCAGCCCTTACCCCCTTTCTGTCTAGTGGCTTTTAAATGTAAAGCAACATGAACGCAGCTAACATAGCTACAGGGAACAGAGGACCAGAACAACACCTTTTTCATATGAGTTATTAGATGCAGATGATTGTCCTAATGCTTTGGAGTAGTTTACAAAGCTGAGGATTTTAACATTTGATTATTTAACATATAATAATGACTGTAACTCTTCTTAAATGCTCATGTGTCATTCTTAAAAGAATCCTGCTAGATAGGTATTATTATAATTATGCTTTGCTTTTACAAATAGAGAACTATGGGCATTATATGAATCATTTAAGATTATACAACAAACAGTAGGGCTGAAATTTGAAAACAAGTCTACTGACAAAGCGCCTGTTTTTCTCCATACTATTTTCTTCTGGGAATACATATGATAGTTGCATGTATAAATTAAAGTCAACTGGACCTTTCTTCTCCTGGGTGTGTTCAACCTTTCATTCTATTAGTATCACCCAGAAAAATTTATGGTCTAATTTTCTTAAAAATCCATCTTTTAGTCTGTTAAAGAATCTAAGAATGAAACTGAGGTGTGATTATCCTAATTTTATTTTTTAAAATTTATTTTAAAAATAAAAGAAGGAAAACGTTAACAAACAGACATCCATTTACAAAATAGCATAAGAGCAATGCAAAATACAGAGTTAGAGACAAAGTGGTAGGAAATTAACAATGGTTGTTGTATTACTATTGATACCTTCAAAGTTGTTTCAATTATCCTAATTTTAAAGAATATACTCTTTTTTTTGAGACAAGGTCTCGTTATGTATTTCAGGCTGGCCCAGACTGGCCTTGAACTTGAGCTGATCTTCCTGTCTCAGCCTTCCAACTGCTGGGATTACAGGTGTGCACCCCAACGCCTGGGTCAAAAATTTACTTTTATTAGTCAGGCAGGTATTATTTTTATATCTACTCACTTTCTGTTAGCATTTAAATTTTCACCATTAAATAAACATATTAGGATTGAAATGGGGATAAAATTCCACATAAAATATTTTATATAAAGAACTCAATGAGCATATAAATTAGGCACAATAGGTATGTAAAAATAATTTTGAGAAAATACACATCCAAACTAAATATGAATACTTTTCAAATAACATGTACTTTAAAAAGTTGAGTTAGAAAATGTGGGTAATCAAGTATCTTCCTGATTAAAAGATATCAGACTCAGATGGTTTTGCAGACAAGCTTTACTCAACCTATAAGAAATAGGTACAGCAATTCCTTCTATAGAAATTGATTAGATAGCAAAGAGAGAAAGAAATAGAACCTTCAGATCAAAGCCTGAAAAATACAAAAAAGTAAAGAAAATTATAGATTTATTTCATCTATGAACAACCTACATCTATGAACACAGAGGCAAAAATTGGATATCTATTACCACATTCGGTAGTTGGTATAGTGGGTGTGTGTATGTGTGTGTGTGTATGTGTGTGTGTGTGTGTGTGTGTGTGTGTATGTGTACTGACCAAGAGTAATCTTAGATAAACAAGGACTACTAAATATAAGCTACAAACAAAAGCAACAACTACCAACAAAAACATTTAGGAATAAATTTAACTCTAAGGTGAAAGATTTCTACAATGAAAACTATAAACACTAATGAATGAAACTGAGAAAGATACAAGTGGAAACATTTCATTTCATGCATTAGAAAAATTAATATTGTTAAAACACTCACACTACCTAAGAGGGCCTACAGATTCAATGCTCTCCTTGGCCACATACCAGTGACAATCTTCATAAAACTAGAAAAAAAATCATAAGCTTTGTAGGAAATTTAGTAAAAACATCCTTGAGGAAAAAACAAAGCAGGATGCATTACACTCCTTCACTTCACAATTTATTACAAAGCTAGAGTAATTAAAATAATAAGGGCACTGACATAAAACCCATACATAAACCATGCCTAATAGAGCCAAGAAGTACAGTAACACATCTATAGCTTGGGAGCAGGCATTAAGAAGGCATGATGGAGAATGGGCAGTCTTTTCAACAAATGGTACAGGAAAAATTGGATATCCATATGCAGAAGAATGAAACCATAACCTATATACAGAAATCAATCCAACATAGCTTAAAGACTTCAGTGAAAGATCTAAAACTACGAAGTCCCTAGTAGAAAATCTAGGAGAAATATTCCAGGGACATTGGAATGGGCAAAGACTTTTTTGAGTAACACTGCAGAAGCACAGGGAAAAAAAGCTAAAATAGACAAATGGAATAATGTCAAACTAAAAGGCTTCTGACACTGACACAAATATCCACAGAGTTGAGAGACAACCCAGAGAATGGGAGAATATATCTGTAAACATACATATGGCAAAGGATTAATATCCAGAATACATAAAGACCTCAAGACAGCACAACAGCGGAAAAGAAAAAAACACTCCCAAACAAAAAGGAAAACCAAATAATACAATTAAAAATGGGCACAGACCTAAATATATTTCTCCAAAGAAGACATGCAAATAGCCAACAAGTAAATGAGAAATTTTATAACATCACTATCAAGGAAATGCAAATCAAACTCACAATGGAATATCACTTCAATGCAGTTAGAATGGCTATTAGCAAAATAACATAACAAGATGGTGAGGATGTGCAGAAAGGGAACCTCTGCATATTATTGGTGGGACTCTAAGCTAGTACTACACTCATTATAGATAAGAGTTTGCAGTTTTTCAACAAATTTAAAAATAGAACTACTATATGATGCTAAAATTCTACTACTGAGAATCTAATGGAAGTAAGTATGCTGAAAAGCCATCTCAATTCCCATGTTTATTACTGTGTTATTTAGAATAAGTGAGTAATACAAACAAAGTGCTTATCAGCAGCTAAATACATACACCAGATAATACTGTTCTACTAGAAGACAATGAAGTCCTTCAGTTTGTAACAGCATGGGTGGAACTGGACAGCCAGGCACAGAAGACAAATACTGCATGATCTCAGTTATAGTTGGAATCTAAAAAAGTTAATCTCATATAAGTTCAGAGAATAGTAATTAAAAGAGGCTGGAAAAGTAGAGGGTAGGAGGATGGGGAAAGGTGAATCTATCGAACTAATTTATAGTTAGGCAGAAGAAAGAAATTCTGGTATTATACTGCACAGTCGAGTGATTACATAATAACAATAGACTTTATATTTTTAAAAAAGCTAAAAGATTTTGAACGTTGAATAACTGATGTTTGAGGCAATAGACACATATACCCTGATTTGAAGATCATACAATTTATACACGTATCAAAACATGACATGGTACCCCATAAATGTGTATAATTTTTATGTGTTGGTTAAAAATAAAAACTATTTACCAATTATCATTAAAGTTAATAATGAAAATTGAAGCATTTCCATTAAACTAAGGAATAGCAAGTCTATTCACTCCGCACTCTTTTTTTCAGTCATTATGTCAAATCCTTTAACCTACAGTAACACACAAAGAAAATTCACTTCAGGTAATTCGTATCAGTGAGCAAAGGTTGTCACTGTCAACTTCCACATCTCCAGATTTTTATTTGATTTTAAGACCTAATTTCCTTGATTTGAAGACCCACAGTTTTTCCTACTATGATCAGAGCCACAGGGAAATTTGCTTTACAGAATAACCAGTTATTTTGGTTTTGAGAAAGAATCATACATAATGTTATGTCAACACTTATTTTATACTTGTGGTCCTATCCAAAGCAATAAGATAGAAATAATCAGAAATATAATGGAAAGAGACATTTTTTCATATAATTGTTTGAATTAAGTATGTAAATATTTTAGAGAATCTACAAAATAATGGATTTAAAAAGGAATATGAAATACTTGGGAGATTAAACAATACAAGCTAAAGGAAAAATCTTAACAGAAAATGAAAAATACTTTGAATTAAATGAGATAAAAACAGCTTATCAAAATTTAGAGGATGCAGCAAAAGCAGTACATAGAAGGAAAATTAAAAAAGAGAAAATTTTACATGAATAAGCTTCTATCTCAAGAAATTAGAAAAAGAAAAGTTAAATTCAAATAAGCAGAAAAAAAGAAATAAAACTAAAAATTAATGAAATTGAAAACAGGATATCAACAGAGAAAAATTAGTGAAACCAAAAGCTAGTTCTTTAGAAAGATCAATAGAATCAAAAAGCAAACTAAAAGTAATATTAGAAATGAAAGGCAAGCCTATAGTACAGCTCACATGAATATTAAAAAGATAATAAAGGATGCTCACAAACAACTCTATACCTACAAAATTGATCACCCTACAGGAAATGAACCTATTTCTGGAAAGACACAACAGGACAAAGCTCACACAAGAAAAGATAGGCAATCTGGGGAGGCCTACATCTAAAATAAAAACTACAACCAATATACCCTCCGTAGTAACATTCTGGTCATGGAGGAGGCTACACATGTATGAGACAGGTAGGAGTGGGAAATCTATATACCTTTCTCCCCATTATTATTATTATTATTTTTTTTTCAGTTCTTGGGATTGAACCCACAGCCTTGCATATGCTAGGCAAATGCTCTTCCACTGAATTATAGCCACAGCCCTTTTAAAAACTGTATTTGAGGGTAGGATCTTGCTAAGTTATACAGGCTGGCTTTGAACATGTGATCCTCCTGCCTCTGCCTCCCCGGTGGCTGAAATAACAGGTGTGCACCATTGTGCTTGGCTCCTTCCTTTCAATTTTGCTATGAATCTGAAACTTCCCTAAATATTAAAGAGGGGGAGATGAGGATAAATATCAAATTTGATGAGACTATTTGAAAATAAATAATATTTCTATACACCAGTAATAACTGATTAGAAAAATAATAGCATAAGTTATAGGCAAAACTAACAGAGTGGTACATTTATTTCTCATGTGTACATCTCATAGAAATGTCTAAATCTACATGTTCTAAATTGTTATTCTACTTATTACACTTATTCTAATACTCAATTTCTACCATCAAATCTGGTCTTTCTGCAGTCTTCCTTATCTTAGTAGCTAGAAACACTGTCCTAGCTTAGGACAAAAATGTTGCATTTATTCTTTATTCTGCTCTCTTTTATACCTCATACTCAGTCAGCAAAATCTATTGGCTCTGCTTTTGTAATAGATATGACTGTCTTGGTAACTTTTCTCTTGTTGCTGAGACAAAATACCGTAGGTCCAAAATTAAGGAGGGAAGGGTTTATTTAGCTCACAGTTTGTGGAGTTTTCAGTCCATACTTGGCTGGCTCCAAGGCAGAGTGGCACATGGCAGAGGGCAAAAGCAGGAAAGAGCACAAGGGGAGGAGCAGTGGCAAGCAGCCTCTTTCCCTCCCTTACGTTGTATGCAAACTATCCGCCCAAGGGCAGGTGTAGCACTCACATCCATAATTCCAACATCAGACCATGAATCAATCATAAACTCTAGAAGCTTGTCCCATGACTGCATGAGGCTTTTGGGGGACATTCAGACACAAACCACAACAATGATTATTTCTCGTCACTTTCACTGCTCCTCCTTGGGTCTCAGCTGCCATTGCTTCCTTCCTGGTCTTTGTTTTATGTTTCTCACTCAGTCTATTTTCAATATAGCAACAGTGTACTCCCTCTACATATAAGTCAAATCACAATACCACTCTCTCAGAATCATCCAATAACATCTCGCTGTATTTGTGAAGAGCTGAAGGACATAACAGTCTCTGGCACACTGATACTTCTCTTAACTTTTGTCTCCTATTCTTCTTCACTTGTTTTGCCCTACAGAATTCTCTACTTTTTACGTAATCTTTCAAGCATACAATCATCTTTGCATTTGCTATTCCTTTGCTTGGAACATTTATCCCACATATATAGTGTATTTTCTCACTTCTTTTAGGTTTTTTTCTATGCTTTAGTTACTCTCATTCTTTGGTATTCTCTATCTCCTGGATTCCTCATAGTTTTCCTTACTGACACCTGTCTCCACCAGTACACTAAATACACTTTTCATTTTGCAAATATATCCTCCACTAAATGCACGTGCTATGATGGCAGGTATTCTTTTTTGCTTGGCTAACTCCTGAGCACTTTGAATAGTATGTGTTTTCTATATACGTTCAAACATGTGCAAAAATTATGTATTGGTAGTATGGCCATTTTCACAATGTTGGTTCTTCCTATCCATGAAGAAGGAATGTTTTTCCATTTACTGAAATCCTCTTTGATCTCTTTTTTCAGAATACTGTAGTTTCCATTGAATAGATCTTTACTTCTTTTGTTAGACTGATTCCTAAATATTTCAATTTCTTGGATGCTATTGTGAAAGGTATAGTTTCTTTAATTTCTCTCTCAGTCTGTTTGTTGTTTGTATATAGGAATGCTACTGATTTTTCGGTGTTGACTTTGTATTCAGCTACACTGCTGAATTTGTCAATTATTTCAAGAAGTCTTCTGGTGGAGTTTTTGGGATCTTCCATGTAAAGTATCATGTCATCTGCAAATAGTGATAGTTTTACTTCTTCCTTTCCTATCCTTACTCCTTTTATTTCTTTTTTCTTATCTACAGATTTAATGAAATTGCCATTAAACTACCATTAACATACCTCAAAGGTGTAGAGAAAACATTCCTTAAATTCACCTGGAACCAGAAGAGACTCAGAACAGCAAAAACAATCCTGGGCAATAAGGACAAGTCAGGTGGAATTATAATCCCTGACCTGAAATTATACTACAAAGCTACTGTAATAAAATCAACATGGTAAAACAGACCAGAAGATCAGTGGATCAGACTGAAAGATACAGACACAGCCACAAACACACTCAGCCACCTAATCTTTGATAAAGAGGCCAAACAAACTCACTGGAAGTATGATAGCCTCTTTGGTGCTGGAGAAATTGGTTTGCCACCTGCCAAAGACTGAAAATAGACCCATCTATCACCATGGACCAAAATCAAGTAAAAATTGATCCCAGTTCTCAATATTAAAACAGAGACACTATTGTAAGAAAAAGTAGGTAAAAACCTTGAAGACATAGGGGTAGGCAGAGAGTTCATGAACAAAAACCAAACAGCCCGTGAAATACTTTAAGGAATGAACAACTGGGATCTCATCCTACTGAAAAGTGTCTGCACATCTAAAGAAATCACTATCAGAGTACAATGAAAACCCACATATTGGGAAAAATTTTAGCTGACTGTCCTTCAGACAAAGTTCATCTATCTAAAACATATAAAGAATTTAAAAACATCAGCCCTTCCAAATTCAAAGACCCAATCCAAAAATGGGCATCTGAGGTGAATACACACTTTTCAGGTAAAGAAATACAAATGGCAAGTAAATACATGAAAAAATGTTTAACATCATTAGTCATTCAAGAAATGCAAATTAAAACAACAATGAAAGTTTACCTCACCCCAGTGAGAATGGCTACCATTAAGAAATCAACCAATAACGAATGCTGGCGAGGCTGTGGAGAAATAGGAACTCTTCTTTACTGCTGGTGGGAATTTTTAAAATTTTTCCCAATTTGTGGGTTTTCATTGTACTCTGATAGTGATTCCTTTAGATGTGCAGACTGGCGAAACCACTGTGGAAATCGGTTTGGAGATTCCTCAGCAAACTAGGTCTACAGGTCTCATTCAACCAAGCTATTCCCCTTCTAGGTATTTTCCAAGATCAGAAAACATTGTATCACAGAGATATATGTGCACCCATGTTCATAGTGACACAATTTGTAATTGCTAAATTGTGGAAGCAACCCAAACGTCCATCCACTGAGGACAGGATAAACAAATTGTGGTACTTTTATATAATGGAGTATTACTCAGCTATAAAGAAAGATAAACTCAAAGCTTTTATAGGTAAATGGTTACAACTAGAGACCATACTCATAAGTGAAATAAACAAGACCTCTATGTCTAAGCAATGTATCGTCTCACTAGTGTAAGAACCTGAAAGAGTGAATAAAAACTAGGAGGTATGATAGACATTGTGAAATAAAAGGAAAATGCTCAAAAGTAAGGAGTAATTCTGGTATGGGAAAGGAGAAGGGAAAGAAGAGGAAATTATGTATGTATGTATATACAGGATAGCTAACAGTTGTCTTCTATTGCTTTACTGAAAGGAACAGTTAATGATTACTGGTTTGATCATTATTGCATGTCTCTATTTTCCTGAGAAACCACTTTGAAGATATCCATAGTAATACAGCAACCATTGTTAATTTCCTACCACTTTGCCTGTAACTCTGTATTATTTGCATTGTTCTTATGCTATTTTGTCAATGGATGTCTGTTTAATGTTTTCTTTTATTCTTAAAATAAAATTAAAAAATTAAAAGAAAGTTAAAAAATATGTATTGGCTTTTATGTTATTCATTATATTTTCCTTTATGGTTGAAGTATTTCACTAAAAGGAATAATCTAAATTCTAAAGTAAACTAAGATTTGATTATGGTTCAGATAGCAACATTTCATCCAAATAAGTCTCAGTAGTACTTTTTTCTACTCTTAAGTTGATGGACACATGAATTGAAGGTACACAAAATAATTCGTTTAATATCACAAAGCTTTAGCAAAATAACCTAGAACTCAGACTTATTATAATAGGAATATATGAGGGGATTATGGATCTAGTGACACTGAAACTATTAAGTATTTCAAAGAAAAACATTTCAGACTATAGTATAAGAGAAAATTATTTAAAACCACTTATTCAGACTTAAAACAGAAACTTTTCTTACTAAAATTTTACTTTACAGCAAAATAAAAGTCTGACATTACTTGAACAGTTATATGTTTCTGACCTTTTCAAATCCACCATTTCTCAAACATTTTTCTTCATGTAAATGTCAAGATCAGTGGATAAAGCAAAGACAGTGGGTGACAGGAGTGAGAATGGCAGAGGAAGCACTTCTGAAAGGCTACCCCTCCAAAAAACCAATGTGAATACTGGCAAATGTCATGGTTTATATCTGGATGCCCCCCAAAGCCTATATGCTAATAGGCGGGGCTTTGGGAGGGTTAGTGGGTCATGGGGGTGTGATACTCACACTAGATTAGTCCACTGAGGCGTTCATAGCTAAATGTGACATTGGTAGGAGAAGTGGGCTACTGGAGGTGTGGCTTGAAAGGGTCTCCCTCCCTCCGTCCTCCCTTGATCCTCTCTGCTCCTCTGCCAGGCCCCTTGGCCATACTATCCTCCTTTAGAGCCAGCCTCTTATGGACTAAAACCTCTACAAACTGTGAGTCAAAATAAACCTTTCTTTATTTAAATTGTGTCAGGTAAGCATAAAGTAACTAAGACAACAAGGATTATTCAAATAAATGTTTTTAAAACTTTGGAAATTGAACAAAAGCCTGCAACAATCTGAAGAGTGCAAATTCAAGTAAAAACAGTTGAGACTAAATAGAAATGTGAATTTGTCCTATTCTTGTTTCCTCCTTGGCTGCACCTTGAAAACCACAAATTTAGCAAACATTACGAAAGTCAGCAGCACAGGACCCACTGCAAGGGACAGAGCTGTTTGAGACTGCCTAAAAAGCATTATTCAAGGAAGATGCAGGGCGGGGGACACAGCTCAGCAGCACAAGCGTCTGCCTGGGAAGTGCGAGGTCCTGAGTTTGATCCCCAGCATGAAAAAAGAAAAATCCCAAAGGGCTTAAGGAAAATGCAATTATTTGTCCTGTTTACTAGTTCCCTGGAAGCCTAACCGGATAGAACTTGTCTTCATTGTCTTGTCTCAGCATATTCTCAGTGCAAACACCTTTTTTCTTGGACATATTTGGCAAAAACAATCAGAAGTAATTAACACCACAGGTTCTTGAAGCAGACACAACTGGGTGTAGAAACTGTTCATAAAATTAACAGAAGAAGCTGCGGAATGTAATACCCATGAGAGGCTCTGAAAGCTCTGACATGTCCCTGGAGTCTGGAAGACTAGCCAAACATGGCCACACATGCACGGCTGTGAGCACGCCAGGGCAGACCTGAAGATGCTTCGAGCTCTCCTCTCTGCTTGATCAGAGGCTCTAAGCAAGCAGAAAATAAAACTCCAGGGAAGGTTGCTGACTTAGTAGGGATGTGCTCCAATAAGGGCTTACAGCCTCTCAGCAAAAGCTAGGTCCGCATACAGATAGGGTAAGGAAATCTGTCTGCTCATTATCTAAGCATGAAGCCAACAAAGCACTGGTCACACTTGACAAATACAGACTACATAGAATTTAGAAAATTCACTAAACAAATACTGTTATCAACAAAACCACTGCCCTAACAAACTATAATAAAAACCTTGGGCAGGAGAGCAGGATCTCGTTTCTAAAATTGCAGTATTATTTAAAAGGTTCAATTTTCAACAAAAAATTGAATACTGAGGTTAACAGGCAAAATTTTCAAATCAGTTATTTTAAAGAACTAAAGGAAATCTATTTTAAAGAACTAAAAAAATGTACTGTATGTTGAAAGAAGAAAGATGTCTCAATAAATATACAATAGCTTTTAAGAGATTTAAATTATTTTAAAAAGAATCAAGTAAAAGTGGGAGTGTTGAAAAGTTCAACAACTGAAGTGAAGCATGTACTCCCGGGGCTTCTTTGTCAACCAAGAAATCAGTTCCACTTCTACCAATAACTCAGCATTGTTTTATTTAAAAAAAATTCTTCCTTTGCTTCTATAATCTCTTATATAACAAGATGATGTACAAACAGAAACTATGATTGTATAGATAACAGAACAAAAGTTACTATATGGCGAAATACATCAAAACAATGCCTTTACCTGTAATGCTCAAATAGCTGTAGAGGTTTTCTGAAATGTCTGTGTGGTTAAAATATGTTAGAAAATTGTCACGGTAAGAGGACACAAATAACAATATCATTAAGGGCACTAATGATATGAGGGCACACTCATTCTAACAACCCTTTGTAGAGGTTGGGAACTACCTTCTCTTATCGTGTACATACCAGATCTGTCTTTGGGGGCTCTGCACACTCTGTGGAGAAATAAGGTGCTGAGCTTCTGAGTCCGCTGCTGTCTGAAGGCGGCTTTGGAGGCTGGGCATGTTGTCTGTAAGTAGCACTTTTAGGAGTCCAACAAAAGAGGTTGATTGATTCTCGTACACAGCGTTCAATGTCGATTTCTAGACATAAATATTATTTTAAAAAGTACAGAATTTAGATTGATAAAATAATAATCTTTCCTAAATGTATATTGGCAAATATGGTTAGGATGGTAACTAGAAAAGAAGCCAGTTAATAAAAAATGTAAATTTTTATCAGCATATTAATAACTGGAATAATAGGGGATATTTGTTATTATTACACACACACACATAGAAATATATACAAAATACATTTATAAATATATAAAATAAAAGGACATGTTTTATGTATTTTATTTGATATTACCTACATAGACTTTTTTATATTGGAGCAACATCAACAAAACCAGATGAAATATAACACATCTCTTATTAAAACATCTGACTTGCTCTGATGTTTTCACTTTTGTAAAGTAAAACAGAGGAGCTTGGGGGAGCTGGAATTTGGGAACAGGTAGACAAAAGATTTAGATACCGATTCACCACAACTTCTACTAAAGGGTACTAAAACTTTCATAATCATTTACTAAATAAGACATAAAATAATCACAGCAAAATTTACTAAGATCTCAAAGTAGTCATCTTTTATAATTAAAATTTATTAGTACATGTTTGAAGTACGTAATGATTATGTTCATCGCAAGGAGTTGGTACACGTACATACTTTAATTCTATTTATTTCTTCTTTCCCTACTCTCCCTCCATCTCTTGGTCCCCTTCTCATTTGAAAAAGATCTATCTCCCTGTTTCCTACCATCTTCTATTTTGTTCTTTTACACTTTGGGTTTCTCATGTAAGAGAAATCATGCGATATTTAAGCTTGTACATCTGATTTATTTCACTCAACCTTACTGTCTCAAAGTGCATTCGTTTTCCTACAAATGATCACGTTTACCCTACTTTATAGCTAACCAGTACTCCACTGTGTATAAATGCCACCCTCTCTCTATCCATTCATCTGCTAATGGACACATAGGCTGCTTCCAAGACGCAGCTATTGTGAACTGTGCTTATAAACATGAGTGTACATGGATCACTATAATATGTCATAATGTCTTTAATGGCTTAAATGATGTCTAATGTGTACAGAAACAAATGTACCTGGTAAAAATGACTTCACAAAATAAAACATTTTTATAGAAGATTTCCTTTTCTAGATTTGAAATTTAAGTTATCTTTGATTCAGAGGTAATATGTAAACAGGAAGGTGATTACAACTCTAAATTATTGTTTATTTTTGATGGAACTGTAGCTCTTTGGAAGCCAACATTTCTGAGGAGGAAGTATCCATTCCTCTATGTGGAAAGAAGAAAGATCATAGAATGGAAGAAGTTCACTAAGTTGGCTGAGATGAAGGAGTTTTGCATTGATTATCTTTTTCTCTTTCTGTATTCTTAAAGCCAGCAAGTGGCAGATAGTAATTTTCATTTTCTCTGCAAAAACCCAAGTATATTAGCTCATATAAGCAACAGAGAAAGATATATGTTGAAGATTACAAAAGATATGTCATATATTTCTCTTTTTGAAATGAAAAGCTTATACATAAGGGAAAGGGAAAGAAGCACTGAACAGGGAGTGCATGTGATGCCTAATCTAGCTGGTTGTCTGGATTGAGAGACACCTAGAAATTGGTCAAGTGTACTTCAGGTTGGGGCCCACTGGACAAAGGCGGGGCATTGGGAGCAGAGCCCTGAAGGGTATTTGGGGACCATGGCCTTTCCTCTTGCTCTTGTTCGCTTCTCAGCCACCCCGAGGTGAGTGGTCTTCCTCCACTCACTCCCCCACTCATTCCCCCACATGATGTTCTACCTTGCCACAGGCACAAAGCCAGCACAGCCAAGTGACCATGAACTGAATTTCCTGAAATTGTGAGCCAAAATAAATCTTTTCTTCTTTCTATTGATTATCCCAGGTATTGTCATAGCGAAGGAAAGCTGACTAATGCAGTCAAGGGTTAGCATTTAGTTATTTGCTGGATAAGAGAAGGGAAAATGACATGAGCAGACCACTGGGTACTGCACTTTTCTTTAGTCCATTTATCCTTACAATGATTCTTAAAGTCAGGTGTTGTAATTCCCCCTCCCCCTCCATTTCTTTTGAAGATGAAGAAACTAAGACAGAAAAGCTAAGTGTCTCAGGCACTTGTGTGCTATCATGTGTTGAATGTCTTAAGTTGCTAAGGGGTCATAAGATATCTTTTTCTGTTTCTTAAGCCATTAATATTTGGAAGATGACCAGCAAGTCCGGAAAGATCAGTTACTCAGTTACACATCCCTTTATCTGCTATTAGTGATTTTTCTGCTAGCTTCACAGCTGGTTCCTTCCGTGGCTACACAAGGAGGACAGATTTCATCACTCCACATACAAGTCTTATCATAAAATTCTATAAAAATGAGTCAAACATGCTTTGAGACATGAACATATTTAGTTGGACAATGGTAATATAGTAAAATGCTTTTTAAACAGCTGTAAAATTAAACTGAGAGTCCATAAGGAGAAGACAAATACCAACCAGAAGAAATAGAAAAGTTTAAGATAGTTTACTCTTTTTGAGAGGTTCAATTTATTTTAGAAAACATTCAATTTAAATAGTTAAGATAAAAATTTGTGAGCTAAATAGAGCAAATTCTCAGTTGTGTAAATTTTGTCTCTTTTTGTACCAGGAATCAAACTCAGGACCTTGCGTTTGCCAGGCAGGTGCTGTGCCACTGAGCTACATGCCCTAAATTTTGTCTTCTTTGATACCCAAAGGTGAAGTATTTTGGTTCAGACTCTACTTCTCCAGTGTTCAAATCAGTTTGCTCTGTCACCTGGCAAAAGCTGAAATCAGGCCACTGATCTATATCAGAGCTCATAGTTCAGTCCGGAAGTCAGCAACAATGGAAAATGACAATTTGCGTCTGATTCCAAAATACCCTACTAACCCCATAAAAGCTTTCTGGTAACTTTGATTATTTATGGAGGTCTACCTTGATTATTAGCATAGGTCCTCATTCCCAATTCACCTGACACAGGCCACCTCTCCATCTCAAAATTCTTCCAAAGCATTCTAAGCAGAGTAGAATGCAAAAGTATTATGTAAACTGTATATATAAATGTGCAACTATTCTCGCAACATACTGTCTCATCCCGACACTCCAATTCTTTGTATGTTATATTGTAAGTTAAGACATTATGGTGTCCCAGGTTTGAATCAAAGCTTGATGAGGTTCTCTGTGACAGTGAAATTACTTCTCCAAGCCTTGGTTTCTTCATTCTGTAATCCTCGATATTATATCTTAGAAATACTGTACTACTTTCAGTATGATCAAATGTATCTCATGTTTACATTTGGGGAGGGGTAGGTAAAAAGGCCTCTCTCTCAAGGCCCTCTCTTTTCCTTGATGGCTAGGAATTACTTTCTACATCTGTTGCATAGGTGTCATCCTAGAACTTCTCTTCACTAGTATGAGTCCACTTGGCTGCCCTCTATATTTGACTCCTATAGAGTGGCATTTATTCTTTCATAATGCATTTCATTTTGATGGAACATATTTTCCAGTAGCTTCTATGACAGTGCACACAGGAAGCAAATTATTTTGAAACCTTACATGACTTATTCTATATTTTGCCTTTGATGGGTGATTTGCATATGTACAGCATTCTAGGGTTGAATATTTTTCATCAGAGTTATGAAAGTCTCTGTTGTCTACTGTTGAGAAGTCTGATGAAATTCGGATTCGAGAAAATTTGAATGTGGCTGTCTCCTTCTCTGTAAACTTTTAGGATCTCTGAATTCTGAAATTTCATAACATATTTTAGTGTACATCACTTCATTGGGCAGGGCATTTGAAGGTTACAAAAAAAGTCTCATTTGATACCTGTGACAATTTCTTTATCTCTTCATTTATTAGAAAAATCTTAAACATCATGAATTCTCTAATAATTTTGTCATTTACCTCTTACTTTTTACCTGTATGATTGTTTCATTCTTAGAAGAATTCCTAAATTTTACTTTCTAACATTTTTAACATAAACTTTATCGTACTTCAATTTTAATTTCTACATGTCCATGAAAAATCTATTGTTTTCTGGTGGTTAGAAAAATCTTTACTTTTATGGTTATATTATCTTCTCACAGCTGTTTTTAGTGGGTTTTTTTTTAAGAAGATAACGTTTCTGCCTCCCAGCCTTTGTGGAAGGCAGGAATTTGATGCTGACAAACACTAGTGAGCAAACCTTTATGGGTCTGCAAGGGCCAACTCACATCTCTCTGGGGTGTTCATGTACCTATTTCACTTCTCTGATCCTGCTGAGCTCTTACACACTCCTCTCCTATTTCCTCATCTTCCCTTTAAAACTCCCAGTTGCTTCTGGACAACTCAGAGTTGACTTCAGGTGACACTGGATTATTTATCCTATTGCAGTAGTTTATCACTGATTAGAATCTGTCCTTACCACTTTAGTTTCTGGCTTTCTCTTTCACAGTAAAGTTATTTCTAGTTCAAGGAATGATCTCCTGGAACTCTTCCACTATCCGCTATACAGGTGCAGAGCCTAAAATGCAACATGAATGTGTTATGACACTAGAGATTAATGAGTGGTAGACACATGCTTGAAATGTACACAGCCAAAACCCAGACTATGACAAATTCTTCCAAATATAAAGCATATGAAATTATAAACAAAAGATTTGGTTCTCATTGATGCCTGGTCAAAAGATAAATACTTTCCTTTCAGAAATCTTCTTCATAATGCTACATATACAGTGCAAATACAGTAAGCACCTTTTCCTTTTTGATGGCAATTTAGCAAGATAGCATCTCCATGTTCATTGGATGCAAACCTGTAGCATTATGACAGTGAGTACAGCTGTGTGAAAAGTCATGCTTTATGAATTCCCACTACCAATAATAAGAAATAATTTCAACCAAAGTTAGCAATGGAAAGACTATTTTCTCTATTGAAACTATTGCAGAATTATTGTTACACGAAGAGGCTATCAGTGAGTATAAAGCAAAAACGTTAGGAAAAAACATTAGAGATGTGTCAGACTTTTCCATTTTATATTTGTTGTGATCTCTTTGTCCATTCTAAATATTGTTTTGGTAGCTCAACTTCATATTATAAATTATGCTCTCTTTCCAGAAAGGACTGTTTCCCTGTACTACATGAGCCTCAGGGACGAGAGCTGGATCTGTCTTTATCTTCAGGGCTTCTATGGGATGGAAGAGCAGATTTCTGGCTGGCAGAGGGGGTCAGTGAAATCTGTCTTTAAGATATATCCAACTGGCTGCTTTCTGGTGTCCTGTGCCACTGTACCTTCACCTTTGCTTCCTAAAACCTTTTGTTGCTTTGCACTAAGAATTAGCCTTTTTTTTTTAACTGGTTCATTTTTTTAAAAGAAACTTTTGGATTTCTTTGCTTTATTAAGTTACTATTGATACAACCTCTTTCTATCTTGTGAATCTACCCACATTTCTTATCTACTAATGCTCTTCTTACATTCTACTTGTTCTTGGAATTACCAGACATTTTTCATTCCCTTCATGTCACTTTAGGGATATTTCTGAAGGGGTGGGGGATAAACAGGTGTGTACAACCTGTTCTTAATTGGAAGGGTCTTAAACTGTAAAGTCCCTGATTCAACATGGAATGCGGAAGGAAGGTGGGCTTATCCATGTGGCCAGGTTCCTGTTCTGCAAAGTGGCCGGGGAAGCATTCACTGAGAAGCAGCATAACAAGCACAGCATGCTGGACAGAACTTAACTGGGAGGCTCGGGACCTGGGCTTCCATTTCAATGCACTTACAGCCAAGTTGTATAGATTTGCTCAGTGTATCTTTTTGCATCTGTTTCCAGTTGTACACTAGGAATGCCATTACTTAATATCTAGGGATGTTAGGAGGTGTAAGCTTACTCCAGCATGTAGTAGGAACTAGGAGCTTTATAGATAACATGTTAGATATATACACTGAAGAACTGTAGTACTTCAACTCAATAGATTTTTAAATATATCTTAGGTCCCGTTTAGTTTGCATTCTTCTTTAAAAGTCAGCTTGAGATTCAGACTACTTTTCTTTTTCTACTTGGCTAAATTTCTTTTTAGAAAGAGACCGCCTTGGGGCTGGGTATATAGCTCAGTGGAATAAGCGCCTGCCTAGCAAGCGCAGGGTCCTGAGTTCAACCCCCAGTACCGCCAAAGAAAGAGACCGCCTTTCATAAAGTATCTTCTGAAATGTAAGCACTTGGAATATTACTCCACAATAAAAAGAAATGAGCTATCAAGCCATGAGAAGACGTGATGATGTTAAATAATCTTTAAAAGTGTACCAAGTGGGTCTGAAAAGGCAAAATACGTTTTCCACACTGCAGTACTAGGGCTCAAATCCAGGGAGAGCCTAATGTACAGTAGGCAGGCACCCTATCATTGATCTATGTCCCACCCTTCAAAATATTTGTTGACTCCACCTCCCCATGATGGGCTAGAGCAGGAGAAACTAAACAGACAGTGGAAAGCTCAGTGACTGCCAAAGCTCTGAGTACAGGGTAGACTGAGAGAAGATGAATGAAGTTGAAACGCAGGATTTCATGGGCTGATGCTGGAATGTGGTATATGTCACTGTGCATTTATCAAAACCCAGTAGTGTGCAACGGCAAGGACAGGCTGGCACATAAACTCTGGATTTTGGTTAATAATGGTGTATCAATATTGGTTCACTGACTCTAACAAATGTAACACACTAAAGCAAGATTGATCATAAGGAAAAGAGAATGGGAACTCTGTACTACCTGCTCAGTTTGTCTATAAACAAACTAAATTGCTCTAAAAAGCAAAGTCTATTAATTAAAAAATAACAACAACAAACCCCAAACCAAAAACCAAAAGCAAAAAACCCAATCAAAGCAAACCCTCACAGGGAGCCAAGAGACAGGGTACAAGGCAGGGCAGGCCACGCCAAAGGCAGAGCCCTCCACAGCAGCTCCAGACATCCAGGGGAGACCTTCAGAGTCAACTTGGCAGAGCTGTGGAAAGAACTGTGGAAAGCAGGCAAAGGGTTCCAGCAATGAAGTGACACTGAATCAAGGAAAAACAACTTGTAACCAGTCAGAAAATGCCATGCAATCCTAATTAAAATACCATTAGTAACCTCACAGATATAGAGAAAACATTCCTAAACTTCATCTGGAACCAAAAGAGACCCAGAACAGCAAAAGCAATCCTGGGTAACAAAGGCAAGGCAGGTGGAACCATATTCTCTGACTTGAAATTATATTACAAAGCTACTGTTATAAAATAAGCATGGCATTTGAAAAAAAAAAAACAGACCTGAGGATCAATGGAACAGACTGAAAGACACAATCACAACCACAAACACACTCAGCTACCTCATCTTTGACAGAGGGACCAAACAAGTTCACTGGAAGATAGCCTCTTTAATAAATGATGTTGGAAAAACTGGCTTTCCACATGCCAAAGACTGAAACTAGACCCATGTCTATCTCCATGTACCAAATTAAAGTAAAAATGGATTAAAGATCTAAATATTAAAACAGAAACATTAAATCTAGTGGGAAAGAAAGTAGGTAGAAATGCTGTAGCATTTTTTAGTCACCCTTGCCCTATCTCCTTGTCCAACTCAGGAGTTTCCTTGATGATAGCTATGGAGGGGCATGAGGGGTGACTCAGGATGGGCATGGATGTTGCGGGTGACTAAGATGTTTTCAGCTTGATACAAACAAGGGGTGCAAAACACTGCAAGTGTATGAGAAATCACTGAACTGTAACTTCAAAGGGATGAATTTTCTCAGGTGACGATCTTAACAGGAAAACCTTTTTAGGAATCTAACCAAATAAAAAAAGGAACCACCCAAAGGCACAGGACAAAAATGAATCCCAAATCTATAAAAGGGCATAGGCTCATTTATAACCCTCACTGCCTCTGCCCCTCAACAACTTCAGCCCAGAATAGCTGGTGAATATGAGCTGAGAAACTTCATAAAAATATCTGATGAAGCCAAAGACATCTCTCCAGCCATACTCTTCCACAAGTCTGTATTCTGAGCAAGGGCCTCTTTGTCTAGGCCCTTTCCAGAGGCCTTCTTCAGGCAACTTTTCTAAGACCTTCTCTTGGAAGAAGCTCTTTTAGATTCTGACTCAGTACTTTTCTACTCCTAGCCCTTTCTACTTTCTTTCTGACCCATAGGATGTTAAGCTGGCAGGGGCCTTTGGCAGTAGATGTCTATATTTATGCTGCTCCATCTGACCCATGCCTGGCACTGCTCCACGTGGAAAATGGAACAGGGTTGAGATGGCCCTTTCTCCGGCTGAGCTGCTGGCTTATATGCTGCACTTGTCCATCACAGCTTGGTTTGTTGGCTTAATCAGCAATTTCAACACCTAGATCCTAGCTCACTTGAGCACATTTTATCCCCTACCAATAGCCACAAAAGAAAGCAAAATCTAAAAACCTTATTTATGAAAATACACAGTTCATAAAATAAAAGCCAAGCACAAATAAAACTCTTCTATGCTGACAGATCAGAGCAGAGCTTGCTAATGGAGGAGTGGAACTGACTCACAGGTGTCATGAAGGAATTTTCTAGGGTGACAAAAATATTCTGTACCTTGACTGGAGTGCTGGTTCCATGTATGCCAAAAGGTGCAGAAATGTATAATTTGGTTCTATACATTTTACTTAAAATATATTTAAATACTTGGAGAAATAAAGTACAAAGTTTGTGTATCCTTTTTATCTATGAAGTTTTTTTGTGTGTGAAATTCACAGTTGGATTAACATAGAGACTAGGTTTAGAGTTGCTTATTAATTGTCCCATTACATAGCATCATTTATTATACTATTAATATGTTAGAATGGTACACTAATTCATATTAATATGCAAAACTATGAGGGTGATCTGCAAACTGTCAATCTGCCAACTTTAAAGAACCAGTATTTTTTGATGCAAAGAATTCATTTATAGAAAGATGATGATAAGTATTCTAGATACTGATGTCTTCTGATAATATGAAACATCCCAATAATACTATAAAAAAAACTCTATACTACTGGACAAACTATAAAGTTGCTTATCTTACTAGCAAAGAGTGAAGTGAATAAAATACAATATGCATACTGTGAAGCACTTTCTATAGGTAAATTCCAGGGATAGCACTGCAAGACACCCTTGAGTGGAGAGTTTCTCCATCACACCTTACTGTCCTGAGAGAAAGCACAGTTGCAATGGATAGATATGGCATAGATCCTGGGTTATCCAAAGACAGACCTGATAACCTT
This sequence comes from Dinomys branickii, assembly GCA_004027595.1. NCBI lineage: Eukaryota > Metazoa > Chordata > Mammalia > Rodentia > Dinomyidae > Dinomys > Dinomys branickii. The sequence continues at coordinate 515,761 of PVLD010000012.1, forward strand.
GAAGAACACAGATCAAATTTAGCATCTGCCTGTATGAGTATCATCTGTAGTCTATGACATAGAAATAAAGATAGAATGTTACTGCTAGATATAAAATTCCAAAACATTAAATCTCTCAAGAATTTCTCATGTATCTCATTCTAGTAAAGAAATGAATTCAGCAGGAACTCTTGGTATATTCTTGAACTTATCTTTGGGCAGCTCTTCTCAGTACTTAGGACAAGTATTTTAGAGGTGTCTCAATTCAACTTTCCCACACCAGCCAGAATCAATTTTCTAATACTTATAAAAATGCTATAATTTTTCTACTTAAAGGTTTCAGATTGCATATAGAATACAGTAAAGCCCAAAGTCCACAGCACATCCTGCAAAGCCCTGCACAATCAGCACTCTGCATATCTTACCAATTTTTATCATGCCACCAGCATCACTGCCCTAACTCATCTAGCCCAGGTGCTGCTACCTTGCATCCTCCTTACCTTATGATGGCCACAAAGAGTCCCCATCCTATACAAGGCTGTACTACATCTTATTTATCTTTATGGCTGCTGTGTCTGTTACATAATGAAATCTTTTGAACACGTGAATAATTAGAATCACTTATGCTAAAGTCTCACAGAAAGCGAACATGTTGTTTTGACAAGCTGCCCCCCACTCAGATACCTGAGAACAGTAAAGTAACAATTAAGTTAGTGAATTTTTTCATTGCCAAACATTATTGGATGCTTCCCCCAAATAAATGCATTATTGCCTGGCCTTTTTGTTCTAAACAGCATTATTCACAAACACTCATTTATTGGAATTTCATCTTACCAACACCATTATGAACCTATAGAGCTTCTTTTGCATTATTTGTCCTTGTTATGTGCTCATTTTCACATAGTTAGCTCAAACTAGCCTATAAACATCATGAAGACTGCAAATCAACCAACCAACCAACCAACCAACCAACCAACCTTTGTTTTCCAAGCAGGTAAAAAGAACGACTTGATACCTAGAATAGGAAAGCGACTTTACATAAGCTTCATTTATCTTCAAATTACACTTATTATTTTGTTAACCAAAAACCTCTAGTCGTTCCTCAGCTCCTAAATCTAGCTGCCTCGTAAACACTGTACGCACATCTCTAAAACTTAACTCTCTCTTCCTGGAACCATATCCAACCCCTTATCTTGTTCCTACCACCCAACTTAGCTAAGGTATTGGAATCCATCCCCCACACTTAACATCCCACTGAGTTCCAAATCCTACTGATCCTAAGAGTGACTCTGAGAGGGAGGCTGAATTCTTCACTGAAAAGATTAGAGAATGAATGCATTATACAGCCATATGACTTATGTTAACAAGGAAGTTAATACCATGCATAAGTTTGAGATAACCAAAGTTAGAAGTGTCAGTCACAGTTAAAGGGTACCACTAGGCCACTTTTAAATGTTCATGAAAGCTGTGGGCCAGCATACAGAAATGACAAGCCACAATAAGGCTATGTAGTTATACATAATATAACAGGTGATTTAAAAACGTTAAAAAAAATTTTATCACAGCAAAAGGCACACTGTCATTACTCTTCAAAATACTCCCTACCACTCTGAACACACATCCCATTATTCCTGTCACTTTCTAAAACAGCTTATAGTTTGTTTATAGTAATTTCTGTCAAATAATAATATGACAGTATGTCTTCATCCTCCTTATTCACAGAATCAAGCACTATGTGATTTTTGGCTCTTACATAAAGTCAAAATGACCTTGAAAGGTAAATATGTTGAATTCATTCAGGACACTGAGGCAACCATGTTCAACTAAAGACACTCATGAAAGAGGACTTCCAGAAGTACTGCAAAAAGTTGCAAGAATGGTGGGCTAAGTGTATTGGAAGTATGGAGTATTTGCAGAAGAGCTGATGGCAATGTGCGTCTTTCACTGTTTTAAAAAATTTAAACACTATACTTCTAAAATGTTATTTTTATGACTACATATTTGCAGTACATCAGTTTACAATCAGCTTGGGAAATGGTTACACACACACTACAATTTGTTCCTTTTTAAAAAATCCCTTTCGCTGTCCCTCTCCCTCTCTCTCCCTTTCTCCAGTTAACCAATTTTAATTTTCATTCTTGTTGATATTACTAACCTTAGCTTATGTCAAGGCATGGAATTTTTACAGTGAGGTTATCAGGTTCCTGTACATGGTACAACTTTACTGTAACTTCCCCCTTCCCTCTTGCTCACCCCTTGCCCTGCTTCCCTGGCCCTCTTCCCTATTGCAAGAGATCTATCTCCTTGTCTCCATCTATCCATCCTATGTTATTCTCTTTGTGATTCTCCTCCCTGAAATGAGAGATACCATATGTGTATCTGGTTCATTTCACTCAACATTATATCTTCTATGTGCATCCACTTTCCTACACATGTCTGAAATTTGTCCTAGATACTGTATTTTCTTTATCCAATCATCTGTTGATGGGTACATAGGTTGCTTCCAGGATTTAGCTATTATGAATTGTGCTGCTATAAACACTCATATGCATGTATCACTATAGTATGATGTCTTATGCTCTTTGGCGAAGATACTTAGAAAGAGGTTGGTTGAGTCATATGCAATTTCTAATTTCAGTTCTTTGAGAAATCTCCATACTTATTTCCATGATGGTTGTACTAGTTTGTATTCCCACCAATGGTGAAGGAGAGTTTCTTTTTCACCACAGCCACATTAGTATGTTATCTTTTGATTTCTTGATGATTGCCATTTTTCTGGAGTAAGATAGAAATTAGCACTGTTTTAATTTGCATTTCTCTATTGGCCAGTGAAGCTGAACATTTTTTCTGTGAATTGCCTGTTCATGTCTCTTGCCCATATCTTGACCGGGTCTTTAATTTTAGGTGATTTAATATTTTTTGAGTTCTTTGTATATTTTAGATATTAGTCTTCTGTCTGAAGAGTAGGTGGCAAACGTTTTTTCCCATTCCTGCAGGTTATCCTTTTACTCTGATTATTTTGCTGTACAGAACTGTTTAGTCTGATATAATAATCCCATTTGTTGATTCTTGCTTAAACATTGTATTTTTTTTATCACACCACATACATACAGAAACACATACATCTATATACCTACATACCCATAGTAGTCACTAGATATTTGTGGAATATACATAGATATAAATATGTATATGTATAAATATACATGTCTATATTTACAACACAATCTTGGCAATGTCCAGGGGAAAGGAACAGACATGTTACTGGTCTTCCACTTTATTTCACTCAACCTTTCAAATCCAGTATATGTGCCTGAAATTACTGGCACAGTTTGCTATGCATCTATCTTCCCTGCTGCCTAATGCCTACAATGAAGTGAGACATATACAGCACAGGCAATAGACATGACTGATGTGTGAGTACTTAAACCTTTCTGTTCGCAATGTAACTGTCTTTCTCCCTTGCAGTGCAAGAGGTAGACACGACAGTGAAAAGCATCTGGTGTCGATAATGGCATGCAGCACACCTCAGAGGAAAGAACAGCACAGCAGCATAGAGGATTTAGCACCAGGTCAGTCTTGATTTCCCCCCCTTTTGTTTTCTACTTCATGGTAAATCAGAAACAAAACAGGAGTCTCTACTTTTTGTGGCAAATAGAACCTTGTGCTCAAGTTTGATAAGCAGCTTTTACATAGTAATCGATAATTTTTGCAGAAGGATTGAAATGATTTTAATTTTGAAAGTAATTAAATCTAGTTTCTTATAATAAAAGTTAGACACTTCTAGTTATTTCATCTATGCTACCTAATTTTGAAAAACTAGCCTACATACATATTGGCAAATTATTTCTCTTCTGTTCTCCACTGGAGTCCATTTGTACTTTATTTCACTATTTTACTTTGACTTAGCACACTCACTGCAGTCTCACGAGGGACTTGTGGTAAGGAAGGTATTTTCCATTAGGATAAAGGTTACCACTTAAGACAGGTAGCACAGCAACTTAATTTTTGTGCTAGATATAAAGTGGTAGGTAGAGGAGTGTTATCTCACTAAAGTACAAATTATATATGGAACAATACATAATAAAAGTACCTTGTAAATGCAATTTGGCCTTTAAATTCTTACAGCCGTGCATGGGGAAGAATTTTAAAGATAGTTTCCAATGTTTAAATGTTTTTATGCTTAATTAACTTCAATATATCTCAAAAGTGAAGTGTTCTGTATATTTTAAGTGATTTGCACGTAACATGAAAACATGTAAGAGAAAAACAAACATTCCATTATTGAAGGCTTGAACATGAGCAAGTTTAAAAACACTAATCTATACTATAAGAATTTTTCACAAAGAGGAAGCTCTTATCAATCATACAATAAGCAGTTCTGCTGTGGGGCAGGGTTTTCTTATCAGAATCTTAAAATCCTGGGACCGAGTCTAAGATGAATTAATACTCTAATATACTCTCAGTTTTCAAGGTAAGTAGCAATCCTGATCAACCTTGACTTTTTCATTATAGTTACTGTCTACGGCCATACCACCCTGAATGTGACTGACTTCATCTCATTACAGTTACCAGCATATAAGAAACATTTCTTTCAAATGTATAAAGTATTTACATATTGTAAGATGGTTCTATGTTCCGAGAGCACCACCTAGGTCAGTGATATGAGAATTCTTCCAGCTTTCTGTAATAGTGCTATGACATGATAATCTTCATCAGTCATTACCAGCTTTTTGCTTCTCATGATCACTTCTTTCAGCCTAGAAATGAGGTAATATTTGTTTTAAATGTCTCCCTTTCCATAAAATAATTCAGTAGTTTTATTCCAAGAATGATGTAACTGAATGAGATTTTGAAAATTATTTCCCACAGTTGTATTTTACTGAGCATAAACCATGCAAATAAAACAAATTACCTACTTTCTCATTTCCCCTGCTCAATTCTGAATTCCAAAGAACTTAACAAACTATCTAGATCTTAAAGTTTCTCTTGTATTTTTAAGGATGAGTGGGGTGAGGAGGACTACAGATGAAATCTTCATATTTAATTTCCACTTTGCTGTGACTTTGCAATTCCAAGGGGAACCTAGAGACATCACATAGGTACAAACAGTATGAATAATTAGTGGATTCTCAGCTTCAAATAAAATAGTGTCAATCTTACAGGCATGCCAGCACAAAACGTTCACTGAACAATTATGTGCTACACAATTTTAGCTATCTTTATTTGTACTGACTTAAGTCTTATGGTTTTTAAAAACTGAGTCACTGTCTACAGTTCGGAGATGTTATGTAAGTACTTTTTCAATGCTGTTTTATTTATTTTTATTCCTAAAATGAAAAAATTGTTAATTAAAAACTATCAGCTTCTCATGTATATAGTTAAAAATCTCTAAAATAATTTTGAACATTAGGCTAAAAATCTGGCATATCCGCATTTACTTGGCAAGGGCCTCGGTGTACTTACATTTACTTGTTCTTTTGCTTTACGAAGGTATGTACTGACTAGTAGAAAAGTTACAGCAGTACATTGTCCATTCAACAGAGCAATCAAAACATTCACATTATGCTTTCTTTTCACTGGTTAAGCATATCATGAATATATTACTGCTGCTTCAGGTTATTATATGAAAATATGCTTCCGCCCAAACTTCACAAATATATATACTGCTGGCAAAAAATAATGTTTTACTTCCAATAAATGCATAGCCTTATGTTTTTGGAGAACAAAATTTTTCAACATCTACATGAGTAATAAAGGTCAAAATAAATTTAGAAGTCACCAGATTTGTCCTATTTATTCAAATACATGAAGAAAAAAATCAGTCTAAATATGTAAGTAACTTTTTCTTTATATGTACTTATATAATTTTCTTATAATCTATTTCTTCCTATAAAATGAAAATATTATTATTTATACATAGTTTTAACAATTACAGTGTTCATCAGCTAAGAGCCTCCAATTTTGGAAGGTCCTTAAGGAACTATATATAGAACTACCCTATCACCCAGCTCTAACACTCCTTGACAGATACATGGAGGGGTTACAGTCAGCATACTTCTGGGATACCTGCATACCCAAACTTACTGTAGTGCAGTTAGTTCATAACAACCAAGATCTGATGGAACCAGCATAGGTACCTACCAGTAGATGAACAGATAAAGAAAATGTGTGTGTGTGTGTGTGTGTGTGTGTGTGTGTGTGTGTGTGTACACACAACAGAGTATTACTCAGCTATGAAGAAAAATGAAATTCTGTCATTTGCAGGAAATGGATGAAACTGGATGGCATCATATTAATTGAAATAAATCACATTCAGAAAGACACCTATGGCATGTCTTTTCTACTATGTAGAATATGAAAAAGATGGCATGAGAGTAGAAAAGAGACTGTTGCTAGAAGAGAAGGGGACTAAGAGGAGAGGAGAGTAAGGAGGGTAAGGGGATGTGCATGAAAGCACCACATCAAAACCTAACATTTTGTCAAAGTCATAGGCACTCATACAAACATTTTGAAAAGCCTCAAATTTGTGTCTACTTTGAAATTTGGCCTTATTTAAAGTTTGTATAATTAGCAGTACAGAGTTTAGGAGTGAGGTAGCAATATAATATTGAGGGGAATGACAGAACACATATAAACTAGGAAACAAAAAATGTAGTGACTTGTATTCCCTTATTTAAGTGCTCTACCAGCATCTACCAGTGCCCTGAGATGCTACGGCCAGGGATACGAACCTTGGTGATTGTATGTAGGATCACTGTAATCGTTGGCACACTGTGCCAATTTGAGAAGTTTTCAAGTTTAACTAAGTGACTCAGCAGAGGGCCACGATCCTCACTATGTAAACATCCTCAGCCTATGCAAGAGGAGGGCATGGAGATGGTGTGAGTCCTACGGCAGGGAGCCTGCACAGAATATAAGGGACGAAAAGAGGCTTGTCCTCACTCCTTCCTTTTGTTCTTGTTGCTTTTGCTATCTTCTGCCACCATGAATAGTTGCCCCTCAGCCATGCACCACCCTGCCTTGGAGCCAGCTGATTATGTACTGAAACCTCCACAAACTGTAAGCCAAATAAACCTTTTCTTCCTTAATTTTTGCTGTCAAGTATATTCTCTCAGCAATGAGAGAAAAATAACTAAGACACTAATCTATTTACAAAAAAAGCAAATTATTTACTGGGAAGATGAATTCTCTGTAAGAGAAATTAAGTAGAAGAACCAGATTGCAACGGCTGACACTACAACTAAATTCATTTCATTCTTATTTGAATGGCATTGTGAACAAAATATATGCTTAATAATGTTTGAGCGGTATTATGATATAGTGAAAGGAAAGGACACAATTAGCAGCATTTAATTTATTAAAGCCTAAAACAAGCAGGGTAACATCTCTTGAATGTTCATTATTCATAGTGTTGTGTAAGGCCTTTCTTGGTTTGGTATTAATAGAGAAACTAATCTTATACTACTTGTAAAGTAAATCTAAGGCAGGCCCTCTCAATGCTGTATTACACAACATTGGCATTTTTTCCAGTGGAATTTATTAAGATAGCTATATGCCTTTCAACTGTGAAAACCACACCATTGGCAAAGAGTATTTAATATTAACGGATTTTGAAAGTAATATAAGTGAACAATTCACTTTGAAGCTTATTCCTACTAGGTAGTAACACTGAAAGAATAGTAACTTATAAATCCTGAATGAAGAGTAATTAATAATTGTTTTGTGGCTCCTGCCAGTCAGGAGCTGCCACTCCCATCCTAACAGTGACAGATGCCAGACATCATGTGCATGTAACCAGAGTATCTCACAGAGATGTGCAAACATTTGCAATCTGCTGAACCTAGAGACTAAATAAAGGTTTGGTTGTGCTGTTTAGGATCCTCATTATATCCATATGGATAAAGGAAAATATACTACTAAACTTTATGTCAATACAGAAAAGTTTAAAAAGTCATCTGCTACTATTTGATCATTATTTGACATTTTGGAGCTAAATTTACAATTTTCAAAATATACACTGTGCTGAATTCCCTAATATTCTTCTATCTTTTTAAAAAATTATTTTTAAAACTTATAATAAGGGTTGCCCGGATTAGCAAACACAACTGCAAGGCATTAATAAAATTTGAGTCTCAAATAAAAATGAATATTTGGGACATATTCATATGAAATTCTTTGTCAACTGAAATTCAAATTTAATGAGGTTGATTTTGTCTGGCATCCCATCTTATTATAACATGACTCATGCTATGATTTATACTGTAACAATATGCTGCACAAAGTAAATCTTGGATCATATTAATATAAAGATTGTAGACATATGGGTGAGCTAAGAAGAGGCTTAGTATTGCTCTGATGTAAATATAAGTAAGGAAGATTAATTAAGTCTTGATTTTGCCAAGATGTGTTACAGGCAATGAGAACTAAGAACCAAACAGAGTATGTACTGAATGCTCTTCTCTCCTTTCCCACCCTAGGGATCACCAAAAGCGCCATTACACTGGGCTTGGGATGTAGCTCAGCAGTGCAGCGCCTGTCTGGAAAGGGTGAGGCCCTGGGTTCAATCCCTCACACCAAAAAGGAAGAAATGAGAATAAAGACCTCCCCTTAAAAAGTACCATAAAATCTATGCAGTGCAATAAACTGAACTGAGATTTCAATTATGCTCTCACTCTAATTGTCCAATTCTACCTTGAGTATAAACAGAAAATGATAAAGTTGAGATTCAGAAATTTGCATATTTTAACACTTTGCTCTATTTTTTAGTTTCTACAACTTCATTCCTTTTGTTTTAGTTCTAACATATCTGTATGTTACTTGAAAAAAGTGGTCCGAATTTCTTATTGTGGATCTTAGAAAACATAGCACAGAACTATGTGTTCTTTTCCAAAAGAGGAAGACAGGAAGCACCACAATACTCACTTTCAAATTATGCTATAGAGCTACATTAACAAAAATAGCTTGATAGTGGTACAGAAATAGACACATGGACCAATGGAGCAGACTAGAAAATGTGGAAACAAACCACAAAGCTACAGCCACCTGAGTGTGAGCAAAGAAGCCAGGAATATATATGTTGGAGAAAAGACAGCCTCTTCAAAAAATTGGGCTGGCAAGACTGCTAAAGATTGAAACTAGATCCCCATCATCATTCTGTACAAAATTCAATTCAAAATGGATCACGGACTTAGAAATAAAACCTGAACCTTTGAACCTGCTAAAAGAAAACATACAAGGAACACTTGAAGCTACAGGCATAGGCAAACACTTCCAGAAGAGGACTCTAATAGCCCAGGAAACAATCAGCGAGAATCAACAAATGGGATATCAAATTGAAAGGGTTCTGTACAGCAAGGGAAGCAACAGCATTAAGAGACAGCCCACGGAAGCTGGAGAAAATCTTTACCAACCACTCTGCTGACGGAGGGCTAATATCGAGAGTATAGAATGAATGCAAAAAGCTTAACACCAAAAAATCAACTGGGAAAATGAATTGCACAGATAATTCTAAAAAAAAGTACAAATGGCCAATAAGTATATGAAAATATGTTCAGAATCTTCAGCCATTAGCACAACACAAATCACAGTTACAATGAGATTCCATCACACCCTAGTCAGAATGGCCATCATGAAGAAAACAACAACAAAACAAGAAATGTTGGTGAGGATGGAGGAGAAAGAAGCCCTTCCACACTGCTGTTGGGAATGTAAATTAGGAGTCACTATGGAAATCAGTAGGGAGGGTGCTCAAAAACTAAACCTGGAGCTGCCATATGACCCATGTACACTACTTCTTGGTATATACCCAAAGGAATTAAAGTCTGTACAATACAGACACACCTGCATTTCCATGCTTACTGTAGCACAATTCATAGGATGCAAGGTAGGGAACCAGCCACAGTGCCCAATAGATTAATGTAGAGAAAATGTATTATTTTATATACATAATGGAGTATTACTCAGAAGTAAATAGGAATGACATTTTGTCATTTGCAGGAAAACTGGATGGATCTGGATTGAGCAACAGAGGCCAGGCTCAGAAAAACAAATACAAATGTCCTAACAGGTGGAATCTTAAGAAAAAAAAAAGATGAAGTAGAAGGGAGACTATTATTAAGACAAGAGAAATGGAATAAGAGGAGCGTAATATTGGTTGAGGGGATGGATATGATAGATATGATTAAAACACATCTGTTGAAACCTCAAAAAATGAGAAATTAGGCAGCAATGGGGGCAAAGGAAGCAATGGGTGAAACTGATCAAGGGATGTTATGTGCATATATGGATCTGATAAAATGGAACCTACTAATCTGTATAACCAATGAAGAGTAAAAAATGTGTTTTCATGAAAGGCCCTGCTGTGCTCAATGAGGATTGTATTACATAGCTGTATTAAGTCAATATAAATAACTTTACTTAGACACTATCCTAACACAACACTTACAATACTTTTGAACCAGCGAAAATAGTAATACACTACTACTATTCCCATAGTTGTATTGAGAATTAAATTCTACTGTGAAATATGTCAGTAATAAAAAAAAATGATTTTCACATTCACTTAAAGTTTTTCCTTTAAATTAAGCTTATATAATAAAGCAAATATACTATTAAGATTTTTCAGTTAAAGCTAATTTCTTTCTGCAAATGGGATTTGAAACTTTTCATATGCTGAAATTCTCCAGTATACTCAGTGTTTATTTTAAACAGTTTACATATACATATTCCTTTCTCTTAATTTTTAAATCATAGTTTTATTCTCAGAATAAGTTAAGGGTTCTTTCACAGAGATCTTCCAGTTTCTTTCTATAGGTTATCGAAAAAAATTTTCTTTCCTGGCTCTAACTATTCCTGACTGAGGGTGATCAAGATGCAAGGGTATATATTCTAAGAATCTGTTTTAACCTATAAAATGTCATTAATATGTTGAATTAATATTCAACTGTACAAAGGAAATGTCACAACAAAATAAAGTATTTAAAAATCTATGCTCTGAGAAAGCCACTCAAATTATTGCCTTTTGGGTCTTATTCATGTGTCATATTCATCTTTAAAACTGTGGGGATGTATCCTCAAAAGAATTTTTACAAAATCAAACAAATAGACATTATAGCAGAATGACATCAAAGAGGGAGAACAGAATGAATATTGTCAGTCTTCATCACATAATTGGGATTAAAAGGCTGTAACCTTGGAAATGTTCTCTGACACCCCTGGCCAAAATCCAGTATTGGATGGGGCTATGAAAGTTCAGTATTTCTTCCAAAATATGCTGCCACTATTTTTAGATTGCATAAGAAATACCAAGTGCACTCATTTCATAGTTGTTTTCTTTAGTACAAACATGGCACACATACCAACACATGTCAAGAACTTTCAGAAACATTTTCTAGCACTACTTGTACTTCCCTGGAATGTACAATCACACTCTATCATCTACAAGGCAATTGAATTTGAAAAAAAGAATTTGGCCAAAAGAATTACAACTTTCAGCTGAATTCTCCCTATAAGAATTAAAGAGCATAAAGTGAAGGAAAGAGGGAAGAACTGAGAGGGAACTTAAGTAGGCTGAATGCTACAGTACATCTGAAATGTCCCCTCAAAGGCTCACGTGTTTAGAAGGTGAGGAGATGGGAAACATACTCGTCAGCAGATGAGCTCCCAGTTCCCGCGCTGTGTGGAGGTGGGCTCTGGTCGGAAGGAGTGGGTCCCTGGGGGTGAGATCTGGAAGTGTGTACATGACTAATTCAATAATTTTGAGGAAAAGAGGAAAAGTGGAGGAATCACTGCATTTATATTGTCAAGAGGCAAGCAAGTTAGGGTAGAATGTAACAAATGAAGAAAGGTGCAATAATGACAATGACAGTAAGTCACTGGTATTGCCCTTGTTCTTTGCCAAGCGACCCTTTAAGTTCCTTAGAGATATGGATTTAACACAATAATTTATGTCCTGGAACTATCAACAATCTCATATGATTGGAGGTGAGGAAATAGATACAAAGAAGTTAAGGCATTTCTCTAGGGTTAGTCAACATAAAGTGATGGAGCCACAATTTGAACCACACTCTTAGATTCCAAGTTATTAGAACTAAAAAGGGTGCGTGTTCTGTTCACAAGGTCACTAACCATGGGGTGTCTATATTATATTATTGCCAGGAGATCTTTTGACTTAGCCAATCTGCTTTAGCAAATACTGCAGTTAAATTTGTTCTGCTTATTATTTAGACTCAGTGAGGTGGCATTTCAATAAAGCACAGTTCATATCAATGCTTAATCCTATCCTTTCTTTATAAATTGACTCAAAATTAGAAGCAAAATATGGAGTTAGCTTAGCTATCCTTTTTGCTAAGACTTACTACTAATCTGTCTGTAAAATATTAAAACAGATTCCTTAACCAGTATTTAATGGGAACATTTATGTGGAATAGGAAAACCATTACATTTACCGCATTTGATTTAACAATGAATAATCAGTATTTCTAATACATACACTTTTATAACTGATCAGAAAAATTATTTTAATCCAAATCAGTCATCTTTTTTTTTTTTGCAAGTTGGGAATGACAAGGAAACATCTGTAGGGTACAAACAATCTTCTATATTCTTACTTTATGCGAGTAACTTTTTTATTCTTGTTCAAAACCGAAAAGAGGAAAAAAAAACTCTTTCATAATCTTCTAGAAAAAATAAAGTAATTGTTTGTAGAAGAAATAATTCACTTTAATTAAAATTTGATAAACTAGCTGATCATGATACTTTTAACTTGGGGAAGAGGAAGGAGGAGTTTTTCATTATTCAAAGCCATCTTTGTTATTATTTCTCTTCAAACTGAAGATTTTCAAGAGAGATTGTAGAATTTCAAATATAGGCCATGCACTAAAAATGCAAAATAAATAAGACAGCAAGTATCTTATCCTTTTTTTGTTATTTGTTTGGTTTTCAGGCATGCTTATCTCTTATATAATTTTAGATGTGTTTATCAGCAAAATTTGTGCTTCCTAAAAATATGTGGGATAGCATTAGAATGAGCAGAAGAGGTGGGGTCAATGAAATATTGTGAAAAAGAATAATTTTTCTACCTAAAAATATTTTAGTTTCTGCCAAAGTGTAGCATTTTTTCCCCTTTGACAGATTTAGTTACATCATGGACAACCATAGTAATTTCATCTTTTTAACCATGGGATCAAGACTATAGTTGTTAGCTATACTTCTGCCTTTAAGCATTTAAGCCCTAGGCTTTTGAAATTCCTCACGCATGCATACCCCACCCCGCAGTTTAACTCAGTCACTATAACTGTTATGACATAGAATTTCCCTAAGTTATTTTGACCTCCCAAGAGGGCAGTGTTCTCTTTCCTGAAACTGTCACAGTGTTTGCAAGCAGCTCTGGTAAAGAGGGAGCAAAGTTCCATATGAATTGCTATTTTCATATAAATATACATTCTCCATCACCTTCCCAAGCAGCCCTCGTTTACTCCTGCGAGTTCAAGATAAACAGTTCCATCCTAAGGAGGAGAGTGGGCACTCGCACTTCCCAACCTTTTACCCCTCTGGTGGTGTTAGTGGGTCTAAAGCAAACCAGAGCGAGCTACTGTGACCCCTTTGTACCTGCAGTGCTGGGCCAGCAGCAGGGGCGATGTGTAGGGGAGAGAGTGCACGCGGATAAAGAGATCGCGGCAGGAGAGATGCTGAAGGCCTGTGTGACTACTTTTGCAAGTGGCTTTCTCGTTATATTATAGTCAAATGACATTTAGTGGTTCCATTTATTTAGACCTCTACCTGGTAAATCCGAGAAGAGAAGGATGCATTCATTAAAGCCATTAGCCAAAAGACGGTCCCGCAGCTGCTGGAGAATTGCTACTCCGATACAGAATGGGAAAGAGGAATTCCCAAGTAGTAAGGTGTCCCAGAGGTGGAATATTTTATGCAATGGGAATACATCTGTGAAATAATTTTCGAAAAATTATTTCAAATTAAGAACACAACAAAACTAAAACAACTTGCTTTACTCAACACGTAACTATTAATTTACGGTCTATTCTTCAAGAGCTAATACTAAGAGTAGCACCGTGGTGGCTTGTGCCTGTGACCTCACACTCAGAAGCCAGAGGCAGGAGGACTGCAATTCTGAGGCCAGGTTGGGCAACTCGGTTAGAAGCTGCCTCATTCATAAATAAATAAATAGCTAATGCTTTCCAACTTTATAAAATGTTCATTTGGCTAAAATTTAATTCCCAAAGCCTCTTAAAAATTGTTAAAGATTAGTGAAATGGATGACATTTTTTAACTTCTATTATCAATATTAGTAAATTTGTCCCATTTATCAAAATTTTTCCTCAGAAATTTTTAGTTATATTATTTACATAAACTTATTTATACAGGTAAATTTTAACATTGTTTTATGTACAGTAAGGTTACATTTCCATTTTGCATTATAGCTGCTTTTAATAAATTTAATAATTCCCACCAATAATTCCACTAATATCTTTATCTTTTATAATTTTTTTGTTTTTTAATAATATAGTTGTATAGTTCATTCCAGGAAATATCTACAGATGTACTTCATAATATTATTTCATTTATCATATATATTAGATGTAAGTAAGGATACACATTATATTAATATTTATAACTACAGTATTCTACACATAACCTATTTAATTTCTAGTTAGGAAATAAAATTACTAGTTATTAGAGTATCTCTCTAGAAATTTAGGCTGATTTTGTTTCAAAAGTAGGTTTCATAGAGTTCATGTACTATAGTTGATGTTAAATTCTCTCTTCAAAAGTGGGAAAAGCTTATATGAAAATCAACATGTAAAACAGATTGTCATCCTATACAGTTCTGTTTATAATATTCAAGGGACAGAACAACTAGAATTCTTTTCTATTGAACTCTGTCATAATAGAATTACATGAGGATGAATGTTAAATGCCCTTAATATTATTGTAAAATAATGTAAATACTAGGGAAGAGTGGAGATGTACTTTTGCTAATACAATACTAGAAGGAAAGGGAAAATGATACTTACGAGTAAACATGGTGAGAAACCAAGGGATGGCATACAGCTATGAGTAGAAAAAATACAGAGAAAAGATAGAGAGGAAATAAAAGATATAATTAGAACGATCACCAATAAACTGGTAAAAAAATATAACCTCTATATCTTAGTCTACTCCACTGATTAAAATAAAACCAATGTAATTAGTTATTATCACAAATACTTTACTATATAATGATATCTATCTATATTACAAATGCAGATGACCTTTTCGCTAGGAATTATTCACAGAACATATTCATTTCATCAAAGGGTACATTTAAGATCACACTAATTCAAATGTAACATTAGTATGCTAGTGTTAAGGGTGTACTTTTCAGCTGTACAAAAAATACTGCGAGATTTTAAAAGTCCTTTTGGTAGTTAAATTTAGATGTCAAACTGACTGGATAACAGAACAGTCAGATATCCGATTAACACTGATTTTGAGTGTGTGTCTGAGGTACTGGGGATCAAACTCAGGACCCTGCGCTTGCTAGGCAAGCACTTATTCCACTGAGCTATATCCGCAGCCCCTCTGGAAAAGAATAAAGGTGAGGAAGGAATTCCTCTCCTACTCTGTCTCACTGCCTCAGCTGGAGGTCTCCTTTCATCTCACACTACTCTAGGACTGGGACTATCATTAGCAAGTATAAAACAATCACTTCATGAAAAAGTGCCAATTTCATTTTGTTTTGTTCATCCATACAGGCCACTATTAAACAAAGACTTGCGCTACCTAGAGCTTACACGAATGTGCTTTAAGTTCCTCTCTATGATAAATGTATGAACAGAGCTTCCTATTGCCTTTGCACTGCACACTGCACGTAGGAGTACCCATACTCTCAGATGCCAATCAAGAACTACATGATTACATAGCTCACTTAAATATATGTGCTACTGGCAGATCAAGTCCATTGATCTCTATGCGATCATCACTTAGGTTGTCATGCAGACAGGTCTTTCTAGAAAATATTACAAATAGGAATATAGAACAGCATCACAATATTTGACTTCACAGTAATGAGTATGGGTTGAAGAAAACAAAGCATAACAGTATGTGACTTCTTTATCCTAACTTAAATTTAAACATAAAAAATTAGAAGAGACTGATTTCAAAAGTATTAGTCAACCTTTCAATTTTAAGACCTTTTTAATGAAAGCCACTGGTTTGTCATTAAAAATCATTCCTAGATTATTTCAGCAACTTGTCAGCAGTACATTTTGCCCCATATTATTCTCTATAATTACTAAGCTTAATAATTATGAAGATCTACAGAGGAACTGTGCTTCTAACAACAAAAGAAAAATAGGAACCAAATCTACCCACCCACCTGGAGGCACACAAATCAGACAGAATAAATAAAACAACTTGCTCATCTCGGATGGGAGACAGCACAAGGAGTACTGCCTGAGAGGAGGAAGTGATGACATGAAACCTGTGATTACCCAGACCGCCCAACTTACTCCAGGCCACTGACAAGAAGGAAAGATTTCCTGAGGGCCTGGTGGCCATCCTGCGCTGAGGAGGCAGAGCGGGAATCAGGGGAGGCCAAGGGGGCTAGACTCATCGTGGTGGAATACTGTACCAGACAGGAGACCCATGGAGGGAAAACTCCAGAGACCTGCAGAGGGTTCCCTCAAGTCACTGTTAAATACGGAAGAGGACATGCAGAGAGGGGGGAGGCTCACTTATTGCAACAAGGGGGGAAGGCTCACTTATAGCAACAAGTGGCCAAATCTGTGAGGCTCACACAATGCCAGGGATACCTCACCCTGTACCAGCCAGATGGGGAAAAACAAAACTCTAAGAAACAAGGCCCTGGGAAGAGTACTCAGAAAGTACTGTCGTAGTAATGGGGAGAAATTATGCTCCCAGTTATACTACTCTGATCCCATTTATCCACTTCACCAGGAAGCCCTGGAAAGGTCAAGCCTTCCCGATTAACCTCACTGCATCTGAGCTACCACTCATGGTCACCCCAAAGCTGCCTCTTCTGTTAGCACCACTATTCCAGTCACTCAGGCTCAGAAGTCCTAATTTTAAAGTATTTCCTGTCAAATCTCACAGATGTTATACTGTTTCTGCAAGATCTCTTCAGGCTTGTTTCTCCTCATTCATACTGAACCGACTTTGCTTTTGATTCTCATTCCTTTTCTGTGAAGGACTGCAAATGCTTCACAGCTGTTCTCCTTGCTTTCAGTTTCTATATGCTCCAGTATTTCCTTCAGCCAAATGGCTCTTACTAGAAATGTACCTGTGATCTCATCTTTCCCTGTTCCACTATGACCATGTTTCCCTATGCCTGCCAAATTCAGAGTATGAACTGCTTTCTTATTCTAATATTTAACTGTTGTGAATTAGCAAAAGGAACGAAGAACTTGGAGTCAGAAAACAAATGTTGGAGTGTCACCTCTGACAATCACTGATACCATGCACAGAAAGTCGCTTAAGCTCTGTGAGTCCTATATTCTTTATTTTTGAAATAGAGAAATTATTATCTATCTTAACTATGTTACAGAAGTCACTTTAAGTACCTGTATAAAAGGTATGTGAAAGCACTTTTTAAATAGTACTCTGCAAGTTTTAAGTAGTAGTATTAATTCTGACATTAGAAATAGAGCATCATGCTACATTTCTTTGTCTCATCTACACATGTTCTATACCTGGCAATATGACTATCTCATCAATGTGCTTTGCTTTTTCTTTTTTAATGTTCGTTCATGTCATTTCCCTTAACCAAAGTACTCTAAGCTTTTTAAGGCCTGCCTCGAGCACCATTTGTTCTAGGAAAACTTTTATACATTTTTTATATCCATCTCACTATGTCTCGTGTAATGGATTGTACCTAGATGTTCCCTCAAAGTCTCATGCAGTCAGAGGTGGGGCTTTTCAGAAGTGGCTGGATCTAGAGTGTGTGATGCTTGCATTAAGGGGGTGTGATTTCTAAAATAGTCCACCAATTGGTGCAGCACAGTTCTTGTGTGAACAACGAGAAGGTTCACCCTGGGTGTGAGTGGCACCACCCAAAAGGCAAGTACCCTGGAAGGGATAAAAGGGAGAGGTGGCTGCTACCACTTGTTGCTTCCCTGCTTTGCAGCTTCCTGCCTGCCATGCCATGAACTACCTCTCTTCTGTTGGGCCTTCTGCTCTGCTACCCTGCCCTGAAGCCAGCTGACTATAGACTGAAACCTCTACAAACTGTGAGCCAAAATTAACCTTTCCTCCTTGGACTTGTGGGTGTTAAGTATTTTGTTTTGGCAATGAAAAAGTACCATTTGTTCTAGGAAAACTTTTACACATTTCTTTTTTTTTTTTTTTTTTTTTGGCGGTACTGGGGATCGAACTCAGGACCCTGCGCTTGCTAGGCAGGCGCTTATTCCACTGACCTATATCCCCAGCCCCTACACATTTCTTATACCTACCTGATTATGCCTTGTATCATACCATATATGATAATCATGGTTGTATAACTACAGTAAATTTGCCTTATATTTTATTACAATTACCTATTGTACCATGTTTTGTATTATATTCTGAGTATCTTCATTCACTCATTCAAGCTTCTACCAATTCATTGATTCAACATGAAATACTTCCTGCTATGTGCCACATGTCTCTATATAGCAGATGAGTCATATGGGCAAACACGCGCTTAAACCGCTTTGCAGTTAAAGAGCTACAACACAGAGGTTCTGGCATAGGCCAGTGGTTATTATAGGAGCTTTTGCCTTTTTCTGTTATTTTCTCTGCCAGAAGATACAATTTGTGTAGGTAAAGGTTATTTTACTGTTACATTCTTTACTTTAAAAAGCATATCCTGAACACTTAATGCATGCCAACACTGTGGTAGGTGATAGGATATGGCAGTGAATGAAGCACAGTCCCTGGTTCCAAGTGCTCAGAGTTGGTAAGAACAGTACTGTTCCTTAAATATTCTCTAAATGCACTCCAGCTAGGGCGTTGCTTCCACCTGACCAATGAAACTGCTCTTGCTCATCTATCATTTCCACACTGCTAATCTTTTTCTTTACCAGTCTGCAGAAGTGAACAAAGCTGGCTATTCCCACTTCCTGAAAATACTTTTTCCTTCCACTTGGCTTCCAAGGCACCACTCATCGGTTCTCTTCTTACTGTTCTGACCTCTCTTTAGCCACCTTCTCTGTAGGTTCCTCTTCATCCTGACTCTTAAATATTACAATGTCCCAAGCTCTGCTTCTGGATCTGTTAACTTTTCTGCTTCCCCCAAATACTAACTGCAGTTTGACAAGTCCTGTGTTTACAGCCCCACCTCCACAACTCTCCCATGAACCCATATAACCAAATGTTTCCATGGTGTTTCTATTTGTGTCTAATAAACACAGACAGACAGACACACAGAAGCACACACAGAACCCAAAACTAAGCTCCTGAGACCCCCTCCAAAACCTACTCTTCCTCGACACTTACATCCCTCAAAATTTGTATCAAGTACATACATCACTTTCAGTTAAGAGCAATGCCATTCTTCTACTTCCTCATGTAAAAAAATTATGAACGTATTTTTGACTTCTCTCTTCTTCACACTGTATATCTGTCACCAGCAGTCCTACTATTACAGAATAAACATCTCAGTACCCTCACGGACAACATCTGCATTTCAGCCACCATAATTTCTCACAATTGCCCGCAACGACCAGCCTCCAAGTCTGTCCTTGTCTGTCCTGGGATGCTTCTCAGCTTAGCAGAATGATCCTAAACGTTAGGTCAGATGTCATTGGTGTGCTCAAGAGCATCCAGTGGCTCTTTGCAAAGTAAAGCCAAAGCCCCAGCGGTGTACTCTGCGGCGCCATGTCCACCTGAGGCTTCCACCGCCCACTCAACCGCTTGTTCATGGCACTGCTGACTCAGGGGGTTCCGGGCCTCTCTTTCAGCATCCGCTGTGCTTCCATGACCTAAGGCCCTCGCTGTGATTCTGCGCTGGAATTGATCTTTCTCTCCTCTCTTTAAGGCATTTATTCAAGGCACCTTTTCTATGAGGCCTTCTTAAGAACCTTATTTATAGTTTCAGTTCTTCCTTCACCTAAGCACTTATTATACACTACCCTTCTTTACTTTTTTCTACTATAACTTACCACTACTTAATGTATGACATTGTATATTTATTTATCTTCTTTACTTTCTATCCCCGTTAGAATACGAGGAGAGATATTCCGTCCCCCCCCCCCCCCCGATGCATTTAGGGCATAGAAAAATGCCTGGCATGCAAGAGGCACACGAATATTTATTGAAAGAGTGAAAAGTACAGTGAAGGTAACTGAAAGGGGTATATTAAAAGGTCCAATAGTTTTGATATTAAATACTTTCTTGAGAAATTTTCAACAATAGGAAATAATGAGAAACTGATTTAACCTTCTTCCTTGGCTAATATACTAGGAAAAATGTCTTCATATTAAATATTGGGAAGTATTGAAAAAATTTTAATCCTGAGGTTTTTGTTTAATGCATATTGTTACATGTATTATTTATATAGATGTACTTTGATAATAATTACTTTTAAGTTTTTAAAATCAGTAAAATGAGGCTTATCTAATGATATTTGAAGAGTAGTAATTCAAGTTGAACTAACACCTTTAATATAATTTATAACAATTCCTAGGCACAAACCAGCAGCACTTACCTCTAATCAATTAAGATCAGACAGAACGGTGATCTGCTAGACTGAAATGCCTATTATTCTTTCTATAGTTCCCCCTTTTAAAGTCTTTAATGATACTTCCATCTTAGTTTCTGAAAATACTGGTACGGCTTTGTCATACCATTTGATACAGTAAGAAGAGAGAAAAATAAGATAATTTTGAATACTAGGCAGGTTTTTTTTTTAAAAAGGAATCACATATTGAAAATATTTGATCACAAATATAAAAATGGACACAGTTTCATTAAGTTAGAGATATTATTATTTCTTTCCTAATTTAAAGTTGGAAACTGGAAACAAATGAAAAGAAGTCATGCATGCTCTAAGTATTTTCTCCAGAACATAAAATTATGAATGCCTGATTTGACATGGTGCTTGTCTGGAGAAACAACTAAGTATATACTGCCCCCTAGCACTACCAAGCAGGAACATTTGTAGTTAGCATTTCATGGGGTGTTTCCTCATGTAATGTGAAATTTAGAACTACCACCAACAGGAAAAACAAACACGGGACTGGTACCCTGATATTGAAAAGCAGAAAATGATGACTCAGTGACTTGAAAATTTGTGAAAGTAGAAATTTAACAGCAAATATTTCCTATAAACTCTAGAAGATTTCACCAATTTTTTTAAACTTATAAAAATAATGGACTTTCATTCTCCAGTTAGTATTCCATATATGTTTATGTGTGTATATACATATGTGTATTTTACTGTTACAAAGGGGGTCTGTTACTTGACTTTCTAATTCTACCTCCTGAAGAGCACACTATATTGTTTCTCTCAAGTGACAATATTTATACTTAAATTATCATAAGCTTTCCCTGTAAAACACATACTGACCATTACTTTGATGAAGTGCAATGATTTTCTGTGTGTACACTAGGAAAATGTGCATGCAGATATTCAAGAACAGGATCCCTAGAACTGGGAGGTTTTCCCAACCTATATTTTCTTGAAATGTTGAAATGCTGTTACAGACTTTGTGAGCTGGTATAATTACATATCTATGTGAACCTCTGTGAAGATTAGTTAATGGATTTAAAACAGTTGACAGAACATAGGCATATGTAAGTCTTCGGTATAGGAGTTATAATTATCATTGTTAGAAACAAATGAAGTATTTTAACAATCCAAAGTTGTGAGGTAAACTCATGAAACATTTTAGTGTTGTTCTGAAGTTAGGAGAGGTAGGAATGGAAGATAAAAAGATACTCCTAAGCACTGGGAACTGTAAGTGCTATATTACAGATTGAGGTACATTCCATCATGCAAGGTGCAGTGTAAGAAAGCTAAGTTTGTATTTATAGTCCTACTGGCTTAGACTGAACACTACTTAATTCCATCTCAGCTAACCTAAGTTTGTGAAATTTTAAATATTTTACACAAAATTTTTCTTCTCCTTTTCACTATCTACAGATACCTTTGTCTATATCTGACTTACAATTGTCTTCTTAGTTACATAAAGAACACAAAAGAAAATTATCAAAACTGAACAAAATGTTCCATAAAAGATTTGCATTGTTCTGCGGTATGACTCTTTCTCAAAAAGCATTATTTTTTTAGCAGTGAAGAACAATAATGGCCTATGCTAAATCAGGATATATTCAGTGGAATGATGGTGGGCTTCACTTACACAAAAAGTGAGAAGCACAGGCAAAGGCACAATGGAGTAGCTCCCTGAATTAACACTGTTCCCTGCCCTTCATCTCTTTTACAACCTTGTGGAAAAAACATCAAGCATGAAAGCTATTTGCATGTCCATAACCACCAATAATAGAAGGTAAGAATTATTAATCTACAGGATAACAAAGAGTGATTCCCAGAACAACTCTTTAGAATTTTAAAATAAAAAAATTATGAACTGATTTTGGGGATCTAGTAATCTTGAAGCAAAAGATGATTTATTGCTAAAATAATTTTATTGAATTCTTATATGGAAACTATTACACTAATGTTGTATCAGATACAGAGAAATAAGACACGTGATTTGTATGTACAAAAAGATAGAAGAAGTAGAATGGAATTCAGTGCCTGGCACATTACTGACCATTTTGACTTAATATTCTAGAATCTTGCCAAGTTCTGAGGTCAAGCTCATTGAACTAGAGTTTCCAGGACATATGTTACTCTGCTTTCTGAAAATCAGAAAAGTTTGTTCCATCTAAGTCACCTAAAGGCAACACTAGGTTCTATTTTAGCCTTTGAGATTCTTTTTTGAGCAGTTCTCATTACCTGTGATAATTAAGACTTCATTACTTTTAAAGGGTAATAAGTCACTAGGCCAGGTGGTACACACCTGAAATCCTAGCATTCTGGGGGAAGCAGTGGAGTAGGATCCCACATCTGAGCCCAGTGTAGGCAACTTAGCTATTTACTGAGATCCTGTCTCAAAATAAAAAATTAATACTTTTAAATTAATTAGTACATAAATATTTTTAAACTAATGGTATACTTAACCCATTTGAACAAAATCTTCCTTCGGGTCTCCATTAGATTTTAAAAATATAGAGATCCTGAGATCAAAAGTTCTAAGAACTGCCATATTATGCTGCTTTTCCTTTCACTTGTCTCTCAACCAGTACAAGAAAACGTTAGGTTGTAAAGACTATGAGGGTGTGGGTGTGGGTGAGGGTAAGGGTGGGGTGGGGGTAGGGTATTCGATTAAAGATTTACTAAAATGGAAAACCTATTAGGAAACCTGTTTGTGTGTGTGTGTGTGTGTGTGTGTGTGTGTGTGTGTGTGTATGTGTTTCTATTTATTAGCAATGAGTTATCATAATCTTATTTTACCATTTCTAGTAGGGTTAATGGGCCCTTTCGTTTCAACATCTGAGCTGTTTCTAAAAGGTAAACTTGCTTTCTTATGAGAAAGAGACCATAAGAACCATTCTGTACTCCAAGCCTTAGGTTTAGTACTAATGTGAGAAACCCCATAGCAGTTCTTAGTCCAGAAAGCACATTTTCCCTGGGTTCTCCTGATGGACTCTAGTGGCCTTGTAGGATTTTTAGGATGGAATATTCCAAATAAGGTATACTTTCCTTATAATTGTATTTTTATAAAACATGAAAAGCTCATTGTCAGTTGTCTCCTCTTGGGATTAAAATCTGAAACTTTTAATTTCAAAATTATTTTATTCATTTTGTTCTTGACTGTTAGAGATCAGACCCAGAGCTTCAAGCCTGTTAGATATAGCACTCTACCAATGGAGCCATCCCTCCAGTCTACAAAACTATTTATAGTAACAGAGCAAAGGCCAGACCAGATGAATGCATGAACATGTATTTTTAAATTGTCCTTTCACATTTCAGTGGATAAGCCCAGCTGAATATGTAAGATCAGTTGAATATAAATTTAAAAAATTATAGTGATGAATTTCTATGGGAGGAGAAAATTAGTAATAATGTAAAAATCCTTTTAGATTACAGTTAAATGACAATGGTTTTGCCAGCATATCACTGACTGTAATAGCTTAGCTGAACTAGTAGGTTCAAAAGGCACATATGGTACTGAAATACATATAGCCCTATCATTTCTACCAGTGGCCCCCGACAACTTTTCATACTTTGCAAGCTGAATGCCATCCTTAGCACTTCAGGAGCACAGTTCCCTTAAGAATAACAAAACACTCTTGTTCATACTTTAAGGGCCTAGTGTACTTTCAGAAGCAGAAGTACATCAAGACAAAGATGATAAAAATCATTCTGGCCTCAGTTTTGCCAAATACGCATTACTCATTCTATTTATATGTAAATCGCATAACTACCATGACATACATAATCTAAGCATCACATCAGTATACAATATTTCCAGCTACTTCAGCTTTAGCAGTGCTTGGTGTTCAGAGTTCTGTGACCCACAGCAAATGGAAAGGAGCCAGAAATTGCAATCTCTCCTACAATGGAAGCTGCATTTCAGTGATGGGAGATTATTGAGGGCCAACTTTGATAGGATTAATTCTCAAGTAGGTGTAGTTTAGGCTCTCATCAAAGTACCCTCTCTTCCTTTTGATGAATCCTAGTCTGTATTCTTGCTAGAGGCACAGTTTTGTCAACAATTATTTTAAAGGTAAAAAATTAAATAAATTCAAGGGGAAAAAAATGAAAGAATGCAGTACACACAGACTAATGAAATGTAACTAAAAAGATGTAACTCATGGAAACATGTTAGAAAAATTCTCCATTTCATCACACCCCTCTGCCAGTACTCACTGTCAACAATCTCTACATTAAAAGCATTGTCTATAAAATTAGATATTAAAATTGCCTCACCAGTGTTTATATTATGGACAGATTTGAGGAATGACTCACTGAAACAAAAACATTTTTAAAAATTGCTAATATTAATATTTTACATTCAATGTTACAAAATTAAAAGTATAAAATATAACACATAAAAGATTCCCTTCAATCTATATCAACTTCAATCCTCT
This sequence comes from Dinomys branickii, assembly GCA_004027595.1. Taxonomy (NCBI): domain Eukaryota; kingdom Metazoa; phylum Chordata; class Mammalia; order Rodentia; family Dinomyidae; genus Dinomys; species Dinomys branickii. The sequence continues at coordinate 540,895 of PVLD010000012.1, forward strand.
CCCCAAATACATAGCCCCTGTAAGTAGTTTACTTTTTCACTTTTATTTTTAATTGACAAATAATAATTGCATATACTACTGCCACACAATTTGATGCTCTGATGTATGTTTATCCCACAGGCTTTCAAGTAAGGCTTAACTCCACTCCAAACTGCAATTGAGTTAACAGCTAAGTCACACCCAGGCAAGCTTTTGTGAGTCAACTCTGACTTTGAGGCTGACATAAGAGAAACCATGAAGTTAGTCAAAATCTGGCAAAGCTTCACGGTAACATAGCAGGCAAAACCCAGGCAAAGCTACACAGGATTCATCTAAGGATACATTTTCTATTTCTTCAGACCTGAATATCACAAAACCCAAGTGAAAGCCCTGTACAGAGTAGTTTAATGCGATAGTTTTACTAATGAATTTTTCAGAACAATCCAACAGAATTAAGTGTGTTAAGAAAAATAAGATATTTTTCTTCTACTTAAACCAAGACTATGAAAGGTAAGCACATAAACACAGGCTACGACTAGCAGCGGTAGCTTGTTCAGACCTAGATGTCTGTTTCTTTTTGCTCTACAGTGCATGGAGCACTTACGTCTGGGATGAAGCCGATCTCGTTGAGGTGATTGCTCAGCTCGGGGTCATGGAACGCAATCATCTGTGAGAATACGGTCAGATACTCTGCATGACAACAAAGATTCAGACATTTGTCCTTCTGACAGATTAACTCGAAGGTGGTAAATGCAAATAAATTTTAATTTATACTCTGAATCTGATGTAATTTCTCACTTTTAATTTTCTTAATCAAGAAAATATGCCTTAATACTTTTTAAAATTAATCACTTGTTCCTGACTGTTAAACAAATATGCCAAGAAACTGTCCCATAACTTATTTTGTCTTCAGAGCTATCAGCTTAATTCTTGAGTCACAAATTATATAAATCATGATGAATGTTTCCTTATTAAATTCTGCAAATATACTTTCTCTGCTATTAAATCCATTTCACATTTATTGAATGTTCAGAAAGTATAACAAATCCTTAAATAAGAAAAAATATTTGTAAGCAGTCCCAAATAGAATACTTATACTTCAAATTTATTTATATGAAAGATTTGGGCATCTGTTCCCGTTTTAATTTATTTTCATCTATTACTCTACATTTGACTTATTTAACAGAGAGAATTAACATCACATTCATCAGAAAGCAGGCATACAGCAGACAATTAAAAGTATCTTGTATTGATTATAACCCAATCCTAATTCATAGGGTTCAATGGAAATGTGAGCAATAGATTCTCATTTTCTCCAGTTTTTCAATAATGTATTGGCTGGGTGTGGTGGTGCACACCTGTAATCCCAGCACTTGGGAGGCTAAGGGAGGAGGACTGATTATGAGTTCGGGGCCCACTTGGGCTACAAAGTGAGTTCAAGGCCAGCCCGAACTGCATAGTGAAACCTTGTCTCAAAAAGGCAAAGAAAAAAAAAAAAAAAAAGCAAAAGCAAAAGGAAAGACCCTCCCTCCAAACTAAAAGAAACTTACTATGGTTACCAATCTATTGGCTGGGTACTAATCCAACCAAGATAGTGGTAACAATCTGCTACAGTGCAAGTAACCATTGTACTTTTAATCATTAAAAAAATAAAAATACATATTTCAATGTTTCTTTTGAAATCAAAAACATAACTCAATGAAAGTTTTCACTTAATAATCCCAAACTTCCTTTAAAAATTCATATCTATGTTTAAGCCAATTATTTGATGAAAATAATCTCTAAAATAATTTTTGCCTTGTCTTTTTGTTTTATAAGTTTATTATCTTTATTTTCTTTTTTTGTGGGGGGAGTCTTTTTGAGACAGGGTCTCACTATGCAGTTCAGGCTGGCCTTGAGCTCATTTTGTAGCCCAGGCTGGCCTCAAACTTGCAATGATCCTCCTGCCTCAGCCTCCTGAGTGCTAGGATTATAGGCGTGTTGCCACTATGCCCAGTTTTGTTTATTTTTTTGTGACAAAGTTGCACTATATAATTTGGGCTGGTCTTAAATTCACTATGTAGCACAAATTGGCCTTAAACTCATGGGGAACCTCCTGCCTCAGCCTGAGTGTTAGATTTACAACTGTGAACTGCCACACCTGGCATAAGTTTATTATTTTTAATATTGTAAGAAAAAGTACTAAGCTTTTACAATCTATCACTATAAGTAGGTTTATCTTATTTTGGGGTAGAGGTGTTAAGATTTTTAAAAATATTTTTATTTTATCATTACTTATTAATACATGTTTGTGATACACAATGAATACATTCATCATAGGATGTTGGTGAATATATATCACATCTATTTTTCTCAGCTAAAATTTTGTTTCACATGGATGTTTACAGTTGTCTATTAGCAATATGATATACCTTACAGAGAAGAGCATCCGGCCAAAAGGAAAGGAAAGGAAAGAGGCCTGCCTTCCCTCCAACGACAAAGGCAAGTCACCTTCCTGATCTGTGTGAGTCCTGCTCATGCTGGATAAAGCCTCTTCCCGGCTTGCAGTTTATTCTGCTGCACCAGAATTCACTCTCTCTGCCCACTCTCTCACCCTTCCCTCTCTTAGGCTCTATCAGCTCTAAGAGCTACAAATCAAAGTGAAGATCAGCATACGTATGAGGGCTCTGGGGAACTTGTGGGTTTAAGTTTTTTCTCTCCTTCCAATTAGTGATGGTATGTTTATAGCCACTTTACACAGAAGCCAAAGGTTTGTAACATCAGCCATCACAGGCATCCAACTGTACACTGATAAGCACACAATTACTAACTTCTAACTTCTAAATTAGAAATTCATGCCTCAAGTAATTCTCCAGAGCTATGATCCCACTTATTAAGAATCATTCTTACTTGAACCTGATAAAATTAATTACTATGTGGATTTACATGGTTAATTAATGACCTACTGAAGAGACCTAATTCATTATGGAAACATTTTCCATATGTCCTGCCAATTACTGACAGCTGGCTTCATATGTTATAGCTGCATGTTCATACACAGAGATACATTCTCCATGTTGTGTGGATTATGTTGCTTCACATACAATTTATGAATACGATTTATGAAGCTGAGATAAGTTACAGGTGGACAGCACAGGCTTTCACAGGATATAGAGTGTGGCTTCTTTCTGAATGAGGCTATGATGGAAACTGTGAAATCAGCACTGCATTATATTCCAAGTTACTTTAAGAAAGCACTTAAAACTCCCCTGGAGTAAATTTCCAAGATATCAACATGCATACATCCTTCAATTTGTACATAAAATTGAAAGAACTGAAGGGTAGCTACACAGAAACAGACCAGTGGTCAAAACAAACAAAACAAAAAACCCCATAGGATTCCTTCGATGTACATCACCACTGACTCTTTAACGAGACATTAAAATGTTTTCAAGTCATTATAACTGTGACTTATACTATATGATTAAAAAAGTAATCTAGGCTTAACCTCAAAAATAGTGTTCTCAGACCTATAGTTGATGTATATAAAGGTAAATGCCATTCTTTTTTTTTTTTTTTGAGACAGGGTCTCACTATATAGTTTGGGCCAGCCCCAAATTCGAAGGAATCCTTCTGTCTCAGCCTCTTGAATGCTCGGATTACATGTATGTACCACCATGTCCAGCCCAATGCCATTCTTTTTAAAAACTCAAGGATTTTATGAAATTTCTCCTAAAACTTCTAATGAAAAATTTTATACCATTGTACAAAATCGTATCTAATATGAAGTTCTGCATTTTAATAATGTCTTATACTTTCAAAATTTTGCAGTGAAATACAAAATGAAAATAAATTGTCCTTATAAAATATTTTCTGTCTTTTTGACAAGTCTCCTAAATCATTACACTACACTACAGTTTCTCTTCTATTTTCATAAGTCAAGGAACAAGTTGCCCTCCTTATTTGTACACTAGGTCTTGTAAGTGGCTTAGAGAAGGGAATAGTAAAGAAAGTGTGAAAACTTGTCTTATTTGTTGGAAATTCACTATCAACATGCAACATATTTAACCGAGGCTTAACAAATTATGCTAACCCTGCACAAATACCAACTTGATTATTTTCTACCTTTAAATTTTCAGTTTGCCTTTGGTCACCATTCAACAGGTTATTTATATTGCAGTCTTTGAAACCCCTGATATGATCCAAGGTGTTATTAGAGTTGCTCATTTTGGTATTACTGGAATCTTCAAGTGGACATTGTTGATTTTATATAACATCACTGATAAAAGACACAAGGAAACTATGAACAAGCGTGGGACATACAGAAACAGTCTCCTTAGTAATGAGGCATAGGACCATTCTCTAGGACACAGCTGTGTAAAATCTCTCAAGTGGCTACTGTGTGATTCCTAAAGTCACAGAGTCGTATTAATCTGTAAGAAAAAATCAGCTTCCTTCCTATACATCACATTCCTCCTTAATTATAAAATACCAAAGCAAAAAGTTGACTCAAAGGATGTATCTGATAAAAATGGCAAATGGAAGACTATAGGAAGAATTTCTGCATTCTATTTCAAAAGAAATACAAACCTATAGGAAAATTCCATTTTTAAAACATTTAGAATCTTGTTGAAGAGATTAAAAAAAATAGCACACAATGCCATTATAATGATGGTACTAGCAAAAACTAGTAATAATAGGAACATGAACATCAAGAAACAACAGTACTTACTAAATGTTCCTATGTACCCAGAATTTAAGTTATTTACAACATTTAATCTTTGTAATAATCTTTTAAAATTTTATATATAAGGAAAATCACACCTATTGAACTTAAGTTTTGATCCAGAACTATATAATGAGTAGGAAAGTTTAAATCTGAAGCTTTTTTAAAATTAAAAACTGTGTATTATTAACTTCTGTTATACTACTTCCAAAATGGAGTCCAGAATATGTATTAGAAATTTGAATGCAGCTGAAGTCAGCCTAGGTGAATTTACAAATACGTTATGCTGTACCTTGGACTCTGCAGGAGAAGGAATGATTTAAGGAAGTAAGAGGAGGGGTATATCCTAAGTGTTCAAGCTTTGGGAATGAGGTGAATGAGCCGTGTTTTTGATATGCAATTAACGTTTAAACTTGTTACTACTTCACTATGTATTACTCCATGGTAAAGCTCTCGGTGGACAATTTTAATTGTGAGAGACAAAGGGCAGCCTCTTATTTTCTAAAATTTCCATGACTGTATTTGAGTTAAATTACCAGAAATTAAACAGTCATTAGGAAAAGAACATACTCCTTGTTGGACTGTGGAGAAGATGAGATTTTCTCAGCTCTCTTCACGAGTTTTAGGGATGGACCATTAGCATATTTCATTTGGTCAAAATCATAATTTAACTGAGTATCAGTTACTTTTGACATAAGTATTTTCTCTGTAAAAGGACAAAAAAAGATACATACTTACCTTGTATTACATGTGAGTTGTCTTTCAAGAAAAAGTTATACAGGTATTTGGGAATAAAAGCAGACATACATGCATAAGCCAGGGCTGAAGACGAATAAGACAAGTAAAAAATTGTTTAATAGGGGAAATGACTGGCTTTCATTCACTCATTTATCACACATTCATTGAGTGTATTATTAAGCAGTAGTTATGGTAATAAGTGCTGAGAATATAAAGTCAAGCCCTTTTCCCCCCCAAAATCTCTTTAAAGCAGAAAATATTTTGGACAACAAAAGATAGTGATCTTAGTGATTTCAATTTCAAATTGCTTTGACTGTTTAATTTCTGGCACTTTAACTCAAAGTAATGAAAACCTTTGTTATTTGAATTTTTAAAAATTTCTTAACATGATCATTATTAATGAGCTATAAAACCTCATAATCTCAGTTACTGCTAATGCAAATAAGCATCTCAGAACTTTGAATTTAGGAATAGTTATAACCTGTAATATCAAATATGGATCTCCTACTATTCTTGGGTCAGTATAAATACTATTTAAATTCATTCAAACAATACAGTTTTAGTTCTTTGGGATTATGCCATCTCTACTTAATGTTATAAACAGTAGCATGTGATATTATTAAAGATTTGGAAGGCACAAAACTCAAAAAATTGTCATTAACAAAAAAGCTGTTAAGGCACATAACGCAAAAACTTGTTATTAACAAAAAACCTGTCAAAAAATGGTTGTAACATTAATACATACGTAGCCAGAACATAAAACAGACACAAGATAGGTTTCCTGAAATACCAAGTGTAAAGGAGAGTAAGAAGCCTACTGAAGAGGTATGTTTGAAATGGTAGGTTCTGGAGATGCAAGATTTGGGAGAAATGCAGTCAACACTGATTTCTTGCAAATTATTTATAAATTACAGTATACTAAAACTAAGAAAGTCAGAATCCTCGCTCAGTTTCATAAAAATGGCCAGGAAAGTAGGTAAATGAATTTAGACTAATCAGTGTAACTCCCACCAAATCTCTAATTACACCCTTGTCATTATGGGCCCTCTCTAGCAACAAACTAATCCTTCCTATCCTCGAAAATGACTCTAACAAACTATTTCATAAAATTTTACAGTATCTGTAAGGTAAAGTGTACAAACCTTAAACTCAAATATTTTAGAATAAAAGGCACAATAATTCTTCAAATGATAAAGAGGCTTACCTTCATTATTGAAATTTAGATACAGGAATGGAGCACACAGTGAGTCAAGACCTGATGCAGAGAAGTTGGGACAAAAGAATCAGAAAAATGCAACCTAGCAGGACTGTGGATATATAGCTACTCAGTTCCCTGCACTGCCTCCGGGGAGAGAGGCCTTACCAGTGTTAGCCACCAAGACATGTTTGTTTTCATCAACTACTGTGAGGAGTAAATAATAGTGTCTGAACATAGTTTGTGTCCAAAACAAATCAGTTGTTATTACCAATATTTATATAAGGTAAAGAGCGATACAGCAGTAAAAAAATGTAAAAATGTTAGAAGACCTGAAACACGGTCCCATCTGACCCTAACTTGGCAATTACTTAACATTGTCAGGCATGTTTCCTTTTAAGGAGAAGGAGATTTGCCTTATATATTCTTTCTCTTTCAGATTATGAAGAAAATCCTTTAAAATTGTGAAGTAAAATGTAAAAATTGATCTATTTTAATGATAATAATGATGTTTATATGTTGTTATATTAAAAGGATGCACCTAAACCCACCAACAATGTGTGAGAAGGATACAGAACACCTGAGGAACATATGAAGGTAAGAAACATAACTCTTCCATTTTATTAAGTATGGCCACTAAGAAATAGAAAATTTAAATATAATACCAACTGCTTAGAGCATAATACTTTCTTGTTTTGGGTACTGGGAATCGAACTCAGGACCTTGTACTTGCCAGGCAGGTGCTTTGCTGTGGAGCTATCTGCCCATCCAGAACAGAACATTCTAAAAAAAGACTTGAGTGGAATGGATTCTCATTTATGAACTTATTGGTGACCATAAAACTAATAATGATATTTGGGCTGAGGATGTAGCTTAGTGATAGAGCATATTCCTTGTATGCATGGTTTGATGATCAGCAACCTTTACAAAAAACTATAAAGCTAAAATATCAAGGACCAGAAGCATGAATATACTAGAGGGTAAAAGCAGACAATAAGATGTGTATGTGCATGTACCAGCTCCACCATGAATGTAATCATTAGGTACTGCAAATGTGGTAAAAACAATTTAAAAAGACAACAAACAGAATGAGCATGAGCTCCTATGCTTAATTTCTAGTAAACTATGAGAAGCATAAGTGAGGAATCATTAAACAGTAAAAATCTCAAATAGCACCAAATTATTTATGGCATAAACTTATTTTGTTATGTGCATAAACTTAAAAAATGTGTCCACAAACTTTACAAAAATTACCAAATATCTTGCTTTCCTACTCATGTGACTGCAAGTTGTTTAACTATCACATATTTTAATGATATCTTCTAGGGATTTACACCAAGATTTTAAAAAAAAGTTCTCATAAACCTTTCAAAAAGCAATCAGCTTTAATGTTTACTTTGCTCAAAACAAAGGCTAATTGACAGTTTTAGAAACTGCCAGTCATATGGTAAGTCCCTAATACTACACCAAGAAAAATCTTAAAAACAAAAGTTACCTTGCCAATACACAAGATCAGGATGAGATACCACCCAAGCTTTCAGTACACGCCTAAATTTTGCATGCCCTTCAGGTGATGATAAAAGTTCATCGTACTGATGACAACGAGGGATGTCCACTTCAATCTGTGAAGTCAGAAAATAGTAACACATAACTGGGACAAAATGATCCCTAATAAATCGTGAAACCACATTACCTAAATAACACAAGCACACATTATAATGTGACCTTCACAGTGTCCCTTCATGACCTAGTAGCTAAAGTTTTTGTATGTTTTATTTATCTTCTGGAACACCAAATAAGTTGTATGCATAATTAAACAGGGCAAACAGACATTTTTTGAAAAGGTATGTATCAATAAAATTTACTAATGTATAATTAATATAATGCATCAACGTAGTGTTCAAAGATATGCTCTAATTTGCTATAAACAAAAGGCAAACTATGGCAGGTGCTTAAGACAATCTTACTTGTCTATCTGTAGGAATTGGAGTGTCTTTATCAACTGCATCATACTTGGCATGAATAGCTCCCTGCAAAAAATAAAAGAAAGTATGTCAATTCATTATATGTGCAATAAAAATATGTTTAATAAAACTGGTAATACCTGCTGAGCACACTGTCCTAAATATGTGAGAACAGATATATCTCAGATTTTGGAGTTCCTCTGATTTTGGAATACAGTACTATATCTGTAAATTTACTAGTTGATTATCTATAATCTGAAAACCTAAAATTCCAAAGGCTCCAAAATCAAAAACATTAAATGTGTGATGTCAGTACATTTCAGATTTTTGGATTAGCAATGCTCAGTAAGAAAAATCAATTTCTTATATATCTACATTTTTGAAAACCTACCTAATTACAAATTCAAGTTATACCTCAACTTAAAGAGAAACTGTCTACATTTTGACAATGTGTGATAAAGGCCTATGATAAGTAACACTTTACCATGTTGGTGAACCTTATATTATCCACACCGAAAAGTAAATGTCTTGGGTGAGTCACTTATCTAGTGAATATAACTCAACATAATTTTGTTCTCTATTCATTGTTAACTTATAAATAATAAATCTCAAAAATAAAATTTTTGTGGGGAGGGTCATCCCATAAGAAAATTTTCTATTAAAGTTCAAAATAAAACAGAAAATAAAATTGCTGAAGGAGTAGTGGTTATTATCAGGAAACAGAAGTTTGGATAGTGCTCTATAACTATCAGATAATTACAGAACAATTTGAAACTGAGAGAGTCAGTTATAGTTTTTAGTTACACTGTTACAGAAGAAATATTTGAATAAACGCCTTCAGATTTTGGAAATGTTCTATATTCCAAGCATGAACACCATTCTTATTCTCCTAGCTTACCATCAAGACAGAGAAAGACCCAGGGATTTGGTGACATTATTTGCTCTATCAACTTTGGGAAACCTAAAAAGTGAGGTTTGGACAGTCTGAAAGATGTCCGCTTCCTGAGTACTAATCATTATTATATGGTATGAAACAGCAGATATTCTTGCAAAATAACCAGCTATTTTTAAAGGTATTTTTAGACTTGCACAAAGAGAACCAGGAATGAAGAAAAGAAATTTTTCTGAAAGAGGAAAAAGATTAAAAGTGGTTGGAGGAACTAAAAGGGTAGAAGACACCTAGAAAAGAATATAAGAGACAGGATGAAAAGAAATTACTAGGAAATGACACAATCTGGCAAGGATCTGGCCCATTATCATGATTTCTAGCACCAGAGTTCTTGTATGATAAGATGCCCTAATAATTTTGTGACAACTCTCCTTTCCTCATGCCCAGGGATAAAATATTGAAGAAAACAAAGTAGTTATGTCTCTCAGCAGCATGATCCAGGTGAAGTAAATGTGCCAAAAGACACAAAATCATGTTACTGATTTTGAAGCACAGGTTGGATTGAAAGAGTTCTCTGACGTTGGAGCTACTTAAAAATAAGAAGTCGCACTCAAAAAAGAGCATCATCTATAAGCCAAACTTCCTATCTGTAACTGATGTACATAAATAATCTGATTTTAAATTTAATGATTAAAATATTTTCTGTGAACATCATTAAAACATGAAGCAGCATAAATCTGACAAATTTTAATTACATTTTCTATTTTATTCTTGTATTTATTTCTTCCATTTAAATTTACAAATGTTCTTTTTTTTTTTTTTTTTTGGTACTAGGAATTGAACTCACAACCTCAGGCTTGCTGAGCAGGTGCTGTGCCACTGAGCTACATCCCCAGCCCTATGAACTTTCTCATGCTCATATTTTACTATATAATTTTCTAATGAAAAATATACAGAAAGCACTATTCTTTTTTATGTTCTTTTAAGAAAATCACAGAGTAAATGTTTAAATTTTAAAAAATTGATTACTGTAAAAGCCACACTACCATTAATTCCCATTATGCCACTTGCCTCTCCCTCACTTCAAGCACACGTATCCCATCCTTCCTGGCACCTTGTGAAGCAGTTCTGGAGTCCTCTTTTGTGAGTGTTTAGGTGCATTCTCATGGCTGCCTCAGTGTCCTAAATCTTATTCTAAACATTTATCTTTCATGGTCTTTGATTCTGGAGAAGAACCACAAGTCACATGGTGCCAAATATGGTGAATACAGTGGATAAGGAAACACCATAATTTTTTGATATAAATACAGTCAATGTTTGATCAATGATTGGTAATTGAAAAATATGGTGAATGTTGAAATAAAAACATTTTACAGTAATACCATTTTACAGTAACACCATTAATCTTACTTTTAACATACTCTATGGTACTTGGCAATGTGTCTTTTACTGTAATAAATTTTAAAAAGAAATTTAAACATTCACTACATTTTGATCACCCCTTATATTAATCAACTTCTACCCTCTTTTCTTTCTTACCTCAACTCCCAGAAGAGCAGCCCAGGTTAAACCTCTCATAAGAGGTGGAATGTCAACTCTTGCTTCTTTCCAAATTTGATTTTTTTTATATGGATAAGCCTATAGTATTAAAAAAATAATGAAAATATTTCAAAACATTTAATTATAGCAAATATTTTCCCAACTATAATGCAATAAAACTAATTAGTAAATACAAAACCTTCAGAAACTGTTCAGATACATGGAAATTAAACAACAGACTTCTCAACAACCAATGAATGAATGAAGAAATGAAGGAAATTTAAAAATTTCTGGAATGCATGTTAATGGAAACAACATACTAAGACCTATGAATTTAGTAAAAGCAATACTAAGAGAAATTTACTGCAATCTGTGAGTACATCAAACAAACAGAACCAAGTCAGACAATCTATTATACTTCAAGCAACTAGATAAAAAAGAACTAACTAAACCCCAACATTGAATAACAAAGAACAAACAGAAATGAAATAGCAACTAAAGCAAAAATATGAAAGATTAATGAAAAGTTAGTTTTTAAATGAAATTGATAAAGCCTTTACTACACTAAGTAAAAACAGAAAGAACTCAAAATCACAGAAGAAAATGTAGACATATAGCTGACACCACAGAAATACAAAATACCAGCACTATGTAAAACATATACTCCAAAAAATTTGATAGCCTACAAGAAATGAAAACATTCCTGGATACATACCCTTTCCAAGACTGGATCATGAAACAACAAAAAAATCTCAACAGACCGATAACAAGTTAACAAGATTGAAGCAATAATAAAAATGTCCCCCATCAACGTTAAAAGTTCAAGATCATATGACTGAATTCTATCAAACATTTAAGGAACTAAATATCAACATTTTCCATTTTCTATGAGTGGATACCAACACTCAAATTATACTAAAGAAACTGAAGAGAAAGAAATGTTACAAATTTTATAGACATCATTACCCTGAGACCAAAACTAGACAAGGCTATAACAAAAAAAAATCTACAAATCTATATAACTGAAATGAAATGCAAAAATGCAAAGATGCAAAAATCTTCAGTGAAACACATGCCCACCAAGTCCAACAGCAAATTAACAAGTTTCTCCATGATGTAGTGGGATTCATGTTCGGGATTTAAGGATGGCTCAAAATATAGAAATAAATACATGGGATACAGCATATAAAAAGAACAAAGGACAAAAATCACATGATCATCTCAATATATGTAGGAGATGCATGTGATAAAGTCCAACACCCCTTCCCCATGCAAGCTCTTAGGAAAGGAGGTATAAAGGATCGCACCACGACACAGCATTTCCTGCCCAATTGTACCTATGTCATGTGCTTGATCCATTTTTCTGAATCAATATTGGTACTTTTTTCCTGTTAGTTTTTAAGTCTGTTGTAAAAGAAATGTTAATCTTTTTTTCTAATGTATTCTCACATCTTGTTTTTTAGTTTTAACTTTACTTGCTATGAACTTATATCAATTTTATAACAAAAGAAAATTAATCTGAAAAGATAGGTTAACAAGAACTAGTCTTCTCATGACATCAAGAGTCCCTAAGAATGCACAGCGTAAACTTCTTGTTAGCCCTGGGCTGCTAGATGCCCACCTTGAGCAGCCTGTCAAAGAGAACGATTCTGTTGAGCTGATACTCGGTGTCCCTCTCTCTGATGATCAAAGGGAGTGTGGCAGCTGCAGACAACTCATTGCTGCTGTTTGAGTGAGGTAAATTAGACTGGCTGTAAAGGGGAACAAAACCAACAATACTGACAAAAGGAACAAAATTCTAATCAACTAAAACACCGTTTTCAAATGTTCTGTTTAGAAAGCACTCCGAGGAAAATGTACAAACTTCTTACCAATCTAATATAAACAGAAAAGAAAACGAAATAAAAAATGAGACAGTATATACTCACTCATCTTCAAGTAATGGATAAAATGCTTCTCCACCAACATCCTTTAATCTCTGTGAATTTAAAGAGGAAAGATTTATGTATGGCCATCTTAGGCAGCAACACAATTGTATCTAAAAGGAAAGTACCATAAAAATTATAAATTTATAAAGATAACTAAGACAAATATAAAGCAGAATCTAAAAAGTAGTTTTTATCTTGTATTAATTATAAATTTATAGTAAGCTCTATGGAAAACTCTAAGCAATTTTAATATTCTAAGAAAGCTGAGAAAATGGAACCATATAAAATGATCAATTAAAACCAGAGAAAGCAAAAAAGCGTAAAAGGTGAAGTGGCAGCAGCAAGAGTAAAGGTCAATGCACAGAAAACAGTTTATAGTTGGAACATATCAAGCTATATATTAGTCATCTCTTTAATGTGCATGGTCCAAATAAAGCAATTAAAAGACTGAGTCTATCAGTATGGGTATAAATATAAGACCAATTACATGTGTCTCTGATGAACTCACTTTAAACCTAAACATACAGAAAGACTTAAAGTAAAGGAATGCAGAAAGATATACTACGCTAACAGTAATCAAGAGAGCTGGAATGATTCTATTAATTTTAAATAAGGCAGAGCTCTGACAAGGACAATTTGATACATATCAATTTACAAAACCTCATATAAGGGGAAGCAGACAATCTGAACAGGACTATTACGCATGTACCTTACAGAAGACTGCACGCTATTTTATGAAATCAGGGAGGAACACAAGGCTTCATGCATATTTTTAAGGTGTTAATTTTTAAAATTTGGAAGCAATTTGGCAAACTATTATTCTTACATTTCTCAGCTGGCATAATGACAATGTCACAGTGGTATCATCTAAAAGTGAGCTTCTATCTCGACCTTGTCCAAAGCTTTCACCATCTTCAAAAACAAAACTGAAAAACAATTTTTAAAAAATAATTATTATTTTGAACCTATTTTTCTGAGTGATAATCCCGCTACGATAAATAAATTTTAGAGTGGGTAGTTAATTTAAAACAATGTAACTAACTGTTGGTTGAGATCTCTCCAAATAAGTCCCATGTTTAGATCTCTTGGGTTGACATGAATATGAGTGTACATGTACAAAGCATTTCAGGAATGCAGGGTGTCACAACTCTTTGCTTGTGTAAGCTCACTGTGAAACTACTGATACTATTCAAATATGCTCCTGAGGAGGTTGGGCCAGGTAAAAAGTGGTAAAGAGAAGACATGGCAATCTCTCAGGGGAAAAATACTGCCCTGGATAACAAAGGCATGCAACCTGACCAGAATTTCAAACAAGTACTTTTAAGAATGTATTTATCCTTCACACAAATATTTCTTGGAATTCCTACCCTACTATTGCTGATTTTCTACTTGATACATATAATTGAAGTTAATATCTAGAGGGAAAAAAAGAAAACTAATGGTCTATCCAAATTTAAAAATTTAACAAATGAAATTTAGACTATCGGGTTAAGTATGAACTAGTAAATATCCTTGATTTGTAAAATATTTTCAAATCTAGGCATTGTTCTTAAAAATGTTCACTCACACAAGCAAGAACCACGATCTTAAAGGAATCTTTTAATAACAGTTTAAACTAAAAAGAAAAGTAACAACATGAAAATGGTGAGTGGATGGCTTTCCCAACTAACCACGATGATCAAATCTGTCCTACAGTCTAAAACTGAAACATTAAAAGCTTGGAAGGAGCTCCATGCTATTGTAGAGGAAGCTTCTACAATTACTTACAATGATCAAATCTGTCCTAAATCTAAAATTAAAACTTTAAAGCTTAGAATAAGTTCCATAAATTCATATTTCATGAGTAAACTTAACTAGAAATGTTATAATAAAGACAACATTGGCCCTCAGCGATTCAGAGTCATTTAACTTCCAGTCTAATTTATAACAGGTGTTTTGCAGAATTTTCTCAACTGTGAGTATGACAAGTGATGATCTCCAGTACATGTAGTTGGGTCACAGAGCTCATTTATAGCCATAATATATTTGGAAAAAGAACATAGTTCTTTATAATAGGCCATCCTTGGCCAGATTATTACATTATCTCAAGTATTACTGTTACGATTTATATAGTTTTCACTAACACCAATTGTAGTATGATGTTCTGTAATACTCTACCTCAAATAGGTCACAAAGCAAGGTATTAAAAGATAATATTTATTTAAAAGTAATATAAAATATTGATGCAACTGTGCAATTAGAAACTAAGGCCAAGCAAACATACGTTGATTTTCAACTGCTTCCATCCTCACTTTCTTGGCATGTCTACCAAAAGAAAACAACATCAAATTGCTTTTTAGTGTTATTACCGGGTCCCCTCCCCCATTTCCAAGAGAAGTTTTCTTTCCTTACTTGGGGAGGGTGCAGATAGGGGGTTTAGAACGAATGATTTCCTTATTAACGAGTTCTTTCTCCAAGTCACCGCCAGCCAAACACCAAAGGTAATAAACTTCCTCAATGGATCTTTCTGCCAGGTAATCACTGTCTATATCTATTGATGGTAAATGAAAACAATCAGTAATCACAATTTCTGTGTTTATTAGAATTCAATAGGCAGTAATGGCTGACATTTTGAAGAATCTAAAGAACAGACATCCAGTACAACTGTGTGCACACGGAAGAAGCCTGGAAGGTGGCACTTCATCTAGCAAATGCAAAGTGGAGCACGTCAAGATCTCTTGGTGAATCTGTGAGAGGGAAGGACATAGGGAGAGTACTACCCCTGAGACTCCAGAGAAGGACAGGGGAATAACGGAAGGCACAACTCCCTAGAGCAGAAAATACCTTGGGACCCAGTCAGGGAGGCTCAGTGTGTCCAAGATCTATAGTTAAAGCTCTAGAGGACCCAGTCACTGGAAGACCTACACTCCTCTGAGAAGTTACCTCTAGAAGTTCAACCAGTTTCTCACAGTAAATACTAGAGGAAAATATCCTTGTGCTTCTGGCAGTGGTAGGAAGAAATGGAATCACTGCAAATATAGCACTCTGTTCTTAACTAGGCCTCCTTGGGAGAAGCTGTTGGTCAGGGCCTAACTACCTGAGGAAGGTCAGTTCCCAACTCCAGCCAGCTCCAGGCATTTGTGGTAATTCAGCACAGTAAAGGAAAAGCACTGTACAGTTATGTGATTAGGGTTCTGTAAGGTAGGGAGTCTGTGTCTCCCGCCCTTAGGTAGACAGGATGGCCAGATGGAACTGGAGTTGGGCATCCTTTTCTCTGTCTAGGAGTGGGTCTCAACTGATGGATTTTAATTTATTTTATTATAATCATCTGGGAGCACTGGCTGCCTCTGTGAGAAGTGTTTCTTGGTGTTGCAGGCAGAATCAGTAGGGTTTCAACTGTTTCCACGGTGCTGTGCTCCTGAGGACCTACTTCTAAAACAGGGATTATGTAAATGTCTTCCCATTTCACACAGATGTTAAGGATTCAGTGTGGCATATAGTAGGACCTCAATCAGTATTTGATTATATGAGTATTTAGTAAAAACTTACTGCTGTGACTATGTCAGGGTAACTTTTCAGTATGAGAGTAACTTACTGGTGCCACTAACACACACGTTGTGAAAGTTGGAATCTTCACATAAGAATGAAAAGCTATTATCTTTGACAGGTAGAATATAGTGGTATGGATAGCCTATCAATAATATGCTTTCTAGACAATCATTTACAATACATTTTTATAGAACAATAGTAACTTAAATTTGAGGCAAGTTTGAGACTTAAAATTTGAGGTAAGTTCTCTTTTGAGCACTTCTAGAATCATCTTTTAATCCTTAAGTAATTTTCCATCAGATCCCACTAATGTAAAAACATTGATAAATTTAAAATTAGAACTAAGAGAATGAAATGTTCTATGGAAAAACAGGGTGAACATTATTGCCCATGTTTTACTTATCATTACCTTTATACAACTGACTGATATCCTCAGGTAAAGTTAAATCAGCGCATCTCAGAGAAGACGAAAACAGACCGGCAGGCTTGGTAAAGGGGGTGTATAAAGGTGATACTTCATTGAACACTCTGTCCTTCATTAATTCATCTGGGGTTGGCCTTGAGAAACATTTTAAAATACACAGCATGAATGAATAAAGTTATAAAATATTTCCTAGAAAGATGACACAAATTCCAGAGGATACTAAAAATGGTAAATATCTCATTAGCACTGAAAATAACACAGCATTCCTCCTCAACTTTAGTTTATAAATCTACTTACTAAGCAAAACAAGAAAACCTAAATAAATTAAAAAGCAAAATAAGAGGTAGGTAATAGGAAATAAAGAGATGATAGATCTTTGGCCAATAGGAAGGGACCAAGAGATAGGTAGGGAATGGAGGGGATCATTAAGAATTAAACTATGTTTGTACTGTTCTTATGCTACTGTGTGTATGTTTGTTAGTGTTTCTGTTCTTTTACTTTAAAAAAAAAGAATTAAAATATGTTAAGTATATGTACCAATTCCCCATACTGGATGTAATTATATACTATGAATATATACTAATAAAAATTAAAACAAGCAAATACTGTAACTTTTACCATCTACATAGAGAAAAGAATATGGGCAGAATAAAATGTTTGAGTATATCTTTATATAACAACCAAATTACTGTGAAAACAGACTTTTCAAATTTGTGGTTCTTTCTGTACCTTATGAACATAAATCATTCCACAAGAGATTTTACATTTTTACTTTCAGCCTGACTTGCACATACCTGCTTTGACTGAACATCTTACATAAGTATGTAATCTAACACTAAAAATTTCCTTCCTATCCTTTTGATTTAATGTGTTATATTCATCTCAAACTATACTTTAAAACCATTCCTTTGTCCCTACCATTTCTTGATAAAGTTATTTCCTTAAATACAATTACAGTACATTATTTCAAACATTACATACTTAAGTACTTTAGGAATACTTATATAACTAAGTGACATAATGAAATGAAAACTTTTAAGAAATCTTTTTATGTTACCCCAATCATTAGCTATCTCAACATGTAACCAAGCTCAGTGCTATAATACATAATGCCAAAAAAGTTTTGTTCTCATTTCTCTGATACCATTGGGTCTATCAATAGTCCACAGTTTAGCTGATTTTCTACTTGGAAGTTAGGAAATAAGCTACTAACTTCTTTTGATATGTGTCAGTTTTCTGACTATGGGTTGGCTTTTATTATTTTTTATCTTATTAACAAAAATTAAAGCATTAAGTCACTCAGATTTAGGATATGGATCTGAATTAAGCACTACTACATATGTAAGAATACTTACATATGTAAGTATAATCCATTAGTATTATAACAAGGGAAAAATCAACTGCATACGTGTAAAGGATGGTCAGTGTAATCTCAAAGTTTTAATAATAACCTCTTAGACGGATGGAAGGTCAGGCACTTCTTCAAAAGATCTATCATATTTTCAGGGAGCTCCTGGTAAATAGAGAAAAAATTATTATTTACATGATCTATTTTCTAAATATATATTAGTCAAACATTTGTTTTTCTAGATTTTTTAAAAAAATCCTTACAGTATCTGGCTTTTATACAACTGTATTACTTGTCACTGTATGAAAAAGCAAGTCTCTAGAGAGAACTAAGCAGAATTTAAATAGCTTGCGGCAGGATTCCGAGTGTGTAAATCAGTAACATATTGCTATGGTTTGACTGAGACTCCTCCAGGTTCAGGTGCGGAGACTGAACAGGCAGGGCTGGTGTCAAGGGGCGGAGGCTTGAGCAGCGGGGCGGGATGGAGCCCTTAGTAAAGCAGCCTCTTCACCACCCCCGGCTCCTTCCATCCATCTGTGAGTAGTCTTCCACCCCTCCGGAATGCAGCCACACCAACCAAAAGACCCTGAAAACACCTAGATCCCGGGTCTCCCAGCCTGCAAAACCTGGAGAAAGTACTGTACTGTTTTGGCTCCCTAGGAATCACCCAGGCGTGCTTGTCCAGTGAGAGGAGCATAGACAGAGTCAGGCAGATTTATCACCAACCTTTATGATGTCCAGACAGCCATGCTCTTCAGCCAGCACCGTTACAGGGTCATCCACACAGTCTATAAAACAGGTACATGGAATAACCACAGCCTTGAGTTCTAGCAGACTACTGCATCAGCTTAATCTGATTCAAACATTAGGGGACAAACTTGGTCAAAATTTATAGAACAACAATGCAATCTCGGTATGTGGAACACTGAAAAATCCTTGTGATTTTGTTTACTTTCCTTACACTTTTAGATAAAATAAAGAACCTCAAACATTAAATATGAATCATATGTATTAAAAATAACAACTTGAAGGGAGGTAAAGATATTCAAAGGTTTTATTTTTTCATGATTATAAACCTATTTTATGTTTACTATTAACAATTTAGAGACTGTACATAAATATTTCTAGGGATTTAAAGTGTAATATAAACCATATTTAGCAATCTCTAAAATGTATTTATAGTAATATTATTAATACTTATAATTAAATATAATTAATCTGATAGTTTTATGCAACTTTATAATTATCATTTAATATATATTAATATTTTTCTATAGGTATTATTTGTATTCTCTTAATCTGCATACTAACCTACCACTTTTTATAGAAAGTGTTCTATCTTTGTTTCCTTTTCCTTTATTATCACATACATTTAACTTAATCCACTCAAAGTTATACAAATTTTCATTAAAATGAATAACACATGAAAAAATATATGAACATTTTATCAGGAAATAAGCATTCTTTCCAAGTTGTTATTCATACCATCAAACAGAAAGCCCAAAGTGAAGACACTGTCTGATGTTATACACTATAGACATATAGAGTTTCATATTTCCATAGTGTAGCCGTACATGTTATCTTACTTGACTGAATCATAAAACTAGTATTACTTCCATCCAAGGGAAAATTTCTTGATAAATCAAGAGGTTCTATATAATATTTTGCATATTATCATAATAGTTCAGAAGCTAAACTGTCCTAGTAATGCTTACCACTAATGATTAGAAACATGAAGGAAATGGGAGATTTCACTATTTCAGATGAACACAGTGTATGATTACTAATAATTACTAAAACTGAAAGACAGTTGCATAACACTTACCCAAAGTAAGCAAAAATTTCAGACGTTCAGAAATATCCAGGCTCTGAAATAATTTTCTTCCCTAAAAAGAAAATAAGTTCTTATTAATATTGACATCTAGATTTCTGGGGAGGGGGGGATCTTCATTTTCATGGTGAAATTCATCTTATCAGGTATCTCCATTTATCCCTAGAGGCCTTACTAGATTCTTAAGGTCAGCTGCATCAAAAAAATATTATTAATAAAATGATGCTGGATAGCATTTCATAATACTTAAGCATTGACATATCCAAGGATTATTAGATTGGTTTGATTTCAAGCACTGTTCACTATTGACACTCACACATACTTAGATATCTGGTCACTATAAGGCCAGGCCACTAGAAGCACTGCATCATGAAGAGAACAAAATGTCCCTGAGAAAGATTTGTATTAGCCTTTTCTCTACCTAAGTAATGCTTACATAGTATCATGATCCAGAGAGTTTATTGTCCCCACTGAGAAACACCCCATGACATCCTATTCCACCCACAGCAAGGCCAGCCAGCCATTTTATGTATTTTTATACGGGAATCAAACTCAGGACCTTGCGTTTGCTACGCAGGCGCTTGTGCCACTGAACTGTATCCCCAGCCCTATTTGCTATATTTTTAAAGATAAAAATATTTTGTTTCCTTATTAGTTTGCACAGAGTTTGGAGTCAAATCCACACACTTTCAAAAACCATGTGTTGAAAAACTGTGTACCAAGCTGGACTTCTCCATCAGTAAAACGCTATTATATCACTTAACTAAATGACTTAAGCATCTTAAGCCTCAACTTTCTCATCTGTAAGGCTAGAAAATTCATCACTAATGCTAATCCTTCTATTATGAACTAATTAAACTTACATCAGATTTTAAACAGACTTAGAAGGAGAAGGTTTCAATAGATAATTCACTCTTCTGTGGAGAAAAAGAGCCTGTTTGTTTTTAATAGATAGGGAAAAATGTTCCTAAATTCTTAGGATCAGCACTTCAGGAACAGAGATCATTGAAATAAGTTGCCACTCCTCTCTTCCTCAAACTCTTATACTATTTTCATTAAGTTTCCAAAAATGCAGGTTTGACTTCACCAATATCTTGTTAAAAATCTTTCAGTGGTCTGCTCATATCTTATATAAACATCTCAATTTTGCATTTTTGAATCTAATTGCTTGCTATTCTTCCACATTATGATGACCATATACACATACACACGACGTAGCAGAATTAGGTTATATATGATATACTGAACACACACTTGCCTATTTTGGCCTACAAGCTTGGATTGTTACTCTTTCCAATCGTACTTTTTTCACTGCATTTGTCAAAATTCCATACATCCTTTATTTCACTTTTGCTCCTGAATATTAATGAATTAAAGAATTTGAAAGTCAGAATGATTTTTCTCAGAACTTTCCTGGTATTTCCAGTTTTCTTGTATTTACGTGGTTAAAAAGAAATGGAGTGTCATTCTGATTCTCATTCTTCATAACCAATATATCTTTTCTCTTTGTAGCAGGTTTAAGATCTCTGTAGTATCAATAAAGATGTTGAAGCTTAGCAGCTTAGTATTTTATCTAACAGTGTAGCTTTGCAGGCAGATGAAGAGGTACATTTTTATTCAACCACTTACTAATGTAAGTTAGACTGTGTAGACTTTCTGAAATACAGTTGCCTAATCTGTGAAGCAGAGATAATCTATTAAAGCAAAGACAACCTACAGAACGGAGAAAATTTTTGCCAGTTATGCCTTGGGTAGATGATGAATATATAGATTATATAAAGAACTCAAAATAACTAGACTGTCAAAATAAAAGACTCAATAAAAAAGGCAACTGAAATGAACAGATACTTGTCAGAAGAAGTACAAAAGGTCAGTGAGCACATAAAAAATGTTTACCATTTTTGGCCATTAGAGAAATACAAGCTAAATAGCACTGAGATTCTCTCACTCCCAACAGAATAGGCATCAGCCAGAACTCAAAAGCAAATGCTGGCAAGGCTGTGGGGAAGCGAACCCTTCCAGCTTGTTGTGGGGGAGTGTAAATAAGTAGAGCCACTGTGGAAATCGGTATGAGATTCCTCAAAACACTGAAACTAGCAATTCCATGGGACTCATCTATGCCTTTTCGGGGTATCTTCCCAAGAGTAAAAGACATCATATTACAGTGACTCGTGCACACCCATGTTTCAGCAGCACAACTCCCAATAGCTAAGCCTTTGAAATAGCCTATATCTCCATCATCAGAATGAATGGACGAAGAAAATGTGGTAATTACACACAATGCATACTACTCTGCCACATGGAAGGATAAATTTGAATCATTTGTAGGAAAATGGAAGCACCTTGGGAGCATAATGTTAAATGCAACAAATCAGATACACAAGCCTAAGTATCACGTGGTCTCTCTTATATGAGAAATCCAAAGAATACATCATCTAAACATGAAAATAAAAGCTAAATGATAGGAAACAGATCATTCGACTACTTGGAGATGGGAAGGAGATATGGAGGTAGGGGAGGGAAGAAGGGGAGGGGAAGGCAGTGATGATGTACACACACCAATTCCCCCAGTGAGTTTGCTGTTCTTGTGAACAACAAACATGTACTAAAAAAAAGGGGAGCATAAAAAAATAAGATACACTTTATACTACTATTGTGCCCACTGAGATCATGTATGGAAAGGTACCATGAAACCTCCCATCTTTTGATAAGTGCTCACTAAACGATAGTTTTAAACTTTTAAGTGTGTGTGACCTGTCCCCCAACCTATACGGGGTACTGAACCCAGGGCGTACTCACTGAGTTACTTACCCAGCCTTTTTCTTCCTATTCTTAATTTTGGAACAAGGACTCCCTAAATCACTAGCTTACCCAGGCTGGGCTCAAAGTTGCAATCCCTCAGTCAGCCTAGCAGAGTGTGGAGATTCAGCTCCTACCTAGGTATTTTTGTTATTTTCATATGCTTTTATTTTTTCCATTGGAAGAAAGGCATTTGAAATCAAAGACTTTATATTTCTGATGCCCTTATAATTAAGAAGTTACAACATCCGAATCCATCTTGTCTTTCAAATTTTTAAATTTTTGGTCTCTGCCAAATTTTGAAAAAGTTACTCAACTGTACACTCAGTTTTCCCAGCTTCCTATGGTCCAATCCATGAGGTTCTTTATTTTAATAATGTAAATTATAGTATAACCTAATTAAAATATAACGCTTTTTCCCCTAAAACTCTAATTTTCTAATTTTGGCAATAAGGTAGGTGCCTCCAAGCTTATTTTTTTTTTTTAGCATGTTTCTTACTGAATTAGAATTTATAGTCCACCAAAGGCAAGAGTTTGAAGACACAAGACAGTCTGAGGTTATAGTCAGTCTTTCATCCCTAATTTAGATGCCTAAACTTTGAGTATCACTTAAAATGCCATGAGGCCTTCCAACAGTAGAATTAGATTTCTCTTGCTACAAATTCACATAGCTCTCTGTATTTATCTTCAAAGTTTACAGATTTCAATCTAACTCTGAGCTCTCAATGTCTTAGTCAAAGGTTATCTCTCATTGCATTTGTTATGATGCCAGGAAACATCATACAGCAAACACCCATCAATATCTGTTGAACTGAATTGCTCTTATAAAACATATCCAGTTCCTAATAAAGAGTTTAGATTTTATGTGATAATTAGTAAAAGCAGCTGTGTACTTCACATTTATACTTATGAATACTTCACATTCATATCTCAATTTAGCTGTGACTTTAATAAAAATGATATTTACCATCAAGTTTGATGGTTTAAAGCATAGTGAATAATCAGAAAACATGGCAGTTCCCTTTAGAAAATGCATAACTCACATGTAAGCCATCTTGTCATAAATATTTCAACACAATTTAAAAAACTAACATTTATGGATAATGTGCTTTGCAATACTTGTACTATGAAGTACTCTACATATGCATTGTACAATGTAATTTTTCCAACTGTACAATAAAAGCTACCGATATTATTTACAGAAGTAGGAATGAGGCCTTGAAAGTTAGGTTACTCCTTGCTATGGTTTGGATTTTGAATACTGCCAGGAACCCACGTGTTAGAGTAGTGGGCTGGGACTGGTTTTGTGAACCAGGGACTGGTTTCGTGAGTCCTTTTTTTTGGATGGATGTGGAGTGGTTTCAGGATGATGCAAATGAGTGCTCCTCTGAGAAGCCAATGCCACTGCTGATGTGACACGAGGTGGGGCTCAGGTGGTAGTGTGTGATGTGGAGCAACTACAAATGCACTGAAGCTTTGCTACCCAGTCTCCTGCTCACTTCCTGTTGTAGAGCCCAGGTCCTGATGCTACTGGTCCATGGCCTGGGGGTGTGGCTCACCTGTGCTAAAGACTTAGACCCCACCTTGACACTACTAAGAAATGATGGAAATTCTAACAGGTCTGCCACCGTGGGAGGCCTTCTACTCACAGGGTGTGTGCCCTTGAAGGAGACAGTCGACTCAGGTCTTCCTTTTTCACTCTTTCACTTACAGCCATGAAGGGAGAAGTTTGCTCTAGCATGCATTTCCATCATGGCATACTGCCCGGCCACGGGCCCAGCAATAAGGCTAACCATGAGCCCAAACAAAGCTTTTCTCTTCATAAATTCATTATCTCAGGTGTTCATTACAGTAACAGAAAGCTGACTAGCATCCTATCAAATGTCACAAAGCTATACTTGCAGTAACAGATTTCAAACACAGTTCTCTTTTCCTCCAGAAGCTTATCCATGACTATCATGTAATGTGTTTGCTATTGAACCAGTTCTTGTCTTAGTCACTTTCTTGTATCCAGTACAACTTTAGGAGGAGAGGATTATTTTGGCTTGTGCTTTCAGCCTGTGGCCAGCTGGGTCCAGGGCAGCAAAGGCAAGGTGGAGGAGTCTGGCATGGAAAGTTGCTTGTGTTTCATAGAGCTCAGGAAGCCAGGTGAGAAAGAAAGAAGGAGAGAGGAAGGGAGATTCACCTTTGCAGCTCACACCCTTGTGACCCTCCCAATCCAGTACGGCCACCTCCGCACACCGCACAGAGCACTGAACGCTTCCAGGGATGAATGTGCTGATGAGCACAGCTCCCCCGCGACCCAAGCACCTCCGCAAAGCCCCATCTCTCAGAACAACAAGCTGCTGGGGGACATTCTAGGTTGGCACTGTAACAATCCTTATGTACACAAAGAAAGAAATAATAACCTAAGTCTCTAAATTTTTAGAGATGGTAAAGATCAAGTTAGCTAAAATTATCCAACTATTTAGAAAATCACTTAGAAGATAGAAATAATATAAGGAAAATAAAAAATTCTGCCTCAAAAGACCAGAGTCTAAGTAGAACAGACAAATGTAACAAATGGTACTGTAGAAGAGGAGAGAAGAGAGGGCACTCAACAGTGAGTTGGAGGTAAGTTCAAGGCTCTGAGCTACCCTCCAAGCACATTCTCCTCCTTTCTATGTTTAGACAGCCACCTGAAGATTCCATCTCCCGAGCTCCCTTGTAACTACATTGGCCTCACAGGTAAACTTTCACTAGTGAAAAGTATACCAGCTTCCTCTTTGCAACATTCATTTCATCTTCTTAAAGACAGTGTTCCTTACCTCATGTCTCCCATTTCCTCTAGCCTGGGAAGACAAGGTGAGCATGTTTGGCAGCCAGATGTTGAGAACAGCAGGGCCACCATCCCAGTGGCCCTGGATTTGAGGTGATGCCATGGAGCAGAGCCTGTCCTTCCTGCTCTGGACTGGCACAGGAGGGAGAAATGCATCTATGCTTCAAAGTATTGTGCTTTAAATGTCTTTGTTTTAAGTAGTAGCTTAAGTGTTTAATAACACATAGGATATCTGGCAAAAGCTTTATATAAATGAGTTTGTAGGAAATACAAGGGAAAATAGGAAGGAAACCAGA
This sequence comes from Dinomys branickii, assembly GCA_004027595.1. Taxonomy (NCBI): domain Eukaryota; kingdom Metazoa; phylum Chordata; class Mammalia; order Rodentia; family Dinomyidae; genus Dinomys; species Dinomys branickii. The sequence continues at coordinate 566,876 of PVLD010000012.1, forward strand.
AGGGAGAAAGACCAGGAACATATAACCTATACTATGTTATATGTTTCATACAAAAAAAGGTAAGCTTTTAGTGTACTATTTCTAAAACAATTTATACTTGATAAAAGTGCAATGGTTTTACACTTGTAAAAGTGTGGATTTTAAAAAGTCAGTCTAAGAATCACGCCTTTATCCTTTGTATAAAACACCTTATTACTAAATAACTTTCCTCTCCCAAATTATTCCAGTAAACATCTTTCACTAGTTTCATATTTCTGTATACATACCATACAAAGCTCAAATAAAATGATCCCAAGAGACCAAACATCTGATTTTGGGCCAGAAGGCAATGGTTTTTCACTTGGCGCATGATCAGTGGTTTTGAAAATTCCTTGTGCAATTACCTCAGGCGCCAAGTATGATGGATACCTACAATGATGCAAGAATAACAAGTAATTATGATGAGCTACAGCGGGTAACGAAGCAGTTGTGCCTTTTTACTGCCAGTGTCACGAATGCAGGTGAAAGTCCTATGAATCAAACTAACCACTGCTACTAGGCAGACCCATAAAGCAACCATTCAGATGTAGGCCTTGAGTCAAAGCTCTGCTGCATTACTGCTTCCCTGCTCTCCTTGGAGTTTCCAGTACATCACCTTTTCATGCAGTTCTCAAGTTTCCAATTGTTTTTTCTTCCTCCTCATAACCTACATTCTCTCAATACCAAATTATTATTTCATCATTTTACTTTTCAAATCAGTATTATTAAGTAGCAGGAATGTCAAAGCTAATATACATGTGTATAATGTATATATTGTCTTATATTGTATACAGATATATATATATACACACACACGGATACATATTTACTCAACATCTGTACCCGCGTCACCTTAATAAACTTGTTTACATACTCCTCTGCCCCTCATAGAATACTAAACAAACTGCTCCATACCATAGTTTTTCCTTTAAAGAATATTTTAGAGATCATTCCTTTAAAGTACAGTTTCTCTCATTCTTTTTGAAATACTGCCAATAATTTAATTGTACTAATGCACTTTGATAAAGGACATTTAAAAAGTTTTCTTTTGCCATTACAAACAATGCTGAAAGAAATATAAGTACCCTGTTTCCCACAAATACATGTGTGGATAGAAGAATGAATTCATAGAAGTGGTGAGACAAGTGTAAGGAATGGGCATTTTAAATTTTGATGTCACACCAAGTTGTCCCTTGGAGAGGTGACATCAATCTGTATTTCACAAGCAATACATGGTGTGTTTATTCCTTCATATCACCAGCATTAGGTACCTTTAAAAAATTGTGTTAATACTGAATAATACAAAAATATGTGTAAGGCATAAAGAATGCCCATGTATACCAAGAATGAGTTTTAAGAACATCAAATTATCACTCACAGTCCTGCTGTATCTCTGATTCTTTCTTTGATCACATTTCCATCTGTGCCCCTCAGAAAAAAAGGCCTGTGGCAAGAATGCTAAGTGTCTTCAAAGGGTGGGGGTGTTTCAGGGAGGTTGGATTAAAGGTGGTATGCTATTATTGTAATAAGTTTATAAAATTTAAATATAGTAATTTTGATCATCTCAAATTGTTTAGTCAAGCGTATTTCTGAACATACTATGATTAGGGTAATTATTACTTTGCATTTTCAATTAACATTTATTTGAAGAGTCATTTAAACAGTTGCATGTAATTATACACCATTAATTTTACTTGTTTTGTGAATACATCTATATATATTTGAGTATTAATGGGATTTAAATTGTTTCCCCTATTTTATGTTATAAACAATGTCTCGCAGAATACTTTACATGGGTATCTCTACAAATGTTTCCCACGAGTGAGAACCCAAAATTGAATTCATCAGCCATAGAATATATATATATTTTCACCTTTATTAAATCATGCAAAATAAGTTTTGAAAGAAGTTCTATCAATCTATATACCTACCAATAGTGTATGAGTTTCTATCGGTTATTCAACAACACTCAGTATTTGACCAAATTTGTAATAGTTGACAATATAAGGAGTGTGATCTATACATCACTACAGTTTCAATTTGTATTTCTTTGAAAATGAATGAGACTGAGACATGTATTTATTAGGCATTTAGGTTTCCTACTGTGCGATGCACCTGTTCAAGCTTTCTGTTCATTTCTCTAGTAGGTTGTTATGCTGGAGTCCCTAAACATCATCGTGATACTGTTTAGAGATTCCCCAGGACTCGTGGAACTCCACATGGAAGTATCTTCTCAGCTAAAACTTCTTACAGTGACCAGAAGAGAAAAAGACAGAGGGAGTCTTGATGAACCCATGTGCAGGCTTTCTTTTAGTCTCTCCCTTGTGTCAGAAATTACAAAGAGTACCCTCTTCCCCCAGCAACCAAAACCCAGAAATGCATATGTGATGTTTTTGGCCAGGGCAGCCTGTTAAAATACCACTGTCCAAGGTTTTTACCTGGGACTGATCACAGAAGCACTCAAGGGCTGCCATATCAAACACTCAGGACCCCTAGAAGGAAAGCAACTATTCTTCTTATAAATCACATTGTACAAAGAGGTACCATAAGCCACTCTTACCATTTAGGAGATCTGGAAAATACTTTTTTTTGCCAGCCAACACATTTATTGAGCACCTACTATCCAAGTTCCCAGAGATTAGCTAAGGGCAAACTTAGTTTCTAATACTAGCAGTCTCAGGGCTTCTATGTTAACATTTTTCTTCACAGTTAATCCTTTTCTTAGTTTTGAAGATTCTTTATATTCTAAATAATTATACATACAATTTTTTATAATTCTAAATTAGAAAGAATGAATTGCTTCTTCAGCAATTATGATTAGAAATTCTTTTTACCACTTTATAGACTGTCTTGTCACCATGGTATGTGTTTATGAGTGGTAGGTTTTTAATCTTTCAAACTAATTGCTTTCTTTACACTTAGTGACTTTTTATTTTGTTAAAATGATTTTCTGTATTAGTTTCTCAAAGTTTGATAGTATAGTCTTTCATGTTTAACTTCCTTGATGTTCTCGGATTGATTTTTCACATGAAGTGAGATAAAGGTGTAACTCCATCTTTCATACATAGATAATTGAGCTCTACTCTGTCTGTAAATTTTCTTTTTCCCCAACTTCTCTGTAATGTCAGCTCTACCGTAAATAAAACCTCCACATATGTGTGCATTTGCATCTTGGTTCACTTTTCCTTTCCTTTGAACAACGTCCCTAATATTATTTTATTTATTTAAGCCTATAATTTTATGTAAATAGTTACTGATAGCTGCTAAGAGAAGACTTTTACACACACACATACACACACACACATTTTGATTTTTTTCAGGACTGCCTAAGCTCATTTTAGATGTTTGTTCTTTATATACATTTTAGAACTATATTGCCATGTTTTTGTCCACTAGAAATTTTATTTTTATATATATTTTAGAACTATATTGCCATGTTTTTGTTCACATAGAAATTTTATTCAAAATAGGTCAAATGTAGAAACAGGTTGAAGAAATCTAGCACTTTTCCAGTAGTGACTCTGATTTTAGAACATGACATCTTTTTTTCTATGAAATGTGTCAAAAACATTCATATTTTTTGCGTGAAGTAACTAAATATGTTGATTAGGTTTTAAGGCCCTCATTTTGCCTGTTTTCTATCCTAGACTATAAATGATGTTATTAAATATGTTATATTTATATTTACTATTATTCCATGCAGAAAAAATTTAAACTGTCTAGATTAAAACAAAACTCCTAGAAAGCACTCACATGTCTTATTCATTTTTATAAACATGCGTGGCATGTGTATTGTGTGTGTGTGTGTGTGCATGCACTTTAAAAGGAACACTTCCTATCAAAATGCTAGTACTGCCTTAGAAACAATTTAAAAAGAATACAGTAAATAAAATTAGACCTATCAGAAATTAGTAAATTTGTATCCTACTATCTTAAAATGAAATGACAAGAAACAGCTTCAGAAGATAAATGAGAAATGTATGGAATTCTGTTCTACTTCTTATATATATATATATATATATATATATATATACACACATTTATTGTCAGATTTAATCATAGGCACCAATATCTGGGTTTTTCAATTTAATTAGATCAAATTGTATAATCCTGCAACAACTGTCTCTAAAAGATTCACCATCACTGCCCTAAGATGATCATACTACTTTTTTAAGTTTATGTGTGAGATCTCTAGAAACAGATCATATCTAACAGAAAAACACTAGATGTGATGTTATGAGACTATGTCTTAATTTCATAGTATGTGATCTCGCTTTCATACCTAACATAGGAATAACAATGCCAACCACGCAAAACTGCTATAGATATTAGTGAATTCATAAGGATGCTTTATAGAAAAGGAACCTGTGACACAAATGGAATATTGTCCTTTTATCATCATCACCATAATATACCTAGAAGGCAAACTGTTCTTTTATTTCTGACTTCTAGCACTTCTAACCTAAAATGACAGTATAGGTCATAAAAAGCTAAGCAAAACTATAGGTAAATTGCTATATCACAACCTAACAGAGCTTGCTCCCCAAACCCTAGTTTTCCTTTTAATTGAAGGTAGAAGTTAATAAAAACAAGCCCTAGAACTGTCCTTCAGTGCAGGTCATCTGCCTTCAACACGATTCTCTTCTGCTACAGAGCACAGATTCTGACACTCCAAGACAGTGCACAGAACTCTGCTGGGAGTGGGAGCGTGGAGGTAAATGGTGACTGCTGTCCTCTGCTTGCTGTTTTAAAAAGATTTTAAACCAGTGGTCCAGTAAGACGGGGCCCAGTTTCTAATGCTTTATAGTATTTTGAAACAGATGGTAACACTTCACTTAATGTGCTATAATACTTGTCTTTTGAATCAACTGCAAGCTTCTGTTATAAATATTTTCTTTCCCCCCTTTGCTGTTTGATCACTACTCTTCCTGGCTAATATTTCAAATTTTACTTCTCGATAATTTCTGGTAAGATCCTCTGAGTGTAAGGCTTCTCAGTAAGTCAGACAAAATGCTAACATGGACCAATTCTATCTAAGCGTTTGAAATTCAAATGTAGTTCTTAAAAAATGCTGAAATCCTTTAAGAAAAATTATAATACTCATCACTATAATTTAAAGCACCTTGAAATAAATTTTGTTTGTGTTATGTTTTTTTGAGTTTACTCTTTTTTGGTTGCTTTTTTGTTTGTTAGTTTGTCGAGACAGGATCTTGCTATATAGTTCAGGCTGGCTATGAACTCACTATGTAGCCCAGGCTGGCTTCAAACTCAGCAATCTTCTTGCCTCAGCCTCCCAAATGCTGACATTACAGTCATGCACTACTATGCCCAGCTGGAGTTTACTCTTATACAAATTGATTTAAACCAAATGCAGAAGCAGTAGCAATCACATCTACTATAGCTCCTTGAAAGTCAAGTCAAAAAGCAAGTATGAAGCATTGAAGTTAGAACTTGACTAAGGATTTTAAAAGGGTTTTTTAAATAATAAATTATTGATGATCTTTACAAATATTATTTTAGCACTAATGAAAAAATGGTTTGTTGATGTGTAAAACTACAGGATTATGAATTTATATACTGTAGAAAATGGGGAATCAAAACAGGAAGCCCATTAAATGAGGAAATTCTTCGGGACAAGAACACAGCTTTCCTTCCTGTGTATACAACAGACAAAAGAGAATGTGTTTGATAAATGTATCCTCACTGAATAAAATCTATTACCTATGCCTTCACTAATGAAAATTTTAGATATGAATCTATAATCTAAGTTAGAACAATGAAAGGGAAGTTTATAGATGAAGTTTTTTAAACAAATCTACAGCAATTATTAAGCTGTGTTCTGCTTCAGAAACACTTCATGACTGTATTATCACAATTCTCAGTTACAGGGTGACAGAACTTGTTTTAAAAAACCCCAACAGCAAAATACAAATGCATACTACTAAAAACCACCAGACTACAATAGTAAAGACGTGATTAAGATATCCAGGTTGGATAATAATACTGCATCATTTTAATATCCTCATGTTGATCATTGTCCTAGGGTTAGGAAGAAAAGTTATTTTAGGTCATATAAAGGACCACATTTAGGGATTAAAAAGTCCCTGGATGTGCTAATTCCCTTTAAATGATTCAAAAAAATTGTAATACACATATATAGGGCAGAGGGTAAAAGAGACATAGTGGAAATATATTAGTACTGGGGGAATCTGAGAGGAAATACAGGAATTCTTTGTTCTACTTGTTAACTTCTATGTATCTAAAACAAACACAATTTATATATTCTAAAAGGAAAATAGTTAAGTTATAAAATTGTTTAAAAGCAACCACACAATAAATATAATTCAAAAGTTCCTATCAAAAGCATCCAGCTGAGCAAAACATAAGAGCTTCCACTCCTTGGAGGACACCACAGATAAGAAATTCTGCATCAGAAGGAGGCTCTTTAAACACATGTTCACACATGGGATCTGTCTTAGTTACCTTGCTCTCAGTGCTGAGACAAAATACCTGATATCCCAAACTAAGGAAGGAAAGGTTTATTTTATTTAGCTCACAGTTGGGAGAGGTTTTAGTCCAAATCATCTGGCACCAATGCAAGGTGGCATGGCAGAGGGGCAACTATTCATGGGGGCAGAAGATGCCCAAAACAACAGGAGCAAAAGTGGGGAGGGTGCAAGCTTCTTTTCTATCCTTTATGTTGTATGCAGGCTACCTGCCCCAGGGCAGGTATAGTATTCAAACCACTAATCCCAGCAATAGACAATGAACCAATTATGAACTCTAGATTCGTCTCTGAAAAGTCTGTCTCCCTTGAACACTTATGGTTTTAGGGGAATATCCAAACACAAACCATAACAAAATCTGTTCCATTTTATCTGATACCTATAGTGACTCAACTCAAATTTTACTATACAGTCATATTATGGGAATGAGGAATTAAATATAAAACATTACACTAAAAATAATGCCAGAGTGGTATGTTTTTGTCTCTTGGTATACATGCTATCATTAATCAAGAATCTGGTTAGTCTTCTTGCCTTTAACTCACTTTCATTCTGAGTGTGAATCACAATTAGGAAGTGGTAGTCAATTCTCTGTTATCCTTTTTGCCAGTTAAATAAAAGAACAACAGAGATCTTTGGAACACTGGGAAAAACTCGTCTGTGTTCTAATAAGTGTATGGAAAAAATAAGAAGTATTAGTAAGGAAAAGCTGCTTTAGATGTTTTAATGTTTTTTTAAAGTTCACTTAGAAATTCATTTGTCTTTGTAATAAGAATTTTAAAATCCCCAGTATTATAAAACATTTATATTCTAAAGCTACTTTCATACCAAAATACTAAAATAAATATGTTATCAAAAATTATGTATTTTAAGACAGAATCAAAATAGAAGAAAACATATCTTACCCGATTGGGAAATCAACATCATCACCATAAGCTGTCATATGATAAAGTCCAAATTTAGCCAATTTAATATGCCCCTACAATAATAAAGTGGAAAAAAAAATCACGAGATTTTTAATATAACAAAGAAAATTATATTTTTATTTATTTATTTTTAAGAAGATCATATTTTAAAAGATACCCATTATGTAAGACTATTTTATGAAAATATTATATATAAGATTTTATAAAATATCTTAATTTAACCCAAAAATATTTGCTAATGGTTAGTCTATTTCACACTTACTCTACCACATGCTTGGGTCTCAAGTGTGCATGTATGTACGTGTGTGCATGTGCATACAAGTGTCAAGTCAAATCTCATTTTTGATGTTTGCATTATCTAGGTATTTTGACAAAGGACAGGGGACAAAATGCTATCATTTGTATTGAGACCTTGGTTAAAACGTTTCATAGTAATTTTTAGAGAGGACTGTTTTTCAGAGAGATAGAAGTCTGTTCATGTTATAATTTAACTGTGACATAGGGATTCTTAACCTGAAAAGTTCAGCTCAGAAATCATCAGAATTTTGGTAAACATGCCAGATTTCCAATAACTGTTACATAGTTTGAAAATATGTTAACTATAATTATAACAAGTGTGAAGTCCTAAATAAAAGCAAGATAGATTTTACATATCTTAGGGTTTTCCATTTTTAGATGTTTTCATGTTCTTTTAAAGTTTTAAAATCCCCAGTATTATAAAACATTTATATTCTAAAACAATTTAGGTTGGTTATGGCAATGATACTTTACTGTCATCAATCTGAAATTAATGACAATCATTTTCTTTATGATTTTAACATTATAGGGTTGTTAAACTTTAGAAGTTTTTTTTTTTTTTTTTTTTTTTGGTACTGGGAATTGAACTTGACCTCAGGCTTGCCAGGCAAGTGCTTATGCCACTGAGCTATATCCCCAGACCATAGAAGTTTTAGAGAAAAATTAAATTGAAGATAACCCCCATGTAAAAACCAGTCCTCAAAGCTGTTTTTAATATGCTAAAAAATAAAATTATGATTATTATCCACAATGTACACATGCATAATTCTCTTAGGAGGGCTTACTAATTGATGAATCCTCTGTGAGATTTCAACTAGAGAAACAGAAATCCAATAAAACGGAGGTGATTCTGAGCAACTGCTGAACAGATACATGAAAGAGGAAAGATGGATGAAGGAAAATAACAGGAAAACTCTATGCAGTCACACTCATAATATGAACAAAGTTCTTATGTAGACAGTCAGAATTGCTTCCTTAAAAGTTCACAGGAAAAAGGTGGAAAGCTACACATATGGCTTAGAAAAAAAAGGAAAAATAAAACATGAAGTTAGAAAATAAATTTGGGGATAAAATAGAATTATTTATGTGAAAGATTTATGTAATTTAAAGATTGTCTAGCAACATCACAAATATATCACTTTCAGGGAGTCTTTTCACTACAAATATTCTCAACAATGTTCTTATTCCATGTCTTTCTGTCTGAATAAGCCCAACTTCAACACCTTTTGATTTCAAGCAGCAAATACCTATGATGTTATGTATTTGACAATTACCTTTCGATCCAACAGGATATTATGAGGAGACAGTGCCCGGTGCACTATGCCGTGTTTATTCATATACTGCAAACCCTGAAGTACTTCAACTGCTATGCACAAGACCTTTGAATAGCTACAAAAATAAAAAGCCAAAGATCAATTATAAAGCAGATATAGAAGCTTTTCTAAGAAGTGAAATGAAACCTAGTGAAAACATTCAAAGTGTAGTATTTTTATTACATCTCCTCCATTCAGAGAAAATGGAAATTACACTTTTTCTAAGAAACCTACTTGTACAAATTTGATGATAGTCGATTTTGATTAGAAGACAATAAATATCTAACACACACACATACGTGCACACACTGCTCACAGGGCAAACAAGGACAGAATTGATGTGATAAAGAATCACACAACTGCCTAAAGGCCACTTTAATAGCACTATTTACTCCTCCCAGGAATTGATGTATGATGGGACCAAGTCAATAAAAACTACTGATTTAGCTCAAAATAAAACACGTATCACCTGCAAACAGGTGCAATATATTTTATGGTATATTATATATGCAATATATACAACATATGGTATATGCAACATATTATAGGCATATTAGCTCCTTTTTCACACCAGCTCATCATGCAACCTCCAGGAATTTGCAGTTTACTAGACACGCCTCTTTAATTCTTGTCCTGCCGCCCAATGTCACCCTCCACACATGCCCACTTTACCTTTTCTCTTGCCATCTCTCTCATGGTTCCTCCCACAGCATTTTAACAACAAGAAAATCATTTGTGTAAAGTTAGGAATAAGATACAGAAAAAAGGAGTAAGATACAGAGAAGCAGGGGAGACTCCTTCAAACCTAATCTCCCAAACTAGCAATATTAACATTTTGGTACAGATGTTTTTCTATCCATTATTTGATTTTTAGAAATTTAAGAATCTGCAGATAACCATTAAACATTTTTAAAAGGGCTGTAGTGAGCCAATAATAAAAATAGGATGTTGTTATAAAAATAACCCAATGTAGGCAGAATAAAAGGATAAAAGGAAAACAACAGGATAGAAAACTGACAGCTTTTAATTCAATGCATCAATAAGTATACTAAATGAAAGAGGTCTAAATTCACCAATTAAAAGACAATGTCAGATTTTATAAGAATTCAGATTCAATTATAGTATGAAACATAGGTTAAAAGGATAGAATAACACATCAGTGGCTACTACCGCCTTGGAGGAAGGTGAACTACAAGAATGTGGGAATTCTATGCAGTGACAAAATTGTTTATTCTGTTAAATTTTGATGATGATTATATGACTTCCTTTATCAAAGTTATTTAACCATATGCTAGAAGAGTAAAATTTCAATGTATATAAATTAGACCTCAATGAACTTTACTTTAAAAAATGGAGTTGGACAAATTAAAAAAAATGTTGCAACTTGACTATTCCTTAAATTAAAATCGTAAGAATCAGAGATAAAAAAAATTTAAATCTTCACCTCTTCTCTCACCCTAGTCTGACTTCCCAGAGATAATCATCCTCTGAATCATCCTTCACAGTTTCTGTTTACAATTCTTCTGGTGGTTTGACTTTTATTTAATATAATTAACTCCTGACTATGCGAGATCATATAGTCAACATATTTTTATACTTTTTAAGTTTTTCTTCTCCAACTTTTGATTATTATTTTAGCATTATCAAATTTTATGAGGTATAAAAGAATATTGCTTTCCTGAAGGCTAAACAAGTGTGTGTGTGTGTGTGTGTGTGTGTGTGTGTGTATGAAGCAAAGGGGCAAGGGGATGAGCTTGGAAAGGCAGCACGCAGTCTGACTGGGGAAGACCTTGTGGGCTATTATCAGGCCATTGGGTTTCACTTTGAGAAAGATGGGAAGTGAGTGGCCATAACCATACAATGATCAATAAATATAGAACTAAGCAGAGAAGGAAATATAATCCTAGGCCACTTGAAGTGTAGCTTTCAAAAAGGGTTTGAGAAAAGGTCTCAGTCATCAGGATTTAATGCTTATTACACTTTCATAATTATGTTCTAATTACGAAGAACACCAGCTATCGCAAGTGCTACACTGCTATTTTTCTTTAGTTATAATACATCCTGAGAAATCTTCATAAACACAGCATGATTTGAAGAGCAGGGGACATCTGAAAATACCTTGCTTTTAATCCTTAAACTTGGACTCAGTCTATTGTCTTATAGTATCTCTTACTCCTAGTGAGAAGGCAAATGCCAATTTTGAAGTCTGAATCTAATTTTGCTGCAGGTACCTTATTATTCCCCCTGGAATCTTTGAGGATACTGTTTTACTTTATCCTTAGAGCTATAAAACTTCAGCCCCATATGCTGTAGGGCAGTGACAGCAAGCCTACAGCAAGTGTCGCAGAGGGCTGCTTATATCTGAATGGTTCACCGTCGCTGTTCTGTATTTGTGCCGGTCAGCATTAGGTGTAATCTTTTAATCTAAAGATTCACTTGTTCATAAACACAGCAATCTTAACAAGAAAAACATTTTAAATTGGTATTTAAGTTGGAACTCTCAGTGGGCAGATGAAATTGAGAACCATTTTCTAAATCAACTTTTTGTTTTATTTCCTACCAGCATGGTCTTGAGCCCTGACTATTCCATCACTTAGGAGTTGGGGTTGGGGGCACTGAAGATAGAATTCTTTTAAGTCTGGAAACACAAAGGAAGTTATCAATTCTCCCTGCCTCAACCACCAGGCTCTGTCCCCCTCAAACTCAATTCTTTCCCTTAAATGGGTAATAATCCAATCCCTGGTTGTGAATCATATTTTGCACAAAATAAATAGTTACTTCCTATATGTATCTAAACAAGAAACAATGCTTACCATTTATGAAGAATAGTATTTAAATTGATTTGCAAGCTATCTGCATACAAATTTTCATATCAGCCAGTTTGGAACAAATAGGGATATATGAGCACAGCTTGGGGTAAACGGAATTTTCATAAGCAACTTCAAAAACTAAGCAGACTATATAAGTAGCAAGATCCCATACTTCAAAACAAATTTCATTTATTATTTTTCAGTAGTTGTAGATACAAGGACTTTGTATAAAAGCACAGAATACAGGTGAACAGGTGCATATGAAATAATGTAAACCCCTTCCCCTTAGGACTAAACTTTCTTTGGGACTAACAAACAAATAAAAAATAAATCCAGCTGTATGAGCTCATGAGGTTCTACATGTGAACTTTAAAATGACCCCTTGTATTATTCTTGTGCTTTCACTGAATAATTGCATTCTTCCTATTATCTTCAACCTGAGGAGAGCACAATGTTAAGTAAAATAAATCAGGCACATAAACTTAAATATCACATGGTTTCTCTCACATGAGAAACTCAGAATATAAATAAAGGCCAAAATAAAAGGTAGATAAGAGGAAGTAAGGAGTTAGATCTTTCTCAAATGGGAAGGGGACCAAGAAATGAAGGCAAAGAGGAGGGCTGGGAAAGGAGATGAGAAAAGATGTGTTGGGGACATGCACCAACTGCACACAAGGAATGTAAACATTATTGCTGTAAACATGTGCTAATGAAATAAAAAAATTAAAACATTAAAAAAAAGCAGGATAGATTCAGCGGACACTAGAGGGCCTCAGCTGCATTCCACTTCAGTATAGATATCTTAACAAAATTAAAATCAAATCTTTACAATGATTTTTTCTCATTAAACTCGTTTTGAAATTGCTGAATACAGTTCAGTTTTCTATACTGAGCTTTGATTAAATAGTTGCAAAATATTAGGCATTAGAAATGCTTGCCAAAAAGTACATTCCTATTAAAAATGAGCCAATGAACATATTTACCAAAATAATCTTTAAAAATTCATTGGTAAAAATGAAGTTCATAACATTTTCTTAGCAATTATACACAACTATAGTTAGTGAACTTGGTACTCTTCAGTTTAAATTAGACAATAAATCAGATTTGCTTTTTTTTCCTTTCATATCCATAGGATTTAGTTTTAAAATTTATTTTACAATATAAAGTAGAAAAGAAAAAGTAATGTGATTTTCTACAATGAATAGAAAGAATACTCAATATTTGTGGAATTTTGTATACCTAACTTACTCTAAATATTTATTATTTAGTACCATCAACAATTTTGATCATGAAATCTCTTCTTTTTTTAAGTGATTAATGCAATTACAATGCAACAGAAAGATAAAAAAAATTACATCCAGTAACATAACATTTTAAAGTTTAATTGAACATGGACACCAAAAAGATTTACAATTAAGAAAAGAGGATTCATGCCATTTTTTAAAAAGTATGGTAGAGAAAAAGGCTTTCTCCTACCAAGTTCCCCAAGCAAAACCTTAAAGAAACCTACCACTAACAGAGAACATGTACACATGACAGTTAAGTCAGAGACCACTCTTTTTCTTTTGAAACTTTCAGCTAGTGTTTTTACTTCAGGGACTGGAGGAGAGGATTTATATTGTCACCATTTTATCTGACAAATGAATATGAGAACCTCTGGGGATTTTAAATATAAAAATATGACCAAAAAGTAGCTTTCAAATTAATATCATTGATAATTTTAATAAATGAGATGATATTTTAAAAACACTTCTATTAATATTCAAGTACATACACCAGGCTATCAGTTGCATGGTACTGCATTTTTAAAGGCCCCATGAATCCCAAGAGGAAGAGTTAATCTACACAGTATAATTGGAAAGACAAATTCATAAAGTGTTAATTTCAATACAAGGATTTAAGATAGAAGTTGAGAATTATTCATCCTTTCCTCTTGGAGAAAATAGAACATGAAAATTTATTACACTGGTGAGACCAAAACAGACATTTAAATATCATAAATCTAGGAAAGAGCTGACAGTGAGAGAAAGTGTGTGTGTGTGTGTGTGTGTGTGTGTGTGTGTGTGTGTGTGTGTGTGAAAGAGAGAGAGAGGCCATCACTAGCAGCTAGAAAATGAGTCAACTTGCTTGTATTTGCATTTTGAACATGGTTTAATGAATTTTCAAATTTATTGGATTAGTACAATGTAACTCTTTCCAGATGTATTTCAAAGGAAATGTATTTTGTGTTTCTAATTCAATCATCTCAAAACGATCTGTAGCTGTCTGTGAAAAAGAAATCTGGCTAAGATCATAGGTTTGATACCTCTATAGATTGGCTGCCTTCACATGTCCATATCCATGGGTTTTCACCTAACCCCTGCCAGTGTCACAAACTATAGACAGACTGTCACAAGGAGACATTGCTCAGCCCATGTTTAAAACACCCAGCTTTCCCATGATAGTCTCCTTTACTTCTCTACTCCTCACTCCTAAGAATGGGCTCTTTAATCCCATCAAGGCTATAGTTACTGCAGTTCTGTATAGCTTTTCCCTTCTCATTGGACCTTGAGGAAAGAATCGGTTTATTCAACTATGACTCCCCTATGGCTATCACAATGGCTGCAAGGTATGTGTTCAATAAATATGTGCAAAAAAGTGTAATATATTTGTTGAATGTAATTAAATAATGTATAAAATATCACACAATGGTACAAGAATGTGCAGATAATTACTAGATCACATTCTTCACCACTAATGAAATAACAGCTCAAAAATGTCATAGCAGGAATGTATCAACAGTGTTAACTTCACTTATTTGAGAGAGTATATAATATTTCATGAATAAAACAAACCACTCAACTTCACAGTCTACCCACAAAACTTACTCACTTGCTAAAAATACATGTTCTCTAGTCTCTTATTTGCTGAAGGAAGCAGGAATAAATCTTGGTACAGTGGGTAACAGGATAATTTTGTTAATACCTGGCTAAAACTGTAAAGTACACTAAGTTGCATGAGGGATTCCCACTCGCTTCACATCATGTTTCTTTTTTTCTTTTTTTTTTTTTTTGGCGGTACTGGGGATCAAACTCAGGACCCTGTGCTTGCTAGTCAGGCGCTTATTCCACTGAGCTATATCCCCAGCCCCCACATCATGTTTCTTTATGTGTTTGGGTAACTGCAATGTTTTCAAGAAGAGACATTATTCAGATTGCAAAAAATAGAGGACAGGAAAGAGGAAAGGTCAGGGTTGCTGAGATAGACTTGGACACCATTCATATATAGGTGGTAACTAAAACCATACATGCTATTGTCTCAGATCCATGATATTTCTAAGGTCTAGTCCACAAGCCAAAACACCAGACTGTCAGCAAACCAAGGAGGAAACATACTTCTGGCTTCTATGAGTTCAAGATGTTCTCTCACCTTATAAAACCTGATCACTCCCACAGAAATTTTCCTTTTGGTTTCAAACTTTCCTTTAATGGTATCAGCCTGAGGTAAAATGTTGAGAGGAAACACAGATGAAACAGTTAGCTACTGGGCAATTTAAGAAATGGAGAAGAGCACTAAAATACTAATGATTAATTGTCAGATAATATTATATGTGTTTAAATCTGTGCTATCTCCAAAGAAACTCTCTTCAAAATAAAAGAGCTCAGTAGTTTTTTAAAAGACTCACTGGTTTATAATTCCAGAATTTAAGGAAGAAGTGTTCCTAAGGATGAGCTGATATCTTTGAAACTTCTGACACTTACTAATTATTACATTTTGATGTTTTGTTAAAAATATCACAGGGTTTAATAGAGCCATTTTTTCAAAGTAAACAGTTTTTAGAATTCATAAAGGAAATAAGCCATCTAGCTGCTGGGCACATGTTTTAGCCTAAAAGGCCACCTACTTATGCTAAATTTACGGTTAGATTTAAATTCAGATACTGTGAAGTGGCGGTTTCATTGAACTAGTAAAGATTACTTTGCAATAAGTATAAAAATGGTCCATTTGTCTCTAATTTATGAGACTGGATGTATTTTATAACTCAGCTTTTATTCCAAAATAATTGAAGTTGAACACTTAAGTCTGAAATGTATTTAATTCTCAATGGGATACAATAAATTGAGAAATTAACTTTCCAACTTGAATAGTAGAAAAGTTTTTCCCTTAGCAGAAAATTAACTTGATAAGATCAAAACACATATGGAAAGCATAGTCTAGTGGTTTGAGTATCAGACATAAAGCCAGGAGGCTGTCATTGATTTTCTATGCTTGGAAAATGCTCCAACTTCACCCTGCCTCAGTTTGCAAATAAATTTATAAAGTGAGAAATATAACACCAAACAGGAGCTAAATGAAGACCAATGAGCTATGGGCCTCACATCAAATCCTAATCATTTTAAAAGTAAACAAAAACAAGATACCTAAATTTTTAACAAAAAAGAAGGGTCTTTACAAACCTTTGCAATATCATTTTATTAGATATATATACTTTATAAATTATTAAAGACTACAAATCAGGCTGTTCAACTATTCTCCTGACATAATACAACCTACCAAAGGGTTTCTGGTTTCTCTTGGAGACCCCAATTGTCATTTGATGCTGATGATGTGCAGGAGCCCACGGTCAGATGGGTATTTCTGGTCCCTCAGTGTTTTTTTCTCCCAAGGGATCCTATTATCCTGGCAGAGATACCTCTAAGTCTTGTCTTTCATCATAGTCATGGATACCGGCAGTACAAACACACTGGGTAATAAGTTCAACTTCCTATAGCTTGCAGCATTTGGAATGCTGTAAGACTGCCTTTCCTCTAAGACTAAACCAATGAGGGTATATATTTAGTTAAAACTATACTCTAGCTCATGCCACAGCTTTTGTTGTTAATTAAAATTACAATTATGTGTTGTATAATGAGAGGAATACATGTCATTAGTTGAGATCATTATTACGTGAACATCAAAGTCTATTTACACAAACTAAGATGGTTATGAGATCATTAGCAACATAAACTGATGGGACCACTTTCCTGTAAGCAGTCCATCACTGACTGAACATCATGGTTCCCATCTCCTAGGTTTATTTATATGTTGCATGTGATAAAAAAGAGAATTGTTACTACTTTCTAGAATTTTGATTTGAGAGCAATACACATTTTTAAGTGAGCCAATATTTGATACTTTTAAGCGATCTGTCACAGTATCCATCTTGACAGTGAAGAAGGGCTGGAACTGTATGTATTGTTTACTACAGATCTGCAAGTCAGCATAGTGCAAACAAAAGCCTATCAAGGTACAATGTTCAGTAAAATAGGTGTTGGTCTGTCTTAAGCAAGTTATGACAAGATGATTGATTAAAATACCCTATTTACAGTCTTACTTGATTTGTTAGCAGTTGGGGTTATGCCATGATCATATTTTGATCAAAGAATAAAAACAAAAAATCTGTTTTGTTCTTAGTTACTCAATCTAGGAAGCTTCCCATGATATACACATGGGAAAACAGAATAAGGCAAAAATAACACTTCAGTAACTAAATTTTGTTCTGAAAGCTAATATAGAACTCTGGTAAGTTCTGGTTCCCTATATATAAGTAGTTTTTTCCTAAAACAGATCACTTTGAATGAATTATAGTTCTGCCATGAAACAGGGTCTCTGATCTCAAAATATGATGCAAGGAAGCATGGCCATCCCAGCAAGCTTCAGAGGAGATAGTAAGAATAAGCTTCTACCCACGTAATCCCACAGCAACCCACAATGCTGTGTAACAACTGAAGGACAGTTATCTTTTATCAATTCACAGAAAAGTATAACATTAATAAAATGGACTCTCAAGTTTTAGTTCCTCTGTGTGTTTTTTAATTGTTCAGTACTTCCTATTGACAAACAGCTCTTAAGTAGTATAAATCAGTATAGTGTCTCATATTATTCTACAAAGAGCACATCGGCTTCTAGGTTCTCCATCACCTGAAGAATTATAAGAATTTTTAACCAGAAGCAATGACAGAGTCTCACCACGCAGGTTATGCATGGTTTTTTTTTTTTTTTTTTTTTTGGTGGTACTGGGGATCGAACTCAGGACCCTGTGCTTGCTAGGCGGGCGCTTATTCCATTGAGCTATATCCCCAGCCCCCTATGCATGGTTAATATGTATTCTTCTGGGCACTACTTCCTGTGTTACTTGATACAGGTGTGGAATGGGTCTGAAGAATTCATAGCTCTAATATGTTCCCAGGTGATGATGATAACTAATTTCTAGAATCACTATTCTACATATGAACTGGATTTACTTTCTATACATAGGACAATATGGTATAAAACAAAGGCAACAGACATTAGAGCTGAGCAGGCAGAAGTTTACATACCAGACCTCTCTTCTTCCAATTATAGCTTAGCTTCCAAGTCTTTTCTTCTTTAAAATGAGGTGACAATGGCTATTACTATAGCTATGTGATGAGGTGCAACTGTGAGTGTTCAGAGTCTGGCACAAAGTAGGTATTTAACATATTCTGCTTCCTTTTCTACGGCCCTTCACCATCCATTAGCTCCAAAGGATAAGTTCACAGAAGTAATTCCACAACTTAATTTCTGTTGGTACTGATGAAATTTTTTTCTGCTAAAAATAACAAAGTTCACTCAGTTTTCACAATCTTTCATTTTCCACTAAAATGTACAAGTTTTTAAAGTAACTGCTACTTTATCACTACAACTAAAGTGACTTTGTATATAGCAAGTAGAATATAAATGAAGTAAACCAACCATGTAGATACATAGAGGATAAATGTTTGAATTGTAAATCTCAATTCACTCAATAGTCTAATATTTTCCGATGAATCATCTGGCATTTCTATTGGTCTATAGTTGAAGCTTATAATAAAAAAGTACAATATAACCAATTCAGCTCTAAGTATAGCCTGCTTCCTTTGAGATTAAAATACAAGTATAATTTACTTTTCTGTATTCTCCATGCTGTGAGGTACTCTGTCTTAGCAGAAAGTACTATCTTGAAATTGCCTGTTTATAATTTTGTGCACTCATTAGCCAGTAATCTCTGTGAAGGTTGAAACTATATTGTACTCTTCATAACACCTAGCACACAGTCCAATGTCTGAAATGTTTATGTATTTAACGAAGATGCAGAGAATGATCATAATTGTACACAAACAAATGTTATAACTGGTCCACAAGCAATGCTAATTGATACTACCCAATAGCAAGTTAATATGCTGCAAGTTATAACAGTGGCACTACCACCACTACTTGTACAAACTGGAGACACTTAGGTACTATAGCAACTGCTGCTCTAATTGACAGCTAATAGTTCATTAACTCTTCCTGCTACCCTAGAAGGTGAGAAAATTGAAGCACAGAGGTGTCACTTTACCCACTCAGCCAAGCAAGTAATGGGGAGAGGTGTGATTCAAAGCCGGGCAGCTAGGTTTCCATGCCATGTCCTTAACCACCCAACTGTACCACCTCTCAATGTTCAGCAGCAGAGAGAGGGTGGAGTTCCATCCTAACACTGTTATAGGTAGCAGTACACAGGCAGCTCTACGCCTCAATTGCCACAGCTTTCACATGTAGTAGACACAGATTTCTTCCCTTGCTGGTATCCATGTTTCCTTTCTCCTTCTGCCATGGTAACTTACAATTTTAAGTTGAAATTCCATTTCTCCCCTATATACCCTAGCCATTAAGGTCTGTCTTTTGGGATGAAAATGTGATTTGTGCCTTTGTCCAGCACTTTCCTAAACTGGTCTGATTGAAAACCTCAGGACTCAGATAAGCATCCAGTAAAAATTGCTTGCTCCTGTCCAGTAGACTGAAGAAGATGAAGTTAGGGTTGTCATGACTGTTCTGCTATCACAGGAGGAAAGTCAGGAGGTCTTACAGATCTTTAGTTCTATGACAATGGAAAAAATGATTTAAATTGTTAGATTTCTCCTAGGAGCCAAAGTTTTTTGTGTATCAAACAGATGTAGTAACAGTAACCTACACTACAGAACTATTATAAGAAATGAGATAAACACCCAAGATGCATAGGACAATGTGCAAGATAAAGTTATTGAACATTTTGGCAAGTGTTATTATTGCTGTTATTTTCATTATTATTATTTTTGTTTAGCTTTTCTCCTTTGAAGTCATGAATAGTTTGGATAAAGAATTATTTCTCATATAAACTTGTAATTTTTATAAATAACTAGAATAGGGAACTAAGGGGCCAAAAAGGAATAAGAACTCATGAACCTTGTATTTATTCTTTTATAGTACATGCAGTTTCATTTCACTATTCTATCTCACAAATGACCCTGCTGTGTTTAATTATGACAATGAATTTTAATGATAATGAAGCCAGCAAAAAGACTGCATTCTCTGGTTTCAAGTTTGATAAAGATGACAGGCAACAAAGTTTCCAAATGACCAGACAATCTGATAAATAATAAAAGGACTCACTCAAGGTAGAAATTTAAGGCAGCTTATTTTCATACTATTTTCTTTTTTTTTGCAGTGCTGGAGATCAAACACATGACCTCATGCAGGCCATGCTGGTGCTCCACCACGGAGCTACATCCTTACCCCTTCACCTTGTACTTTTTGAATAGCACTTATCACAAAGGAAACCCTAGAACAGGTCTGTGACTCAAAGAAAGGTCACAGTAAGAAGAGTGTATGAGAGACAAAGTTCTTTATGCCATGTTGTGGTAAAGGTTCCTAACACTGGAAAACATTTAATATTCTCTAAACCTTAGGTCACTCACGAGGATTTATAATGTTAAGCACTGTAGCAAAGTAATAAAACACGTGTTTTTTATGAACCTTGAAAATATGCTAAAGGAAAGAAACCAAGCACAAATGTCACATATTAGATAATTCAATGTATTTAAAAATTTAGACTACGTAAATCATAAAGACACAAAGTAGATTAGTGGTTTCCAGAAGGAGAGGAACTACTAATTCTTTCCGGAGAAAGGAAAATGTTCTGCAATTAGATAGTGGTATTGTCTATACAGCCTTGTGAGGATATTAAAAAGCCATGGAATACTCACTTCAGCAGCACATATACTATAAAAGCCATGGAATTTTACATTTCAAAAGAATTTATGACATTTATATTATATCTCAATTTTATGAGTCCAAAATGAAAACAATTTTCATATTTAATAATGAAAAAAGTCCTATCACACACTCAATAAAAACTCCAAAAACCATTTAAAGAATTCAATAGCCATTGTTTAGAAATTCCTCAGTAAACCAGAAATATATAAGAATTCTTAGTCAATTTGATAGAGGACATCTAAAAAAATCCCCTACAGCTTACACCATACATAATGGCGAAATACTAGATACTCTCCCCTAAAGTCAGAAGCCAGGGAAGATGACCATCAGTATCTGTGTTCAGCACTGTAGTAGAAGTCCTATCCAGAGAAATAAGCCAAGAAAAAGAACAAGGAATAAAGATAAAGAGGAGTTGTAAACATTTTTATTTAATGATATTATGGTTTATACAGAAAATTCTAAGGATCTACAAAAGAACTACTGAATAAGTGAACTTAATTCAACAAGGTCACAAGGAACGAAGCCCATATGAAATATTCACTTATATTTTTATATACTAGCAGCAAATACTTGGTAAATAAAAGACAAATTTAACTACAAGCATATCAAAATACTTAGGAATAAATTCAGCAAAAGAAAGGAAAGAACTCTACATTGTAACCTATAAAATATTCCTAAAAGTAAAGACTTAAAAACTTGGAGAGAAACAACAAGTTAACCTGTGGGGGACTTGAAGTTGTTAGATGCCAGCTTTTCCCACTAGATTCACCAGTGCAATGCGACCACAATTAGAACACCAACACATGTCTTTAGGAAGCTGACCTTATGAAAATATTTACATGAAAATGAAATAAAATTTAAAGAACCAATAAAAACTACAGCTATCTTCAAACAGGACAAAATTGGAAACAAACTATTGACTTCAAATTTACAATAAAGCTATAGTAATCAAGATGGTATAGAGCTGGCATATGGACAGAAAAACAGATGAATGAAACAAAATAGAAATCCCTCAAAATAGAAACAGACCTATACTTACAGGGCCATTAAATTTTCAACAGAAGCACCAAAGCAATCCAGTGGAAAAAAAGAAAGTGTTTAAATATAGATAAAATGGGTATCTTTATGGCAAAACTAATCTGATCACTATCTACAAATATTGAGATTGATCATAGATCCAATATAAAATCTAAAACTGTAATGCATCCAGAGAAAAATGTATGAGAATGTCTTCATGATTTTAGGATAGTAGGTGGAGGTTTCTCATACAAGATAGAAAAACTAATAACCATAGAAAAAACGTGATTAGATTTTACTATAAATAACTTCTGCTAATAAAGATAATTTAAAAAACTGGGCAAGCAAACCAGATTGGCAGGAAATGCCTGCAAAAATATTTAATAAAGTATCAGTATGGAAAATATTAAAAATGCCTACAAATAAAAAGTCCATTTAAAAATGGAAAAAATTGAACAGATAGATATTTAATCATATGAACACTCAATAAACACACTTAAATTGCTCAACATCTTTAGAACAGCGTGCAAATGTAAGTTAAATCTACAATGGGTTACCACTTTATACTAACTATATATGGCTAAAAATAAAAAAATTGAAAACATCAACTAATGAGGCCTGAAAGAACTGAAATTCAGATTGTTAGTGGGAATGTAAAAGTCTTTTCTACTTTAGAAAAGACCTGTTAGGGTTTGTTTATATAATATTAATCATATACCCACCCAACAACCCATAAATTGTTCTCTTACTACTCCAACATACATGGCCACAGAAAAAAAGTTACAAGTGTATTTGAAGCAGCTTTGATCATACTAGCCAAAAACCTGAAAACAAGTTCAAAAGAAAATTGCTAAACCAAATGTAGTGCATTTACCAAATGGAATGTATCTCAGCAATAAAAACTGGGCTGTAATGCATGAGATATATGGATGATTCCCAGATACACACTGAGTGAAAGAAGCCTTATACAAAAGAGTATGTACTGCATTACTCCATTTATATAAATTTGAACCCCAAAGAAAAAGGTAAGTGCAGTGGTTGGCTCTGGGAGTTGGAGATAGGGCGGGCAGAGATTGGCTAGGAAGGGCATGCACAGAGCTTCTCAGATGAGGATGGTAATCTAGGCTTAACATGCATTTGAGTTACACAGGTGTATACATTTGTCAGTGTACATCATGTGGTACACTTGAAAAGGTTTCATAATTCACTAAACACAAATTTATCTAAAAAAAAAACAAAGAAAACTCATTCTAGTTCATGACATATATCCTGAAATACTTTGGGGCTAATTCTGTTCATATCTCCAACTTATTTTGAAATGCATCAGAATAATAAGATAGTTTGAAGAGCAAATAGGTGGAGGAATACACATATGCTTAAGCAGAAGCTTAGAAAATGGTAATCATAGCATCTAGGTACACTTTACACTTCTTTAAACATTACTATGTTTGAATTTTTTATAATAAAGTGCTAAGAAAAGAGTAAAAGAGATATAAAGACATTTTTAGATAACCAAAATCTGAAAATTTGTCAGCATATGACTTCCACACAAAAAAATTAGAGAAAGTTTTTTAAGGCTGAAGAAAAATAGTTCCAGATGGAAACTTGGATCAAAATAAAGGAATGAAAAGCTCAGGAAATGGTAGATACATAGTTAAATACAAAAGAATTTCTCCTCCTTTATAAAGGGCTTTAAAGAAATTATTTAAAGCAAAACCAATAATGTAGGGTGACATTAAAACATTATACATTTAAAAGCCAATATAAAATGCAAACTGCATACAACAACCAAAAGATGGATGAAAAGCAAACAGAAATACAGTTACAAGGTTCCTCCATTATGTACGAATTAGCAGAATATTAAGTCACAGAAGACTATGATAAAGAAAGAATGCATGCTGTAGTAGCTACTGCAATCAACTAATATAAAACCTAAGAATAGCTGAAAATGATAAAAACATGGGGGCAACTGAGACTCTTGCCTCTTGTTAGTCTGATTTTAAGTATTTACTTAATTGCATTTCTTTTACGTTGACACTTTATCATTTAAATCTTTTTTGTTGTTCAATGGTTTCCCAATATTAAAATTATACTAATTAATGTCATTACTACTGTCCTTTCCTCTGGTCTTTTGTATAGACTGTGTCAAAAAATAAAGCCCGAAGTGTTTCTCTGAAGACAATGCAACCCCTAAACGACAGATCTTCCTTGGTTCTGAGATATCTCAAGGAATTACTTTAATAAAAGGCAAACCAATGAGTCAATGAAAAAATTTGGTGACACATGACCATTGGGCTTACACATACATTTTCTTAACAGAAAGTTCTCCTAGGTGAAAATAATTTCTAACACAAATGCTGTCTACTATTTTCAGATCATTCTATTAAGATTAGTCCTTCAAAGGTATATAATTTTTCAATTCAATTGTAAAATTAGAAAATGAAGCTTATCTATTAGAAAAGAGATACCTTCTCTTTCCAAAGTACTAAAATACATGACTAATTCTTCATAGCTAAACACCTAGTACTTTTCATCCTTTCCAAAATGACTCCATATAACTAAATCAAATTACAGAAGAAATACTATCTTCCTTCATCAATAACTTCTTAAGCCTGATAACTTCAAGCTGGCTGCCCATGGGCTGACTTCAGCCATTACTACACGTGCATTGTTTGGATCAGGTGTTTTAAAACTTTTTAATTATTCCACAGCATTCAGACATTTACAGATTTTACACAGAAAAATTTAAAATACATAGTAATACCAGGCCACATGTTCCCATGACAACAGGAGCTGAGTACTGGCTGTGGCTTTTCCAGGGGAAAACATGCATTTCAGGTCAACCCAGCTGTAGTTGTGCCCGCTCACTTACTTCAGTCACCTGCCTGGACCTGTGAGTCTTTCACCTGTTGCATATATTCCTTCGCAAACCCAGTCTCCTCTTCCTCACTCTGGTCCTTACTCCCCTTCTAATTACTGCATGGTGCGTCTAATACTTGAGTGCATTTCTCAGGTGTCTGTCCCTAAGAAAACATAACATGCCAGCATTTTATATCAGCATTCTCATGTTCTCTGAGTATTCTTTTTCTCTAGGAGCACAGAAGTGGCTCCTCCACAATAAAAAATTCACTTTAATAATTAGGGTTTACTCCTGATTATTACTCTGGAAAACAGCAAACACATTTTGAATTTAAACTTATAGTTTGATTTTTTTCCTAAAGAAAACTAGCTGCTTGAGTGACTTAAAAGTTTCTCTTCTCAATAAATGCAGATGTTAAATATGCTTTTAATTGTTGAGAACTGAAATCTCTATCACTTCATTTCTTTTTAGAAACAAGTATAATTAATAATGCTTCAGTGAACTAGAAAGACTTTAGTACTTATCTATATTAAGGACACGGTAGCTGGTCTGGGGATATAACTCATGGGTAGAGCACTGCACTAATATGCGGGAGCCCCGGGTTTGTCTGGACCCCACCACAGGGTGGAGAGGAAATACTGCGTGTAGATAGAATCGGGAGAAGTCCTCCGATTCCTGCTACCTGGTTATGCGATGAATTGCGGACTGCTGCGGAGGCGTCGGCAGATGCTGCAGCACTTGTGCCATAGGGTCACCCCCGCTGGGTAAGAGGTGCGAAGCACGAAAAGGATTTGAATTTCCGCTACTAACTTTGAAAATGAAGAAATGGGGCCATAAGCCCAGAAATGCACGTCCCTCTAGAAATAACTCTTGAATGTTACCAGCAAGTAAATGGGCACATCAACCCTACCATTACATGGATTCCCACCGTCCAGCTAAGCATGGCTGCAGATGGCTCCTCACCTAAGCCTCCAGAGGGAACATGGCCCTCGATGCCTAGAGTTCTGCCTTGTTATCCCTGTAGCACAGAAACCATCACCTTCTGATCCAGAGAGCTATTGGGACAAGAACTTTATGTTTTTTATGCTGTTAATTTGGCAATGTTATAGCAGCAATATAAAACTAATGTGAAGGATGAGTGAATTTAAAAAAGAAAAGTCTTCACACAAACCCCAACTAAACAAGCTGGCAGCCACTGGTTAAAACTTCTTACAATACACACTGGAAGCAGCTATACTAACCTACTTTAATACTGGCTCAGAAAGGACTGAGTCCCCAGATACTCCACACTCCCAAGAAGTGTTTCCCTGACTGCAATTTGGGGAGCTTGGGAACTGTGTTCTTGTAGTGGTCTAACTGCAGAGCGCTTTGCCCAGTGAGGCCTTGAGCCATCCATGGCAGCTTGTGTAGATAGTTTGTGTAATGTAATTTATACTGAACACCTAATTTCTTTCAGGGGGCTGGAGCTTTAGTAACTGCAGTCAGTCAACAAGGTACTTTGTGCCTATGTAACCAACCCCCAGTAAAACCCTGTCACCTATGCTCAGGTGAGCCTAAGTGACAACGCTTTACACCTATAGGCACCATTCGTGCCTGGAAAAACTAAATCCTTGGTGAGGACTCTAGGAAGCTATGGTTTCCTTCATATTCTGGTCCATAAACCTTTTCTCTTTGCAAGTTTTGCTATATAACAGTGATGGCAAACCTTTTACAGCTTTCAATCACACAAACAGCTCGCTATAGCACGTGTGCCGTAAGTTCGCCACCACCACATATTCTTGCTGTACTACACCATAACCATGAGGGCAATGACTTTGGAGTTCATGAGTACTTCTAGTATATAGGTATTGCTAAAGCTGGGAGTAGTACCAGGAACCTCTAGAACAGGACAACACCCACTACCTTAGCCCAAAATGAGTCACTATCACAAGAGAATATTAGTTACCACTTTTCCTTGTAAGTCTAAAGGGTTTTCTCAAATCTTCCCTAACCACACTATGTACAATTCTAAAATGGTTCCCAAGACCTCTGTTCCATGATGCACAAACCTTGCATAATCCTCAGAATGAGAACAGGATGGAGGCTAGTCCAATGGAGGTTTTACAGTGTACCTTAATGAATAAGGGTTACATGAGTCTGACCTTCTTACAGGAGCCCTTGAGTCTGGATGCGCAGATGAAAGAAAGGAAATAGGAAGGTCAATGAATAATGACACATGATTCTCCACTGCTGACTTTGAAGGATGAGAGACAGACAACAGGAACATGGATGGCCAATAGAAGCTGAGAGTAGCCCCAGAGAGAAAACAGTCAAAGAACAGGGATTGCACTCATATAAATGCAAGGAATTGAGTTCTGCCAGTGACTCGATTGACCTTAGCAGTGGGTTCCACAGAGCCATGAAAAAGAAAATTGACAATTTGTTTCTTCTAACCATGAATGCCATTTTATTAGTAAAATTCAAATTACCAAGATCATATTTGATCATGCTTTCACTCAAACTCATTTTTTGGGAAATAAAATTATAGTGTATAATTAAAAGGTAAAAAGAAAATACTCAAATTATGTGAGTAAACTGAAAATATAATTCACTTAATAGTTCATTTACCAGCATATTTACTACGTGTAAACTCTTGTGATAACTACGTTAAGTGACAGAAAAATGAATAAATTACAGGATGTGGATCAAACAGGTTATTAGAGAAGATAAACCACTTCTACCTTAAATCTGTAATCACCAGCAAACAATTATAAGCTAAAGGTACCTGATTGGTAGACAAATAACATCTAACAGAAATCTGGAGTAAAAGATAATATTTGTTGGCTGAGAGGAAGGACACAAAGGCCAGTAGAAGAGCTTTTAACTAGAGGAGTAAATACCATTAGACAAAAGCTCAGCTTAGTCTTCACGGTGTATTTTAATTCTCTGGCACTCAAGTATATTTTAGCAAAAGAAAATCCACTTGTACAATTTAGACACTATTTGGAAATAGTTTAGAGTTAGACTGAAGTCGGATCCTAAGCTTATAAATGCATTTTTTCAGGGAGAACGTGCTTTTTCCCAAATGTTTTTGAGCACAGGATGGGCAGATCTTTAAGAATATTAATAGAGCAGAGGAAGGGGGTAGCAAATGGAGTATGAAAAGACAAAAATCAACAATGCCAGTTACAAGACCACTGCACACAGCAGACAAGCAGTTTGGTAGTAAAGACGTTAGAAACATCCCCACAGTTGTGTTAACAATACTGACAACTAATAGTTCTAGGTTTAACATAGGCATAAAGCTAAAGCACGAGATGCTAAAGCCTGAGGGAAGAACACTTATTGGTATTAGTTTCCTTCTTCAACAAAATAGCTAAAATAGGAAGAAAAATATACATCAGTGATATAAATATCTAATTTACAAGACTATTATAATAATGTCAAGTGTGTTTTGTTCCTGAAGACAAAATTTTCACCATCAGCTTTTATTGTAAAATAAGGACATATACTACCTATTCCTTTATTTTTATTATAAAGAGAATAAAAAAAGAGAAAACATTAGAAATGATACAGAATTTCAAAAAACAAGATGATAGGAATTCAACAATGGTTGTTATACTGCATATTGTTGTCTTCAAAGTAGTTCAGCATAGTCAAAAAAATTAAGCATTAACTGCTTTCAATAAACCAATAGAAATTAGTAGTACAATTATCTTAGCTGTCGTGTGTGTGTGTGCGCGCGTGTGTGTGTGTGTGTGTATTATGTCCCCTTCTTTCTTTCTTTTC
Organism: Dinomys branickii; assembly: GCA_004027595.1. Classification (NCBI taxonomy): domain Eukaryota; kingdom Metazoa; phylum Chordata; class Mammalia; order Rodentia; family Dinomyidae; genus Dinomys; species Dinomys branickii. Next base: position 595,421 of record PVLD010000012.1, read on the forward strand.
TCCTTTTGCTCATCATTTGAAGTTACCTGTAGCTAGCCAGGCATGCAGGTGTATGCTTTAGTCCTAGCACTCTGAGGGGCTCAAGGAAGAGGACTGCAAGTTTGAGCACAGCCTGGGCAACTTAGCAACTTGGTCAGATGTCATCTTACAAATAGATATATAAATTTTAAAAAAGGGGCTGGAGAGGAGGCTTAGTACAAGACACTGGGTCCAATCTGCAGTACCAGGAGCAAAATACCTGTGGTTCATTATCCTCTGGATGACATTCCATAGTGTGGCCAAATTCTTTGGAGTATCTCATTCAGTGAGTAAGAAGTGTTTTAATAGGGACAAATAAAACTTCCTCAACCAAGTAAGTCAAATCATGTTTTCCATCAAGCTAGTAAATACAGCAGACACTGTCTGCTTCCCATCACAGTCTCCATATATAACCTCTGGAATGCTGTTGGAATTCTGGAAAACTTTCAAAACCTTCACCCTAAAAATATGTGACAAACTACATTTCATGCCCATCTTTCCTTCCGCTGCAAATTTAAGAACAATGTGGAAAGTCTACTGTAAGTGCAAAACTGCTGCATATCTGTCTATTAGCAAAAGTAAGTACTCTGAATATATAACACTAACACAAAAAGGAAAAATACTTTTTTCACAGTGCATGTAGAATTAAAAGGCAAACCACTTTCCCATGCTTTCTTTAATGGATGTGATGACAATACATCTACTTTAACATTCTCTGGAAAATACTCCAGAGTAGAGTTGCAATCTAAATTTCTCCACTTTCATGGTCAGATTTGGTGGTGCACATCTGTAATCCCAGCACTTGGTAGCCTGAGGCAGGAGGATCACTGTGAGTTTGAGGCCGGCCTGGGCTACATAGAGATTTCAAGGGCAACTTGGACTACACAATGAGACCCTGTCTCAAAAATAAATGAGTTTCTCCACTTTTCAGCCCTTTCAATCTAGTTTCAAAAGTTATTAAGTAGATTCACAGGGAACAAATATGAGATGACTTCAAAGAAGTTTTCTAGACATTTCTGTACTTTTTCCTTGAAACTTGCTGGCTATAGGAGTCTAATTCCATGCCTTCCAACTACTAATTTTGAACATTTAACTGGAACTGGAAAAAAATGTTAGCAAGCTTGGACTCTGGCACAGGTAACATAAAAAGCCACTGGAAAAGGAAGATTTCTTTCCAAATTAATTCCCTGTATTCAAGCCTGAATAGACTCTAAAGAAATGTTGAATACTTTTTTCCTTTAAACTGGTTAGCAAAATATGCATAACAACATGGTATGAAAGACTAATAACATAATACACCTCTCTAGGTAATAGCAAAAACTTATTTTCTGCTTGAATAACAAAAATTTTCAAAATGGCTTTATGGCCACTAAAACTAAACAGAGAGGATGCTTGCTCTTCTAGTGACACCTGAAACTTCAAGACAATCTAAGTTATAATCTATTAGTAAAGTGAATTAATGCTATGGTGTTTTACTACAACATTGCTTACTTTAATATTAAATTGGTCAGATAAAAAGGTCCATGAATTGATCCAAGACACATTTCTAAGTTTCTAGTTCTCGTTCTCCTACTCTATCCCACCAATTTTAAGATTTAAAGCTTTCTTTGAACTATAAATCAAGTACGGTATATGCATTAGATGCTGTGATTTGCAAAAAAAAAAAATGTGAACTATCTGACAATTTGCAGCCTTTTTTAAAAAAGTTAAGAGACAGTGAAAAAATAAAACTCATGAGTCTCAAATTATAGCCCCATTTAAACAGATTTCCTGTTTACATCTGCTTTCTTATAGGGTTAAGGCGCTTACTCTAGGCAGTAGAGGAAAGAACTAATTTATAAGCCTTAAGAACATCTTCTCACTTTTTATAAACAGCTTGTGGAATTAATTAAAATTGCAGTGCATCAACTCCACACATGAAACTTGTTCTGCTATTGGACACTAATGCAGTTCAGATACGTGGAAAAGTCAAACAGCTTTCAACCAAACTAATTTAGATGGATGGATCAGATAACATCTTGAAACTGAGCCTGAAAAGATCATTTCTACTCCAAGGCAGTAAGTACTGAATGCTATATTCCAAACTTTACATGGAAAATTGTAAGCTTTAGCCTATTACCACAACAATTAAAAACAGTACCTTACACAAATGTTTAAATTCATTTTGCTTCTAGAAATTAAAAAGACCTGTAAAGGCCAATAGTTTTGCTTAAAGTCAATGAAAAATGACTTATAAAATGTGGATGGCATGATAAACTATATGAATTCTGCATTCAATCTTATTTACATTCATAGGCATACTCCATCTACAGCATTTCATTCTTCTGAAGTCAGACACTAAAGTGTGGAAGAAAGGAGGTTTCTTATACTGTAGAAACTACTGATGTCGGCTGCCAGGTAATTCATCGTCTAAAACAAGGATAAAAAGATGACCAGCATAGAGAGCTAAAACTTTTCATTACCTAATGGATATAAATTTTGTTGGCAAAGCTATGTCAACTATTTCCTTATTTAGTAAACTTGAAAGCATAAAAACAAAAAAAGGAAAAAAAGGGTGGAATTGAAATAAAATGATGAAGATGGAAATTTATTTTGAGTCACCAACTTCCCTTTTTTGCTTCAGTTCTTTTAGTAAGCAAAGGAAGGACACATGTGGGTGGAAAGAGATGTGGAAACCAGAGGAGACATTCTCCCACCGTGGGCTTTCTCCCTACCAGAGAACTTCTTGATGGCTTATGGAGTCCTCTGGAATTTAAAGCATAATACCACAGCCAATAAGCATCTCAGAAGGTAGCTGAATTCTTACCATGGCATGGCATTGCTCATGAAGATCGCATCCCATTCTGGTATTTATGAATATGCCCTTAACATTTCATTCTCTGTAGTACAAACTCCATCCCTTCTCCTGCCCTAAATACTCTAAGTAAGTATTGAATAATTTCATGAACTTCAATTATTTTCCAGTTTGTATTAACATTATTTTAACATTCGTTCTTATTTTAATAGTTCTTATACAATCTCTACAATTTATACCAAGTTCATATTCTTGAATGGTTCCCACAACAGTGAACAGAGCTAGTATCGGACCTGCACAAGCACAGGTGTTATGGAAATGAGAGTATGGATCTTGTGGCTAGGCCACAAAAGGCACTGAAAATTTACCCTTGCTGTCTTTACTTTGTGAGAATATTTGAGCAGCGTGTGATTCAACAGAAGGAAGAACCAAAGCTTCTTGTCGAAAATTTGTACTGTCTTTTGAGTGAACTGTCTTAGGGACAGATCACCACCCCTGGTCAGACTTTTAGAAGACCACAGTCGCAACCTGTATCTTGATTGGAATCCTGTAGCTTACATCCTAATCTAGAGCCTGAATTCCAGACCCACAGAAACTATATGTGGTTAAACCAAACCACCAGATATGGGGATAGTTGGGTAAGCAATAATGAATTCATACTGTATCTTCCCAAAGCCAGAAATACATGGATGTGAGTTACTGGACTGAGTGCCTCCATTAATAATGTAATGTTTCTTTATAAGGCATTCAAAACCGAAGCCAAGTAAGTAATTCTGGATTTTTTTTTGAAACAGGTATAATTTACTTAGGTGAAATACAGGTATTTCAGTGAGTTTTGACAAAAGCATACACCATGTAAATAATACCTTGATCAAGAAGTGAAAAATTTCCATCATCTCAAAAATTACCCTGCGAGATCATTTTTTTTTTTTTTTGAGACAAGGTTCCATTTTGTAATTCAGGCTGACTTTGAACTCATTAAGTAGCACAGGCTGGCCTCGAACTTGTGGCAGTCTTCCTGTCTCAGCCTCCCAAGAGTTGGGATTACAGGCATGTGCCACCATACCCAGCGGCACAAAACAACTTTGAATTAGTTCTTACATTCATCCTTCTACCAATCAGAAATGAGGCACTGTTTTTCTGTCATTGGAATATCATATCAGTGGAAGAATACTTTGGCTTCTTTTGTTCAGCACAAGAGTGTCAAAGTTCATCTTTGTGTTGGATGTACCAACAGTTCATTCCTTTATATTGCTAAAATCTCACTGATGGGCATTTGCACTCACATCAGTTTGAGGCTACAAAGAATAAGTTTCTGGATACCATTTCTCTTGCAAATCTTTTAGTAGACGTGGTTTTCCTTTTTGTTGTTAGCTTAAATGCCTGGGCAGGGATGGGACTAAAAAGAGGCAAGTTAAGAACATAATTTAAGAGAGCCTGTGTCTAGAAGTGGAATCACCAGTGTGTACAAGGGGTATTCTACCTAATTTTAGCCTCCTAAGTTATACTATTCTAAGTCTCTGAATTACAAACAAGTTCTGAATGTTCCTAAGTCGGATTCATTTATAATCTGACAACATGAGTCTTCCACAGAACACTTCTCAAACTTTACACCTCAAATGTTTGTAAGTCAGGGACTTTCTGAAGTTTTATACTGAGAGGTGCCACAGGTTCTCCAGTCAAGGAACCTACCCTTTAAGTAAAAGTAGTAATTTAATACATTAGTATAAGAAAACATACAAAAATATAATATTACTTGACAATGAATATTAAGTAAGATATTAATTTGAAAACAATTTGCTCTAAAATGATCCATATATTAAGTGAAATTCCTTCTTTTACAGATATGCAAAATGATTAAGAGGCTTATCCATGGCTGCGTACTTAGCAACTTTTATATCATACATAATATATTGTAAGTCTTTATACAAATTTAACCCAGGCTTAGTTAAAATATTATTTTCTTAGATAAAGATGTAGCTACAATCAGTTTTAAATTTTAATGCCAACTAGCTTGCACAGAGAATTCTTTTTAGGATAAGTGGCCTATCAATTACAGTGTAAATGTGAACTAGTGAGCAAAAAATAATACTGTATGTTTGTTTAAAAAGTCAAAGACTGGTGACATTACTCTAACTATGAAAAACTCTACCTATGAAAGGACAGTCACTAAATAAGGTTAAACTATATTTTTAACACATACAAAAGTCACTTCAGTACCTGGAGCAGACTTTCTAAAGATGGTGTGTCCTGTAGGCCATCGCTTGGTCACAGCCAGCATCCCTGTGCTGCACTGAGTGAAGAAGAACTGACATTGGCCACATATAAAACCCATAATATGATCCATGTAGGTAACAAATCTTCTGCATTTTCTTAGACTTTTTATTGCAACACAGGTGTGCCCAACCTGGGTCCACAGATTAGATGCACCATTGCACATGTTATTTGCTGTTTTCTTTGCAGAGGCCACTTAAAACCAAGTCATTTAAAGCACCAAAGTCCATCCGTCCTTCCTTCCTTCTTCCCTCCTTGCCTTTCCTCCTTCTTCTTCCTTTCTTCCCTCCCTTTCTCCCTTCCTTCCTTCTTTTAGTGGTACTATGTGCTGAATCCAGGCCTTTCTCACTGGGCTACATCTCCACTGCCTTTTTATGTTTTATTTTTGAGAGATGGCAATGTTAGGTCACTATCTCAGTCACTTTTCTCATTACTGGGATAACCTGAAACTTTACAAGAGGCTTATTTGCTCACATTTTCTAAAAGATTCAGTCTTGGGCCAGCTCTGAGGCACGAAAGGGTATGCTGTGTGGAGAGCTGTGGCTGGGAAGCATAGATTCAAGGGAGCTGCAAGAGAGTTACAGCCCCAGGGATATTTCTGTGTCTTTGGACCAGGTCCCATCTATTCATTGCACATTCAGCTGTAAGCCCCATAATTCAATCTCCTTTCAAAAATCCCACCTATGAGCACATGAGGCTTTGGGGAGTCATCTAGATATAAACCGTAATAGTCATTAAATTGCCCAGGCTTGGTTTGAATTTGCAATCCTGCTGTCTGAGCCTACCAAAGTGCTGAGATTACCTGCATACACTGCTATATCCAGCTATCATGAAAAGTTCTTTCATTCAATTTACTTGTTGTGCTTGTAGAAAATTATTACAATTTAACAAGGTACACATTTTTCTTCCCTTGGAAAATTTTTTAATTTTTAAAATTTAATTTAATTTTGATTCTTTGACACAGGGTCTTACTAGTTCAGGTTGGCCTTAACTCACTATGTACTCCTGGCCTCAAATTTAGGGTGATCCTCTTGCCTCAGGCTCCTGAGAGCTGGGATTGCAGGGCTGTGCACCATGCCAGACATTCTTCTTGGAAAAGTTTATTTTTATCCAGAATATTGTGGTGATAACATAGTGTTAACCAATGAGGGTAAGGTTATTTTTAAAAACTGTAAGAATTCCCTGTCTACCTCCCTGTTGTGGTATGCCCTCAAAGCCTCATGCAGTCATGGGGCAGGCTTTTAGAGTTTATGACTGATTCATGATCCAGTGCTGGGATTATGCATGTGAGTGCCATACCTGCCCTGGGGTGGACAGTTTGCATTTGTAAGGGAGAGAAAGAGGTTGCTTGCCACTACTCCTCCCTTTTTGCTCTTGTTGCTTTGCTGTTCCGCCCCCACTGTTGCCTCCTATCATGTGCCACCCAGCCTTGGAGCCAGCCAAGTATGGACTGAAACTCCCACAAACTGTAACCTAAATAAACCTTTCCTTCCTTAATTTTGGGCATTAGATGTTTTGTCCCAGCAATGAGAGAAAAGTAACCAAGACACTCCCCCACACTCCCAATTTATTTCTGTGTCCTAAACAAAAATCAGAGTCACCAGACTGCTTAATGATCCAGCCAGCTGCAGGGTTTCCTAGCTGACTTCTGTCCAAGTCAAGCCTTTGAATGTTCCCTGGCACTGATAAGGGTATTTAGGATGTAGCCCCAAACCCTGGAAGAAAGTGGCCTCAGCTCTGAATTCATTCCTTAACACTCAGAAACACCAGGCCTTGACCCTCACTGCACATGTACCAGGGAGAATACCACCATTACTTGCTGTAGGTCTGCAGAATAAGCTACAGCATTTAGTGAGTTCTAATAACTGCTTTGGACTGATCACCCTAGTTTTTAATGTATCTTTCTTTGGAATCCAAACTGGCCCATCCCAAGGATAGTCTGGGGATCTCTCTTACGGGGCCTCCCCTTCCACCACATTGGGGTATCTCCAGTCAGAGGTTTGGAAAAACATAGAGCTAATTACAATGCCATAATGACTCATGGAAAGATAATTTCTTGTGAAATAAATTTCCTAGAGTGAAAATTTGCACCTGGTTTTTATTATTAAACAAGTAACAGAAGGAAACAAAGCCCTGTAGTTTCTAGTTACAATGCTATACTGTTTGCCAATTTCCACTCTTCATTTACTTGCCCTGCTATTATACAGTACCTCACAGGTTTCCTTTCTTGAAGCAAATCTTCCAGGCTCCGTTCACAGTGCTCAGCCACCACCACAAGTCTTTCTGGGTAAAACAAGAAATCCATTTTATATTTGATTAATATGATACTTTAATAACAAGAGTACACTCTACCAAAAATATGAACATCATTAGCACAAATAGCATTTCAGAATAGCTTTTCAAATACTTTATTAATTATATCAAAAACAAATATATAGACTCATTAATCCAATAAAATCACATCAATACAATAATTCCTTTTGACTCATATTTTCTCTAGCGTTCCTCTTATATGTTTCAGGAAAAACAGAAAATTTAACCTTGAGAAAGAAGAAGTGGTCATTCTTCTGATATAAACTGGAATAAGTAAAATATTAGAAAAACATACAAAGAAATTTGGAAAGGAAGGGGAAATTGAGGAGGTAGTTTTCTGAGGAAACTCCATATTGCTTGACAGTCTGGTTTAAACACAAAATCTTTGTACTACAAATGTTTATTTAGAGAAAAGCCATGATGTGGCCATGGGAAATGGCAGTCATTATCTAAATGCATGTCTGTCCTATATAAAAAATTACATGCTGATGCTGTAAACTAGATATATTAGTAGCAATGATATGAAAACATAACAAAACATCAGAACTTATTAAAATGTACATGTTTCATTAATTAATCACTTTAAATTACATATTCATAAATATATCCATAAGGCATTTCCACAGCTTTTGGCACGACACTAAAATTTGTTAGGCTTCATCTGGAAATGAAAATCACAGACTTCCGGGAAGATGGCGACCAGGTGAGCAGCAGAGGGAATCTCTCCCAGAGGCCAATTCTTTCCGCGCGGCTGCCCGGTCCAGACCCTGATGGATTCACAGCAGAATTCTATAAAACATTTAGAGAAGATCTAATGCCAACACTCCTCAAACTCTTCAATGAAATCGAAAAGGAAGCAACTCTCCCCAACACATTTCTGGAGGCAAGTATTATACTGGTACCAAAACCAGAGAGAGACCCAACCAAGAAAGAGAGCTACAGGCCAATCTCGCTAATGAACATA